>CM062924.1:60340000-60965000 GCA_031878705.1 Tapirus indicus | reverse complement strand
AGGACTGTTTTACATTGTTTACTTCCAAGGTCCATGTAACCAACACTACCTGCTGCAACAAACAACCCAAATCTCAGTGGTTTAACACAATAAAAGTTTATTTCTCACTCACACAAAATCCAGCGTGGATGGTCCTAGTTGACTATCTATTCTTGGTGGCTCTTGTCCAAACAGTGATTCAGAGATCTGGGCTCCTTCCAGTATGTGTCTCCTCCATCTTCTAGGGCCCCATAGCTATTCACTCCCTGCCACATGGTTGGGGTTGGGGGTAGAAACCATAGAGGATTACGCTAAATGTTTTGTGGCTAAGCAGGTCTAGAAGCAGCACACATCATTTTACTCATATTCCATCCACCAAAGTCAATCACACGGTTCAACTAGATGCAAGGAGAGCTGTGAAAGGTAGTCTAGCTGTGTGTCTAGGAAGGAGAGGAGAATAGGTTCTCTACCATAGAGGAAGGTATAACGTGTAACTCTAGGGCAAAATACTCTTCTTCTAGTTCTATGACCCTGGGAAGGTCATAGCCTCTCATTTTCCTCATCTTATAAAATTAGGAGGTATACATCAATTGTTCAAACTGTGTTCTTTGGAACCCTAAGCTTCAGAACAGGTGCCCTAGAGGGAGTGGTATGCTAGAACCAGCTGGTACGGTCTCCCTACAACAGGTTACTAAACTTTATGAAATTTTGCTAGCATATTGTTAAATGAAGCCATTATTAACATTAAACTGCAAACATATAAACTTATAATTAAATTATATTTAAAACAAAGGTAAGAAATATTCAGAATTTATCACTCAATTATTTTACCACATTGCATTATTATCTATGTTCTTGAGGTTGTTTACATCAATTTTATGCTTATGGTAAAAATACTATATAATGGTATGTTTCTGAGCAATATTCCCAACTTCATGTTCAGTGACATCATAATGGTGACTTGAAATCAGTGGAAGTATTTACATCATGGAAATCTGAAAATGCTACAAATCAGGGCTCCTCCTCCCCAGAGCCAGCTATTAAGTACTTACTAGCACACCACTGCCCAAACCACAGAGGGTGGGGAGTGTGGGGGAAGCTGTGAAATGAGATAGCAGAGCCAGAAATGCCCCAGGGCCATGGCCCTTTCCACCCACTTCAATCAAAGCAGGTGTGGTTTTGTTAGTTTTGTATACTGGGCTTCCATGTAAGCTTTTGTTTGATAAGAGTATTATACTGCTTTAAAAAAAAGTCTTTCTAAACTCCTGGACTACAAGATTTATAAGGTCCCATCTTGCCCATTCATTCTTTCCTTCATGCATTCACTTAACATTTACTGATGCTTAAATTTTATGGTGTAGACAAGGGAACAACTTATTTGAAGTCAATTATGATACTAGTCAGTGTTTCACCCTGTTCCCAGGAAAGGGAAAAGAAGGTAGAATTAGTGTGTATCGAGCACCTATAGTTTATCTCAAGTCATTCTCATCACACTCACAGAAAAGGAAAATGAGATTTAAAAAGTTAAGTGACTCAGCCAAGGGACACATAAGAAACAAATTAGACCTTCCCTCCACCTCCACTTGCTCTCCTCAACAGATCTTGAACATTCATTCAGCAAACGTTTATTGAGCATTTACCATGTGCCTGACAGTGTTCTAGGTGCTTGGTGTATATTGGTGAACTAAAGAGGAACCAGTCAGAATAAAATCTTAGTTTAAATTTATTAGGATTAGGCCAAAAGAAGTACCTTTTCCTAAGCTGTCTTAGCCTCAGCCAACCCAAGAGATATGTCTAAAGCTAATTAGATCCTGGTTTTTGTTCATTTAGAACTGTACACCATTGACTTTAAAACTGAGGGCAGAAAAGAGGAGGGCAGAAGATGAAACATGAGAATGAGATGTGAGCTTGTGAAAAGTGAGTCACCATCAAGAATAAAGTATTTCTTCATTCTCACCATTTCTTTTCAACATCGTACTGGAAAGTTTAGCTAATAAAATATGACAGTAAAAGGTATATATATTGGGAAGGAAGAAATAAAACTATATTTGTCCATAGATGACATGATCTTCTACGAAGAAAATCGGACAGAATCGACAAAAAAACTCCTAGAACTAATAAGCAATTACAGCAATGTTGCAAGACACAAGGTCAATATACAAAAGTCAGTTAACATTAACACCACCAGAAATGAAAAACTTAGGTATAAAATTAACAAAATATGTACAAGATCTATAAGAGGAAAACTACAAAACTCTGATAAATAAAATCAAAGAAGAACTAAATAAATGGAGGGATATTCTGTGTCCATGGATAGGAAGACTCAATATTGTCAAGATGTCAGTTATTCCCAACTTGATCTATAGATTCAATGTAATCCCAATCAAAATCCCAGCAAGTTATTTTGTGGATATTGACAAACTGATTCTAAAGTTTATATGGAGAGGCAAAAGACCCAGAACAGCCAATACAATATTGAAGGAGAAGAACAAAGTTGGGAGACTGACACTACCTGACTTCAAGACTTACTATAAAGCTACAGTAATCAAGACAAATAAATTAATGGAACAGAATAGAGATCCCAGAAATAGACCCACATAAATATAGTCAACTAATCTTTAACAAAGGAGCAAAAGCAAACAATGGAGCAAAGATAGTCTTTTAAACAAATGGTGAACAACTAGACATCCACATGCAGAAAAAATGAATTTAGACACAGACTTTACACCCTTCATAAAAATTAACTCAAAATGGATCACAGACCTAAATGTAAAATGCAATACCATAAAACTCCTAGAAGATAACACAGGAGAAAATCTAGATGACTTTGGGTATGGCGATTACTTTTTAGATACAACACCAAAGTCGTGATCCATGAAAGAAATAATTGATGAGCTGGACTTCATTAAAATTAAAATCTTCTGCTCTGCAAAAGACAATGTCAAGAGAATGAAAAGACAAACCACAAAATGGGAGAAAATATTTGCAAGAGACACCTATGATCAAGGATTATTATCTAAAATATATGAAGAATTCTTAAAACTCGCCAATAAGAAAACAAACAACCCTATTAAAAAATAGCCCAAAGCCGGTGGCATAGTGGTTCGTGTGTTCCACTTTGGCAGCCCAGCGTTCTCAGGTTCAGATCCCAGGCATGGACCTATGCACCGCTCATCAAGCCACGCTGTGGCAGGTGTCCCACATATAAAATGGGGGAAGATGGGCATGGATGTTAACCTAGGGCCAATCTTCCTCAGTATAAAGGGGAGGATTGGTAACAGATGTTAGCTCAGGGCTAATGTTCCTCAAAAAAAGGCGGGGGGGCAAAGACTTTAACAGACACCTCACCAAAGAAGATATATAGATTGCAGATAAGCGTATGAAAAGACTCTCCTCATCAGGGAAATTCAGATGAAAACAACAATGAGATACTTCCACACATGTATTAGAATGGCCCAAATTCGGAACCCTGACAACACCAAATGCTATTGAGGATGCAGGGCAATAGGACCTCTTGTTCATTGCCAGTGAGAATGTAAAATGGTACAGCCACACTGGAAGACAGTTCGGTAGTTTCTTATAAAACTAAACAATACTCTTACCATGTGATGCAGCAATCACACTCCTCACTATTTGCCCAAAGGAGTTGAAAACTTAGGTCCACACAAAAACCTGCACATGGATATTTATAGCGGCTTTATTCATAACTGCCAAACTTGAAGCAACCGAGATGTCCTTCAGTAAGTGAATGAATAAATAAACTGTAGTACATCCAGACAATGGAATATTATTCAGTGCTAAAAAGAAATGAGCTATCAAGCCATGAAAAGATGAGGAGGAATCTTAAATGCATACTACTAAGTGAAAGAAACCAATCTGAAGAGGCTACATACTGTATGATTTCAACTATACGACATTCTGGAAAAGACAAAACTATAGAGACAATAAAAAGATCAGTGGTTGCCACAGAGTAGGGATGAATAGGCAGAGCACAGAGGATTTTTAGGGCAGTGAAAATACTGTCTATGATACCATAATGATGGATACATATCATTATACTTGTGTCCAAACCCATAGAATATACAACACCAAGAGCGAACTGTAATACAAACTATGGACTTTAGGTAATTATGATGTGTCAACGTAGGTTAATTAGTTGTAACAAATATACCACTTTGGTGAGGAATGTTGATAATGGGGGAGATGGGGGGATAGGGTGGGCAGCGAGCACAAGGGAAATCTCGGTAACTTCTCAATTTTTGAGGCGAACTTAAAACTGCTCTAAAAAATAAAGTCTTATTTATTAAAAAAAAAAAAGAATAAAGTACTCCCAGCATTTTGCTCTCTCTCTCAAAATCAGTGCCTGAAAGTCTTCTCTGTCCCCAGATTTTCCTAACTCCTTCCAGGCTGCAGAGCTGGGCAAACTGTTGCACCGTAAACCTCTCTCCTCAGGCTCTCATTTGTTCTCTGACCAGAACCCGGTAAGACCTGGTGCCAACTGAGGATTTCCATCTGTTGGGATTTGCTAAAATCAGATGCAGATTCTCTGAAAATGCATTGACTTCCCTGGGACTGTGATGAAGCAACAGAATAAAAATCAGGGGAGATCCTACTCCCCTATCCCAAGTAGCTGGAATGGTCACTGGATAGCAGTTGCCAGTTCATTCGGGTACAAAGAGCTGTGCAAGCCCTTCAGGAGGAGACAGAAAAGACCCCACTGTTAGTTACTGGGAGCACTGGGTCTAGAACCCAGACTACTGGTTCCCCTCCAATACTCTTTCTCCCATGACTTCCGGAGAAGTGGGGTCAGGGATAAGCGGTTGGACAGCAGATCCAGGAACACTGAGCACTCTGCTTTGCACCCACTCTGAGCCTCTAGCCAACTCCAGAAGCTCTCACCAGTTTCTATTGCTCTTGTCCTCTTTCTCCCCAGGCCCACCACCCACCCTGATATAGGGGCTCCTGATAGACAATACAGGGTGTGGTTCTGCCCTCCAGGATCCCAAGTTCCTTAGATGACCATTTTTGCATCTTTAGGAGTGTGGAGTTTTGTTACGAATTCACTCATGCACACTCAACCCACCTTACTCCCTACCCCTTCTCCCAGGTTCCCAAGACTTAACCAAAGCTCTCTCTAACTAGGGCAGGTGGCATGGCAGAAGGACCTACCCTCTGAGCTCCTTTGAAGAGGGAGGGTGTATTAGTCAGGGTTCTGAAGAGAAACAGACCAACAGGATATATAGAAAGATATAGATATATAGGCACACGTAGATGTAGAAATAGAGAGAGACAGATTTATTCTAAGGAATTGGTTCATACAACTTGGGGGACAGGGAACTGCAAAGTCTGAAATTTGTAGAGCTAGTCAGCAGCCTGGAGACTCACGTAAGAGCTGATGTTGCAGCTCGAGTCCAGATTCCTCAGGGCAGCAGGCTGGAAACATGTGGAGTTTCTATGTTTCAGTCTTGAGACCCCATTGCTTCTACTTCTGGAAACCTCAGCCTGCTCTTAAGGCCTTCAACTGGTTAGACGAGGCCCACTGACATTATGGAGAATAATCCACTTCACTCAAAATCTACTGATTTAAATGTTAATCACATCTAAAAACTACCTTCAAAGCAACATCTAGACTGCTATTTGACTAAACAATGGAGCACCATAGCCTAACCAAGTTGACACATAAAAGTAACCATCACAGAGGGGTTTCCACCTCAGAGCCCCTCTGTCTTTTTGCCCTTGTAGTGGGTAAAATGGATTTCTCCACCCTAAGATTTAGAAGAAGGTATTGGGGAACAACACCCTTAATTATCATTAAATATAAAGAAGCTTTGCAATGTAGTCCAGAACAGGAGGAGGAAATATTTCACAAGAAATAGATTCACAAATTAAGTTGCTAAAATGATATGAGGGTTGTGGGAAGAAAACTAATCTCTATTGTGGGAATATATGTTTAACTTAAAGGACATTAGAGAGGAAACAAGGCATTGCTCCAGACTGGCCTCCCCCAGCCCCTGTCACCTCCATGTTGTTCCCCATTCATGGGACCAGAACTCACCTTTTCTGCCCCACCCACCCCTGTGGAGCCTGCAGTCACCATGGCCACAGTCTACCCCGCTGTACAGACAGCCAGCAGAAAGTAGGTGGAAAAGAACAGTTATCAACCTGCATGGACACCCAAGACTGGAACCCAGCCTGAGAAAGGAGGTGCTGCATGCACATGGACTTTGCTTTCTCTGTAGGAAAGGGACATGTCCAGGGAAAAGAAGTAGAGCCAGGACACCAGAGGAAGAAAGGATTAAAAGAAAATGGGGAGGAGGGAGGAACATCATGGTCCAAGCTGGAAATCCACCCACAGCCCAGGAGCATCTGCATGGAAGATTGTGTCAGACAGCTCAGCAGCAAGCCTTCACCCCAAGTGTGGAAAGAGGGAGCTGGGCAACTAGATGATGATAACACCCAATTCCTGAGTAAAGATCTGCTTAAAATCTCTTCTTGGCCCAGTAGGGTACTCTTTAGGAACAAAGGGGAGGGAATATTCACAACAGGCAGAAGAGAGGTGGCACCCCCTTCCTGGCAGAGTGGCAGCTCTGCTGGGCAGAGAGAAGCACCAACCTGTAGCAAACAGCTCAGTTGGAAAAACAGTAAAGCTCATCACCCAACTTCTCCCTCCATGGAGATGGGGGCCAGACCCAGACACAGAGGGACAGAGACAAATGGAGACCACCACCTGGATCAGAAATCCAGCTAGCCAGCGGCCACCACTAAGAGAGACTCTGTATCAGTCAGGATCCCAACAGAAAACACAAAGCACACTTGAATCAGGATGATTCCAGGAGGGCTTAACAAAAGACTATTTGCAAAAATGTAGGCAGGGCAGAGGACAAAGGCAGAACGCAGTGACCCAGAAGTAGGAGCAGTGACCAGACCCAGAAGGAACAAGCCAGCAAAGAGGGCTGCCTTGAGAGGGGCAGTGGTCAAGGAAGGTAGCCACCCCAAGGCAACCCTGCAAAGAAAGAGGCTGGGGGATAAATGCCCTGACCTTGCATTCCCCTTCCCTCCTATCAACCACCATGACTCCCCATTGGCCAAACTCAACAGAAAGCTAGAGGGCAAAGAGCACGTTGATGCAGTGCATCAGGTCAGCCCCTGGGAATGAGAGCAGGGCAAAGAGAGCTGGAGAGTGAATCTGGCCGAGCAAACAGTCAGCATCTGACTTGGTCACCAACATCCATGAGAGGTCCCTGTGTTTCAGGGATCCTGCAAGGGGTAACGAGTGTGTAACAACGGATAACTGGTCCATACTCCTTTCTGCCTCCTCCTGATCTTGAAACCGCCTATCCACATATGTTAAGTGTGTTACATGCACACACAGACACATACACATATGCACACACTACACACAGATAACATGCACACGCATACACATGGACACACACACATGCACACAGAGACACACGTGTATGCACACACTACACACAGATACACATACGCAAATGTACACACAGGCACACATATGCACATTCCACACTTATTCATAGTCTGCAGAGACTCCTCCAGCTTAGTCAAAAATTACAGAGATAAAACCAACAGAATTTAAATTAAGGCAAGGAACAAAAACAGGAATGATGGGCAGACTTCTCTAATTGTTACTATTTTTAGAAAGCAGACAGTAAATGGCAAAAAAGAAAAGAACGTGCCTCCTAAGAGCAGGGAAGCTGACCAAAGAGGCTGCTCTTTTATTGTAAACAGAAAGGAAAGAGACTGAGAAGGGTGATTGGAAAGTTGGGACAAGAGAGGCTGCACTTCCCCAGCGGGTGCGAGGGCAGCCCTTCCTCTCCCTCCTTCACCCCCTCCCGCTCTCCCTGCCTCCCCCCTCCATGTCTTCCTCTCCTGCCCCAGGAACTAAACATCGGCAGGGAGGAAGGCGCACCACACCAGAACGCGGAAGCTGACTTGGCTTTCCACTCTGGTCACACGACTCTCTAGATGTGTGACTTGGAATGTGTTCCTGAGGGCAGCTCCAGACTGTAGGTTGTCTCTGGGCAAATTAGAAGAAGACGTCCCCTTTGGGCAGATAAATAAGAGAACTCCCTCTGGTTGGATGCAGCACCTCAGGGCTCCCAACGCAGCAAATGGTACTCGGCTGGATTTGCATCCTCCACTTGCCTCTCTCAACAGGGTCCCTTTGCGCAGTGTCCCAGCTGCCCAACTGTATGTGGCAATCAGGTGTCACTTCACATCTGTACACCTCAGCTTGTCCTCTCCATTAGTGGGGATAATATGTGCAAAAAAGGGAGACCCGATATAGGAAACAAAACACGAGGGGGGGAACCAAGAATTTAGAAGTAATTCAGGGCCAGATGGTACAGGCTACCCAGGACAAAGGCTGGGAGGAACATGGGGTTCTCTGCCACATGAGAGGGCAGTGAAGGCCACATCTACCGAAACCTTAAAGGAGGAAGTTGGACAGTTTAGGGATATCCAGTGACTGAATTTTAGGTCACCTTATCATCATCATCATCATCATCATCATTCATTTCTTGATAAAGAAGCTGATCAGCTCCCAGAACTTCCTAATTATTGCAGAGTGCAGGCCAGGGCCTCTGGGGTCCCAGCCCTGCCAGATACTAATTGATTTGGGGTAACACTACTTCCCAGTTTCCTCATTGGTAGAATTAGGTAAGCAGAATACCTTTTTCACAGAAGAATTAGAAGAATAACGTCAAAGAATATATGTGAAAATGTTTTTACGACTCACACAGCATTACAAGTCTTCCTGTTATTGGAGGACAAAATGCTATTCCAATGGCCCTTGGCTTTGTTCCAGCCTGCATCTGGGTCTCTCGCTCAGTTTTTTAGGAGCTTCACTGTCAGCTTAGGCAGTGTTTCCGTTGTCTGCTCCACAGACAGTCCAGGAAAAAGAAGGCTTGTGTTCCAGCAGGAGAACTTTAGGACAGACTTAAGGAAGGTCTTCCCCACATTGCAGCAGGTGAGTAAATGAGAAAGTGGACTTCCTTTCTGGGAGAAAGGGGAAGTGTCTTTCAAAACAGGAGTGAGACCCTCATCTGCCGAGGAAAGTGATTTAGAAGTATGTTTGGATTACTCCTGAGACACTCTGAGCCTTGGAGATAAGAGCCATACTTACTAGCCCCTTCTAGGCTCCTCTCCAGGCTCCAGAGGTTAATGTTTCCATTTAAATGGAAATTGAGTGCAAAATTATTAGCAACTGTTCAAAAAGAACCAAATTACAAGGGGCTGTTCTTTGTACAGTACAAACAGAGCTGCCATGGATGTTCTGCACTTTAAATATTAAGGTGAGTCCTGCTGGAGGTCACTCCTCCATCCGCTAACAAGCCGAACCCCAGGAGATGTTTCATTTGGAACACAGACTGTGCAGCCAGAAAACTCCCCTCTGGCCATCAGATCCTGGTGGGCCAAGAAGGAAGGTCAAATGAGACCTTCCAAGAACACCTGCAGAATACGGGTCACACCCATCCTTACCTCCCAGGGCACTGCCTGGCACATCGAGTCAATCCTCATTATTCGCAGATTCAGTATTTGCAAATTCGCCTACTTGCTAAATTTATTTGTAATCCCAAAGTCAATACTCAGAGCACTGTCACAGTCATTTGCAGACATGCACAGACAGTGAAAAGTCTGAATGGCCCGATGCACAGGATTCCAGCTGAGACGGAATGAGTGATGCTCTGCCGTCTTGTTTCAGCTCTCATACTGTAAACAAGGGTCCTTTTCACAGTCTATTTTCTGCCACATGTTTCACATTTTTGTGCTTTTGCATGTGTGTGTGATTTCACTGTTTAAAATGGTGCCAGGCCTAGTGCTGAAGTGCTGTCCAGTTTCCCATGTGCAAGAAGACAGAATGTGCCCTACAGAGAAAATCCGTGTGTGAGATAAGCTTCATTCAGGCATGAGTTATAGTGGTGTTGGCCATGAGTTCAATGTTAGTGACTCAGCAATGTATATTAAATAAAGTGTCTTTAGACAGAAACACATATAAAACAAGAGTGTGTATTGAATGGGTGACAGCGATGTTGTGACCAGAGGCCCAGAGGAACCTAACCCTGCATTTCCCCTAGGAGCAACGGTTCATCATTTACTAACTCAGCATTCATGGAGCCTTGACAGAACACAACTCTTGCAAAGAATGAGGACCAACTGCAGAAGGTGTTCAATCAGTAGTAATTATAACTTCATAGGGTTATCTCTGGGCTCAAACATAGAGGTGCTGTTCTTAATAAAAGGTAAACCCTTGAAGTGGGTTTAAAAGATCTCCCACCCATAAAAATGCCTTGCTTCTGAGCCCACTTTTTCCCCATGCTCAGATCCACATAGCCCAGACCCAACAGGACCCACAGTGGGTTAGGTCTTGAAGCCTTTGGCCACATGACGTCCCCATCCTCATATGCATGGGGGCATCCAGGGAACTGATGGAGAAGGGGTTCCAAGATTGATAGCTAGGGTGGAGTCCTCTCGTCCAAGGCTGCAGGTCAAAGAGTGGTCACAGCATCAAACTGTGCAAGAATCCAAAGTTCAAAATCCCAGGAAGGGTAGAGGTCACTGGAGGATGAAGTCTAGTTCTCTGCGAGCAGGGCCCAGAGCCAGCACTGAGGCTGTAGGAATGAGGGCAGGAGCTGGGGAGTGGCCTTCAAGTGGCAAGGGGCTGGGGGGAAGGCCGAGAACAAGCTTGTGTAGGAGCCCGACTTTACAAGCCCTGCACTGAGGGTTGGCAGGGGGAAAGCTCCCTGAAGGGTGGGGAAGAATGAGAGTTGGCCTTTACAACAAAGCAGTGCTCCTGTAAATGCTGTCAGAGGAGTGCTATGAACAACGCAACCCAAGGCTTTAGAGGAAAGCCTAAGACGGAGAGAGGGAGAGGCAGAGAAGGAGAAAAAGTATTGCCAGCTCTCAAGCTCCATGAGCAACTTGCTCTGGCACCAAACACACCTACCCCTGTCATTAACACAAGAGCCCATGGTTAATTGGGCCCACCCTCCTTAAATGGCAATTTAGCAACTATTTATTGTTGATCAGGCTTGCTCCTTGGGGTCTCACCCTTGACCCCCAAGTGGTTTATCAAAACATTCCTGAGTTCATAGAATACTCTTCTTGAGAAAAGTTTTCTCCATCTTACCACATTTTTGGTGACATTTTCATCCTCTTTAGAGATTATAGTTCAGGAAATGGCCCAGCTGGCCTAGCTCTTTCAGGGTCTGGCAGTGGGGCCCTGCCAGCAGAGCTGGGGGGAGAGTCTGCATTGCTCACTCAAAAAGCCCAGTCCACCTCAGTGTCTAGATTCATCCATTTGCATCGCATCATCAGGCTGGAAGCCAGCTGCTAACTTGAGGTGAGGGTATATTAGGGTGTGACTTAAGGCCTGAGAAGTTGCCGTGTGAGTGGCTTCATGAATGTATCCTTTCCCATCCAGGACAATCGTTATTTAGATGATCCTTCAGTGGCTGATTAGAATCACAGGGACTGGGGCCCAGGATTCAGCTCCTGGAAAAGCTGGATGGCTGGCGGTGTGTAGTGCAAACACTCATGACTGGTCGGGCCTTGAGTTGTCTGCTCCTCATATCCCCAAGGCCACTCCAGCCCAGGCTCTCTGAGAGGCAGCTCGGCAGCGGGAGGCACTTGGGAAGTGGCTTGCAATGAGCACTGCTTCTCTATCTGCTGAGGGTTAGAATTGGCTTCTGAAATAATGGTTTTTCCACACACAGTTCCAGGAACTGGAAAGCTAATTAGAAGCATAAATCTGCTTGGATTTTTTTTTAAAGGAAAAAGATACTCCACGACCATTCCTACTAAAACCTGTTAGAGGTAAAAATCAGGAGTTAGGACCCTTGGAGAGAGTCCAGCAAACTCAGTTTGTGATGGACCTGTGGGTGGGGTAGGGAACAAGAGGCTGCCTCTCTTCTGTCTCTTCCATACTCTCTTCTTGCTTCTCCCAGCCCCTCCTCCTCTCATTCTTCATCTTTCTTTCTACACCCTACCTCCCTCTCTCTCTCTTTCTCTTGCACTTGAGTGCGTGGCTTGGAGGAATTAAAATGTAAACCCGTGGGGCGCTCAGCTGGCTGTCTGGCTACCATGACCTGTCTTCTCTGCCTCAGTTGCAGATCATGAGGCTGCCATTACCTGCCAAAAACCCAGGTGCTACCCTCTCCAATTCGGGGAAATTCTCTGGGCTCCACCTTCCACCTTTTGCTTTAAAACTTTCTTGTTTTTGTGTAATTTCCCGTTGTCTGCCCAACAGCCTTCCATCTGGATTTGCCATCTCTTCCCAGCTCCTTTGGCTTCATGGCTCAGCTGGGTGATCTTGGCTCTGATTTCTGTTTCTTTCCAGTTGGGTCTTCTTGGTCACTTTTCCTCATCTCTACCCTGCCTGGATCCAGGGCTCTGTCGCAGTGCAGTGACAAGGTGTGTGATGGCCTCAGGGAGGCCCCGAATCCAGAGATGCCCTGAATACTCAAACCTCGTAAGGCTGGTTGGACACACACAAGACCAAGGGTTGGGGTTGGAAGAGGAAGGTTTACCAGGCTCATGTTCTAAGCCCTGAGTTAATGTTGTCTTAAGTTGACTCAGTGCACAGCTCATTAGATCCACAGAGCACGGGCTAGGGGAGAGGGAGAAAGGAAAATGGGTAGGTTGGGCCAGAGAAGCAGTTTGGAATTTGGAGCATCAGAGGCAGCTGTGGAGAGTGAGACAATTAGGGAGGAGAACAGGGGACTTCTGAGAAGTGTTACGAAAGGTGGGTTGTGAAATGGACAACTCTTAACATTCTTTAAAAGATCTAAGTAAAGATTTAAATTATGATTTGGTGGCTGGAGTGCTCTTCTCTAAATGCATCTCTATGCAGAAACTAAGCAACACGGGAGCACGGCTTTTTTTCAGGTTATTTCAGGACAGAGTCTAAACTCCTTCACATGGCAAACCAGGTCCTACGCAGCCTTAACTCTCCTTTGTCATTGTCACCATCATTCCAGGCTTACTTTACATCCAGCCAGATGGAACTTATTTCAGTTCCTTTTACAGGCCAGGATTTTTCTCCCTGTATCTGAAACCATCTGCCCCCGGCCAATTCCTGCTCCAGGTTTTAGCTTGGATGCCATTTCCCAACTCCCCAAATCTGGGTTCCATGCCTTTCCTCTGTCTCCCAGTACCCTGTACCCTGTACCACCCCAACAGTTTTTTCAGACTAGACTGTAATTGTGGGTTAGTTATCTTCTCTTGATTATAAACACCGTGAGGACAGGGATTGTCTGTCTCACTCAATACTCAATCCCCCTTGGTCAGCAGTGTCTGATACACGGTAAATGCTTGATACATTTCTACCGAATGAAGAACTTCCGCCAGGACACTGTGCTGACTCTTGACATTCTACAGTTCTCCACCCCCATTGCCACTGATATCTCTTTTCTGACAGTTTTCAGCCTCTAGAGTATAGAGTTTACCCACCTCCTTCTGCAGGAACAGCAAGAACAGAAACGTCCCTAGCTCCAGGCTGTCACTCTGGGGTTGCATCGGCATGAACAGCCTCAATGAAAGGAGAGGGGGCTGTGTGGTGCAGCATCCTCCAATCTTCCAACAGGCAGGACATTCATAGCCAGGTGTGCACATCGCCAGGACTGCCTCTCCCCAGACTAGATGCAGAACCTAACCTCGAAGAGGATTTTTTTCTTTCTTCAGGATTTCCTTTCTCAGGCCGGATCTTTCTCCAATTCCCTGCTAGGATAGGATTCATTCATTCTTCTCAAAAAACAAACATATATTGAGCACTTACTGCATGCCAGTCCTTGTCATTGAGCAATTTGCATACTAGTCTTTAGGAGGCAACCACTTAAAGACATAATTGGAAAACATGCGGACAGTGAACAGTAGGGGGTCCAGGGGGGAAGCCTAACACGGCCTGAGGACATTCGTCCATCCAGGTCCCTGAGACCTCCCCAGGTGATCCTCGTTTTATTCTTTCCCAGTCAAGGCTCTTCTCTCCATTCATCTCCTTTTCAGTGATTCCTCTCTTTTCCTCCTGCCCCAGAAACCTGGATGCTCCCGCTCACCCAGGCAGTTTCCTGGTTCTCCTCGAAAGGGTGAGAACCTCAAACCTAGGAACGTCCTCCTGGGAGGCACTGCCTTCAGCCTCAGCTCTTCTATGCCCTGGTCATCCTTCACTCACAACTGAGTGACTTAGTCGAGCTCTGGATTTAATCATCCGAGGAGGGTGGGCTGTGTGACCTAGGAAGAGGCTGCCGCACTGTCACTTTGGATTTTGTATTTGTGTGCAAGACCTAACACAGATGTCTCTACACAGCAGAGCTTTTTCTAATCATAACTTAGACTGAACCCTAGAAGAGAAAAAGAGACTCCAAGGCTCACATTTAGGGAGTCAAAGTATTTTCTCGGGCAAGATCCTAGAGAGGGGGTTTAGCATCATGGCCTTTGAGGTCAGGCTGCTAACGTTCAAATCCCAGCTCTGCGGCTGAGTGGCTAACCATTGGCTGAGGTATTTACCCTCCGTAAGCCTGAGTTTCCTCAACTGTAACATAGGGGCAAAAATAGCTCGTACTTTGTGGTGTCTCTATGAGGATTAACTCGGATAATTTATGTAAAGCCCTCCACACAGCGCCTGACACAGGGCATTCAATAAATGTCAGCTTTATTTTTAGAAGCCTGCCTCAGGTCTTGGGTAGCGCAGTCCCCAGCAAGACCCAAGGAGCCACATCGTGCTGGGAGAGCCAAGAAGAAGGTATTTTTCAGAGATGACACTGATGGATTAAGTCCCACTTTTGGTCTCCACAGGCTACCTTCCTCCTTTGATTGCTTCTAGGTGAATCTCAGATGTCTTCCCAGCACTTTACATCAAGTAGCTCTAGGGAAGACACACTCTGGAAAGTCTGTTTTTCTGGCCTAGCAACCCGGGGCTGAAAAACAAGGACCAACTGGAGTGACCAACAGGAAACCCCATCATCTGTCCCTGGAGACAGAGAGGAAAGGCCCTGGACACTGTCACTGCAACCCCCCTGCCTCCGGCCTCCCATCACTGCCACCAGGAACTTGTGTTTCCCACTTATGACTCAGCCCTGGAGGCCTCACCTCCTTCACACCCCCCCATCCTGCCATCCCAAAGATGTGGTCTCTGCATTGCCCCCTCAGGCAGTACACTTGAGTGAAATGAAAACCGCTTTCCCACAGAGGTGCGGGTGCACAACTTACGCAGAAGGTGTAGTGGGCAGTTGCCAAGTTCTCCAGCTTCCCAGCACCTTCTGAACACCCTTCATACATTTGGGGAGTTTCCCACCCTAGGGATCCTGCCTCCCAAAGGTAGAAACAAGAGCAGTCACTTCCCCAGCCTCTTTTGCAGTGAAGACACAAGCAGGTGACTGAGGGGCAGCAGGGATGGCCAAGGTCACATTCCTGAGCCGGCTGTGGCTTTGACACTGAATAGGGCATGGTGGTGACAATCAGGTTCCTGGCAATGATGCAAACTGTAGCATCCAGTTGGCGGCAGCGGCGCTAACAGCGGTTTTCTCATTAGGCCAGTTCTGCAACATGTAATGGAATGTTATTCTGGATGTGTAGCCTCAAGTCTGGTTCTCCAGGCTCCACTGATTCTGTGAGATACCCAGCATCCTTTTACCAAATCTTTCTTGCTTAATCAGCCAGAATCGGCTTCTATTGCTTACAGCTAAGAACGCTGATTCTTATAGGTAAGAATCAGAGGGATACATGGTGACAACTTAGAAGTTGAATCTTACTGAGATCTCTTTTGATTAATAAATCTGTTTAATTCCTCTAAATTCTTTGTGCCCCTGGCGCTGCCCCAAAGGAAAAACTCAGACCCAAGTGGTTTTTAGGCAAGCAGAGCAGGCTGTGCCCCTGTGCTGCAATCTGAGCAGGAATGAATAGCATCTGAGCATTCTTCCTGGGCAGAGGTCCAGGCTGCCTTTGTTGGGATGGTTCCAAAAGCAGGCTACAGGGGCCACAGCTACAGGCTGGGACCAAAGGCCTCCCTCAGGGAGCTGACACACACCAAGCAAAGGGACCAAGGTCCCATCTGGGTCCAGAGCTGATGGGGTCTGAGATGTCAGGCCAAGGCAAGGCAGGAAGAGTGATGGCAAGCCTGAGGGGCTTGAGCTGACTTGGTGAGATGTGTCTTTGATTCCTTGGCTGCGACTCCTCCTGTCCAGAGTTTGGAAGCAGCCACCACTTTAAGGCCTTAAAGAGCCCTGGTACTGCTCACAGAAATGCTGACAAGGTGCCTGGTTGAGCATAAACAAATTAACCTTCCCAGACTCCTGGGCATCTGGAGAAGGAAGGCATGGCAGCCCTAGGATGTGTCTACAAGCTCCCTGCTAAGGGCATTCCTGTTTCCTTAAGACCCTCTGATCAGGACAATTGTCCGAGAGAGAGCTGGCCTCCGGCTCAAGGACAGAGGGGAGATGAAGACACGGGGAGAGAGGAATGTGAGCTGTGGGTTTGGAGCCCCCTTAACCATTTCCCCCAGGCAACTGCCTGGCTAATGTGCAAAAAGAATCAAAGACAAGCCAAGAGACAGAGAGAGAGAGAACGAGCGATGGATGAGAGCCCCAGTGGCAAAGTGTGAGGCTGTACGTCCTCTGGGCCAGCTCTCCTCTGGTTTCAGGAGCTAAGACGGGTCCTCTTCTGCTCAAGCTAGTTTGGTTGTCACCTGCAACCAAAAGAGGCTAGACCATCACAAGTTCCTAAGACAGAGTCTTATCCATGTTTCATGTTCTCTATATGCTCACCATTGATGTTAGTAGAGATGAGCTGTCATTTCATGGAAAGTGAGCCATTGTGCCTTTCCTGGCTAGAGAGGTATGTCTTGTTCGTGCTTTGCCAATGAGCACCTCACAACAGAGCCAACACAATCCAAACATCTATGAAAATAGCAGCCTAAAGTAATACACTGACTTGTAGCCTCTTGGAGAAATTTCAGCGTCAGTCTGCAGAAGACTTTAGTCTTTAATTCTATTGATAGATTTAGTCAGAGAAGAGATCCAGAACTCTTCCTCCCCTCTGGCCCTTGCCCTTGACTCTGGGAACCTTAGATTGCCAGGCTTGTCTCAGAAGACGCAGGGAACTGGCTGACTGCCCCTACCAAGTCCAGCACTGTGGGAGTCAAATAAAATGAGGCCCCTGCCGTCCTGTTTCCCTGGCCCCCTCCCACCTTGGACCATTCATATGTTCGTATTCAGGGCTCAGCTCCAAGCTCGAGCCACACTCCCTGCATTCTTTCCTTGGGATGCTGGCACAGAGCTCCAGGCCTTAGCCCAGCAACAAATGAGCCTTTGTTACCCTGGGGCATGGAAAATTCTCTTCCTGACAGCCTAATTCATTTGACTCTTATTAAGACACAGACCCCTACAGTGCTGTGTCCTCCACTGTGGTCTTTGACGCCCCTGGAGCGTCTCCCCTGACTCCCCACAGACTCATGGGGTCAAAAGGGAGGTCATCCAGTCCAACCTCCCCACCAGGGCCCACCCTCTACATCCCCTGACAGCTCCCAGCCCAGTGAGGGAGTCACTTCCCCTGAAGGAGCTGTCCCATAGTGGCTTTTCACTGGTAGAAAGTTCTTTCTCATATTGAGCTAAAACTGACCTCCCTTCTACACTATTCCTTTTCTATCTTATCACAGATGTAATTCAGTCTCCTATCTACATGACGGCCCTAAATTTATTTGAAAACAGATCATTTCATCCTTAAAAAAAAATTCTCCTCCAGCTAAACAACCCATTTCTTCTCCTATTCCTTATGATTTTCAGACCCATAGTCATTCTATCCACTCTGGCCTGGACACTTTGCAGTTTATGAACATCAGACTTACTTGTAGCATCAGAACCAAGACCTACTCCAGGTGAGATATAAAAAAAATCCACGTCAGTTAATTATAGTGTGATCCTTCTCCTTCCCCTCACTGGCAGAATTCTAGAGCTTGAATAGTCTATAGGGCAGAAATGGTTAGTTGCCTCCAAATATCCTTTCCCCCTTCTTTTTTTTAGCAGAACCTAATTTTTCAGCTGGGCACATTGTAACCCAGGTAAAATATTTCAATTCCAATCATCTATTGCAGCTGTGTCATCATGAAACTAATTTCTAATCAAAGAGATGTAAGCAGGAATGTGTGAGAAACTTCTTGGAAGCCTCTCTAAGAGTGAGAAGGTGGGCCCTTCTTTCTGCCTTCCTCTCCATTCTGCTTCTGGAACTCAGATATGATGACTGGAACTCGAGCAGTCATCTTGGACCACAAAGATGAGGATCTCACACTGGAGCAATTAGACAGAAGGAGCCCGGGCCCCTGACAATGCTGTGGAACTGCCACACCAGCCAGGGACTGCCTAACTCTAGACTTATTTTATGCCAGAAGTAAACTTCTCTCTTACTGAAGCTATAGTACTTGAGGGTTCTCTTCAATATGCATTCAGACTTAATCCTAAATTTACCACCCTGTAGTCACTGTAGTGGTTATATATTTACCCCGAGGGGCCTCTTACTAGATACTTCTGAGAACAGAAAACTTGAGCTTTAATCATTAATTCTTTATTTTTTTATTGTATCTTTTCCTTTTTTAATACTTAATAAAACTTTTGCTGAAAATTCAGGGGTAACATAAAGAGATTATAACAAGAAAAAACCTAAACCCGAGGTTTTAGTTTCCTATGGCTGCTGTAACAAATTACCACAAACTTGGTGTCATAAGACACCAGACATTTCTTCTCTTGCAATTCTGGAGGCCAAAAGTCCAAAAGCTATCACTGGGCTGAAATCCAGGTGTCAGCAGGGCCACACTCCCTCCAGAAGCTCTCGGTGAGAATCCACTCCTTGTCTCCTTCAGCTTCTGGTGGCTGCCGGTTTTCCTTGGCTGCGGCCACATCACTCAAATCTCTGACTCCGTGGGCACACCACCTTCCCCTCCTCTTCTGTGTCAAATCTCCCTCTGCCTTTCTCTTATAAAAATATATACGATTTCATTCAGGGCTTGCCCAGATAATCCAGGATAATCTCTCCATCTCAAGATACTTAATGACATATGCAAAGTTCTTTTTTGCCACATCCAGTAACATTCGCCGGCTCCAGGGATTAGGACGTGGATATCTTTGGGGGGCCATTATTTTAGCTTTCCACTGCTGGATATTAAACTCAGCTCCTCTCAGAGCTTAAGACGAAGACCACAGTGCTGTCTTATAGCGGTGTCCCCGCCTGGCTCCTGGCCTGCTGCCGTGCTGCAGGGACAAGCTTACTATCCAGCACAGAGTGTCCTGAAGCACATCTCTCATAGCCAGGGTGTACGTTCCCAACTTTGCCAGGCCCAAAGAGAGGAATCCGTTTCCCATGCTGGCCTCTGTCACCTGCCTTCATATCCCACTGCTAAGTCAAAAGCCCACCAGGCCCACCTTCATCTCCTGCCACAGGACTGGCCTCTTACTAGGATAATCAACAACAGGATTGTCCAAAGGGATGTGGTCCAGGTCCTTCGGCTCTAAAAGTAAACCAATCACCTCAGATCGCAGTGCTGAAAGACTCACCAACTCATTCCTTTGAAGAAAGGCAAGGTAGTCCGTTGGCAAGCCAAACAAGACGTGGAATAAGGTAGTTTGAGCTCTAATTCCTCCATTTGCCAGGTACTTAACCTCTATGAGTGTCAGTTCCCTCATCTGTAAAATGGAGCTAGAAAGGATAACAATACCCACCTTGCTGGGTTATCGTGGGAATTTAAAAAAACGTGTGTAAAGCATGTGGCACCATGCCTGGCTTCTAGGAGAAGCTCGAAAAATGGGGGCTATGCCACATCCATTCAGTTTTCCCTCCAATAGCTGACTGAACACCCTTCTAATGTTGGAGATGCGCTAATGACTCAGACAGCCTTGCCCCGCAGGAGCTCACCCCAGGCCTGATTCCCATACAAGTTGCCTACAATGGCATGTGTGCTCCAGTGCAGATTTGAACAAAGCAGTGGGGGAGGACCCCGTTTGCTCTTGAGGCTCTTGGCTTGCCACTTTCTCAAAATAGGGCAGCACAGAGAAATTTATAGAGAAGAATGCATTTGTGTCCAGGTCCCTGCAATGCAGTAGGCTGGCCTGGAACTGCTGCTGGCAGCTCCACTCCTGAAATGGACGCTGACTGCGAGAGACGCCCAAGCTTCAGAGGTTGGACTCTGGGCCACGGCACGTCGCACTGACCCTGTGCTCATGACTCATATGAAGAAAACAACCCCCAATTTAGGATTTCTAGTTAAATGCTAAAAATTGGTGGTAAATTAATTAAGATATAACTTAAACAACACCAGCCTTCCCTCATCAACAGTTCCTAAGACAGGATAGGCAGCATTAATTGTTGCAATTAATTAGGCATTAAACTGATAATGGGTACAGCTGCTAACAATTAACAGCTAATTATGTCAAGCACTTTAACCGTTTCACAAAAGAAATGGAAATTGGAGGGAAGGGAGAGGGAGATGAAAAGAGAGAAAGCAGTTACCTTGTAAACAAGTGAGATGCAGTTAGCTCCAAATGCAGCTGGATCCTGCTGTAGAAATGACAGACAAAGTTGATACCAGCCCTGTCCCCAGCGAGGCCGAGGCCGAGCTGCACGGAAGCCATGTGAGTCTGAAATTGAACAGAGGAGACTGAATAGTGAGCAGAGCCAACATGTGCCAAGCTGCAATCTCAGTACTTGGCATATATTAACCTGTGTAATCCTCACAATACTTGACAGTAGTTACTATTACTATTCCCATTTTATGAATGAGGAAACAGGCACAGAGAGGTTAAGTGACTTGCCCAAAGTCACACATTTGTAAGTGATAGAGCCTGGATTCACACCCAGGCACGTTGACTCTAGGGAACACCCCAAAACAAGTGGACCTCACTAATTTGCTGAACTCTTAAACCCAGATAGATAGCAATGTTTTATTGAACCATGAGCTCAACCAACTAATTTTAAGAGAAAAGAAAAAGCATCTGCTAGGCAGTTCCAACCGGAACTGAGCATTTTCTGAAGTGAAAAAGCTGACAGAAATTCAGAAATTCAAATCACTCCCAATCCAAACCGGAATTTCATTTGTGCTCCCAAATGTAAGACTCTCTCTCCTTTCCACGTGAACCTGTTTTCCTGCTGGGATCTGCCAACCAGCTCCTTGGGGGACCTCAGATCCTCTTCCCCAGTGGACTTTGCAGTAAACATCATGGTTTGGTTTTTACTCCAGGCTTTTGTTTACAACAAGCTTTATCTTTATCATCTCATTGCAGAGAAAAGGGACGAGAATAGAAAAATCAGGCCAACAGCCACCCATATACATACGTATGTGCATGCGTACATACACACACACACTCACCGTGCTTAGATGATTTACTAAAGAGGAGAGGGTTGCAGCAAAAAGGATCAAGTCTACTCGTCCTTACTTAAAATCAAGAGAGATGAAGTGTCTCACCTGGTGTCCAGGGGATGGCAGATAAAGTCAGGCCTGAAAGCTTACATCCCAATGTCCACATTAGTACATCTCAAATTTGAGCACACATAAGGATCATCTGGAGAATTTGACACAGATTCCTGGGTCTCTCGCCCAGAGATTTTGATTCAGTAGGTTTGGGTGGGACCCAGGAAACTGCATTTCTGACAAGCTCCCACGTGTTGCTGGTCCACAGACCATACTTAGAGAATCACTGCTCCACACTATCCCATTTCTGGCCCTTGTCGCAAGCCATCAGACCTCATCCCCAGAGTGGGCTCTTTTATCCAGTCTGGCCCAGTGGGCACAAGTGTTTGTGTTGGTCCCATTGATTTGGAAGTTCAAGTTGTAGTAGTTGGTCCCACCCCCCTGCCCCACCTCCTGTCCCACTCAGCTTGAGGGTGGGAGGAGGTCTCTGTTTTCTAGGAGTAAAAGGGAAACTGTGCCACATTGAAGCAGCAATGGGAGGATTTCCAGGACCACAAATGCTCCCTACCTTCACCGGTACTACCCTTGTCTCCCTCATCAGGACTCCCAAGGGGCTGAGACCTGCCTTCTCTCTCCCAGAGGCAAGCCCTTCAGGCCCACCACTGACCCTCAGGGCCTACTCTGGGATCACCCATCATCTTCCAGGATCTGGGACTCAGGCTACCAGAGCCCTGAGACTAAAACCAGAGCTGTGGGGGCCCCCTCAGGGCCAGTGGAAGTCTGTCCAGAACACAGTGTGTGCAGGAGCCTGGAGGCGGTGTAGTGCATCATCACTGCAGGGAGTGCCTTTGTGATGGCTGGTTTCAGGGTGCACTTTGGGGCTATGGAGGGTGAGTTGCCCCGAAACACCAGGCCCATCTGAAATAAAATCACCAGTCTTCTGTACTCCCAGACCCTCCTCTTTTAGAATTTGCACCCTCTCCCTCAAAGACGCTCAGAGCTCCAGTCTTGGCATGGCAAAGGGAAGTTTCTGATAAAACTCAGACACTGGACATTGGGGACTTCATGTGTGATCTTTGCTAGGGTTATTTAAAAAGATCACAGGGGCACCTTCATATGCTGCTGGTAGAAGTGGAAATTGTTCCCTTCTCTCTGAAAGGAAAAGTGACAAAGCATATAACAGACCTTTAAATGTATAGTTCTGCTTCTAGGAACTTACTCTTAGGAAATAATTGGACAAGGGCTCAAAGACGAATGTACAAAGACATTCATTGTAGCATTATTTATTATAGCAAAAAATGTAAACAACTTAAACATGTAAATAAAAATAGGAGTCTGGTTAAATGAATCATAGGAAATATATTCACTAAAATATTATGCAACTAATAAAAATGATGTAGAAGAATTCTTATAGACAAGAGAAAATATTCACAAAAATAATGTCAAATTATAAAATGCAGCCTATAAAACAGTATGTATAGAATATTATTTTTGTAAACCTGTTGTGACTGGGTGTGTGTGTGTGCATGTGTGATCTCTGGAGAGAAAAAAATAAAACCACTGAAAGGGGATACACCAAAAGGTTAATAGTGGCTATCTTTATATGATAAGTATATAGGAAATTTCTGGGTTTTCTTTTGTATTTTTTCTAGACTCCATTGAGCATACAATGGAATCTGAAAAAAATCATAAAATAACTAAAGTAATTACTAGTGATATAATTTCAGGTGACTTGAATAGGCCATTATAAATATTTTGGGGTAGAACCTTCGTATTGTTTATGAAATCTACTCCCATATAATAAACTTAGAGGGGTAATTATAAATACACAGATGAATTTTTAAAAGATCTGTATGCACATGTGCAGACAGGCCAATGTGCTAGTATAAGTATAAGAAACCACATCTTTAGTACATAATATACATATTCATTGGTCCCTGTACCCATTCCATCCCCCACTGAGGCAACAAAGATTTTTTCTCCTTAATGTCTCCTAGCAGCCAAACACAGGCACTGCTAATGAATATTAATTGACCTAACATCTTGTACTGATGAATCTGTGCACATTTCCCTGTCTCATTTGGTTGCTAGGGAACCATGTGAGACAGCCATGGGGCCCTGGGACCTAGACCTGTTAAGTGCAGGGCAGTAATAAACCACAAATCAGAAATACTCCACCTGATTAATTGTGTATGCCAGCAACTATGTGCATGTATGTGGTCCTGACAAATAAACAAGAAACAAATAAATATCAACAGGCAGCTTGGCAGCAGGCAGGCAAGTTGGTGGAGATGGGGGTGAACTCTCAGATACTGTACCCACCTCCCCAGGGATCTCTGGAAACCAACCTTTCTCCTAAAATCCCCTTCCCAGGGACCCATTGACGCCGTTGTTCCTTCCTCACCATTCTTCAAGATCTAGAGTGGAACCATAGAGTTGGTGCTGGAGGCAACACCTGGGAAGGGGAAAGAGGGAGTGTGATAGTTGGATGTAATTTGAAATCGTAGACATCATTTCCCATCATCCCAGCACTCATATCGGATGCAAATAAGCTACTGAGTGAACCTGACCTGCCTGCAATTTTCCTTCTGAACCTGACTTTGACCCTTCTTCTTCTTTCCTTCCCCTATCCCTTTCCTCTTCTGCCCACTCAACTAGTGGAGAACCTCTTCTTATCAGTGTTGGTCCCTGGTTTGGCTACCTCATCCCCTTGCACTGCACAAAGAGCACACCTCATTGCCCACGCTTCTGGAAGACCATACTCATAGAGGCTCCCTCACTCCCTAACTCCCCTACTTCTCTTTCTTCCTCTAGTCTGCTCCATGTAAGCCCTCACTCTACACCAATCTTCCTGACCATTCTCTTTTTCCTTTTGACTTGGCCCTTCCCTACAAAATAAAGAAGTAATTGTCCCTGGGTCCCTTCCTGAGATACGCCCACAGGCATATTAAAGGCCTCTCTATTCTGTCTGGCAGGCTCCCTAAAGGGGAGTGTTGGGCTCCAGTCTTGGCATCTGTAGGCTTGACTGGGAAACAGAAGAGTGGGTCTTGGTCCATTGGAAGTGAAAGGGAGTGAGGCTGGGGTTGGTGGGTGCTCTTCTTTGGGCTTCATCTGGTTTTGCTCAAGTACCTGAAATCAGATACAACCATGAGGATTAATTTCCTTCCAAAGACTGCTCTGCAGTCCATGAATCCATATTTATCTAAAATATGTCCACACAAAAAATTCATGTTCTTTCTTTTCATTTCCATCCATTTATTTACTTAACAAATATTAACTGAGCACTTACTCTATGCCCAGAATTTTCACTGGGCCCTATGTGGATTCAGTGGTGAATCTAAACAGACATAGTCCCTGGTGTTATGGAGCTTAAAATATTATAGGGAATCAAAAAAAAAAAAAAAACCAAAACAATCAAATAACCTCACATATAAATATAAAACCACAACTGTGGAAGTGTGATAAGGAGAGGCATATGGAGCTATGCGGGGAAGGGCTGTTCACCTAATTTGGGGGGCCAGGGAAGGTCCTGAGGACGTTGACTCTATATCACAAGAAATACTAAGCTCATATTCACCACCCTCCCTGATCTCACGAGCGTGAACTGGTGCATGTGTCTTCCTCCTGGGTGGAGAGGAGGTTGGGTTATGGGGAAAGAGGCTCTAGGTTCTTCTAAATGGGAGAGAAAAATGAACTCATTTATTTTCTTTCTTTCTCTCCCCTCTCTCCTCTGAATTTGAAAATGTTGAATTCTCAGCGAGATTGCAAAGAAACTCCACGTCATTAAACACATAGACCACTTTCCACAGAATGGATCCTGGTGGCTGTAGGCTTCTTGATGGGCTATGGGGGAGGGGGAAGCAGAAGTGGTGGGTGTGGGTGTTCAAGATTAGAGAAGCCAAGAAGTCAAGTGGCTCCATTCAGGGGAGGATCAGGGTAGAGAGCCATCTGGAGGGGAGGAGGGAAGATCCCAGAGTGAGGACGTGGGGAGAGACTCAGAGATGGAGAAACAGACTAGAGGCCAGATGCCAGTGGCCAACAAGGGAGACCAGGGAGAGGCACCAAAAGGGACTTTAGGGGACAGAATAGCTGCTGTTTTCTCCAGTTTCTACTATAAGACCTAAGAACAATCTATATTTCCCAAATACCTTGTGGAGCAAATTTGTGAGGAATGATTGAGTCTACTTCAAGGTTAGTTTGGAAAAACAGAAGCTGCCCCTAGTCTCAGAATTGGAAGGGATCCAAAGAGGTTGTCCAGCCCTTCACCAGTAATCCTCTCACTTATTTCTCCAGATGGATGTCTGGCTTTTGTTTGAACACAAGGTGAGTGGGAGATCACCCCTTCCTAAGGCAGCAGTTCTAATGTTGAGGACACTTTTCCTTGTATTGAGAACAAATCTGCCTATAACATCCATCCCCTGGGCCATGGTCTTCACTGGGAAATTACATAGACTAGACTGGCTCCTCATCATGCAAGAGCCCATTAGATACATGAAGACAGTCTTCTCCTTCATACCACTGTGCTCATTCATTCCCTCTCCAAATGCTTGCTGCAAGCCTGCTCTGTGATGTACAGTGATAACTGTAAAGAAAGCCAGTCTTTCCCTCAGCAGCCCAGAGTTTCCTGTGGGAGACAGGTACATGGACGATTTCAATGCAGAGAGGTTAGAATCTGAGAGAAGGGCCCATCCTTCCAGGTCATTTTAAGAATCCACTAAAATGAAGTTGGCGGTATTTTTATGAAGATTTTTTTATTGTATAAGGTTCTACCTGTAGCCTTTCCATCCCAGGCTGTGATTCAGTGGAGACTTAGTAAATGTGAACGAGGGGGTCCAGCAGGTTGGAATGAGGAACACCAAGTTGGTGGACAGGTCTGCCATCTAGATCCAGCCACCCCACACATAGCTAGTAAGAGGCAACTCCTTGTATCTAAAACAAACCTGAGCCATTACCTCAGGAGATTAACTCTCCAAAGAGGAGTTGGGAAGAAGTAAGGGAAAATAGCTCCCTGGCCCTCTGGCCAAGTCAACAAGGAAGATGGCATCTTCTCAGTCTATGTCCTGAATTCCTTTGTCCTTCAGAGCCTTTGATTTTTACAACAGAAGCACCCCCACTAGGCTCCGTGAAGCAGAACATAATAGCTGGGATTTTTCTATGCTGGAGATTCTTTGGGCTTTGAATTGGTTCTCTCTCAGATCTACCTCAGGAATTTGGGGCACAAGCTTCTTGGCTGGCCAGCATGCAGAGCTGAGAGTCAGCAAAATGAAAAATGCCTGGAAACTGAACTTGGTTAGACATGGATTTACTAAATTCTTACAAAGTGGTTTAACCCTCCCTCAGCTTGTCCCACTGGCAATGTTCTGAAGGCCCTATGCCTTCAAACTTGTGGAGGAGGCACTTGGGCGATACAGGTAGCTGAAGTGCCAAACATGGAGCAATCTGGCCATGATGCAGAGACACATAGCCCAGGGAGCCTAGACCACTGCCCACAACCACTGCTGCCCTTTGGTGTCTTAGAAGTTGGAATCTAGAATACGAAAGTACTCAAACATTTCCATTAATTCCATTATTTGTCTTGGCATTGGGAATCAGCCATTGAATCACAGAATTTTGGGACCAAAAGTGGTTTTGAGATAGCATCTTGTCTTTCCTCTTCTCCTTACCAAGCCATCTTAAACAGGGGATTATCTGCCCTCTACTAGTATAAAAAGAAGCAAACATGGGAACATAAAATGATGCCGCCACTTTGGAAAACAGTTTGGCTGTTCCTCACAATGATAAACATAGAATTTTGACCCATCAATTACACACCTAGATTTCTACCCAAGAGAAATGAAAACATATGTCCACACAAGAACTTGTACATGAGTGTTCATAGCAGCATTACTCATAAAAGCCAAAAGTGGAAATGACCCAAATATCTATCATTTGATGAACAGATAAACAAAATGTGGTATATCTATCCAAGCAATGGAAAATTATTCATCAATAAAAAGAATGAAGTACCAATACATGCTACAAGCTGGATAAAAGTTGGAAATGTTATGCTAAGCAAAAGAAGCCAGTCACAAAAGGCCCTATATTGTATGATTTCATTTATGTAAAATGTCCAGAATAGGCAAATCTAAAAGAAAAAAAGAAATAAAATTATTTGTCACAAATGGCTGAGGGTAAGGGAAATGAGGGTGGGGTGTGGAGTAAGTGCTAATGGATACAAATGTTCTTCTGGGTATGATAAAAATATTCTAAAATTGGATCATGGTAAGGGTTGTACAACTCTGTAAACTAAAAACCATTGAACTGTACACTTTAAACAGGTTGACTTTATGGTGTGTAAATTATATATCAAGAAAACGGAGGAGGAGAAGAGGCAAATTTTGGAGCCACAGAGGATAGTTTCCTGGTGCCAGGAATAATATACTCTAGTTCCCAAACAATGCATGGCTCCGTGAGTGAGTCTGAGTGTGTGTGTGTGTGTATACTTCCTGGGCTCAGTCAGGAACACTCCTAGTATAGCAGCCTGTTATGCTGGTGGCCACCAGTGAGCCATGCTTCTGTGTAATCACACCCTCTCTGTGCAGTCCCCTCCCACAGTGACTCTGGGCTCGGCCATGTGACTTGCTTTGGTCAATGGGACATTAGTAAGCATGACACCAAGAGGCCGGATTAGTGCTTGCACACTAGAGCTGGTCCTCTTGGAATACCCTCACTTGGATCCCTAAGCCACAATTAGAAGAGATCCAGCAACACGCCAAAGGGGCCACATGGAAAGAGAGAGGTTGGATGTTCCAGCCCTAGCAGCCACTAATGGAACAAAAGAACCACCCAGCTGAACCTAACCCCAAGTGCAGAATCGTGAAAAATAAAACATCGTTACAGTTTAAGCCACTAAGTTTTGCAGTGGTCTGTTAAGCAACAAATACTGAAACATTCTGAAAGACCTGACAACCTTCACCCCTGTCACTCACTGACTTGATAATGGGCTTTACTCTGATGCCTTTGAATTCTGAGATGGATCTAAGGAAAAACACAATTTTAACGTGTGTATAATGTGCCATTTGTTACTGTTGTTTAGTGCAATTTAACACAATATTTATCTGATTGGCATGTCACTTACTTCACAACACTGAGAATTGGCTGCACAGGGATTCTGTGCTTGGCAATGAGAAGATTGATTATGGTTATTATACTAATGGCTGAAAAAATGAATTTCATCAGGGAAGTTGTTTTGAAGCTGTAGTAACGAGCCAAGCCTTGTATGTTTACTCACAAAACACCATACTGCATACTAAGTGCTGATCCTAGAAGACCCTGGGACTGAGATGCTAGAGCAGGCAAGATACACCTGCAATGATGGATAAAGTGCTGCCAAGAGACAAACACTTTTTTAAAGGCTTTTCTCTAGAGTCTTATCATTTTTCCATTAACCAGACCACCTTAGTAAGCAAAGTGTTTTGGAAAAATCTCATATATCTCCACTAATGGGGAGAATCTACTAAAATTAGCCAACGGGTAGAAACCTTTCAGAAACACTTGACTTTCCTGTCAGCTCGGAGGCATCTGTTTACATGTCCCGTGATGCTACAGCGACTGTGTCTGTTTGAAAATATTAGCAGTACACGTTTTCTTGTGTAATGAAACGTGTTGATAGTTAAGACTATGCCAAATAAAGAGGTTCACTTGGCATCTTTTTGAAGGGTTGGAATTGAGATGTATATTTTAAAAGATAAACCTGGGAAATTTGGGGTTTAACACAATGTTTTCTCTCTCCATAGCAGTTTCTTGTCACCCAATTCAATTAATTGCCTCATTTTCTCACTTTATCTCATCACAGTTACAGTTCTGCACCTGAAGTACAGGGTCTTGGTGAAAGGGAGGTCATCTTTGTGCTAAATAGAAGGCTTGTTTCAAATTCCTGACAGCAGTCAGAGGCACTGTGTGCAAAGGCTGGTCTTCTCTCTGGACCCAGCTTCTCCAGGGACTCATTAGACTCATGGAGACCTCTCTGGACCTTACCACTGACAAGAGAAAATGAGATTTGCTGGATGGTTTTTAGCAAGGGACTGAGCTCTCATGATATTACAGCATTAATGAAATTCACCTTCGGGGCCCTTTGATTGCTTCTAGTAGCACTTCACTTAGAATCAATGTTCTTCTGTCCCCACTGCAATTTTCTTGTTTTGAAAAATAATAGTGTGACACATGCTTCAATGAGAGGACATGGGACTGGCCACACTCCTTAGCACCCAGTGGATCAGCCCCACCTGCAGATGCTCGCCAACCAGTGGTAAACAAATGGAGAGGACATAAAAGCTGAGAGGGAGTCTCTGTAATTGAGCCGCATAATGAGAGGAAACAGAAGAAGAGCTTCTATTAATAATGACACAGTAATTGGAGGTCATTCAAAGAGAGCCCTCGTACACTCAACATTCACATTAGCTTTGCACAAAAACCATTGTAGATCTTTCTAAAGGACTAATGTGAGCACTAGTGAGGTTGTTGATCAGATTTATCTGGTACCACCAAAATGTTCTTCCACCCCAGCGGGAAGTGGGCCAGCCTGTAGCACTTCACTGCAAGAGAAAAATTTTGATTGAAGTCAGGGGGTAATTAATCCAAAGTTCAATTGCACATCAAAAACAGACCCCATGAACTCTAAAGCCATTTTGTAGGCATTTTGTCCTATGCAATGTATGTGTGAGTGGTTACTTCCTAAGGAACAGGGAGCATCATATACTTGCCAAGGCAGGACTGAAAGGCTCTGGGGGAAGGTGGGAGGCAGCTGGCAGAGTGCAGGGAGTGTGTCCAATTGGATATCTGAGTCTCATCAATCCCGTTTGAAAAAATAATCCCCAGCTTTTTCCTTCCGCCCTGCCCCTATCCCTCCGGGGCTGGACTGAGGGAAATTCATTACTGTTTGGTGAGTCAATACAGAATTCTAATAAAGAGAGAATTTTTAAAAATCTCATTGTGTGGATGGCTCATTATAACATCCAGGTAATTTTTGGCTATATTAAAATTGTTCATTGCCATAAATTATAATGATATCAAAATAGATTTCCTTTGCAAAGGGAGTTCCATTAATATGATTCATGTAACCACCCAAAAATGAGATTTGCACAGGAATAATGTGGAGGTGATGTATTAAGACCTCGTCCGGGTCAGATTTTAAGGCTCCTTTAAGCACCCAGAGTAAGAAGACACCTTTCCAACTAAGGGCTTGGCTGCAGGTGGGACTCTGCACACTTCAGGCTTGCTCCCTAAGCTTCCTGGCTCCACTGCTGTCTCAGATTTCCTCTCTCGCATGCCTCCCTGAACTCCATAAGTAAGAAAGATAAGATGGTTCTTGACTCACTATCACCTTCCCACAGAAAAACTGAAATTCAGACCTAAAACACACACAGGACTGCAAGGAGCTTAAGGCCAAGGGCTGCATGTATTCCTTTGTTCCCCTAGTGCCGACCACCAGCCTTGGGCATGGTAGATCATTGACAAACTTTCTAAAAAGAATCAAGTAAATAAATGAAAATATAAGATCTTTGCTTCTACTTTCATTAAACCAGCAGGTGAAAGGGACCTCTAAATCAGACACTGTATTGGATTGAATAGTGTGCCCCCCAAAATTCATGCCCAATTGGAAACTGAATGTGATCTTAGTTGGAGACAGGGTCTTTGCTGATGTAATCAAGTTAAGATGAGGAAACACCGGATGAGAGTGGGCCCTAAATACAACATGACTGGTGTCCTTATAGAAAGAGGGATATTTGGACACAGACACAGGCACACAGGGAAAAGTCCATGTAAAAACGGAGGCAGAGATTGGAGCGATGCGTCTACAAGCCAAGGAATGCCAAGGATCGCCAAGGATTGTCGGCAACTAGCAGAAGCTCAGAGAGGCAAGGAAGGATTCTTCCCTAGGGTCTTCAGAGGGAGCATAGGCTTGACAACACCTTGATTTTGGAATTCTAGCCTCCAGAATTGTGAGAGAATAAATTTCTGTTGTTTGAAGTCACCCAATGTGTGGTTCTTTGTTACAGCAGCCCTAAGAAACTGATCAGGGACCCTCAGGGAAAGGTTATTTGGCGACTCCCTCAGGGTCTACAGGCAATCCCACTAAGAACTTGGTGAGAAAGCAAAGTCAAGTTTAGACCACTTTCCAAGATGGTTGGGTAAAGGAAGGGCCACTTTGGCACCATCTGCTGGTCCTACTCTCATCTCTTTTCTTTCAATCAACACAAAGGAAGGAGACACCAGTCATCTCTGAAGACTCACCAAACACTCTTGCTTCACAGTGCTTTGACCTCCTTAATCCCGATGGCTTTTACCTCCACACCACACCAGCCCATCACATCCCCAACTCCATGCTTCCCATCTAAAAATCTCAAAGCCTCATATCCCCTCTCCATCCTCAGCCTCCTACCCTTACAGCCATCTCACTCCACTAACCACATTTATTCATTCATTTGTTCAATCAATCAATCCACAATTCAGATATGACTTGGCACTGCAAATTTAGTCCCCTCTGAGGTCACCCTGCAGGTGTGAGTTTTTGTTTGTTCTTCCAAGGGTTATAAGCAATTCTGTCCCATATAACTTCTGTGATGATGGAAATATTCTGTATCTGTGCTGTCCAACATTGTAGCCACCAGTCACTAGTGTGACTAAGAAACTGAATTTTTAATCATATTTAATTTTAACTTTAATTAATTTGAATTTAAATAGTTATATGTGGCTGATGGCTACCATAGTAGATAGCTCAGGTCTAGAAGAAATTTTTTAATCAGACACAAAACACACAGACAAAGAGCCTTGCAGACATCACACACACACACACACATACACACACACACACACTTCCCAAGGATGAACATTAATTCTCAGAGCATAAGGAGGAAAAGAAACATTATCTAACTATTCCATAATTTGCAAGGCCATCTCAGCCCAGAATGGAGTTAATAGCCGACATCACTATGCAGATCAGTATTGGTTTAATTCCTCTCCCCTAAACCCCAAACTCCTCTCAAATTGTACCCCTTTGGGCCACTGAGAATAAAAAATGGGCCTATTACTGAACCTCCCACTCCTTAATGGCTGTTCTAAGATCCTGCTGATGCTTTGAAATCACCACTTACAAGGGCTTGATTAAGTAAGTTCTTAAACAAGGTGCCATTCTTTTTCCCAGTCTGGGGGAAGAGAGAACTGGAGGAAGGGAGGGAAGGAGATTGTTCTTCTAGTTACATTATTCCATCAATAATCCCCTCAGCTTTATCTCCAGCCTCTCCCTTTCTGCTAGAACTTTCCCTTCAGCAGCATAAAGAGGTGGGTTTGAATCTCCCCTCTGCTATTCTCCCGGATCTGATTCCAACCTCTATTTTTTACAAGCGTGTGATCTTGTCTAAGTTCTCCGAGCATCTGCAACATGGCTCAAATTCATACCTGTCTTTGCAGAATAAATGGAGTGAGGAACATGAAATGCCTAGTACAATATCCCTATCTCTCTCTTTCTTTACTAAGTAGGCCTTCTTGAAAAGAAATCTGCATCTCCCTATGAACAGGAATTGAGAAGTTGGGAGACATCTCCCGTAAAATACAAGCAGGAAGCAATAGCCCCATGCTGGGTCAATGAGGACTCCAAACAGAGTGCTGAACACCTAGATATTTGCAACTATCCAAATGACTGAAGTTTTCCACATTAATCCAGACGTCGCCAACAGAGGAGGCCTGGTCTGGGGAGTTGTGTGCGTGGTTTGCTCTGATTACGGTAAAGAAAGCGTCGCGGCGCTGAGTTATAGCTACACAGAGCTCCTGATCCAGTGCAGTCAGAGATAAAGTTTTTCAGCTTCTGTCTTGACACAGTCAGGCCTCTGGTCCTGAAATAAGCACAGGGCTTGTTTCTCTGACTTGAATCAGAGCTGCTCCAGTTAGCTGAGGGAGCCTTTTAAGATTTTTCTTATCTCAGGGCGGCTCTCTGTAGAGCCCTGTTTGATCAATAATAAAATAGCTATCTAACCACTCTGGCTGAGCACAAAATGAAGTTTGATTTTCAGAGAGATGCCAGTGTGGAGGACGATTCCCAAGGGTGCTCTGCTTTGTGCAGATTCAGGACTGAGCTCTGAGCCGGGCGACACCTCAGCTAAGTCCCCTGATGGGGGCATGAGTGTCTGGGACAATGGAATGCCCACGTTGCCTGCTGGTGGTTTCACCCTTCACATGGCTTGTCAACTTGCAGTGATGGCAGGAGTCTTTGTAATTTCTGCCCATGCACAGAGCAAATTCGGATACTTGGGACATAGACCGAGGCTGCCTTCAGTCGTGCCCCTTTGCCATCTCCCATTGTCACCCTCAACCTCTCTCACTCCCTCCCCCAACCCAAGAGAATATTGGTGTTAACTAAAACCCACCCATAAACAATTTCATTTTCAATGCATATGAAAACTAAATAACAAAAATGCCAGACTACCTTTTTTCCTTTCTTGAATGCTTATTAATTTATTCAATATTTATTGACTTTACTAAATGCCAGAATCTGTATTAGACCTGGGGATACAGAGAGAGAGACAGACATGGAACAAGAGTTTGCAGTAGATGTTAAAATAGATGCAGGTGGTGGAGTGCGATCTTTGAGGTCAGACAGACGTGGGTGTGAATGCCAGCACTGCAGGCACCAGCCTCCTGGTTCCCCTCCCACCTCACTGGCTGTTCTCTTTGCATATTTTTTTCTGGTTCCTCCTCATCTTCCCCACCCATAAGCAGAGAAGGGGTCCCAGGCTGCATCCTTCTCTTCCATCTATACTCACTCCCCAGGTCCCTAAGGGCTTTAGTTAGTATCTCTATGTTGTGACTCTCATTTCTTCCTTGAGCCTTAAGAAATTTATTTCTCAAGCCCTGACTTGTTCTCAAAGCCCCAGACTCATATATCCAACTGCCTACTTGCCATCTCCTCTACTGGAGGCTCTCAAATTGAATCCTGATCTTCCCTGACTGAGCCCGCTCCTCCCAGTCTCCCATCTCAGCTGATGGCAACTGCATCCTTCTAATTGTTCAGGCCAAGACCCTCGGAGTCATCCTTGACTCCTGCCCTCTCACCCACCCCACATCCAATCCATCAGCAAATCCTTTTAGCTCTGCCTTCAAGACATATCCATCACTGCTACTGCCCTGGTCTAAGGACTCACTGTCACTCTCCTGAATTATTACAATAACTTAACTGTTTTCTCTGCTTCCAGACTTGCTGCCCACTTTATCCTCAGTAAGTGGCCAGACTTATCCTTTTAAAACCTAGACAGATACATCTCTCCTCTGCTCCAATCCCTCCAATGGCTTCCCATCGATCTGAGGAAATGACCCAGGAGCCTCATCTTCTGCACCTCCCCTCTCTGTGCAGCCACACTGCTTTCCTTTCTCTTCCTTGAACATGCTGCATATGCTCCTGCCTTAGGATCTTGTCTTCCCCCAGGTATCTTCAGGGCTCTCGCCCTCACCTTTGTCTAATCTCCGCTAAATGTCAGTGAGGGTCTCCTTCACCACCCTCTACAAAAGCACCCACCTCCTCCCCATGCACTCCCTGTAACTTTACCTACCTTGTTTTGATTCATTGTACTATCCCCCTATGACATAGGTAGACTGGGTTTCTTATTTGTTTATTGTCTTTATTTCCTTAAGTTCAGGTTCTTCTTTTTTTACCTCAGATTGTATTCTCAGAGCCTCAAAGAGTGCCATCACATAGCAGGAGCTCAATTAATGTCTGTCAACAACCCACCAGCTGGGAGAAAATATTTGCAAATCATATACCTGACAAGGGGCTCATCTCCATAATAGATAAAGAACTCACACAACTGAACAAGAAAAAAACAAACAACCCCATCAAAAAATGGGCAGAGGATATGAACAGACATTTTTCCAAGGAAGATATACAGATGGTCAACAGGCACATGAAAACATGTTTGGCATCACTAATCATCACAGAAATGCAAATCAAAACTACCCTAAGGTATCACCTTACACCCGTTAGAATGGCTATAATCTGCAGGACAAAAAACAACAAATGTTGGAGAGGTTGCAGAGAGATGGGAACCCTAATCCACTGCTGGTGGGAATGCAAACTTATGCAATCTTTATGGAAAACAGTATGGAGATTCCTCAAAAAATTAAAAATAGAATACCTTATGATCCAGCTATCCCACTATTGGGTATCTATCCAATGAATCTGAAATCAACAATCCAAAGAGGCTTCTGAACCCCTATGTTCATTGCAGCATTATTCACTATAGCCAAGAACTGGAAGCAACCCAAGTGGCCCCCATGGGTGATTGGATAAAGAAGATGTGGTATATATACATATATATACAATGGAATACTACTCAGCCATAAAAAAGACAAAATTGTCCTATTCGCAACGACATAGATGGACCTGGAGGGTATTATATCAAGTGAAATAAGCCAGAGAGAGAAAGACAAACACCACATGATTTCACTCATATGTGGAATATAAACTAACACATGGACAGAGAGAACTGTTTGGTGGTTACCAGGGGCAAGGGGGATCGGGAGTAGGCACAAGGGGTCAAGGGATGCATTCATATGGTGACTGACAAACAACAATGTACAACTAAAACTTCACAATATTATAAACTATTAAGACATCAATAAATAAATAAATAAATGTCTGTCTGTCAAATAGATGAACAAATAAAATAATTTGTATCTAATTATAATGGAGAAGAGTCTAAGATGCCCAGGGGCCTGCCTGGTCCAGGGTCGACATCTGAAGAAAGGAGCCATAGGCCGTTCCTTACACACAAGTTGCAATGTTTTGGATCATGTGACCCTGTGACCCTGATCACTGCTCATTAAGCCAGCCATCTGCATTGCTGGGGAGGGCTGCTCCTGCCTCTCCCCACTGCAGCCCTGCCTCTCTCCACCTCCTTCTGTTCCCCAGACAGCTAACACATTTGGACTAAAGTAGTGCTGTCCAATAGAAATAGTATGGAGGCTAAATATGTAATTTTAAATTATCTAGTAACCACATTTTAAAAATGGAATGAGAAACAGGCGACATTAATTTTAATAATATATTTTATTTTACCCAATATATCTAAAATATTATCATTTAGGCAAATAAGCAAAACAGAAAATATTAATTCTTTTCTTTTGTACTAAGTCTGCAAAATCAGGTTTGTATTATACACTTATAAGACATCTCGCTTTGGACTTGCCATGTTTTCAGGTGCCCAACAGCCACATGTGGCTAGTGGCTCCCATACCAGACAGTGAAGCTCTAAAAGGGTCACATTCAATAGTGGGTGAGCAACTGTGCCTTCACGTTCCATATCAATGTTTGTCTTTTTTTCTTCTGCTTCCTTTCTTCCAACTAGTTGGTTCAATAAGTGGGTCAGGCTTCTCAGGTGATGCTCTCCCATTTGGCGGGGCCCGTGTCCCAGAGTCAGGCCTGACCCCCCCTCTGCCCTCTCCATTCCAGCTTCTCCACCTGAGACTGGGTGGACAGATGCAGAGGGAGTAAATTGGAAGCCTGAATGAACTCTCCCAGCTTAAGCCACATTTTCCAAGATAATTTTTACCATCATGTAGTAGACAACGTAATGCTTAATAAAAACAGTGCTTTGTTTTCCATTTGGCTCTTTTTCCTTCTGGTATATTCCCCTGGCAGGGAATAAGGTGGAATTAGAGTGGAAAAGGAATGAATGGTGGGATTCAAGCACAAAATCCCATCTGTAAGCCCCAAAGATTTCTGACTCATAACAACAGGATTTGGCAGGAAGATAACATCCAAAGAAGGCTCCATCCTGCATGATGACTCAATGGGCCCAAGGGGGTCCCTGAGATAGGCCGGAGAGAGGCAGTAAGCAGAGAGAAGATAGAAGCAGAGAGACCTCAGAGAGACAGTAGAGAGCAGGATCCATGGAGTATGAAGTCAGGAGGGAATAGCAGCCACAAGGGGGAGAGAAGCTGAGCAGAAGGAGGTCATCACAAGCTGTGAAGGAACAAGCTGTTAAAAAGAAAGCAGAAGCTGAACCACAGGAAACGGGTGACTGAAGTGGCTGCTGTTTCTGGACAACATTCCCGGCCTGCAAGAGGACTGCCTGCTGAGTTTTCTCTGCTTCCTCACTTGCCCACGTATCCTGCAATACATCACTGTTGCCGGAGGCCCCTGAATGTATCTCCATTCTTTACCATTCTGAATGGCTTTCTCCTCTTTTTCCCCCAGGTGGCTAAGGGTCTGCTAATCAGCAGATAATCAGACAAACTGTGTTTGTCTGGCTTCTGTATTCCCTGACTTTATTCTATCCCAGAACTCCTCAGCTATTCAGGAAAATAATCTTCCAGAGGCCTGCTCTCTCCTTGTCTTCAAAAATATCTGGACATGCCTGAATGCCTGGCGGTGGGGTGGGGTGGACATTTACTTTCAGGCTGGAAGCTCCCCCCAAATACTGGTAAGTGTAGGGATGCATATGGGCAGCAGAAACCCCAGCTCTGGCTCTGACCTGGCGGGATGGCTATAGGCTGCCTTCCTCATCGCCCAGCAGGGCCCTGGACCAGGCCTCTCAGACTCCACAACTGCCAGGCAGTGCCCTTTATAGTCAACTAATTAGCAACGCTCAGCTCCTCACAGAGATCTCTCTTCACAAGCCTCATTATGAGACATTTGGTAAGCATTTGTTGCTTAAAGTTCTCTGCTAGTGCCGTAACAAGGGAGTTAACGTGGATGTGGTGCTCTGTCCTCTGGGAGCTTGAAATCTTATTTTGAAGAGAAAATAAGAAAAATTTACATGGAAAAGATGAGATAACATCATTCCCCATGGTTTAGACTTTGGTCTTAGAGAGCCTCTGCTGTCTGTATTAATTTTCTTGCTAACACCATAATTGCTGCCAATTGCAGTATGCTCAATATCGCCCACACTTTTCTGGTGGATAATCTGTGCTAAGTCATCCTTTAAAGCTCTCTCTGCTATTATCGCCTCCTCTGCTTAATTAATTCCTTTGTTTAACGTCCATGCAATATTATCAACATGTTTAGTTTTATTCCTAAATGCAGCCTGCCATTCAGCTAGAGTTGGAGAAAAAGAAAACAAAACACCTAATTGCCTTTAAATAGTTTTTCAGTTACTTCTTCAGCACTTGTCACCTTCTTCGGCTGCCTTTTTGTCACCTCCAACCAGCACTCACTTCTGACCAAGAAAAAAACAGAAAAGAAGGAAAGATCTCAGTAAGAAGAAGTGGTTAGCGTGAGAGAGATGCACTAGACTCTCCATGCAGAGGCAGAGGGAAGCAGGCAGAGCTGAGCAGTCATAGTGGAGGTATGCCAAGAAAAGGAAACTTCATGTTTAGCTACCCCAACTTGAGTATTCACAGGGTCTTCTTTAGATTTTGTTCAAATGAAATACAAAATGTTAAAAATCAAAAATACTTTCATGACTCTCTCTATTTTGGATTTTCATGCTTCAGTTCTCCTTCCACCCCACATCACCATCGTTAATGAAAGCATGTAATACACTCTCAAAGTGTTGCCCTTTGCTACAGCAGAGTCCTCACCAGGGAAAGAGTGATATGCCAGGCAATCTCCAAGTTTCTCAAAGTGCGTTGTGAAAGTCTTTTTAAAAAATCTATAACCAACTCATTTTTGCCCTTTTTTTTGTTAAAAAATTATTATCCACCTCTCAGCTCTTTGAAGAACATAGAAAATGACAGGAATTTCTGAAATCAGTGAACAATAGCCATGCTGCTAAGGACTCAATCTGATGGCCAACACAGAAAATCACGACAATAATACTGATGGCTGTATCTATTAGGAACTGTGTTCAGTTGCTAGAAACACAGTGGCTGGAACACATAAGGGTTTACTGGTGTAAAAGAAAGGTGGAGCCTGGTATGGTGCCCCCTCATCATCAAAGACCTGGAATCCTTTTATCTTTCTACTTAGCCATCTTTGTTGTGTAGCTTCCATTTTCAAGATCCCAAGAGGTTTATTGGAGTTCTAACCATCATGAACATATTCTAGACAGGAAGAAGGGGAAAAGGGCAAAAAAGGCACATGCCAGATGTGTATCCCATCCTTAAGGAGCTGTTACAAATGTATTGCTTTATTTCTTTCCCCCCACCAAATCATTTTGCTTCCCATCAATCTTATATAGGGGCTGAAATTTCGAATATATTTACCTCAACCTGAAAGGTCCCTGTAGAGACTAATGTCTTTGATGTTGTTGGCTGTCCAACAGCCAACCTCCTTCTGCTTTTGGAAGACTCCTCTTATTATGTGTCATTTTATCAGGAAAGGGGCCCCTCTTCCCACTACAAAACCCAAAGGGCCAATATGTTTCCTTCCCTGCATTCTGGCTGTTGTGAAAACATGGGACCCACCCAGTCAGTCATGACAATCAGACACTACTATTCAGTAGCTTCAGTCCTAGAGAAATGACACATGAAAAAGGAATGAAGAGAACTGTGTCACAAAGGCAGCTGCAGCATCCAGCTGTGAAGTCCAATGGTGTTACAAAATGTCCAGAGCAAGAGTGGAAGTGTTCTGGCCAGACGAGTACTGCTATAAGGTAGTTGTTAAGCTTCCTGCTTCTTGATCCTTTAGGCTGCTCAGTTCCTGACTGTCTTTTATGGCTGATCCTCTAGCCACCCGGCACTTTTGGCCTTTGCCTTTTCAATATGTCCCCTTTTTGCTTAAGATAGCCAGAGTCAGCTTTGGTTACATGCAACCAAAAATATCCTAATGGATACAATTAAGGAGATATGTATGATTATTCTAGTCTATGCTCTTTGGTTACCAAAAATAGAAGCCCAGACAACTTACCTCAGGTATGGATGCAAGACTGAAACCCTGTGGGAGAGGATATTGGGAAACTTCTGGGAACAAAAGCGGACACTCAGAGGTCACATGGACTCTCATCTCTTTCAGTCTCTTTCTGAAATGCTCCTTTCTCATCTCTGCTTTATTAATCAGTTTCCTTTGATTATTCACAGTTTCTTCATCTCCATAACTTTTACTTCCTCTTCATGGAATTTTATATGGAATCTACATGACCTTTTTCCAGATATGCTGTTATTAAAGCATTTCAATTTCAAGCTCCTTATCTCTTTATTTAAGATCTTGACAAAGAAACTGATTGGTGCCTAGTTCAGGGATACACACAGTCAAAGCAGCTATAATAGGCAGATGGGGTTTGTGACTGGGTATTTGCCTTCAGTGGGGGCTCCTAGAGTAAGGGTTTGTGAGCAGGGCAGGCAGTAGAAACTTTTTAAAACAGAGATGCAATGTGATGTGAATGCTGGGTATGGCACAGTTTCTGGAGTCAGACCTGAGAAGCTTAATCAATTACAAGTTTTGAGCACCTACTACAAGGTAGAGGGCCAAGAGTTAAGGAGATTATAAAGAAGATAATGTGTGCCTTCCTTCAAGGACTTTACAATCCACACACAAAAAAATGTTAAGGGATGAATTAACATATGCCTGGTTAACAGTTGAACCTGTATTACCTACAAAGGGATAAAAGAATTCAAAAGAAGGAAAGGTCAAATTAAACTATGACAATCAAGAAGGCCTACACAGAGAAGGGGGATTTTGTTACCTTGAAGGTAGATAAGAGGTGGAATGAAATTGAAAGTGAGAACCCCAGATTGATGGTAGGAGTCGGGTAGAGGTGCGGCATCTGAATCAGAGGATGAACACTGAATGGGCTGAGAGCAAAATTTGAAGTGAGGATGAATATCATCCATTTAAAAATTTTACTTGGTGCAATCACAGTCCTAAAGCAACCTGTATGTTTATCAATGTAAACAAGGGGGAAAGGAAAGGATACGTGCACTTAAACTTGGGTAGTAGAGACAGGAGCTTTAGGATTCCGATAATAGCAAACTACATCATTATAACCAAAGACGGTACTGAAAATCTTGGCAATATATAAGAACATCTGCTTGAAGCACTAGAGAACTAACAAAATGGGTGAAAATTAATGCTCCAGGATTGGGGAAAATGGAAGCCCTGGTAGGTGAGACTGGCCTTTAGGGCTGGTTTTACCCTGGGGATGTTTGCTAATTCAAGGGAGTGACCTAGAAAATGATAAATGCCTCTGGCTATCTTTAAAAAAAAAAAAAAAAAAAAAAAGAGGGAGAGAATAGTAACCCAGAGACTATCACAGGAAAAATCCTGACGAATCCCCTTGGGTTGGGACTCTAGAAGTATACAGGCCATTTTAGGAACTATGGCTCAACTTTAAATAATTTCAAACCTTAAAACTAAACTGAGGTGATCTCAAACTGTTAGTACTCCCAAACTTCTAACAGAAATAAATATAAATCTTCTCTGGAAGGAGATAATATCTTGAACCTCAAAGTATTTCTACAAGCAATTTTGCAAATACGATATCCAGCACACACTCAAAAGTAACCAGGTACACGAGGAAACAAGACTACATGGACAACACTAGCAAGAAGACCAAGCAATAAAATCAGGTCCACAGGGATTCCAGATATTAGTTTTACCACACTTAGACCTTAAAACAACTATGCTTCCTATGTTCAAGAATATAAAAGAGAAGATTGAAAATTTCAGCAAAGAACTAGAAACTTTAGATGGAACTTCTGAAACTAAATACTATAATAATTGACAGTTACAACCCAATAGGTGGTTTAAACAGCATATTAGCAAGAGGAAGAGATAATTCATGAAGAAAATTTCCAGAGAGGAACAGGGAAAGACAAAGGAATGAAATACACAAAAGAGAGGGTAAGAGATATAGAGGATATAATGAATTTAATTGAAATCCCAAAAGGAGAAGAGATGGAAAACAGAATAGAAGCAATAATTGAAAAGACAATGGCTGAGACTTTTCCCAAACAGATGAAAGATATCAACTCATGGATTTAAGAATTCATATTAAGGATAAATGAAAAGATATTCACAACTAGGCACACCATTATTAAACTGCTGAAAACTAAACACACTGACACAAAAATCTTGATACCAGCCAGAGAAAATATCAGGTTACTTCCAAAGGGTCTCTTACTCTCAATATTTAAAGAATATCTACAAATCAGTTAAAATTAAAAAGGCAAACAACTCAATAGAATAAAGGACAAGAAATGTGAACAGGCACTTTAAGAAGAGGATATCCAAATGGCCATAAATTTATGAAAACATGGTCAACTTCATTAATAGTCAAGAAAATACAGGTTAAAACCACAACGATATTCTACAATACATTCATCAAAATGGCTTTCAAGTGGACAATATAAAGTGTTGATGAAGATGAGGAGCAAAGGGAACCCTCCTACACCTATGGTACAACAATTTCAAAAAACTAATTGTTAGTATCCACTAAATTTGAACAAACATATCCTATATTCTGTATCAGTAATTTCAGGCATAACCACTGAGAATCATGTATTACAAAGTTCACAGTAGTACTATTCATAATAGCCCCAAACTGGAAACTACATAAATGCCCCTCAGTAGCAGGAGGGATAAAGATTGTTGTATATTCACACAAAAAAGCAATATACAGCTTTATTGAAAAGAAAAGCTTTAGTGAAAATAAACTCACTACAGCTACGTGCAATAAAATGGATGAATCTCAAACAATATTGAGCAAATGCAGTCAGACACAAAAGAATGCATAATTTATTATATAAAGTTCAAAAGCATGCAAAACTAGTGTTTCAGGACTTACTAGTGGTAAAATTACAAAAAGAAACAAAGCAGTGGTTTCCATAAAAGTCAAGGTATTAGGAGCAAAGAAGGTATTTGGGGACAAAGAAGGGTAGTGTCTAGGAGGGTACTTCTGAGGTGCTGGGCAGGATCTATATATTTTTTTTTAACCTGGGGATGTTTTACAGGTATTCACCTCATGATAAATGATTGATCTGTACATTTTTGTTTTGTTCACTTTTCTATATTGATTTTCACAACAAAAAATAAGGGTTTTAAAAAGAAGTAGAGTCAGACTTTCTTATAACTGTTATATATTGTACATTCACTGGGTGTCAGGCACTACGCTAAGCACTTTACATATACCACTTCATATAATCATCACAATGATCCGAGAAGGACATTTTATCTCTGCCTCCTCCCCATTTACTGACTCTTAATTTCCTTAACTGCAAAATGGAGATCATAATACTAACTCACCTCCAAATGTTATTATAGGAATTGACTGAGATATATGCAAAGAGCTTAAAAAAGTGTCTGACACATAGGAAGTGCTATTTAAATGTTAGCTGTTATTTCCTTAGAGAACAGTATTAAGACTCAATGAAGTCAAGTCGCTTGCACAAGCTCACACAGCTAGTAAGAGAAATGTTAGAATTTGAGCCTATGTCAGACTCAGAGCTGGCGCCCTTCCTCTTCACCAGGGTAGCGTTTCCCTGGAGTGCTCTGTGAGTTTTATGTCAAACACTAAAGCCATTCAGTTGTAGAAAAGGGCAGCCCAGACTCCAGCTGGCCTCAGCCTGCCCCCTCCTCTGGGAACAGGGGCTGGGATTTCTGGGAAAGCTATGAAATGTGTTCTTTATGTAAACTGACATCACTTATTCATGATGGGACCTTCATTTTATAAGGAGTGGAGGCTATCCCATTTCTTATCCCAAACTAACTTAGTAAAGGAAATTCTTTTTGGGTGCAGGCAGCCAGAGATGGTGGGCACTGTAATTGTGCCTACTGTGGGAGGAGCTCTAGGGTCACAGCCAGCCCTAAGGCCCCTCTTCAGCCCTTCCAACCAACCCTTGTGGGGTTGAACCACTATGGCATCAAGTATCTGCAAGTGGGCAGCCTGATGGACCCTAGGGCTGGTTGCCTAGGAGATGCCAAACAGGATTGAGTTGCTCGAAACCAGAGAAGTGACTAACGGAATGGAGATGGGGAGAGAAAGCAGGATAGGTAGACAAGGGAAAGAACATTTCTCTTCATCTCAGTTTTTTCTTTTTTTTTTTTCTTCTTTCATGTCTGTTTTTGCCATCTCCTATCTGAGTGAAATTATGTTCTTGAAGATGGAGATGGCTACTTTCCCTCTCTCTCCCACTTACCCCTAACCTAATCCCACTTATTAAATCAACCAAGACCCTGCAATATTTTGTAGTTTACAAAGAGCTTTTACACATATGAATTCTCAAAAAATATGTGTTGCGTACTTCCGGTTTAAGCTCTGACATGTAAAAAATTTGGAAGTTGTCACTTTCACCTTTTCAGCAAGAAAACACTGGGAAAATGGAAAATCAATGGCTTTTCTTGGACCCATCAGAGAACTGAGGTCACAGGGCAAACTACAGCCTCCAAATCTAGAAAGACAGGCACATCCAGAGAGATATGGCTGAGATCTGCTTACCTGTAGTGGAAGCCTCTGGAGCCATAAACTGGTAGTAATAATTAAATGGAAATATTGATGAATTGCTAGAGGCTGAGCATGAATTAGTACAAGAGGGGCCCCAGTCACAGGGGAGCCCCCACACTTTGCCTCCAGGAACATAACCAGGTTCCCACAGGTGAACATCAAAAAAAAAAAAAAAGTGTCTCATGGCTCTGACAGCAGGAAAGGAAGAGTAATCATTGTGAAATACAATCAGAGCCTTCTCCATAACAAAGATCTATTCTCCAAGAAAAGAGACTTTGCCTGAGCCTTATTCCAGCTGGGAGAAGGAAATTCTTCCTACTATAGCCAACTCTAGCATTTCTGTCTCACCTAAGGGAAGGAAAAAAATAGTCAACAGGGGTCAGGGCTTCAAGGAAATAGACTGGGGATGCTGCAGCCAGGGTGGGGAGTAGGGAGCTGGGAGGAGCAAAGCTATACCACCAGCCAAACCATTGTGAAGGCCACAGCCCTGAGACACAGGCCCACTAAAAGACTGAGATTTACTCACAAGATTGTAGAATGGTCCCCCTTCCCCATACCTACCATCATGCCAACAGGACTTCAGTACCATAACAGTGGATTAAAACAGCAAGAAACAAACTCTCTCTGAGGAGAAATACTTAAGAAAGTCCAAAGTCAAGAGGAGACACAAAAAAGGACAGTAGAGGGATCTGAAGTCTCTGGCATCTACAGCTACAGCAAACACTAAACACAGCCCAACTCCTAGTCAGATTAACATAATTTCTCATGCTAAAAACCTATTTCCCTCAGTTCCTATTCCCAAATACAACACAGCCATCTGTCAACAAAAAATTCCAAAGCATGCCAAAAGGCAAAAAAAACCCCTCAGCCTGAAAGGACAACCTGATCATAAGATATGACAAACAAACAAACAACAACAAAACCTAGGCATATCATATTCAAACTGCAGAAACCAAAGCCAAAGAGAAAATCTTGAAAGAAGTCAGAGGGGGGAAAAACAAACTTTACTTAGAGAGGAACAAAGATAAGAATTACAGTGAATTTTCATCAGAAACCACATCAGCAAAAAAAGAATGAAGCAAAATATTTAAAGTGTTGAAAGAAAAAAAATCTACCAACTTAGAATTCTGTATCCAGTGAAATTATCCTCCACAAGCAAAGGGGAAATGAAGACTTTCCCAGACAAACAAAAAGTAGGTGAATTAATTGCCCATAGACCTGTCTTGCAAGAAATCTTAAAAGAAGTCTTCAAGCAGAAGGAAAATGATATAGGCCAGAAACTTGGATCTACATAAAGAAAGGAAGAGCACCAGAGAAGGAATAAATGGAAATAAAATAAAATCTCATATTTTCCCATTCTTAATGGATCTGAAATATAACTGTTATTGTGTTCTTAGAGCAATAATAGCAACAATGTATTGGGTGATTATAGTATATTAATATGGGAAATGAATGACAGCAATGTCACAAGAAAAGGGAGGGAAGAATTGAAATGCTCTGTTAAAAGGTATAGTAGTATAGTATTACATGAAAGTGGACTTGGATAAGTTAAAAATGTATATTGCATATCTAGGGAAACCACTAAAAAACTTTTAAAAGACGTATAATTGATATGCTAAGACAGGAGATAAATGGAATCACATAAAATGCTAAATTAAAGTGTCAGGACGGAGGAAATAAAGAACAAATATAACAAATATAAAACAGTTACAAACATATCAATAATCTATGCTTATATCAATAATCAATATATATCAATAATCACCATATCGATAATCACTTTACATGTGAATGGCCAAAAGACAACAATTAAAAGATAGAGATTGTCAGAGTGGATTAAAGAAAAAATAAGACCCAACTATACGTTTTCTAGAAGAAATTCACTTTAAAAATAAAGACTCAGATAAAAGTAAACAGATGGAGAAAGACATACCATGCTAACACTAATTAAAAGAAAGCTGGATTAGCTATATTAATTCCAGACAAAGGGACTTTCAGAATAAGGAAGATTTTCAGGGATAAAGAGGGGCATTACATAATGGTAAAAGGGCTAAATAAATTCTCTAAGAAGACATAACAAACCTTAACATGTATGCATCTGACAAAAGCATATCAAAATGCATGAGGCAAAAACTGATAGAACTGAAAAGAGAAATAGATAATCCACTACTATAGTCGAAGATTTCAATGCCTCTCTGTCAGTGATTGATAGTCAAGCAAGCAGAAAATCAGTAAAGATACAGATGACCTAAACAGCACTATCAATCAACTTGATTTAATTATTTATAGACTACTATATAGAATATGTTATTTTATACATTATACAATATTATATACATTATAGACTACCATCAACAAGAGGAGAACACATGTTCTTCTCAAGCTCACATGGAACAATCACAAAGATAGGCCACATTTGTGCCATAAAACACATCTTAACAAATTTAGAAGAATAGAAATCATACAAAAGTATGTTCTCAGATCACAATGGAATTAAACTAGAAATCAACAGAAAGATAGCTGAGAAATCCCTTAAATATTTGGAAATTAGCCAACACACTTCTAATTAACCCACAGTTCATAGAAGTCTCAAGATAAATAAAAAATTATTTTGAACTATATGAAAACGAAAATACAATTAATCAAAATGTATCAGATGTGGCAGAAATAATACTGAGGGAAATTTATAGCATTAAATGCCTATATTAGAAAAGAAGAAAGATCTAAAACCAATAACCTGCACTTCTACCTTAGGAAACTAGACAAAGAAGAGCAAATGAAGCCTAGAGCAAGCAGAAGAATAGTCATAATAAAATTTAGAGCAGAAGTCAATAAAATTGAAAACAGGAAAACAATAAAATCAACAAAGCCAAAAAGCTAGTTCTTTGAAAAGGTAAATAAAATCAACAAGCTCTAGCTGGGTTCAGGGGAGAGAGAGAGAGAGATTGAGAGAGAACACAAATTGCTAATATCAGAAATGAAAGTAGGTCATCACTGCTCCCACTGACATTAAAAAGATAATAAAGGAATATTAAGAATAATTCTGTGCCCACAGATTTGATAATTTAAACAAAATGGGCCAATTTCTTAAAACAAACTACCCAATTCATACAAGAAGAAATAGATAACCTGAATAGCCCTATATCTATTAAAGAAATTGTCAGTATTTAATTACCTTCCAAAAAAATTTAAAAACACCAGGCCCAGATTGCTACACTGATAAATTCTATGAAACATTTAAGAAAGAAATAATACCAATTCTCTACACTCCTTTCTAGAAAATAGAAGCAGAAGGAACACTTTCTAACTTATTCTATGAGGTTAGCATTACACTAACATTAAAACCAGTAAAAGACATTACAAGAAAAGAAAATTATAGACCACTGTGTCTGATGAACATAAATGCAAAAATCCTCAACAAAATATTAGCAAATAGAATCCAACTACGTATAAAAAGATTTATACACCACATCCAAGTGGGATCCATTTCATGCATGCAAGGCTGGTTCAACATTCAAACATCAGTCAACATAATCTACCACATCAACAGGCTGAAGAAGAAAAATCATATGATCATATCAATTGATTCAGAAAATGCATTTGACAAAATCCACCACCCAATCACAAAAAATCTCTTAGCAAACTAGGAATTAGGGGGAACTTCTTTGACTTGTTAAAGACTATCTCTAAAAACCTACAGCTACCACCATACTTAATGGCAAAAGACTGGACACTTTTCCTCTAAGATTAGGAAGAAGCCAAGTATGTCCACTCTCACCCTTCCTGTTCAATATCATACTGGAAGTCCTAGCTAATGCAACAAGATAAGAAAAGGAAACAAAAGGTATACAGATGTGAAAGAAAAAAAAACTGTCTTTATTCACAGATAAGATGATTGTCTATGTAGAAAACCCAAAAATCTAGAAAAAAATAACACCTGGAACAAATAAGCAAGTACAACAAGGTCTCAGGACACAAGTTCAATATACAAAAGTCAAATGCTTTCCTACATACTAGCAATGAACAATTGGAATTTGAAATTTTTAAAAATACCATTTATAATAGCACCAAAAAAATAAAGTACTTAGGTAGAAATCTAACAAAATACACACAAGATCTGTATGAGGAAAACTACAAAACATTGAGGAAATAATTCAAAGAAGACCTAAGTACCGGAGAGATATTCCATGTTGATGAATTAAAAGACTCAATATTGTCAAGATTTCAGTTCTTTCCAACTTGAGCTATAGATTCAATGCAGTCTCAACCAAAATCCCAGCAAGCTGTTTTGTAGATGTTGACAAATTATAAAGTTTATGTGGTGCTGTGGACTGAATTGTGTCCCCCTCATAATTCATATGTTGAAGCCCCAACTCCCAGTGTATCTGGAGACAGGGCCTTTACGGAAGCAATTAAGGTTAAATAAGGTCATAAGAGTATGGCCCTGGTCCCATATAATTAGTATCCTTATAAGAAGATACACCAGGGCTTGCTCTCTCTCTCTACCATATGAAGACACAGTGAGAAGGAGGCTGTCTGCAAACCAGCAAGAGAGCTCTCACCAGAACTCGACCATATTAGCACACTGACCTCAGACTTCCAGCCCCCAGAACTGTGAGAAAATAAATTTCTGTTGTCTAAGCCACCCAGTCTATGGTATTTTGTTATGGCAGCCCGAGCAGACTAATATATATAGAAAGGTAGAAAACCTAGAATAACCAACACAATCCTGAAGAAGAACAACAAAGTTGGAGGTATTACACTACCTGATTTTAAGACTTACTATAAATCTACAGTAATCAACACAGCACAGTATTGACAAAAGAACAGACACATATGAAACAGAATGAAACAGAAGCAAGAGCCCAGAGGTAGACCCACACAAATTTAGTCAACTGATTTTTGATGAAGGTGCAAAGGGATTCAACGGAGAAAGAATGGTATTTTCAACATATGCAAAATATGAACCCAGACACAGACCTTATACTCTACCTAAAAATTAACTCACAATGAATCACAGACCTAAATGTAAAATGCAAAACTACAAAACTTCTAGGAGAAAATCTACATGATATTGGGTTTGATGTTGAGTTTTTAGAGACAACACCAAAAGCACAATCTTTGAAAGAAAAAATTGATGTTGAACTTTATTAAAATAAAAAACTCCTGCTCTATAAAAGACACTGTTAAGAGAATGAAAAAAACAAGCCATGGACTTGGAGAAAATATCTGCAAAATATGTATCAGATAAATGACTTCTATCCAAAATATACAAGGAACTCTTCAAATTCAACAATAACAAAACAAATAACCCAAACAAAACTAAAGCAAAAGCCCAATGGCCAAAGCTGGAACAATTTAAGCAAAAAAATAAATAATGTAGTATTGGATTAGAACCTAAAGTATAACTTAAACAGCCATGAGTCCATACTGATATAAATGAACGGTGGAAAAGAAACAAACCCCTAGTGCAGAAGAATTCCAAATAATTTTGGTAGATACTCTGCCCTCAGGAGGTGGTCCCTCCTTAAGTGTGGGCTGTGCATAGTGACATCCTTCCAAGGAAAAGCGGCAAGGGGTATGAAGCAATTTATTTCTACAGAAGAAACCTGATAAACATGACCTCAGCCAGGTGATCGAGGTCAACATCAACAGCGATAAGTCACAGTGATAGTACGCACCCTTGAAAGATGTGATGAAAACGGCAATCACCTCTGTAGTCTTCCTCCCAAAACCCCATAACCCCAGTCTAATCATGAGTAAACCACTAGACGAATCCCAACTGGGGGACATTCTACAAAATACACTCGTCAAAACTGTCAATGTCAGCAAAAACAAAGTCTGATAAACTGTCACAGCCAAGAGGAGACATTACAACTAAATGAAACATGGGATCAAAATTATGAAGAACAGAAAAAGGTCTTTAGATAAAAACTAAAGAAATTTAAATAAAGTGTGGGTTACAGTTAATAATATATCAATATTAGCTCATTAATTGTGACAAATGGAGCACATATTGTAAGATGTTAATAGGAGAAACTGGGTGCGGGATATATGGGAACTCTCTGAGCTCTCTTGTCAACTTGTCTGTAAATCTAAAGCTATTCTAACACAAAAAGTATATATATTTTTAAACTATGTTGTAGTTTTTATTATTTTCCCCATTTTATTATCAGGAATCTGAGACTCTGAAAAGCTGAGTGACCCACTCAAGGTCACAGGGCTAGCAGGCTGGCCCTGGAAGCCAGGTCGTTGGCCTCTACATTCAGTGGTTTTCCTTTCCCTTGGGCTACCAAAAAGTTCAGTTTTCTTATGTAACCATGACAAAAATTCAAGGGGCGGGGATGGAAGGATTCAAAAAGAAGGAAAATAGAGCTTTGTAGGTCAGGAAAAAAAAATTAAAATACCATACAATTCAGCTATCCCACTACTGGGTATTTATCCAAAGACCATGAAATCAACAATTCAAAGAGATTTATGCACCTCTTGTTCATCGCAGCCTTAGTCACAATAGCCAAGACATGGAAGCGACCCAAGTGCCAATTAATGGTTGAATAGATAAAGATGTAGTATATGTATATATATATGTATATATATATTATACGTATATATATATGTATATGTATATACGATGGACTACTACTCACCTTTAAAAAAACAGAATCGTGCCATTTGTGACAACATGGATGGACCTTGAGGGTATTATGTTAAGTGAAATAAGTCAGACAGAGAAAGACAAATACCTATGATTTCATTCATATGAGGAAGATAAACACATGAATAAGTACAGATTAGTGGTTACCAGAGGAGGAGTGGGTGGAGGGTAAGTGAAAGGGATAAAGGGGCCCATACGTATGGTGACAGATAAAAACTATTGGTGGTGAACACGATGCAGTCTATACAGAAACTGAAATATATTAATATACTCCTGAAATTTACACAGTGTTATAAGCCAATATGACCTTAATGAAAAATTTAAAAATATAAAAAACGTAGTGCAGGGAGCTCAGAAGGTTACTAAAAAATTCTCAGTCCCAGGCGGGTAACGTGGTGCCCTCCCGGCCCGCGCTGCGAGCCTCTCTTGGGACAGGTGGCCGGTCCTGCAGCGGTGACCCGGCTGCGCTAGGGTGTCGCCCCCCCCACACACCTGCTGGGAGCCACCTGCATGGCCTCTGCCTGGCGCACGGCCTCCGACTCGGCTCTCCCTGGGGCCCAGCAGACTCTGCTGGGCCCTGGGCGCCTCGCCCCGCGCGCCACTGCCTGCCTCCAGGCCACCTCGGAGAACCGGGCCCCCAGCCCTGGCTGCTGCCTCCGCCTCCCGCCAGGTGCGGGGGCGCCTGCTTTTATCCCCAGCGGAGCCGGCTCCCCTTTGTTCTCCCCAGCAGCAGCGGTGGGCACAATAGGCCCTGTTTAAATCTCTGCACACGTTGATTGCTCTGTAATTGCGTCTTCTTTGGGTAGCTTGTCAGAACCCCTCTGATTTGCCGACTTTTTTTTCTTTTAAACTTAGAAAATGTTCCCTCCCTTACTAGCTGGCTCTTTGGAGTTTGTCCAGGGTGTTTGTGAATGACAGCGTTTCATGGTCTCATGCTGATATACCAACTTCCCCCATGTACCTCCTGGAGCCTTAACACGCTGGGCCTGAAAGCTGGTGTCCAGGACAGGGTATGCAGAGCCAGCTGCCCTGGGGACCACATGGACTGTCCCCCACAACAGAAGCCACTGCCCCAGGGCAGGGGGACACAACAGATTTCCTTGAGGCCAGGCTGCCACAGGGCTTTCTTTGAAAAGTTGAGGTGGGTTTGCTGGGCCCTTTCCCCAACTCCTGAGATGACCCTGAGCTGACACCTACCCTCCTTTCCATGCTGTCTGGAATGCTGGCCTGAAAGACACCTTCCTACTCTCCAAGGCCAAGCTCTCATGTATCCTCTGGGCAGAATCACCCTGGCACCCTAATACTTCCCTCCTCTGCACTCCCACATCACTGAGTTTATTCCATGGATGCGTGTGTAACCCATGTCTCCTACAACCAGCTAATAAGATCCCACAGCAGCCTTCTCGGGGTTGTTTCCCATGTGCCTGAGTAAGATCAGAGCCTTGAATTTACTCCCAACCAGTTGGAGTGGGGTGTGGAATTGGGGTGAGGGCAGTGGGAGCTCCCAGGACTGACTTCTACTCTCTTCTAGTTTTCTCTTGCCTGTTCTGCCTCGTTGTTGTGATGTCTCTTCTTGCTGCCAGTAGGCCCAAGGCCACCCATACTCTGTGAAGCCACTAGAGCCTGTTGTCCTTCCACACTTCTTCTCTGGTCCAGCCTGCTGCCATCAGGCAGGGGCCACGTGGAGGCAGGTCGGGACAGGGAGGGCTGCAGACCAGCTCAAGGAAGGCCTGCTCTTCCTGTGGCTTTGTGTGGAGCTGGGACACAGAGTCTGGTAGTCATGTGCTGGCAGAACATTGAAGGCCAAAACTGGGACCCTATCCATCCAGGAGGGCCAGGCAGAGACAGGAGACAAGGCCTAGGAGAAAGGATGAGCAAGGAGTGTGGCGGAGACAAGCAGATCTACCAGGAGGCTTTGAAGCATACACTTGAGGGCTTCCTCACTTGCCCCTTCCCAGGCTCTGCACCTAATTTTGTATTCAGAGTTTTATATTTTTTCCTAAAGAGGGTCTAAAATTTCATAACCTCCAGTTCCCACAAAACCTGAATCTGTTCCAGGTAGAGGAAGTAGAAAAACTGAAGATGCAGAATAGTGGAGGGGCAGATGGACTGCAAACCAGACCAGTTCTAGATCTGGAGTGCTGATGCCCACAGCAGGGTATCATGAACCAATGAATTCATTTAAAAAGCCTGGAGCAGGGGCCGGCCTGGTGGCATAGTGGTGAAGTTCCCACGCTCTGCTTTGGCGGCCCCAGCGTTCTCAGGTTTGGATCCTGGGCGCAGACCTTCTCACTGCTCATCAAGCCATGCTGTGGTGGCATCCCATATACAAAATAGAGGAAGATTGGCATAGATTTAGCTCAGAGCCAATCTTCCTCAGCAAAAAGACAAAGATTGGCAATGGATGTTAGCTCAGGGCCAATCTTCCTCATGTCAGTGCAAATAATCCATAGCTAATCTATAAATCAAAATTGGGATGAGTTTATTATGAGCCAAATTTAAGGACCATATAGCCCTGGGCCTTCCTTCCCCAAGGAAGGAAGGGCACCAAAGAAGTGGGGTGTACAGAGTGGTTATATACCATCAAAGAGCATATATCACATATGATTGCAATGTCCTTTTTACAATAGTCATGAGATTTCCTTGTGAGTACAGTGATTGATGGGCACAGCAGGTAGCAGGTCTGTTGTCTCAAGTTGGGTGGTCACAGGATGAGCACAGCAATTAAATCCTAGCCTAGGGAGAAATGCTTATCCTTAAGGAAATGCCAATGTGGGGGAAGTTGCATCCTTATCTTAAGGGCATTTGTTCTTGTCTCTGGGACATGGTAAATGCTCAAAGCAGACATACAATGCATGTTCAAAGGCCAGGTCAAGCCCTTTTGGAAAAACAAGGTCAGGCCAAATTAGTTGTACACCAAATGGCTTCCTCATATACTCCAATATATCCTATTGCTTGCCATTTTATTTATCACTCACCAAAAAAAAAAAAAAAAACGCCCGGAGCAGAATACACATATCTAAACATACCTGAAACCTGCTGGATCCACTGCCCAGGGCACTGTCATTTCTGTGCTCCAGTGGCCACCCCAATTGAGGAAAATACTGATAACCCCCTTTTGTGCTGCCCTGTGAATCAGGGCTGCAGTTAGCCCATACGTTGCCATCATAGGAACTGGAAAAAAGCACCCCTTCATCTGACACATGCAGTCCCCCACCAAGGTGCACTTGGCAAGTGGAGGTCAGTCTGGATTTCAGCCCCCTCTCACCCTCTCAACTGAGTACTCTTGTAAAATAAACAACCTACATAACCATACTAGGCAACTTAACTCAACATGTGCTACAAAGCATGAGTTTGTAGGGTTAAGTATCGATGTCCCAAAGATTTTAGCCGGTAAACTCTTCCAGTTCTTGCTCCCTCACTAGTGGAGCCCCTTTACTTAGAACTCCGGCAAAAGCCCATGTGAGCTAAGTCAGAGGACAATCAAAATAAAGCACAGTGGTGATGGCAGCAGACAAACAGACAGACAGCAGTTCAAATCCCAGTCCTGCCATTTACCACTTGGTTAGACTTGGGCATGTACTCCATCTCATTGAACCTATTTTCTTATCTGTGAAATGAAGCTCATAATGCATTCTCTGAGAGTTGTGGAGAGGATTCAAGGAGAAAACACTGACATATCTAAACTGTCTGGTGCATAACAAGAACTTGATAAACAGTAGCTATAATTGTTGAGTGATAGACACTTAAAATTATCCCCCACCTCCTACCTGGGATGAGGTTGTCACACTTTACCTCATGCCTCAGGGCGAGTCCCCAAGCCTCATCAGTGCCTCATACAAAGAGATTCCTAATGGTTTGTTTAACAAATCCTCCAAAACTGTTTAGACAAAGTGAGACACCTACAAAACAAATTCTAGTTGCATTAGCATCTATCTCACGTATTAGACTGTGTGTTCCTCAGTGGCGGGAAATGGTCTTATTTATCTTTGTATCATTTAGAGTGCCTGATCGTTAACAGCTGTTGAATTAAAGAATGCCCATCAAACTCACTGACATCAACTGCCTTCTCTTGAGAGGTGGTCCTTCTGGGCTGCTTCATTTTTTCAGGGTCTATCTCCAATCAAAAGACAAGTCCCTATGATGTGAAGAAAAGGGAACCCTCATACACTGCTGGTGGGAACGCAAACTGGTGCAGCCACTATGGAAAACAGTTTGCAGATTGCTCAAAAAATGAAAAATAGAAATACCGTATGATCCAGGTATTCCACTACTGGGTATTTATCCAAAGAACATGAAATCAATAATTCAAAAACGTATATGCACCCCTATGTTCATCGCAGCATTATTCACAATAGCCAAGACATGGAAGCAACCCAAGTGCCAATCAATGGATGAATGGATAAAGAAGATGTGGTGTATATATATATATATATATATATATATATATATATACACACAAACACACACACACACACACACACACATACACACACACAATGGAATACTACTCAGCCATAAAAAAAGACAAAATCATGCCATTTGCAACATGGATGAAACTTGAGGGTGTTATGCTAAGCAAAATAAGACAGACAGAAAAAGACAAATACCATATAATTTCACTCACATGTGGAAGATAAACAAACAAACACATAGATAAGGAGAACAGATTGGTGGTTACCAAAGGGGAAGGGAGTGGGGGAAGGCAAAAGGGGTAAAGAAGCACATATGTATGATGACAGACAAAAACTAGACTATTGATGGTGAACGCAATGCAGTCTATACAGAAACTGAAATGTAGTGATGTACACCCAAAATTTACACAATGTTATAAGTCAATATGACCTCAACAAAATGATTTCGAAGAAAAAGACAAGTCCCCATAGAAAAGAGGATACTACTTTAAGACCTGATAGTCATGTATGCTTTCATGTAAATAAATTTGTCAGTCTTAGATTCTGTATGGAGTACTAGTTTTAATTAACAAAAAAGACTGAAAAGTTTGGAGGTTGGTTGTTAAATGTTTAAATCTAGTAAATATATTACAGATTTTTGTACTTAAGCCCTGAGACAAGTGTCCATGACTATTGACTCTAATGACAATATTAACTGACATTTTCTAATGCTTTCCATCTTTCCATATGCCAATGACAGTACTGAGTACTTTTACGGGTACTGACTCATTTAGTCCTCATAACCACCCTATGAGATGGATCCTGTTATTTTGTAGATGAGAAACTGAGCCACAGAAAGGTTAAGTAATTTGCTCAAGTTCACATAGCTGATACATGGTGAAGCTGAGATTTGAATTCAGCAATTTGAAGCCAGAAGCCTTGCTGATTATCCCCTCCCTGTACCACCTCTTACTAGGGGTTCAGAGGTCAAAGCTCCTGGCACAGATGCCTGACCATCCTCCAAGTCAGGCTGGAAAAACATCTTGTAATAAGACAACATAATTTTTGTACCCCTCTGAAACCACAAGAAACAAGATAAAAATTAGACAGAGGAAGGAAATTATTATTATTTGTAGACATTATGATTGTATATCTGGAAAACCAAAGAGAATCAACTAAAAATGTACTCCAAACAATAAGATTGAGAGAACTATTTACAAAATTAATATTTCAAAAATCAATAGCTTTTCCAAAAACAGCTACCAACCAGGAAATATACTGGAAGAAAAGATATCATTTAGAATCTTAATCCAAAAAAAAAATCTAGAAAAAACTTAAGCAATATGTAAGATCTATTTGAAGTAAACTTTAAATAATCATCTAATGGAAAATAAAAGATTTAAATAAATAGAAAGATATTCCTTTTCTTGGATAGAAAGACTCCTTACAAAGATGTCTATCTTCCTGCATTGATCTGTAAATTTAACACAATCAACACCAAAAGAAAACAATTATGGGGAGGGATAGAGGGAAGGTAGGTCCTTCAGAGAGAATCTAAAATTCATATCAAAAAATAAAATGTAGGGGTCAGCTAGTGGTTAAGTTTGGCCTGCTCCACTTTGGCAGCCCAGGTTCTGTTCTCAGGCATGGACCTATACCACTTGTCCATGGCCATGCTGTGGTGGTGACCCACATACAAAATAAAGGAAGATTGACACAGATGTTAGCTCAGGCTGAATCTTCCTCAGCAAAAAATAAAATAAAATGTAAGAAAAGCCACAATATGTCTGATAAAGAAGAGTATGGGGGAAGTATTAGCCCTACCAGATATTAAAATATATCATAAAGTAACTAAAAAGTAACTATAAAGTAACTATATCATTTAGTAACTAAAATAGTCTTGTATTAGCTCAACAATTAACAGCCAAATGAATGGAAGTGAATAGGAAAACCAGAAGTAGACTCAAATATATACTCAAATATGATACAAAGATATCAAAATTTTGGTTTATGTCAAGATAGCTTTTCAACGCAATAGGAAAAATATATATTAGTCAATAAATGGTCTGGGATAACTGGCTAGGCCATCCAAAAAAAGAATGAATGCTTTCCTCATTTCTTTATACCAAAATAAATTCCAGATGGATAAAATATTTAAATGTAAAAATTGAAACCATAAGAGTGCTAAAAGAAAACATGACAGGTTTTTTTAACATAATTTGATGGAAAGGATTTCTTTAAGCATAACACTAAACCCAGAACACATAAAAAAATGGATAAATCTGACTATATAAAATTTAAAATGTCTTCGTGACAAAAATACCATAAACCAAGTCAAAAAGCAAGCAATAAAGAAAAAGTATTGCAAAAATATAACAAAGAATTTCCATCATATACGTAAAGAGTTCTAAATATATCAATTGGAAAAAGCCAAAAAACTCAATAGGAAAAAAAAGTATGAAAAACATCATTACAAAAAAAAAATACAACTGGCTTTTTATCATGTGAGAGGATATTCAATGTCACCCATATTAAAAGAAATGAAAATTAAAAATCACAATGAGATTTCACTTTTTTGCTGGTTAGACAGGCATAGAGCAATACATTTATTAATGCATTGATTGGGAAAACAGGCACGCTAATGCATTATTGTTGGGAGTTCCAAACAGTACAATCTCTTGGGAGGGCAACGTGGCAGTATCTATCAAAATTTTAAATTCCACTTCTAAAAATATGTCCAATAGATAGTATACACAAGAATGTTCACGCAGTACTATTTATGGTAGCAAAAATAAAGAAAATCTAAATGCACATCAATGGGAAACTGATTATGTAAATTCTAATATATCCATACAATGAAATATAATGTAGCCATTAAGAGGAATAGGCAGACCTGTATGTACAAATGCAGAACAATCTCCAAAACGTTAAGTGCAAAAGGCAAAATGCAGAACACTTTGTATAATATTCTACAATTTGTGTTTTTTAAAAAGTGGAGTATGTAAACATATACTTACATGTACAGTAGATCAGTGTTCTTCAAATTGGGTGGCAACCATTTGTAGGTTGCAAAATCAATTTAGTGGATTGCAACCAATATTCTTTAATGCTTGCATTTTTTATTTGGGGATCCTTACATGTTTTATTTAAATATTGATGAAATCACACTTGATATTAACTTTACTATGTTTTTCCTTATCATATATGGTAAAGGTAAATATTGTTTTATGCAACTTTGTTACAGTTATATAATTGCATAGTGGATTGTGACGGGAAGTGTATGTCTTACTCTGGGTTATACTCAAAAAATCTTCAGAAAACACTGGTATCAACGATCTCTGGAAAGACAAATAACAAATTGGTAAATAGCCTTTGAGGACTGTGGGGTCAAAAGTAGGAAGGAGAATGACTTTGCCCACATATCTTTGTACTATTTGTATTACCTATTCAATTGTTTTGAAAAAGAAAGAGAATGAGATAAAAGCAAAATGAGGAAAAAAGAGATTTTTTTTAATTGTTTTTTGTAGTAAAGAAAGTGCTTACTTACACTTCTATTAAGTACATGCAGGAAAAATACAGAATTTTTGGACCTCACTCTTTTAACCCTATCTTTTGACCTACAGTTTTATCCCTGACTCCAGACACTTTTTTCTCCAGGCTTATCAATAAATACGTTTCACTCAGAATTATATCAACATTGATGTACTTCCTTTTAGGGAGGAAGTCTTTTCAGTTATGAACTCCACCGAGTTGATTTAAATCCTCAATCACTTTTATACACTGCCACCATCAAGCCATTTCTATTTTTCCTTATTTCCTTTTAATAAAATTCATTTTTATCAGAATTATTTTCCAAGTAACTTTTATAACAAATACTGGATTCATTGATCAAGTTGTCCATATCTAATAATGATCAGTTATTATTTCTGGCATTAGGAAGTTTCCTTTGCCACCATTTTGAAAAAGCTCAGTTTTCTTGAATCCAATTTTGCACATCTAAATTATACCATGTGGATCCCTACCAATAAACCATGTGTAGTTTTAGTTGCTGTCAGTTTTATTTTGTGATGATTATTTCAACCACAGATATCCATTATGATTTGGCTAGAATGTTTTATAGCTAATCCATGAGAAAATTGTAAACATTCTTCCTAAAATATTTCAGGCTCACTCTGTGGTCCAACATTGGTCTGTTAGATTTTTGAAGCCAATTCTTAGTGCCCTTCTGAACACTTCGAAAAATGTCTACTGTGTCTCCAATCCGCTGGAAAATGCCAAGAACAAACTGCCCATCACACAGTGGTATCAACAGCTCTCAATCTGGTCGATGGTGTCAAAACACATTATGTGACACCTAACAAGGTACCGTTGCTGTGGGGTCAAAATAGAGTCAAAACATCCCGAGCAGGCACTCTGCTAGGGGCTTGGGTGGTAAAGTTGAAAAGACCAACTCCTTTCCTTCAAAACATGTCTTGTCCTGTGGGAAATCCAGATACCTCAAAAATAGCGATATTGAATGTGTAAACGCTAATGGCGATGTGCTACAAATATCATAAAGGAATTTTGTATGTTTGGGCCCCTAAGAATAGGAATGGATTTCTCACAGTGAGCTGATGGAGTTTGAAGCACTGAAATCTGTCCTGCTGGGAACTTTGTTCTGACTAATGTCACCAGGTGCGCTGGGATGGGGGCAGGTAAACACGGAGAGTGGAGATGGAACGAAGAGTGTAAAACCAGGATCCAGGGAGTCCTGTGTAGACAAAGTTATGTTTCCTTCCATCCATTTCTTCTCTGGCCCACTTGTCTCTCTTCTTCTAACCCTTGGAACCTAGATTTGAAACCTGAGCTCCTAGAGATTCTAGACCTGATTTTCCTTACTGTCTCCTTCCACTACCTACAGCTCATCCTTCCACCCTGCCTCCCTCAGGGCTTGAGAGTGCAGCTCTAGAGCTTCAAGTAACAGAGGCTCAGGGAGCTGACCTCCCGAGAGGAGGAGGGACCAAGCAAGGAGGCTGGCAATCTGCCCTGCATCCGGACTGCAGTGTGCCCATTGTGAACACCTGATTTAAATTTCACATTGTTCTTCCCTCCTCCAGGGCAGCTCTGGTTGGCTTGAATCTTAAACCATTTTTTTTGTAATGAATTTATGAGCTTGGCAAATATTAATGCTAATCACAGCATTAATTCCACAGTTTATTTAAATGCATTGTTTTGGGCTTTGGTCAAAATGTGCTTTTGTCTGCAAAGTTACCATGTTAATTTTCTTCATTGGACAGGATGTTTGAAAAGATTTCAGCAGCCACTTCCCTGCTCAGAAACAATCAGACTGAAATGCCTGCAGCTAAGGCTCACAGATTCACTGGTCCTCTGGTTCTCCTCCTCAGAACTTGCTTAGCCCACTACCTGCATAAATTAGGAAGGACAGTGGCCCGGATGAGGGAGAGTTCACAGCAAGCCTCCCTGCCCATTTCCCCTTCTTGGCCTGACCCAAGGCCACAGTCCTCAGCAGTAAGGAGGCTATGGGGCCAGAGGGAGCCCACACTTCAAGCACCCAGTGGTCACAAACCCCGCACTCCACACCCCAGCCAAGGCCACACCTGAAGAAGGCAAGCCGAGGAAGCAAACAACTTTCCACCAGGAGCTGATTGCAGGCGGGAATTAATGCTTTGGAACATCGTATTATTGGATTGATTCTAAATAGATGTTTCACTTCTCTTTAGTAATGAACTGTGGGCTCTGAGGGGAACCCAAAGAAGAAAAGAGGAGAAATAAGAAACAAGAAAAACAACCCCGAAAGTCCTCCTAGGTTATTGCTGTAAAAGGATCTTTAAAATTCTGTTTCGAATTGCTGGGTTTCTGACAGCACAATTGTGAAAAACTGATGAATGTCTATTTATACCAAAACATAAAACATATGGATGGTTATTTAGAGGACAAATGCATTTTGACAGATATCTAATTTCATCCTACTGATAGGATGTATTTTGTCAGACTCTTCATTTCATTTGAGACACAATCACTTCTGGTTTCCAGTTCGTTGCTGTGGTGGAAATGCATTCGTCAGGCCCTCCAGCCCCAAGATGGGTTTAAAATATTGCCATCACAACTCTGCTGAAAACCAAGGAAAATCGTAAACGTCTCCTATTACCCACTCACACAAGAAATATTACCAAGTAAATACCTTCATGCACCAATTGGGTAGCAGAGAGAATTATTCAAAAGTCTTCAGTGTAGATTATTGGCAAATACCAGCCACCCATGACATATTGAATTATGTATGAGCATAAAAGGAAAGGAGGTTAATTCCCTCAATGCTTAGTGGGCAGAAGTAGGAGGCCCAAGATTGTACTGGAAAAGTTCTACTGTTCCTTCACATTTCCACTCAAGAGTTACCTCCTGTAGAAAGCATTTCTGACTCATCCAGGCAGACTTAAGCTTTCCACTATATGCTCCTGTGTACCTATCCATACCTCCACTAGACCCTTTTATCACTCAGCATTTTAATTTTTCTGATAAAGAACTTGACTTTTAATTTTTGTATCCTCAGTGTCTAGAAGAGCACCTACTACATAGTAGGTATTCAATAAGTATTTGTTGAATGAAAAAATAAATGAATGATTATCGCTATTATACCATTTATCACCTGAAATTACTAATTTAGCTACCATTTTCCTCCACCAGATCATGAGTTCCTCGAGTATGAAGACTGTCTCATTCATATCCATTTCCTCAGCTATGAGCACAGTGTCTGGCATATAGCAGATACTCAGTGTGTTGACTGGATGGATGGATGGATGGATGATTGTTTGAAGTTTCTGGATATTTCTAAATGTCACCAGCTACATATATACCAAAAGCATTCCCTCCTCTCAGCCCCTAGTCTTTGGATTTTGAACTTTGTACTTAACTTTTCCAAGGATAGGTAGCATCTGTTTTTAAAATGTATTTTCTGAATACTTCAAGAACAATTGGGGAGCCCTTAAAAGAAATCTCAATGAGATAGCTTGCATGTCTTTTGTTGGAGCCTATTAGATGTCCTCCAATATGCATTCTCCAATTCTTCCTCAGTAATAAAACCTCCAGATTTTAGCTGTGCACACGGTGCCTGGAATGATAATATTTTCCAGCCTCCCTTGCAGATAGGTGTGATCACATGACTAAATTCTGCCAATGGGATTTAAGTGATAGGGTCATATGAAACTTCCTGGAAGTATCCTTAAAGGAAGGGAGCATGACCTTCTTCCCTTCTTCCTTTTTTCCACTAGAATACAGATAAGATGGCTGGGTCTCAGGCAGCCATATGCACCATGAGTTGAAAGTCACATGCTGAGGATATGAGAGCAGCAAATTATCAGCCTAGGTTCCCAATCACTTTGTGGCCTACTCAATGAGCCCTGGACTCTCTATCTCTATATTTCTTTTACATGAGAGAAATTTGGGGTTTTTAGTCACTTGCAGCCTAACTAATCCTAACAAATATAGGCATCCTGCTGGACACACATGAGAAATATTAAGAATCTTCTATCAGATTGAATTGAACTGACAGTAGGTACACTAAAGCCATGTCCTTTTAAATAAGAGAAACTTCACTGGAAACTCAAAGTAAGAGATGGTTGAACTTGACAGCACATCCCTGAGAGCAGCTAGTCTCATACCTCTTCCCACTCTGCTCTGTGCAGGTTTCCACCTGAAGCTCACTTCATCCTTAACACGTGGGAAGAAAAACAACTACTATTGCTATTGTTAAAATATTCCCTTAGTTTCCATCAGACACAGTCCCAATCTGGAACTGTGGATCAACCAACAATCTCCCTAATAGAAGAAATCCCAGAGAGGAGAGTCCTAAGTTGGGGTTGAAAGTTACCACTCCCAGCCCATAACTATGAAACATCTTGATTCAAATAAGCCAGAGCTCAATTTCCACCTCCATTTAGAGCACTTTGACAGTGGTCATTTTTCTGATAATGTCCGGGAATTTCATGGCTTTTTAAGCAAGATGAGGTTGAACGGTTCGATTTACTGTGGGTGAAATGCTGGCAGAAGAAACTTCAATTTAGCAACTGTTATCATGGACTACAAATCGAGGACTCTTTGGAAGAGTGATGCCATTGAAAACAGTTATTACTCAATATTAATAAAAAAATTATGGATCTAATAAAAGTTAATGGGGAAGTATCATGTGCCATAAAAACTGCAGTCAAAGCAAAGAATGCTGAGTTGGGGGAGAAAATTCCACTATAATTCGGTATTGTCCACGAGCCAAAAACAGCCACGTCCATAACACTTCTGAAGTGCAAATGGTTATGCAAATCAAATTAAACTGTGGAATATTTAGTAATAGGATCACCTCCTTTTGTAAAAATAGAAAGGAGCAAGTGAGAAATCACCCAGCAAACCTAATTCATTAACTACAAGTGAAATCCTGGTCCATTGGCTACTTTCAGTAAATATCAGTAAACTTCTTTCTTAGGAATTCTACATGTGTTTCCCCGCTAGGCTGGTCCTGTCAGGGGCACTGGCTTATGAATAAACAGAGTGGCTGTGGTTCTGAGGAATTTAAGCTTCATACAGCATCCATGATCCCTATTGAGACACAGGAAATCAGAGGAATCCAAAACCTCCCTCCATCACTTCCACTGCCACCATAGTCAGGTCACCATCACTTTCCTCCTGGACTCCCCTCCAGCCTCCTAACTGATCTCCCTACTTCCACTCTGGCCTCCTTCTTTCTCCACCCATTCATATCCATTTCCCACATGCCAGCCAGAGTGACATTTCTAATTTACAAATACGATTTTATCACTCTTCTGTTTAAAATTCTTCAGAGACTACCCTTGGCTCTTTGATAAAAAACAAAATCCTTTTCAAGGCTCAAATGGCTTTCCACAATTAGGAGAGAGTTATCATGGACTTCATCTTCTGAGAGTTTGCAGTCACTGCTCCCACCTCACCCACTGTCTGCCGAGATCATTCAGACTCATCGTTAATTTCATTTCCTCAGGAAGGGCTCCCCCTGCCCCCAGATTAGGTTAGCTTCTGCTGATGCATGCTCACAAGGCAACCTATACTTGCCCCTTCTGTAAAATGTGGTATACCATTAATTATCAGCACAATGCCAGTCTTCCCTACTAGACTTTGAGCTTCTTAATGATAGGCTTCTTCCCTGTCCTATTCACCATTTTCCCCCAGCACCTAGGACAGTGCATGAAAATTATAGGCACTCAAATCCTTGTTAACTGGATGAATTGTCCCAAAAACCCAGGTACACTTTGCTAATGCCACTGATTACATGATGAAATGACTGCTTGTAACCCTCAACAAGGTAAAGATTAAAACATAGGTCCTACACCAGAAGTTTAAAACTCCAATTGGGCAGGTGCAGTGCACTTGGAGGGGAGAGAAACTTAAGGGGCAGGCTGTTTGTGCAGCCCTTCCTGGAGACGGAGAAACACGCAAGCCTTTTCAGCAGCCTTGAATTGCCTCCCAAGGTCAGAAGTGAATTTTGCCAGGAAGCCCCTGTCACAGTCTTTCAGAAAGAGCCCTCAGAACACCGGAGCTGGGAAATCATCATTTTGAAACTGGCAGAGTAAAGATTGGTTCTGGCAAGAATTATCAATAGGACGCTAAAGTCTAGGAGGAAAATCTGATGGATTTAAAATGTTTCCCCACAGATTACTTACTAGTTACAAAGGATAAAGTAGTAACTATACAATGGAGAAATTGAACAGTGCTTTGACCAGTTGATGAAAATTAAGAAGGGACAGACAGATATTGTATGACTCTACGTGTGACAGCCTGAGAAGGACACAGCATCACCGTGGGCCTGGAATGCATAGCCCAAATCCAGTGATGAGGAAGCATAAAATAAACTCAAAGAATGAGAAATATTCCTTAAAGCAAGATGGGAAGAGGGATTCTATACTCAAAAATGGCAATGTTATAAAAGACAAAGAAAGGCCATTGAAATGTTCCAGATTAAAGGAGACTAAAAAGACAAGATGATAAAATGTAACACATTATCGTAGACTGGATCCTGCACTAAGATGAAAAAAAAATGCTGTAAAGATCATTATTGGCTTAAGTGACAAAATTGGAATACAATGAATTAGATAAAGATATTGTATTAATATTAAATTTACCAAAGTTGATAAGTATCCTGTGGTTCTGTAAGAGAAAGCAAATACTCCTATTTTGGGGAAATACACACTGAAATATTTTGGGGTAAAGGACAATGATGTATCAAGCTTATTTTCATATGATTAAGAAAAATATTGCATACATACAGAGAGACACAGAGAGAGAGATGACAAATAATAAAGCAAACAGATTAAATGTTAAAGATAGAGGAATCTGGGTGGACTTTGCGTTGTTCTTATTCCTGTAACTTTTCTGTAAGTTTGAAATTATTTCTAAACAAAAAAAAAATTTTTAAGGGGCCTTCAGGCTATAACTCCCCCTTCAAGATCAGCTCCTTCTGGCCACCAGGCAGAAGAAACAAAGCGCTGGCTCTCTTAATGCCAAACCTTGCGAGGCACCAGAATCTTTGTCTGATGTGCAAGGCAAGATGGCGTGGGAGGGACCCTGCACCCTCACACACATAGCTCTCATCTTCTGCCCCTTAGAACTCCTGGGGGGTCTCCAGAAACCACCTCAGGGATCTTAACATGCAAAGCACTACCACAGAGCAGTGTGCTGCCTAAGAATGTCTGGTTGCTTAGCAACCCAGATTCCTACTTGAGAAGATAAAGCTGAACCTCTCCCTCTGGGTCCCAGGGTTGGTGCACTCTGGAGAGAGCCTCTGAGGGTCAAGTTCCAGGTGAGACTCTGGCCAGAGCTGAGTCTAGGTCCTAAGCCCAGTAAGCAACGTCCACGGCTCTGAGGGCTTGAGCCAGGCACAAAGACTGGGGATCCAGGAACTCAGCCTGGTAACATGTAAACTGAACAGACCATCAATCAAGTTACTTCAGTGCCCTGAGGCTCAGTTTCCTCACAGATCAAGGGATGTGGTTGCGATGGATCAGTGGTTCTCAAGTCTAGCTGCTGCATATTAGGATAACCTAATGAGCTGGGAACAAACCCCATGCTGTTGTCAATGAGATCAGAATCTCTCAAGATGGGGCCCAGGCACTGGTATTTTTTTTAATTGATGTCATAATAGTTTATAACATTATGAAAATTTAGTTGTACGTTATGGTTTGTCAGTCACCATTTAAATGTGTCCCTTCTCCCCTGTGCCCACCCCCCAACCCCCTTCCCCCTGGTAACCACCAAACTTGTCTCTGTTCATGTGTTAGTTTATCTTCCACATATGAGTGAAATCACGGTGTGTTTGTCTTTCTCTCTTTGGCTTATTTTGCTTAAGACAATACCCTCCAGATCTATCCATGTTGTTGCAAATAGGATGATTTTGTCTTTTTTTTATGGCTGAGTAGTATTCCATTGTATATATATACCACATCTTCTTTATCCAGTCATCGGTTGAGGGACACATGGGTTGCTTCCACTTCTTGGCTATAGTGAATAATGCTTCAGTGAACATAGGGCTGCATAAGCCTCTTTGGATTGATTTCAGGTTCTTTGGACAAATACCCAGTAGCAGGATAGCTGGATCATAAGGTATTACTATTGTTAATTTTTTGAGGAATCTCCATACTGTTTTCCATAGAGGCTGCACCAGTTTGTATTCCCACTAGCAGTGAATTAGGGTTCCCTTTTCTCCACAACCTCTCCAACATTTGTTATTTCTTGTCTTGGTGATTATAGCCATTCTAACAAGTGTACAGTGATATCTTAGTGCAGTTTTGATTTGCATTTCTGTGATGATTAGTGATGTTGAACATGTTTTCATGTGCCAATTGGCCATCTATATATCTTCCTTGGAGAAATGTCTGTTCATATCCTCTGCCCATTTTTTGATTGGATTGTTTGTTTTTTTGTTGTTCAGTTGTGTGAGTTCTTCATATATTATGGAGATTAACCCCCTGTCGGATATATCATTTGCAAATATTTTCTCCCAGCTGGTGGGTTGTCTTTTCATTTTGATCCTAGTTTCATTTGCCTTGTAGAAGTCTGATGAAGTCCCACTTGTTTACTTTTTCTTTTGTTTCCCTTGTCTGAGTAGACATGGAATTTGAAAAGATCCCTCTATGACTGATGTCAAAGAGTGTACTGCCTATATTTCTTCCAGGAGTTTTATACTTTCAGGCTTTGATCCATTTTGAGTTCATTTTTGTGTATGGTGAAAGAAAATAGTCTACTTCCATTCTTTTGCATGTGGCTGTCCAGTTTTCCCAGTACCATTTATTGAAGAGACTTTCCTTTCTCCACTGTATATTCTTCATTCCTTTGTCGAAGATTAGCTGTCCGTAGATGTGTGGTTTTATTTCTGGGCTTTCAATTCTGTTCCATTGATCTGTGTGTCTGTTTTTGTACCAGTACAAAACTGGTTTTGAACAAAAACATGCTGTTTTAATTATTATAGCTTTGTAGTATATTTTGAAGTCAGGGATTGTGATGCCTCCAGCTTTGTTCTTTTTTCTCAGGATTGTTTTAGCTACTCAGGGTCTTTTGTTGCCCCATATGAATTTTAGTATTCTTTGTTCTATTTCTGTGAAGAGTGTCATTGGGATTCTGATTGGGATTGCACTGAATCTGTAGATTGCTTTAGGCAGTATGGACATTTTAACTATGTTTATTCTTCCAATCCATGTGCATGGGATATCATTCCATTTCTTTATGTCATCATTGATTTCTTTCAATAATGTCTTGTAGTTTTCATTGTATAGGTCTTTCACCTTCTTGGTCAAATTTACTCCTAGATTGTTTATTCTTTTTGTCGTGATTGTAAATGGGATTGTCTTCTTGAGTTCTCTTTCTGTTAGTTCGTTATTAGAGTATAGAAATGCAACTGATTTTTGTAAGTTGATTTTGAACCCTGCAACTTTGCTATAGTTGTTGATTATTTCTAATAGTTTTTCCAATGGATTCTTTAGGGTTTTCTATACATAAAGTCATGTTGTCTGCAAACAGTGACAGTTTCACTTCTTTGTTGCCTATTTGGAGTCCTTTTATTCCTTTTCCTTGCCTAATTGCTCTGGCCAAAACCTCCAGTACTATGTTGAATAAGAGTGGTGAGAGTGGGCACCCTTGTTCTTGTTCTCAAAGAAATGGCTTTCAGTTTTTCCCCACTGAGTATAATGTTGGCCATGGGTTTGTCATATATGGCCTTTATTACATTGAAGTACCTTCCTTCTATACCCACTGTCTTGAGAGTTTTATCATAAATGGATGTTGGATCTTGTCAAATGCTTTCTCTGCATCTATTGAGATGACCGTGCAGTTTTTATCCCTCATTCTGTTAATGTGGTGTATCACATTGATTGATTTGTGGATGTGGAACCATTCCTGTGTCTCTGGTATAAATCCCACCTGACCATGGTGTATGATCTTTTTAATGTATTGCTGTATTCAGTTTGCCAATATTCTGTTGAGGATTTTTGCATCTATGTTCATCAGTGATATTGGCCTGTAATTTTCTTCTTTGCATTGTCCTTGTCTGGCTTTGGCATCAGAGTGATGTTGGCCTCATAAAATGTGTTAAGAAGCGTTTCATCTTCTTCAATTTTTTGGAGTAGTTTGAGAAGGATAGGTATTAACTCTTCTTTGAATGTTTGGTAGAACTCTCCAGAGAAGCCATCTGGTCCTGGACTTTTATTTTTGGGGAGGTTTTTGATTACTGTTTCAATCCCTTTACTTGTGATTGGTCTATTCAGATTCTCTATTTCTTCTTGATTCAGTTTTGGGAGGTTCTATGAGTCTAAGAATTTATCCATTTCTTCTAGATTGTCCAATTTATTGGCATATAGTTTTTCATAGTCCAGGCACTGGTATTTTTTGAAAGCTCTTGAGAGGATTCAAATGTGCAGGCAGTATTGAGAATCAAGGGGCTAAATGACTTATTAAGTTTCAGGTATCTCTTTAGAGCTAATTGTCTGGTACCTATAGGGGTGTCTTGATTCCAAGTCTCTTCCTCCCTCCTTTCCCTCCAAATGGGGCCCCTTGACCCCCACACTTTAGGCTCACCTCTGGCCCACCCCTAGAACCATTCTTGACTGAGCCCAGGTCCCTCAACCTAAGCTCAGCCATCTTTGCTGCTAGTCCAACCACTATCCAGCCCCTAATTTCTCGAGGCTCAGACCTACCTTGTACCTGCCAAGAACAGTGAAGAGTCTGAGATTTTACAATACTTGCAAGGTAAGAAGTTAGCCTGCTGCATTTTCATGAATGCTAGTAGAAGACATGATATTCCTGGGTCAGAGACAAGGGACAGTTTATTACTTATAGCAAGAGCATATCATTATTTTTACACCAGTTCTCCAAGCCCAGATATCCACAGGGCAACATCTAGAGGGCCAGATGGCACCTGTACACAAAGTGGGTTGTATTAGAGGATAGGAAGCCTGAGCTTAGGAAACCCAAATCTTCATAGTGGGCAATAAGCATGACTGCCCTTAGCTCCAGAAAGAGACACAATCTCTATCTTCCAAGCTGTTCATGATACAAACATCCTTGAAAAGATAAGTCCAGTGCTCTGCCTGCAAGATGTGCAGAAGTGTGAGAGACCCATGGAAAACTGCCTACCATCAGCACCCCAGCTCTAACACCCTGAACTAGAGGCCCTGACTTGCTCATCTGCTTAGGATCTGGGCCACTGGGGCTGCCCTTGCCCTTGTTAATTCTCTCAGAGCTAGTGTCCTACCTATGAACCCCAGTTCTGCAGCTGGGATCTGCTTCCCTAATGCCTAACTACCTATAGCCACCCACCTGAATTGCCGATCACCATGATCCCTTGGATTATTTCTCTCCCAAATTTCTTTCTAGGCAAAAGAGTCCCCAAGGCTTTGACCCATGGTGAGAACTCTCTTAGCTGGGACAGAACATGAGAATGGGGCAGAGCTGGCCTCAGGCTGAAGAGTAAGGAGCCAGGGCAAAGGGAGGGTTGCAAGCTAATCACACAGTCTAAGCAAGTAGTTCTCAAACTTCAGTGTGTACCAGAATCACCTGGAGGACTTGCTAAAACACGATTGGTGGGCCCTACCCCAAACGTCTCTGATTGATTAGGTCTGGGGTAGGGCCTGCAAATATGTATTTCTAACAAGTTCCCAGGTAGTGCCAATGCTGCCCTGGTCCAAACCTTATCAATCCCGAGTACGTGGGCCAAGATATGATAACCAGTTTAAAAGCCATGGAATGCCAAGTGGAGGCAGCAAGAGGAAAGGTTTAGGAGAAGCTGAAGGGATAGTCTTCAGGCCTGCAATCCAGAGGCAGGAATCTTTTTATAAAACTCTCTCAGCCTTGCCCTCGGGTCAGAGAGGACGCTGTTAGGATCACTTAGGACAATGATATGTTGGGCTTCTTGAGGTTGACCACTTGTTATCCCAGATGCCTTGCCCACCTGTTAAACATGCTTCCTCCCAGTGTCTGCAGCAGGCTCTGCTCTCTGGGTTTTATCCTACCCCATGGGTGGATCTAGTTGGAGTTTTGGTCCTTTTAGCCTGCCTTGTCCCATTAGAGTTAACCCAGTCATAGTAGTTAGTCTCTGTTTGCCCCCACCATTTGTCACCTACACATGCCAACCAAATCCATTCTTCTTCTGTTCTCTGCTCTGTGCCCCGGAGGCTGGTGCCCTAACAGACTGTGACACCTGGGCTGCCTAGTTTCCAGTTAAGTTTGATTAATGGGAGGCACTGGTGGGAGATCAAAGGATGAGAGGAGAGGAGTTCCTGGCATTTCTTTCACGCTCCTCCTTCCTCCTCAGGGCTGTCTCTCTCACAATATTTGCATCCTACCCTGTCTACCACTACTACTGGGTGGCTCCTCCAACATGGTTCCAGATTTAAAACTGGAAAATTGTTTCTATAAAATTATTTTCTCCTCTTGTCCCTTCAGCACTCCTGGTGGTAATGGCTTCCCATTGTTATTTCCGGATGCATCACCATCTGTACCTGTTCCCTAGGCCCCACCCACACCTCTGTAAGCAGTCCCTTCATTGAAGTCTCTTGAACCTCTGACTTGGATTCTGTTTCCTTCTGGGACCCTGACTGACACCCCTTTTGTGCCTGGCCACACCCTAAGGTGTGCCAGAGCTCCTCTCTGCTGGACAGAGGTACTAAAATGGGCCTTTCTCAGTAACAGAGTGGAGAAATAGCCCCCTATGCCTTCTTGGGCATCCATCCAGCACCCACCAACTCCACAGGGCTCCCCAGTGATGTGAAGAGAACAGCAAGGTGAAGGACAGCAGATAGGCCCAGAGGCCTTGTCAGCCAGGCATTGGAAAGCCCCTCTCCCCAGGCAGCCTCTCTCAGGCGGAAATAGGCTTTGTGATAGGGCCAAACAGAAAGAGCAAGACTGTGCCTGAGAGCGAACGTGCTCCTGAGGCCCTGCTAACCAGGTTTCCCAAAGTCATGTCAGGAACAGCAGGCTGGTACCATCAGCACTCTGGAGTCTTGGATGATGTTGCCATGGTAACAATAGGGTCACTGCTTAGCAACAGGCCAAAGCTGCAGGAAGTTGCTAAGGTATTTTCACGTGTGTTAAAGCAAATGGATGTTTATCTCAATCTTGAGTATAAATACACCATGGGGGGAAAGGAGAAACCATATACACAAAAACTATCTACCAATGTGCAGAGCTGCACATGTGTTGATACTTGAGGTCTGGAGAATATGCCCTCTCTCTGGAGGAGGCAGACAGGGAGAACAGGATGACCCAATGAAGCACATCCTCTCACAACCCCTGAAAGAGCTGCCCACCTGACATCCCACTCACCCGGCCTTAAAGACTTCACCACCACCTTCACCACTAATTTTCAATATAGGTTCCAAATCTTTTTCCTTAATGGTTTTTGAGAGGCCATATAGTGTAGGAATTACATGTGAGAACTCTAAAATCAGATCTCCTGGGTCTGAAACCTAGATTTGGCCCTTTCTTGCTATGTTACTCTGAATAAGTAATTTAACTTCTCTGTGCCACAACTTTCTCATCTGTAAAGTGGGAATATTAATAGCACCCACCCCACAAGATTGTGTATGAATTAAACAATATATTCCATGTCAAACACTTCAAACAGTGCCTGAAATATGAGTGCTTTATTAAGGATAGTTGTTTTTAATATTCAGTGAAATCATGGAAACTTTCCCACGTGCCAGGCCCTAGAGAAGGAATTAAGAATATTGAGGTTAGCGAGGAGTTGGCTCTACGCTCACAGGGTCCACATCTATTCCACTGTGGCAAGAGTAAAGGCCCAGCCCCTTGGTTGGTCATTCAAGGTACACCAAAATCTAGCTCCAGCCTGGCCTTGCCTACTTAAAGGGTAGTTGTGAGAATTAAACAAGGTAATACATGTAAAAGTGCAGAACGGTGCCTGGCATACAGTAAGTGCTCAGTAAAGGTTACCTATTACTACTAAAATTATTATTATTACTCCCCCAGCACACATACACCATGTTTTGGTTCTCGAATAAACCTCATGCACTCCCACATCTGGGTCCTTGTTTACACAGGTCCTGACCACCTGAAATACTTTCCCTCTTCCTTTCCACCAGTCTCATGTCTGTATGACTTTTGAGAGAAGGCCCAGCCATACTTGTTCCTGAAAACCCCCCAGCTACCCTCGGCCATGGTCACCCCCTCCGCCTTGACCACATCCAAACTCCCAGGGTCTTCATTATCTCTTCTGCCTTGTATTTTAGGTGTTTGTATCTTGCTTTCTGAACCAGACATAAGCCCTCTCCATCAGACACTTCTTATGCATCTTATCTGTCTTGGGCCCTTTACCACTGTTCCACCTCTGTCATCACCAGAGCAACCAGCTCTGCATGGACTCCACCCAATCCCCACCTAGCCACCACACTGGGTCCTAGGGCCACTTCACCTCAGTAAAGGAGACACACAATGGATGCATGACCATGGGGTTCACTGGTCTTACCATGTTCCCCATTGTCCAGAAGCAGCAGCTTGAAAGCCTAGCAGAATGAACAAAGGCACCAGCTCAGTGACAACACCTTGAATGGCTAAGGCACTGTCATCTGGAAGGTGGGATAAACACTAAACCCACATACTATATGGTGCCATGTCCCCAACAACCATGAAAGAGAGTCTGGGAACCAAGGAGTGGATGGAGGACTTGCCCTCTCACCAGACCTCTCCCTGACTTGCAGAATTTATGCTCTGCCTACAACCTAGGCCCACCAGGTAAGAGGTCTAGTTGTTGGGAAGGAAACTCTTCTGTCAGTCAGGGTTCCAGCAAACTTGAAGCTGAGACTATAAGTTAGTCACTTGGCACTCACCATGCCAGTGGACAAACAGGCAAAGGCAGGAGTTACTATACGGGTGGGATTAATAACCCTGATTCCCAGAAGGAGCTAAGTTACTGCTACACAATGGGAACAGAGAGGATTACTTCTAGAACCTGGGGGATTCACTGGGGCTTTTCTAGGTGCTTGAAACCCAGTAAAAACTATAAAGGGACAATTACAGCAACCATGGTCTAGCAAGAACATGGTGACTAAAGGCAATTAAGGGATAAATTTAGTCTCGGTCTTTGCTACCCAGTGTGCCCATGGACCAGCAGCATCAGCATGACCTGAGAGCTTGTTAGGCAGAATCTCAGGCCCCTCCCCAGCCCCCTGAATCACATTCTGCATTTTTACACACACACACACACCCCAGGTGATTCATATGCACGTTAAAATGGAGAATCCTATAGGTAACCCACTAGGCAAGCAACCTAGAACTTCGAGCTGAAGGTGAGAGAAATCTAGAATGAGTAATGGTGGAGGGTGGGGTGATGAATATTAATTATGCCCTCAAACCAGTGACAGAAGTGGGAACTGTAGATTCTTTCACTTGTCCTCTTTTCAGAGAGAATGGCTGGTTACAGCCTTGATGGAGAATTTGTGACTGATTGAATTTGTATTTCCCACTCAAGAGTGGAGAAAGAGTGAGGGAATCTTGTTCTCACAAAAATGGAGGCTCAGATTCTAGTGTGGGGAGCTGGATATAATGGGAGAACATTACCAGAGCTGAGCAGTGCCAGCCTAAATTGGATCGACATCACCCATATGCCCCCTCAGAGCCTATTTGTTCACCTGTCTTGGGCCCTTTGCCACATGCTCCGCACCAGCCATTGATTGGTTATGGACTCCACCCAGCAGAGCCCAGCCACCTCTTCCAGACTCAAATGGTCACCGTACCATAGTGCACGGTGTGGTCTGACTTCCACAGTGGCCCCAGAGGGACCATGTCATGCAAACTAGTTGAGTCCTCAGGGCAAAGTTGGATGAAAGGGAACAAGAAATGGAAAACCACCCCCTCTCTGTGCCCTTCCCTTTGACAAACTGTCCTGAGATTTAGTAGCTCAAATGGTCTCTCTGAAGATGGCATCATGAGACTGAGCAATTATTGGTACTGGTGGCTAGCTTGGTCATGTACCCCTGGTGATTCATCTTCCTCCTTCCCTGTCTGGCTCCCCCTTCTTCCTCATCCATTTCTTTGGTTTTCACTCCCCAATAAATGTTAGCAGGCTTTTGCCTCAGGCTTTGCTTTCTAGGGTTCCTAAACTATGATACCTTTAAGAGCAAAGACCATGTTTTATCCTTCCATCTCACTCAGCATCTTGCCCAGTGGCTTACACAAGGTGAGAACCAAATATTTAATGCTGGGATAGGCCTACCTAGAGAGGAGGGAAAGAAAGACTGGCAAGGATGTGGACATTCCCACTTTGTAGGGTTTGTAAGCAACTTCAACATCGGTAGTTAAGGGATTCGGAGGAGGAAATGATGCTAGGAAGCTGCTATGCTGCCCTGGCTTTACTTGCAAATAAACACCCAACATTCACCAGCCTTGAAACCACACATGCATTGTTTTCCAAATATCATAATTATGGCAATGGGGTAATTTTTTTCTCAGACTGGTTCTAGTCACCTGGCACATCTAGTCACCTTGCACAGTTTGAGCGATGGCTTATCGGCAAATGGTGATGGCAAAACTCTCATCAGGGACATGTTTTTCCCATCCTTTGAGTTCCCAGCACTGATGATGATAACTCTCAAGTGAACTGCTTTCCTAGGTTCTATTTTAAAACATGCCAGAACAGCATCAGGCCTCTGCCCTCTGCCTTCATGCCAAGTCCTGATTCCACAGGGGCTACATAGTGTCTACTGCCCCTGTGGCCCGGGACTCCCAGCTGACCTACCTGCATCCCATGCACCAGCCAGGGGAAACAGCCCAGGTTCAGTGGCAGCTGTTGTTACTGAAGCCCCACCCCATCCCAGCTTGCAGAGCATTAGAAGCTGGGCTGATGAGTAGGAACCCTCAAGAAAGGGCGGCCACTATGACCCTGATTCTTTCTGTGCTGCCCTTTACCAGAAGACTTCTGCCTGAAACTAAGCTTCCAGAGGCATTTCATATGCCAGTGGCCTCCAGGAAAAGGTAGGATTGTATAACTAAGGCTCTTAACCTGAGGAAGAAATGAAAAAATATACAGTAAAATAGCTACATGTATTGGGGCTTTGTGTGTTCCAGGCCCTATGTTATTATTTCACTGTCATCTATTATTTCACTTAATTCTAATCTAAGAGGTAGATACCACTATTATCCCTCAAGTTTATAAATGAGGAAACTGTAGCTCAGAGAAGTTTAAAAACTTATCCAACCTATAGAATGGGAGAAAATATTTGCAAATCATATATCTGATAAATGACTTGTATCCAGAATATATAAACTCTTTATGACTCAATAATTAAAAAGACAAACAACTCAATTTAAAAATGGGCAAAGGATCTGAATAGACATTTTTGCAGAGAAGATACACAAATGGCCTTATAAGCACACGAAAAGATGCTCAATATCATTAGTCATCAAGGAAATGCAGAGTAAAACCACATTGAGATAGCACTTCACATCGACTAGGATGGCTATGATAAAAAAGACAGATAATGGCAAGTCCTGTTGAGGATGTGGAAAAGGTAGAACCCTCAAACATTGCTGGCGGAAATGTGAAATGGTGCAGCTGCTGTGGAAAACAGTCTGGCAGTTCCACAAAAAAGTAAACACAGAGTTTCATATGACCCAGCAATTCCACTCCTAGGTTTATACCCTGGAGAAATGAAAATGTATGTTCACACAAAAGCAAAAGTGCATGTCCACATGAATGTTCATAGCAGCCTTATTTATAGCAGTCAAAAAGTAAACACAATCCAAATGTTCTCAACTGACAAATGGATAAAAACTTGCCCCAAGTCACACAGTGTCTTCTTCTGAGTAACTGGAAATTAGACAGGATCCTTGATTTTCTATCAAGCCAAGTATGATAATGGAGAAATGAATAGAAGTTGGTGGTGACAAAAGATGCTTGAGTTGGCGAGGCAGTGGATAAGAAGGTTCTGCTGAAACATGAGGACAGTCTCCCTCTTTCCACACAATTCGTATGGGAAATCTCCAAGGATCTAAGACGAGAATCTTAATGGCAGTGCCGTCTCTGGTGGGAGTCCCCTTCACTGAGCGGGAGAGAAGCAGGTTGTGTGAGAGAAGGAAAATGATGCATGAAAGCATGTGTCTTAGTCTGACCTGCAGGGACATTGGGTGTACCTTTCAGGGAATGTCTGGGTTTCCTGCAACCCCAGGGTCTGATCCCCTGCAAATACTCAACAAGTCCTTGATGAATCTAATTGGTTTCTTGCCAATCTAATTGCCAAGAGAAAGCCAAACATTCTCTTGGGAACCCCAGCCCCAGCACCTAACATAGTGCTTTGCACATAATGGCCAGTCAATAAATATTTGTGAAAGGGATGGACAGTTGAGTGAATAAGTTCTGTTAGCCTGGGAGACAGGTTATCGTATATTTATGAGACATATCAGCGTGAAAAAAATGAGTGTACCAAGTTTAACTCCTAAGGGAGAAAATAAAGTACTTGACCATGATTTGGCCCCAAAATGTTATCCTCCTCTGTCCACCATCACCAATGCCAATGAGGCAGGACATCTGTAATTTGGGGCACGGGCTTTAAAGAATCCCCCAACTTTTGGTTGGTAGTTTGGTAAATGGCAACATAGAAATTTCTAGCTGGAAGGTACCTTAGAGATCCCTGAGCTCTTAAAGAAAAAGAAGCCTGGAAGAACGTCATTTTATGGGAGTGTGACAAGTGGCTGTGTAATTTCCTGAGGATAAGCTGAGCCCAGGCAGGGAGTTCACGCATCAACAACAGTGCCTATAATCTCAAACGTTTAGAAAATTGACACTGTGACTGTCGCACATTATTTAAACTAATGACTGATTCTGGATAATTCACTCCCCCAAAAAGTGTGGCTATATGACCATGGTTTTGCTGGAAGGCATTACAAAGGAAAAAAGAAACCTCCCCGAAATGGCCCAGTGTGCAAATTTCACACAGGTGAGTCGTGATGAAGGGCCAGCTGGAGATCACAGACACAGCCCCCTTCCCCAGAACTGCCCCAGGAGAAACATTCCGAGGCCAGAACTTAAGAAACCTATTCACTTCCTGCAAGCACCAAGACAATAAGGGCAAAACTGTTTCCCAAGGAGAACTGCGTCCTTGGGCAGAGCAGTGGGGCGAACTAATTTCTAATAATGAGGCTGTAAGCTACAGCGTTTGTCTACAAAACAGGCTTATTCATGAAGAGTAAATATGTCAACTAATTCAAGAGGCATGCTAAATCTCCATTGTTTTCTGAAGTTCAGGTTTCCTGGCTCTATAAAATGTGATGCACGCCCTCAATGTGTGCTGCAGAATCTGTGAGATTGCAGAATGCCACATTAAACTCGGAGCTCCTGGGCTAATGAGTGTAAGTCCATTTTGCAGTAATGAATTGTTGGTAATAGCCCATCATGGAACAGATGTCTCATCAGTCATTGCACCAAGACTCCCACACTCCAGAGTACTCAGATAGCATGGGGAGGCGGCACAGCCCGGGGAGGGATCCTCATCTCTGGGCTCCTGAGTGGAGCCATCCCCATGAGCAGAATCAGTGAGTGCCTACACAGTGTGATTGGAGGCCCCCCAAATCCTCCCTAACTCAAAATATGTCCCCACCCACCTGCCATAGGGCTTAAAATATCCTCCTTTGAATTGTCTTCTATTAAAATGTAAATACGTCACCTGGAAGAAGTAACACATTAAATTAGCATCCATTACGACTCATTTTCACATTAGGGAGAGCTGGGCCCTAAAGGAATGGGAACAGGACAGGTAGTCATTGCTGGTGGGTGACTTCGAAGAGCCCTGAGCAGGTCTGGGTCAGAGGAGCAGGGCCAGGCTGGGCCCAGAGTGTGCAGCCAGCCCAGCCAACTCTTGTTCATCCCATCCTACTGGTGCTGCAGCGTTTTTAAGTATATATTTCCCCAGTTACCTAAGCAACTCAAGGGAGGGGCTGTAACTTATTTGTCTTTGCAAATTCCCAGAACTTTGCACTTACATATTTAGAAAATCCCAAGTACCTCTCCAACAAATGTTTATTGAATAAGTGAATTTTATCCTCACAACACCCTAAGGAAATCAGAGGAGGTAATATTACCATTTTATAGATGAGGAAACTGAGTGTCATGGAGGCCCATTTACTTGTCCAAGCACTTGGGATTGAAGAGGCACAAGCTCTGGATACACAAAGAGGCAGACAAAGCCTGTGCCATTCGTCTAAGGAGAAAAGCACATATGGGAGGTAAGAGTGGAATAAATTAGGGTCAAACTTTGGGTGCCTTTGAACACTGACCTGAGAGTTTGGGTGTTGTTCTGGAAGTTCTGAAAGTTTGTTTAGTGACTGGGAAGGCAGGAAACAGAGGAATACAGTGAAATGTGCTAAATGATATTTTAGAAGGATAATTGGCATAGAGGAAAATAGAATGGGATGGAGAATCAAGAAATTAAAGACTAGTTAGGAGATTCTTTGTGTGAGTCAGAACCAGGATGGTAGCAGTGGAAATAGAGGGAGGCTACAAATTTGAGAGACCTTATGAAGAACGAATAGAGCAATCTTAGTGACTGATGAATGAGGAGTGGGTAAGAGACAAGGAGGAATGAGGGACATTGACTAGATTTCAAACCCACTTAACTGAATGACAGAAAATTGACAGCAATCTGGATGGGAAGCAGGCTTTTGACCACAGATAAGTTCCATTGAAAATATATTGAGTAAGGTGACAAAGGGATACTCAAATGAAGACATCCATGGGGCAGTTAGAAATTTGGTATCAAAATCTCAAAGAGATTATTGGAAGCCATGAGATTAGGTGCCATCTCTGAGAAAAAATAGAAAATGAGTCAAAGTCAGAACCTCCAAACTGAAGGAGACTGAGTTGGACAGTATAGTGACAATTGAAGCCAAATAAGAGTGTTTCAGAACGGTAGAAGTGACAGCTCCAGATGCTACAGAAAGGTCAAGGAAAATGAGGAGAAATGGCTGTTGGATTTCGAGAATAGGCTCTCTCTGGTTATCTTTAAGAGGACAATTCCGAACTGTGGAAAGGGCAGGCAAATTTAAATGGAGTGCCCAGCAGTGAGGAGAGGAAGCAATGAGAGGGGAGGAGAGAATTTCATCCTCTCTGGCAAAGACTGCAGGGCCAAGGCTTGTTTGTTTGTCCCCTTCAGTACAGGGAGAGCCAAGCCTATATTTCATGTGAAGAAGAAGGAGCCAGCGCAGAGAGAGACTGAAATACGAAAGAGAGAGTGGGCGACTCTGGGAGAGGCGTGACATGGAAGCAGCAGGAAGGGAAGGATTGGAAGGCCGGGGAGTTCAGAGAAGGAGGTGGTGGTGGGAGTCTAGCATGAAGGAAGGGAGAGGAGGCAGGGAGGCAAGTCCAAGGGATCATTTTACTCGAAAAATCAGAAAAATAATTCCCAGGGTTCAGTCTGGCAGAAAAGAAAGTAGACTCCCCAGGGAATAGGAGAGGGTCCCGGATGGCAAAGGACTGGATTCAGATGTTGCCAAGATTTGCCCAAAGTAGGAGAGGACCAAAATCATTTCTAAAGTTAGAATCTCATCTATATATTGCTGACAGTCCAAATAATGAAGTCTGCACCTAGAAATACAAGGTCATTGAACACCAGTGCATTGAACACCCGAGACTTCATCTGACCCAACTCTCATTTCACCAACTAAGAAAGTAAGACCCAGCGAATTGAAGCAAGTTAACCAAGATCACACAGGTAGTTAAGGGCTAAACCTGGACCAGAATCTAGGACTCTTAGCTCCTGGTCAAGTGTAATTCCCACCAAATAGCAACTCTGCGTGCTGGATATCCTGGGATAATTCTAACCATACATCATTTATCATTTTCAATAATGATGATTTTATTAAATCTATAACAAAATATGATTTCATTTTGGTAACATCAAATGGCTTTTTATATTAAAAATTTGAAAAAAGCAATAAACCAGAAAAAGTAAATCATTTGTCAAATGATTTCCCCCAGTTTTTTGGTTCTGGCTGGAGTCAGAGAGGTCTGACTGTGAACCCAGGTAAGCCCACCACTCATGTGACATTGAACGAGACGCTTAACCTCTGCTGGGAGAGGGGCCTCAGCCCTCTCAAGGTGCAGAGAAGGGAGGGAGGCAGCAGCCATCAACCACGCTGTCATCATCACCCTTAGCGGGGGAGAAAAGTAAGTGGTGGGTGAAACCCAGAGAGGGAAGCAGGCAAGGCTGCAACTAACAACGTCCCTCTGGAATAATCCCTGTGTTTCAGCCAGAGATGATTTGGAGGCTTTTTGAGAGGCAGACCTGAAGAGAAAATGTAATTACTTTTTCCCGCGGTGTCCGCAGTACTTTTTCCAGGCAGTGTCCTTTCAAAGTAAAAAAGGTACTTGAGGGGAGGAATGGAGGTGGCAGGGAGAGAAATGAAGGATGGAGAAGGATCGTTCATGCTGAAGCCTGTGACATTTCACCAAAGTGACTCCCTTTGGGAGCAGCTGGTACAAATGTCATTCAGCTGAGACAGTAGGAAGTAAGAGAGTGGTAGGCTCTGCAGGAAATAGCACAATCCACTCCTCCTCTCACAAACCACTCCCCTCCAGCCAAATCGTGACTGTCTGGGGAAGAAGTCGGGATCAGGCACTTAGCCAAGGCCACTGGCCTTGTGGTGGCTGCAGACACCTGGAAGCATTCACTGCAGTCATAATGAAGCACATATCCAATGCCAGGAGAGCTGTCCCAACAGCAGAGCCCAGGGGGGCGGGGGGCGGGGGGCTCTGTCCAAAGACAGCAAAGTTCTGAACTCCACCTCTCTTTTGTGGACCAGCTGACCAGGAGAGACGGTGCTGTGTAGCAGCTTTCACCAGAGCATCCCAGGAGAAACGCAGCTGTTGATGACTAAAGAGTAGGTGTGCATGTCTAGAATAGGCAACCCTGGGGCTCTTCAAGTTGATAACTTGGGGGCATGAAAGAAGGAAGGAGAAGAAGTAAATTAAGCCAACTCAGTGTTGAATCCAGCCTCGCTACTTACTATGTGACCATAGCTAATTATCTAACCTCTGTGCCTCAGTTTCCTCATCTGAGAAAGAGGGATAATATAATTCACGGGGGTGTTGGGAAGATGAGCCTAGCAGTGAGCACATACTAGAACACGGTATTACATATACACATGGATTATTAAGGAAGTATGTTCACATTAACAAAAAAGCATAGGTTCCTGGAGAAGGTCTCAAAATGCAGGAGAATGGACATTCATAAAACTCAAAAAGGCATGATGAGAATGTTCTTTTGGGCTACCGATGTTCCCAGACAGTTGCTGCGTATCTCCAGAGATTGATGAAACCTTCAGAACTAATGGATCCTTCTGGGGCCTGAGATACTTAACCTACTGGCAAAACCACTTCTTAAAAATCTCTTTTTGTTTTTTATTTACTTCCAATATGATTTATGCCTCCACACACTTTTCAAAAATATTCACTGCAACTCTGTACCGATGTGAATTCTACTTGGTAGCATAATGTTTAGTACATGGTAAGTGCACACTTTCTATTGAGTGGGTTCTTGATGCCCTTGCTAGAGCCTGGCTGAATGTGCTGTCCAAATGCTGATCTGGAAGGGTCCTGGCCCCTCTAGAAATTGGTGGTGTCCAGCCTATATGGTAATTACCATATAGGACTCTAGCAGATATTCAAAGAAATAACTTTGGGAAAGATTAAGCTTAGAGCAAGTTTTCATCAAACATCAACAAAAATAGCCACAAGCAAGAGAAAGTCAGGTGGAGAGAAAACTTATTCAACAAATTGGAAATGAGTTTTTTCATTCTGCCAAATACAGGGGATTTGTATGGTTCTGTTTTAGGAGTAGAGAGGAAAAATTGCTCAACAAACTAAGGCTTTTTCTTTGATTTTCAGAGAGCAATCATCTTTTGAATCCCACCTGTCAGGGACTCCTTGTTCAGGTGGAATGATAGAAACACATGGGCTCTGTCTCCCAGCAGAGCAAGATTCAAATTCTTGCCATAAGACTTTCTGTGAACACTTAAATGAGTTGCTTGGCCTTCTTGGACCAGAGGTTTCTTATCTGTAAAAGGAAATAACATATGGCCAGAAGCCCCAAAGCTCTGCTAACAATCCAAAAAGATTTAAACTATAAAAGAAAAATTTAGGGTGAATTGAAAGATGCTTCTTACTCAAGGTTCCAATGATTGGGCTTTGTTTCATATTTTCGGGGGTTTTGTTGCTGTTATTGTATTTTTGTTTTTAATAGAGGGCTCTATTTTTTTAAAGGAAGACCTTCTAGTTTCAGCTAAACATGTCTTTGGGAAGTAAACTCTTGGGACCTGAAGACAATAAAGAAGGTCTCCTAACTGAAACTAAAATATCTACAAGGGAATAAGCTGGCGCTTGAGTCTGACTTGTAAACCTGATTACACAAAGTTCAATACGAGAAGGAGCTTTCTAACATGTGAAGTTCCCTGACAATGGAATGCTTTCTTTCACTACAAAGTGAATTTCCTGCTTCTCCTCTGGGCATCTTCTGGAACACCATAGAGGAAGATTCCCGGGTCACAAGGAAGGTTGACTATAGGGTCCTTATCTACACCTTTGGCCACTGTTAACACTTAGAGAGGAACACACCAGTGAGTAGCCAAGGAACTGCCCAGGGCACACAGAGAGTGGGGATTAGGGAACCCAGTCTAACTACATTTTCTTGCAAATTAGGTGCTGTGACAACTCAGAACTGAAACATACAGACACAGTATCTGTGCTTAATTAACAAGCTGGAGAAAACAAATGCTAATAATTGATGGATACATGAGAATGAGTCTTTGGGAAAATACCCAGCAGAGTTCTGCCTGCCAGTTTCCCTTTGAGGCAGTGATGAGCATTCCACAGCTCCCAGAGGAACTTCTACAGAAAGATCTCAACTCCAGGTAGGTGCTGCCCTTGACCTGTGAGGAGGGAAGTAGATGAGGATGTGGTTCTCTGTTGTGCTAATCATCCACAGGTGCTGGCCCTGAGCCTCTCTGGGTTGGGGAAGCAGCACGTATCACAACAGGCTTACTTCTTGGAACCATTCACCAAGGAACCAGTAAGGCTGCAAGTTGTGAGTGGGTCCAGACAGAAGTGGCAAAGGACAAGCAGCCCTGCCACTGGGGCCTTTGACCCAGCAGACCCACCTTGCTCAAAGTGTCTATGGCAAATCAGGAGGCTGTATGAGATCTCTGGAAGCCCCAGTAAGGGAATCACAGCACAGATCTCCACCTTTGCATGGAAGCAGAGACATGCCCTCCTCATTAACATCTCTTCTTCTGAGAAGCCGTTCCTGGCTTGTTACTGGGCCTTGGCAGAGACTAAACGCCTAACCAGGAGATATCAGGTGACCATGGGACCTGAGTTTCTCATCACCAACTGGGTGCTATCTGATCCTCCAAATCAATAAAGCTGAGCATGCACAACAGCATTCTATTACCAAAAAGAAGAGGCATATTCGAGAAGCTGAAATCACAGTGGACCTCCCCAGCAGGAGGGGGAGCCACAGATGAGAAGAGGCTGTTGCTGGAGACACCAGTGGAGGTCACCATAACCATTTCAGTCCAGGCCCTCCAAGCAATACACAGTCCTCTTCCAGCTGGTGAGCTATATGAGGCCCAGCACTCCTCATATAAAATAGTAAAGCAGTGCTTCTCAGCTGGGGGCAATTTTGCCCCTGATGTTTGAAGACAATTTTGAGTGTCACAACCAGGGGGTGCTAGAGGCATCTAGAGGGCAAAGGTCAGGGATGCTGTTAAAAAGGCTACAATGCAGAGGACAGCACCTCCTGCAGCCTAACAAAAAATTATCTGACCCAAAATGTCAAGAGTGGCAAGGTTGAGAAACCTTGTTGTAGAGGAAAGGAAAGAAGAGAAAATAAAGGAAATCAGAGGTTAACATATACCCAACAAAAAATATGCACAGGTACAAACTTGCTCATTTCTACAACTCGTTACAAGGTCACCGTTGATATTCTTTTACTACCCAGCCCATGTTTCTTCTGTGTGCATGTTAATACTCCTGAGCATAAGGATTGTATTTTCCCCAGATCCTTGAAAGAGTTTTATTGCCAGAAAGAGTTTGAATCCCTGCTCTAAGTATTTACTTATATCTCCCTATTCCTGCCGCAGACCCCAATTCCAGAGGACAGCAGGCCTAGGACACTCACAGGAATGATTTTCCTACCACCCACCAATCTGATCTAGAGATCCCAGAGGGAAGTATTTTTGGCTCAAGGTCATTTTCATCTGTGCAAAAGATAAGGAAATTTTATATTTGCATTATATTCCTATTTCACATCTATGAATTCAGTATTAGAACAACTTCTTCATTCATTTAATCAATAAATATTTTTTGAACACCTACTATGTGTCAGATGCTAGGCTAGTGGATGTTACAATGGTGCAGAGACCAACTTTCTGCCTGTCTTCACAGAGCTTATGGGCTATGGTTCTGTGATCACTATCATCTTTGTGTGTGTGTGTGTGTGTGTGTGTGTGTGTATGTGAGGAAGATTAGCCCTTAGCTAACATCTGCTGCCAATCCCCCTCTTTTCACTGAGGAAGATTGGCCCTGAGCTAACATCCATGCCCGTCTTCCTCTACTTTATGTGGGATGCCGCCACAGCATGGCTTTATAAGCAGTGCATAGGTCTGTGCCCGGGATCTGAACCTACGAATCCTGGGCCACTGAAGTGGAGTGCGCAAATTTAACCACTATGCCACTGGGCTGGCCCCCACCATTATCATTTTCACCATAGGTTTATTGAAACAAGAGACCAGAAGAACTCGTATCTCATCAAGTTCTTTCCTCAGGAGTCTGTAGTGTCCTCAGGTCGTCTGCTGTCCAGAACCTATTGGTTGGGAGAAGCATCTTGCACCATCCCATTGTTCGTCACTGTCTTAAGAAGCTTTTTTCCACCATTCCATCCCTGGTTATGAGTTGCTCTCCTGTTTTCTGCTTAACCTGGGACTCTGAAGGATGTACTGGGGAAAGACCAAATGCACACACTTAAAATGGAAACAAAAATGCCAGTGTCCTTCAAGAGGCCAGAACACCCTTGCTCTAACTTGAAGAGGCCCCTAACTTCTCTCTGAGGGTCCTTGATTGTTCCACAGTGTAAGCTTCCAGCTTGAGCCAAAGCTGAGCATGCTTCTGGCCGTCAGTTTGTCTAGGAATGTAAGGTGACTCAGAAGGGCACCCTGCCAGGAGCCCTTCTCTATGAGAGTCCTAGAATCCCCCCGGAAAAGAGTACCAGAGGAATTGGGAAGAGCTGTTCTGAAGTCCACTTTAAGGAGGAGACATCCACAGGGGTGTCTTACACTTGCTCATTGTTCAACTTCCATTGCCTCTCCTTCTGATTCCCATGGTAGCAGCTTCTGTGATGGTTACTTCTTATTGGGCTTCCTATCATCTGTATTTTTTAACTTGTGGCTAATGTCATAAAATGACATCCACTATTCACTTTATCTCAGAACACTTTACGCTATCCCTTTGTGGTTAGAGTGTACTCAGAATTGTGGAGTTTTCTGCTTTTCTTGTGTTCTTTTATTTATTATTTATTCAGGAAATATTTATTGAGCATCTGCTCCATACTAGGCACTCTTTTAGGCACTTGGGGCATTTGGAGTTTACATTCACAGAGAAAGCAGTGACAGAAAATAAACAAATTAATGGAGGTACAAAACACCGAAGCAGGGTGAGGGATAGAGAGTGATGGGGACAGGAGCAGGGTTACACAGAGGCCAGGGAAGGCTCTCTGAGAAAGGAATGCGGCAGAGAGACCTAAATGAAGTGAGGGATGAACTATGCAAAATCTGGGGAGAGAGTATTTCAAACAGAGGGAAGAATAAGTACAAAGGTCCTGAGGTGGGAACATACTCAGAATGTTTAAGGGCCAGGGTGACTGGAATAAAGTTAGCCCAGGGGCCTGTAGGAAGTAAGGTCGGATACATAGGCAGGATGCAAATCACATCAAGTCGCATGAGTCACAGTCGAGTTTGGATCTTATTTTGAGTATGATGGGAAATATTAGAGGAGTAAGGAAGTGACATGACCTGATTAACACTTTAAAAAAAATCACTCTGGCTGCTATAAGGAAAATCACCTATAGGGAACCGAGAGGATGGGCAGGGAGACCACTTAGGAGGCAATGGCAGATGTGCAAGAGAGATGACAACTTGGGCTGGTGGAGAAGATGACAGCTAGTCAGACTGGGGATATACTTTAAAGACAGCGCTGACAGAACTCACCGATGATTGGACAGGAAGTGACAGAGAAGGAGCAGCATCGAGGATGAGGGCACGGATTTGGCCTGAGCAAGCAGGTGGCACATTCCACAACAGAGAAACCTGTGAGGGGAGCGATTTGGGAGAATATGTTGGGATACAGAATCAAGGGTTTGGTTTTTTTAGACAGACATCTAGAATTGTGGTGAGAGGTCAGGTATGGGGAGGTCAACTTGGGAGTCATCAGCATATACACAAGATTTAAAGCCATGGACTAAATGAGAACCTCTGGTGAGGGTCTGTAGGCAGAAAAGTCCAAAGACTGGGTCAGGTTAGAGGTCAAGATGCAAATGAGGTAGAAAAGGAGCTGCCTATGAAGTGGGAGAAAAACTGTGTGTGGTGTCTTAGGAGCAAGACTCTGTTTAAAAAGTAATTCAGGAGGGAGAGATGCAGGGTGCTTTAACTGGACCAGTGATGTTTTCAGTCATAAACAGGATGACAGCATTCTGGCCTTTTCACATCTTTCATAGGAATGAAATATTTTATTATAAAATGTTTATAAAAAAGAAAGGAGTGATCCACTATTTCAAATGCTGCGGAGAGATCAAGTAAGACAAGGAAAGAAAATTAACCCATTGTGTTTGGCAAATGGACATCACTGGTGATCAGGACAAGAACAGGTCCAGAGAAGGACTGAGAACAAGAGCCCCCTTGGAGTGGGTTGAAGAAAGAATGGAAGCCGAGGAAGTGGCCACACTGAAGATAGACAACTGTTTTGAGGAATTCTGCTAGAAAGTGGAACAGAGAACTGGAACAGAAGCTAGGGGGAGACTTAGGGTCAAGGAAGTTTTGGGGTTTTGTTGGCTTGTTTGTTTCAGTTTGTTGTTGGGCTGAGTGAGAATTACAGCATATCTGTAGGCCAGTAGAAAAGAACAATCAATCATCCAGGAGAAAAGGGATAAGTGGAAATGCAGCCTCCTTGGGTAGACAAGAGAGTAGGAGATCTAGACTACAGGTGGAAGCATCGGCCTTCGATAGAGCAGGGGCTGCTCATCTGTGATACAGGATGGAAGCAGAGTACAGGGCTCTCAGAAACAAGTAGGTTAGTATGTTTGGTGATGGACAAATATAGTTCCATCCTGATTTCTTCTATTTTCTTGGAAAAATGAGATGTGGAGTTATCAGTTGACAAGCTGGTGGAGGGCTTTCGGAGGTTAAGGAGAGAGCAAGCAAAAGGTAGAAAGAATCTTACAGACTTGAAGAGTAAATTAAATAAAAACACATAGTAGGAGTGCCAGATAGAGCTGAGGATCCACTTGAGCTTCGTGGTATCAATATAATGTGTGCTGGCTTTTCCCAGCCACTCTTCACTGCTCACAGGCAGGAGTGAAGGAGCAGACTTGGGTTGAACCAGCATTGATGTAAAGAGAAGGGTGAGGCATTAGGGAGTTCAAGATTCAGCTAAGTCCTTGGGGCTGAGCACAGGTCCTCAATTCCTCTGCCCTCACAGTGAGGTCCCTTTTTTTCTTTCCTGTCTAAGAATCTCAATGCAGGACCATCCTAATCTGTCAGGGAAGTTCTTATGCTATTGAACTTCAAAAGGGAAGAGATTGGGGTCTAGGTATCTTTTCCCAGCAAGCTCCTCGGGTGCCTTTTATGCACCCACCTCTTTCCCAGGAGCCAGCTCTACCCACCAAGGAATATAGGAAAAGGCAAACACGGCCAAGTCACAAAGGCTAGGTTCTCCCAAGCCCCCAAACAAATAGGGGCCTCTCGTGAAGATTTTCCCCGAGTACTCAAGAGCTGCTCCACAGCATGTTTCTCTATCCACCTCCCACTGGGTGAGACATTGAGGTGGGCTAGAGGCTCTGAATTAGCAGGTGGAAGCATCAGCTAGTGAAAAACAAATGACCCATTTGTACCCCCATCTGGTAGAACTCACAGAAACTTGGGTTGCTGTCTTTATTTCAACAGAATTCAACAAGACAAACCAGCCACTCTGCAATTTAATTAGAATGACTTAGGCCTTGGCTTAAAGATATTGCTATTCTTGTGCAGAATAGAGTCAGAAGACTTGGTGCAAAGACAGCTAAGGCTTGGCTTTGGCAGAGGAGATGAAACAGCTGTGGAGATTAGGGGACAACCAGGTAAAGCATTGGTCACATGTATGTGATTGACAAGCTAGTCCCTAAAAAAGCAAGAGCATCCAAAGGTTGGCTCCAGTGCCTCTGCTCTTTGCTCTGCGTCCAGCTCATCCCCAGCCAGACGGCCAATGCCCTCAGGCTGGCCCCCTGTTAGGGCCACATTTGCCCTGCCATCCCAGCTGGCTGCCTATGCTCCCCTCCCCAGCCCTAATCAAAACCAATTTCCACTTCTTCTGAGCACTCATAGGAGACTAGCACTAACCTGATAAATTAATTAAAGCTAATGCTAATTATGGCTTAATATGTTACCCTTCCCAGACAGCATTTACATTTTTAAAGGTAGCTTCGGTTCCTTACATCTAAAGGAGTGAATATTGTGGGAATGTCAAGCATTGTGGCAGGCAGGTGGGGGAGTCTGTGGGAAACAGTAGCACCTGTCTATGCCTCTCTGAGGTCAGACATGGGAGGTCCCCATCTGCTCCTTCTGATCATCAAGTACTTCACCAAGAGACACCAATGTCAAATCTATCTCTAAAACCAGAGATTTCTATCTTAAGAAAATATGCTTATAATGTACTTGGCTATTGCCTGTATTACTCTAATATATGCAGATGAGATTCTTCTGTGCAATCAAAATAAATCTATGACACTGCTTTGCTTCACTTCTTCTGCACAAGGGAATGTGAGTTCCCAGAAGGCAGAAGAGAGAAGAGGTGGTACTTGCCCATTGGCAGTACAGGAGACCTCTGTCCAGAACTGGCAGCCCTGCCCAGGCCACTACAGGGCCTTCTGTGCTGGTCTGGGGGCTAGGCAGGAGGATACCAGGTGAGGCCTGTTCCAGCTGCCTCTGTGCTCCTGGGAGAAGCAAAAGGGAGACTCCAGGCTCCCAGAGGACTCAGCTACAGAAAGAAGTTCTGGCATGTGCCATGTAACTCCCACTCACCAGAAAACTCTGGGGATATGTGAGTCTGTGCATTGGGGAACCAAACCTGTTGATGTCAAGGTTTGTCATGAGAAGCCCTAAGCCTGGTATAGAGATGGTAGTGAGGGTGCAAACGACCTCTCCTCTTAGCTTCTCTCAGCTTTCCTTGATCTGTGAATGAAACAAAATCTAGCCTTCTGCTTTTCCAGACACTCATCACCTGCCCTCAGACCCCAGAATGGAGACAGACTTACCACAATGTGCCAGAGGAAGCAGGCATGGGGACCAAGGCAGGGGTTACTGCCCAAGGAACCCTGGGCAGCCTGGAGACTCAGACTGAGCAGCAGGCATGGAGGGGCTTTCACGTAATGAGTGTCCACCAAGGCTCACAGGGACTTCTGTGGCCTCCATAAACACTCACTCATTCATCTATCCATTCACGCAGTGATCAATTATTTATTAGCTAGAGGAAGCAGCAGGCAGCCCAGCTCCAGGACACAGCTGATGGCTTCCAAGAAGGGTGGGAGACGTCAGTCCTCCCGGTGGCTGCATTTCTACCCATGAGTGAGCCGGGGCGTGGTGTTACTGTGAGGAATGTGTTTGTCTTTGGGGCTTAAAGCAGAGTCCAGCACTATGAGGACAAGGCAAGGAGCTGCTACCTGGCTCCCACTCAGTGGTGGGGAGCCAGAAGCGCCCATCACCTCCCCACCCCAGGCCAGTTGCCTTGTTCCTTCTGCAGACACAATGCTCTCCTGAGTTAATCTTCCATTAAATGTCTCCATGCTTCTGGAACTTCGGTTACAGCCCCTCTGCCCTCAGGCAGACGCAGCCACCACACAAATGCAGTTTAAGTCATCACGGACATTTCTTCCTCATGCTGGCGCTATCTTTCCACCTCCACTTTCATCAATGGCCCCATTCAGTTTGTCTTGCCTTCCTTCCTCTTCAAATCAGCTCAGCACACCAAGGTTTCCTCCAGCACATGGCCCTCTGAAGGCTCATCTCCCTGCACACTCTTATCTCATGAATTCTCTCTGATTTCTGCTTTTGGTTTCTGGTTTCCACCTCCCAGTTCTCAGTTGCTGACACTCGCTTTGAATCTCTTTCTGGCTTTCTGTTGCTCCCTAGGATTCAATGCATCAAACCCTCCCCTGATTCCCCAGGCCTTCTCTGATTCCCCAATGCATCAAATCCTCTCCTGATTCTCTGAAATGTGGACATCCATACACCGCAGCTGCTGCATCTTGCACAAAACCTAGATATTGGCTCCTTTTGGTTCTCGCTTCCAGGCTGAAGGTCTAGCTTCCAAGGGCCACAGGTCATATCACAGCCCCATGCTCTGACTTCACCTAGGAGGGGAGGTCACACACACCTCTCACTGATTTTTTTTTCCTGGAAATGTAAGATGGAGCATGAGCACTTTTAGTATTTGCTTTACTTCCTCAGGATGCAGACGACAGAAGACCCTAGAAGGTTGGTATCCCAGCTCCATGAAAGGCAACTCTACCAGGTTGCTTGCCAAGGCCCCGGGGACCCTACCCCCCTCCCTGACATTTCCAGCATCTGCCCCTTCCCTTTCCTCTTTGCCTTTGAGGCAGTGGGATCAACAAACTTTACAAAGAAGAGGTAACTCAAGGCTGAACATTGTCCCCATCACTGTCACATGTTTCTCCGGCAAGTCTGCCATGGAGCCCTCCTCCCCAGCACTGTGATGCCTTCACATGGTAGGCATGGTAGGTGTTTTTTTTTTTTTTTGACTTTAAGCGCAGAAAGAGCAGAGTAAATCGTGTTCCTTTTTTTATAATAAATCATCCTCTCTTAATGTTAGATTTAAAGAAAGAGTGAAAGGGAGTAAGGAAAGAAAGAAGGAGGGTTTCTCATTTAAAATATTGTCTGACTGGAATTCCTAACTCAGACCTTCCCTCATTTGTCCCTAAAACATAAAATCACGTGAAAAAATCAAAGACACCCAAAAATCTTAAAAACTAAGACTTACTGTTAACCTATTACTTGAATCCAGGAGGAGGCTCTGCTAACTACCAGGTCAGTGGAGCTGGAGTGTGAAACAGGTGGTGAGGCCAGGCCACCAGCCAGGAGGAAATGGATCTCCCATTCTGGAAAAGGCAAAATTATGGAGACAGCAGAAAATCAGTGGTTGTCAGGGGTTAGGAGGGAAGGAGGAGGAATTGGTAGAGCACAGAGGATTTTTAGGGGCAGTGAAAATACTCTGAATGATGCCATAATGGTCAATAAATGTCATTATACATTTGTCCTAACCAATAGAATGGACAACACCAAAAGTGAACCCTAATGTAAACTATGGACTTTGGGAGATAATGATGTGTCAATATAGGTTCATCAATTGCAACAAATGTACCACTCTGGTGGGAGATGTTGATAATGGGGGAGGCATGAGTGGGGACAGAGAGTATATGGGAAATCTCTGTACCTTCCCCTCAACTTTGCTGTAAACATAAAACTGCCCTAAAAAATGGTCTATTCAATATTTTTTTAAAATATATAACTGAATTAAGAATGAGAGAAGTTATTGGCTGACTACTGAAGTCTACTAAATATAAATCTAAATAATTACTGTAAATATAATTGCAATCTAAATGTAAATGCCAGATATAATTTTTGCAAGAGAAGATGCATAACACAAAATAAAAATATTTCATAATTAATATTCTGAATTAATAAAACTCTAATTTATATTAAAACAGAAAAGTGGGGAGGAAAAGAGTAGAATGATAAGGGAAAAATGTAAAATGTATGTCAAATTTCTTATCCTATATGTCCATAGTCAAACAATATTATTTTATTTGCTATTTCTATTCTCAAAATATACACATTGACTTCCATTTGTGAAATTATGATGGGCTAATAATTCAGACCAACACTCCTGCTGAAAACAACGAAAAATTCTAGAAAGGTATTTATTAAATCTCTTTAAAAGCAGAGAAGACCTAACAGCATACCAAGGAATTACCAGGCAGAAGTGTAAGTGAGATTGGAAACCCAGCCAGGAAAACAGAACAATAAAGCCAGCTTTGTCCTAGGGTATTTGTCTATCTCTGCAAACTTGAGCTCTACTTTTGACGCCAAACTTCAGTGCCTGAACCACACAAAAGGGGCAGGTGTCACTGCAACATTCATCCAGTGACCCTCCCCACATAAAGCAGGGACCCTAAAAGACTACATCTTCAAGACAAGGGTGAACTAGAAGTAAACCTTCCCCTCTGCCCCCACCCCTCATGACCACCACCCCAGACTACTAGTGGAAAAGTTGCTTTGGCATTGGTCAGAAGAGAGGGAAAGGGTGAAAACAAAAACTTACCTGAGAAGCTGCAAACACAAGCATCTCTTGAGCAGATTTGTAGCTGAAATTCATATAACTTGGTGGTGGGGGGGGGACAGACCTCAGGGCACGGATTTAATCTAACGTGATTCCAAACTGGTAGTTCCCCTAGGCATGTAGCAGAAGGAAAAATAAATCCTCTCTGAAGAATGCACCTTCATACTGTGGCTCAAACAATCTCTAAAAATAATATTTATGAGGGCAATGATTCATACAGTCAAAAATAATAAAACAGATAAAGTAAAAGGAGTGAAAACTAGCAGAAGCAACAAAGAGCAGAGACAGATCCACAAAAACTTCAGACACTGGAATTATCAGGCTAGATTAAAATTCAATTACTCTTTTTTTTTTTTTTTTTTTTTGGTGAGGAAGACCAGCCCTGAGCTAACATCCGTTGCTAATCCTCCTCTTTTTGCTGAGGAAGACTGGCCCTGGGCTAACATCCGTGCCCATCTTCCTCCACTTTATATGGGACGCCGCCACGGCATGGCTGACAGGTAGTGCGTCGGCGGGCGCCTGGGATCCGAACCAGCGAACCCCGGGCTGCCAAGTGCGGATTAAACCGCTGCGCCACTGGGCCGGCCCCAAAATTCAATTACTCTTACTATGTTTAAGAAATAAAAGATCAGTTTTTAAATATCTGCAATAAATCTCTGCAAGGAAGCTATAAAAAGTTATAGCATGTTTTTTAAGTAAATAGAATGTCTAGGGACTTCTTAGAATAAGAACAATGGATAGGTATAACAGCTGACAGACATAGCTAAATAGAGAATTAGTGAACTAGATAGGGCAGAAAAATGATTCAGAATATAAAACAGAGTTCCAGCAAGAAAAGAGAGAGAGAATAGGGGAGTGACAATATATGAAATGATAATGGCTGAGAATTTTCCAGAATTAATGAAAGATACCAACACACAGATTTAAGAAGCCAAACAAATGCGAAGGGTGAATAAAAAGAAATCCACACCCAGTCCCAACATAGATAAATTGACACATCAGAGAAAAAAAATATTTTTAATCCTAAAAGATAGATATTTAAAAGGAGCAACAGTTACACTGATAACCAACTTCTCAACAGAAACAACAGCACCCAGAAGTCAAAAAATATCTTCGCAAAAAAACAAAAAGTATCTTTCAAAACTGAGGGTGAAATAAAGACATCTTCAGACCAAGAATAACTGAGAATTCACCATGAGCAGAGCTTAACCAAAGAAAATTCTAAAGGATGTACTTCAGGTGGAAAGAAAGTAATCCCAGATAGAAGGATTGAGATTAAAGAGGAAATGAAGAACTCAGAATATAGCGAATATGTGGGTAAATCTAAATATTGACTGTATAAAACAACAGTATTAAATGTCTCAAGAAATAAAAAAATAAATAATTAAAATATATGACAGCAATAATATATAAGCCAGGGAAGTGGTGAAAAAACTTAAAATAGTCTAAGGTTCTTATATGATCAGAGGGAGATGAAAGATATCAATTGACTTCAGACTTTGATAAGTACACATATAATAATTTCTCAAGTAACCACCAAATGAATAGAAACAGAGTAAACATTTCCAAACTGGTTGAAAGAAAAATAAAGTTATTTCTTTAAATTCTCCATAAATCCAAATAATTGTAAAGAAATGAGAGTAAAAGAAACACAGACAAGGTCAAACAAATGGAAACCACAGAATAAGGTGATGGATTTAAATGCAAATATGTCGGTAACTACATTAAATCTAAATGACTGAATGTTCCAAATGAAAAACAAAGGTAGTCATGCTGGATTAAAAATAAAAACCTCGCTATATCATTCTTGCAAGAAGCACATCAAAACTATAAGGATACAGAAAGGTTGAAAGTAAAAGATAGTGTTTATATAGTTATTTGCTTAATAATTATTCAACACTAAACATATGTATTTTATGCATTTTCTTTAATATCACAATAAAAACCTTCTGAAGTGCATATTTAAATGTTTCTTATACTTAAAGGTAATCAGTAACATCACATAAAATAGGACATATTTTCCAAAGCACTAAAAGCATATAAAACATATTCCATATGGCTTAAGATAGAAAACAAAGAAAATGCAAAGAAGCATAAAAATGGAAAGCATAAAATGGGTGGCAAATATAAAAACAAATAAATCAATCATGAGATAAATACAAGGAGTTTAACTACCCTATTACCATAAAAATATTCTCCAATTTTGCTACAAATTCAAAGCTTACTACATGCTGCCTACAAGAAATAGACATAAAGCAAAAAAATGGTATAAGATTAAAAAATGAGTGAAGATTTTTCAGGCACATGGGAAACAACGCACCACAGAAATGGCAACGTTAAATTCTGAAAAGGTTTTATTCCAGGCGAAAAGCATTCAACAAAACAAAAAATGTCACCTTGTATTTGTAAAAGTTATAATCCACAAGGAAAATATAGTAGTCATAAATTTTTATGTCAAATAATTCAGCATCAAACTATAAAGAGCAAAACTTGTTGGAAACACACAGGAAAATTGATAAACACCACAACTGTGGAATACTTATTCTTGATAGATTAAGAAAAGAAAAATAAGTAAAGACATAGAGGATTTGAATATTAAAATTAATAGGATGGAATTAATAGAAATGCATCAAACAATGTACCCTACAATCACCAAATACACCTTCTTTTCATGTGCTCATGAATCATTTATAAAAGTTGATACTGAGCTACAAAGAAAGCTTCAATAAGTTCCTAAATGCATATATTGTGCAAGCAACATTCTCTGACATTATAAAACTAGAAATTAGTAACAAAATGTTTAGGTGAAAAAATCTAGAAACTTAAAAACAATTTTCTAAATTAAATCTCTCAAAAAGAGAAAATTAAAAGTAAATAATCAGAGATACGCAGAGTATATATAAGGTATTATTTATATTAGTGGAATATTTGAATTAACTTTAAAACTCAACAACAGAGGTATGGTGAAAAAATATTATGGTACTTCTGTTAAGCATTTGATAGGAATTTTTTCTAAGAATTTTAACAGCATGAAAAAAATCCATGACATGATATTAATGGTTAAAGAATAGTATTGAATTTTACATATATATTACATACAGGATTATTATAGATAACATTAAGTATATATACTTATGTGTATGACATATGTTATGAACTGAATGTGTGCACTGCAAAATTCATATGTTGAAGCCCTAAACCCCAGTGTGACTGTATTTTGGAGATGGGGCCTCTAAGGAAGTAATTAAGATTAAATGAGGTCATAAGGGTGGGACCCTGATCCTATAGGATCAGTGTCTTACAAAGAGAGACACCAGAAAGTTCATTCCAGCTGTCTCTCCATCCCCCTTACCCCTGTGTGCCAGCAGATACCAAGGAAAGACCATGTGAGGACAACAGCGAGAGGGCAGTCATCTGCAACCCAAGGGGAGAGTTCTCACCAAATACCAACCCTACTGGCACCTTGATCTTGGACTTCCAGATTCCAGAACTGTGAAAAAATAAATTTCTGTAGTTTAAACCATGCAGTCTGTTATTTTGTTACAGCAGCCCAAAGTGACTGAGAAAACAGAGAACAGAGCCTAGAGGAAATGCAGCAAAATCCTGACCCACTAGATATTGCTGGGTTATAGAATTCCTTTTCTTTATGCTCTATTGTGAATATGTGTAACTTTCATAATTAGAGTAGAGGGTAGATGTGTAACCAACAAAAGAAAGAAAAAAGACTATACTGTCTATTGAGAAAAGGCTGAATCTGCTCATCTTATTACTTGCACACACCACTGGGAAAAACTGCTTTTGCGAAGTTGACACAGGACACCTGGTCAATGAAAGATTATATTGAAACTAAAGGCCTGAGGACTTGGAATAAAAACTGGTAAAGATGATAGAGGAGAATCTTCTGCTCTCCTTTGCAGGAAAAGGTTTTAACATGTATGTTTTTATACAGAGATATATATCTGCCAGGTATTTTCATTAAATTTTCTGATTTAAACCCTGCAACATCTGTGTTACCAGAAAGACAGTTATAGCCATTTTACGGATTAGAAGACTGAGCCTCGGAGAAGTTCGGGCAATGCCAAAGCTGGTACACGAACTCTGGTCCTGTGAAATCAGATCCAGTGTTCTTCCTATATCAAGCTGCCTGGAAGTGTTTCTGGCTCAGAAGCAACTTTGGAATCTCTCACTCAATGTTAGAGAAAAGCTAAGATTTGACATAGAGTTCTATATCCTGCTAAATATTTCTTTAGGCTTCTGTCTCAATATTGCCTAAAATGTGTATTCTTGTAAAAAGCTTGTTTCTGACAGATATTTGAGGAATGTGAGTGATCCCCTGGCTCCAAAGTTCCGAGACATCTTGGCATTTAGCAACCAGGCCAAGAGGCGGTATAGACATACCCTTAACACATAACTCCTCGCTCCACTGCCTACCTGCTGTGTGACCCTGAACAAGTTCTAAACCTCTGTGAGCCTCAATTTCCTCATCTATACAATGGGGTTAATGGTAAGTATTTCAAAATATTGTAGTGAGGATTGCAGGTAATATATGCATAGTTTCTGGCACAGAGTAGGCCTTCAGTAAAGGAAGCTATTATCTACCCTTATACAGTATTTAGACAGCACATTTCCATTTACAAACCATTTCACATAAGTTATTTCATCAAAGCTTCAAAATTCCAATTCAGAAACGATGAAATTGAGGCTTCAGCAATAATATTCCATTGTGTATATATATATATATATATATATATATATATACACCACACTTTTCTTTATCCATTCATCCATCGATGGACACCTAGGTTGTTTCCAAGTCTTAGCTATTGTAAATAATGCTGCAATGAACATGGGGATGCAGATATCTTTTTGAGACAGTGATTTGTTTCCTTCAGATAAATACCTAGAAGTAGAATTGATGGATCGTACAGTAGTTCTATTTTAAATTTTTTGAGGACCCTCCATATTGCTTTCCATACTGGCTGCACCACTTTACATTCCTACCAACAGTTGCAGCGCCATCTTGACTCCTCTTCAGATTCTGAGGCTGGTCCCACTAAGCCACGCTGCACCACCCAGCGCAGCCTCACTCCCTCCAATAGCATAAGAGCACACCATCCAGAGGAGGTACTTCAAGGTTTTTTTCTGCTAATTAGGGGCTTTTCTAAGCTGACACCTTTGGCTCCGGTAGATGACAACTGATCCAACACAAGCTCAGCTAACTAGACACATATCACCCTGAAGAAACGTTTCTGACTCCATTCCCTGCCTTCCTGCACCTCTTCTGTCAGGGTCCTATCTGAGCCCCTTCAAAGAAGCTGGAGACAGCGTGGTATAGTGTGGTGGCCCCCAAACCTGGCTATCAGCTGGTTCTCTTTCTAAAAATACAACACCCCAAGCCCCCTCCCCCAAATTATGATTTACTAGGCCTGGAATGGGACCCAGAAAACTGAATTTTTTTTAAGTTCAAAATCTAAATGGCTCCCTATAAGAATAGCTAAAATCAAAAAGACTGACCATACCAAGTGTTAGGGGGATGTGGAGCAACTGGGACTCGCACACACTGCTGATGAGAATGTAAAAAGTAAAGCATACACCTACCATATGTAGCCATTTCATACACCAGCCATTTCACTCCTAGATACTTACCAAGAAAAATTAAAATGAAACTGCAAAAAGTTATACATCTATGTACATAGCGGCTTTACTTGCCATGGCCCAAAACTGCACACAACTTAATGTCCATCAACAAGTGAATGATTAAATAAATCACGGTACAGCCATACAATGGACTACTCCTCAGCAATAAAAAAAGAATGAACTACTGATACGTGCAACAACATGGATGAATCTCAAAATAGTCATATTGAATTAAAGAATCAGACCCCCTCCCCCCAAAAAGACTACATACTATAGTGTTCCATTAATATGAAATTATAGAGAACACAAGCTAATCTATAGTGACAAAAAGCAGATCACTGGTTGCGTGGGGAGAGAATAGGGAGGTAGAGAGAGCAGTCAGGAAGGACCACAAAGGGGCACAATGCAACTTTGGGGGTGATAGATATGTTCATTATCTTGATTGTGGTGATGGTTTCACAGGTGCACACATATGTCAAAACTTGTGAAATTGTATACTTTAAATATGTTAAGTTTATTGGACCTCAATTTTTAAAAAATCTAAATGGCCCGGCAGGGAGGGATCAGCCTGATCCTAATGAGAAGCCACTGGACTCAAGTCATTGACCCCATCCACCACTCCATCCACCCCCACCACCCACCAGGTGGCACGAATCCCAACCCTGACTGCCCTCAGGTCACCCTCAAATTAACTCTTTAGACAAAAATCTAAAATAAACCTGGGCTTAAAAATAAATTTATACTAAATATTTTTATTTTGGATATTTCTGTTAACTCTTTTATTCAGATAGCTGGTAACCAAGGACTCTGGAGAAAAGAATCTGTTGCTGTTGCACCCACATGCATTAATGACCACCTGCAGGCCAAGCATGGGGCTAGGTTCCCTGGGTTAGAGGGGTGCGGGGCGGGGGACTAGAGAAAAATGAATATAACAGAATCCTGCCCCAGAGGCAATGTATCATAGTGGCTCAGAGCTTGGGTTCAGCATTCTGACAGCTAAATCAATACCTTGGTGGCAGTAAGAAAAACACCACATTAAATAACTGAATTTTTCACTTTTCAGATAATTAGATTGCATCACATGGACGGACAGAGCTTGGCACCAAAACCTAAGTTAGGGCAGTGTTCTCCACGAGCAGAGCAGAAATATCATCCTTCAGATGAAAGCCCATTGCTCAGTGCGGGGAGTGTGAACAGGGAAGGCTCACAGGGAGACTATGGGGAAAGTACAAGGAGGGTGTTTGATGTGGCAGAAAATTGGCCTGGAAGGGACCTTGGATATTTAAATAGAAGAGGGGCAAGATCAGATACACGTTGTAGAAAAATAAATCTAGAAGATGGATTAGAGCTAGGATGAGACTGAGGCCCAGCAGACAATTAGGAGGCTTTTGCAATCAGCCAAGACACAGCTGATGAAGCACTGACCCTCAGGGAGAAAAAATTAATCATGTGGAAGTAAAAAACAACTTAATTTGGTTAGCTTCTCTGGATTCCTTTTAAGGAACAAATAGAAAGTTGAATTCATCTAACATTTTAGTTAAGAACAAGTAACAAATTTTATTCAGTAAATAGAGACATTTTAAATACACTTAATAATGATGGGAAAGGCAGTCTCATTCATGTACCCTCTTTCAACCCCCACTCAGCCGCATGAGAATGGGTCTTGGGCCGGGAACCCTTCCTTACTGAGATAAAGAACCCTCACAGCTTGTGCTGAACTTATCACCTTGTGTGGGATTATCTTTCTCTGTTTCAGACTCAGTGTGTGTTCCTTTGTTTTGCTTAAGAGTGCATGTCATACAGCACTTGGCCAACCCCACTACTACATCTATCCCCTGTGGGGAAGGGACAGTGTCCTTCTGCTGCAGCACAAGAGGGTGTGTTGGGGGGCCAATTGCTTTGCATTGGCTGCTGAGAGGGACCTGCTGGCCGTTGGGGACAAACACCCACTACTGGAGCTTATCTTGCTCTGTTTCTTCTCTGTGTGAGTAAAGCATTGTTCCATCCACTGCTTGAGTATGTTGTGTTTTCCTTGGTGTCTCTGATAACCAAAATGCAGTAGGCAGAAGTGCTCAGACATCTGCTCCTCAGGATAGGTAAGAGATGCCACTGCTCATCACTTAAAATCAATAATATAACCAATTAGGGAAGAAGGGGTGGCGGGGGAGAAGGAGAAAGAAGAGCACCGAATTGTTGCCACAGGGCAGGTGAAAGAAGATGAGGACTTGAACCAAGACATTGAGACTAAGATTGTAGAGAAGGATACAGGTTTGAAAACTGTTTAGAAGATAAATTTGATGGACTTGATGATATACTGAATCAGGAATATACTAACCATGTCGATCACAGTGTGTTCTATGCCAGCTTCCTCTATGTAGGGTAACTGTCTAGTCCATGCCATTCGAGGGGGAAACTTAAATGGTCATATTTTGTATCACATTAACTTGCTCCTTCTGTTGCAGATGCTTGGAGTGGGATGAGCACCTGATGTAAGGGAAGCCTTTCAATAGGCTAAGTACCCTGCAATGTGGCCTAGTGTGAGAAGATGAGCTCGGCCAATCTGATTCCTGATCCCAGGAATCCAAAACATTGAACATAGAGAAAACCAGGCTGTGAACAGTAGAACCAGAGGCCCAGATGAGATCAAGTTGAGGCTATACGAAGGAGGAATTAGGGTTAGAATCATGAGAGATCATAGCAAGACAAAGTTATGAGGATAATCTATGATGTAGAGAAAAGATAAAGGATGGAGGAAGAGAATAAGGATGTTGGCTGCCAGAGGTGAATAGAAGAGACATGTTGGAGTCATATTAATGGACAGGAAGTTCTACAAACCATAGGCCCTGAGGTTTCTAGAACTGCCTTGGGTCCAGTTGCACTTCTGAGGCCTGACTCATTGCCATTAGATCCTACCTCCACTTCTGCCCAAATAAGCTCCCATCACTTGAGGTAAATAGACCATGTCTCTGTCCCTTGGCAATCTAAAGACATAGCTAGAATAAGAAGGGTGAGAAGAAAGAGGATTCAAGGATGACTCCCAGGTTTCCAGCTTGGGGGAACAGGTAAATGCTAGTGTCATCAATTGAAATAGAAATTTCAAGAAGAGGAACAAGGTTAGGAGGGAGAATGATATGTTTAACCTTGGGCATTTTGAATTTGAGATGACTATGGGCCTTTCAGGTAGAGTCTTTCAGCAGAGTGTGTCTTAGAGTTGAAATCTGGGGGAGAGGTCTGGGCTGGAGATGAAGATTTCATCCTCATCAGCATGTGGTTAATAACTAAAAAGGCAAGTGTGGATGAGATCAACCAGGACAAGTGTGTACAGTGAGAAACGTAGAGGGCTGAGGTTGAAACCCTGGGGAGCATGAATATTCCAATGGCTAATGGAGAAAGGGGACCCCAAATGTGTCACAGGAGGATTGGTCGGAGATGTATGAAGGACAACAGGAAAACATAGCACACAGAGACCAAAATAATAGAGTTTCAAGGAGGATACCATCTGAACATTAAATACAACAAAGTTAATAAGATAAGAACTAAAGAGAGTCTACTGGGTGTGAAAATTAGGAAACTACAGCAAAAGTACTTTCAAATAAGATGTAAGGATGGAAGGAAGATTGCAATAAATTGCAACAAGTATAGGACTTCATGCCAAAATGCCACAGGAAGGGCTTGTGATCACAATAGCGGGACCAGTATCTTAAGAGACCTCCCCTATACACTCCAAATTTAGGGGAAATGCATGTGTATGTATATGTGTTTTAAAAAATTGATCAAGAATTAAAATTTTAAAGATTAAAATTCTCTATGAAAATGGAGTAGAAACTACAGAGGGCTAGAGTCGTGAGACCCACTGGGTCCTCAGGGCAACAGGACCAGAAATGAGCAGTGGGGACTGGGATTTTAATCCTATAGATTAGAACTAAATGTGCCTAAAAAATGGCAAAGGATGGGAGCCTCTCTCCCCACATGAAGTCAAGAACTGGGACTGTGCTCCCACCTGAAAATGGAAGCTTGGATTATGGTTAAAATGAGCTACTTTGGGGCTGGCCCGGTGGTGTAGCAGTTAAGTTCGCACACTCTGTTTTGGTGGCCCAGGTTCACAGGTTTGGATCCCAGGCATGGACAGACACACCACTTGTCAAGCCATGCTGTGGTGACGTCCCATATAAAGTAGAGGAAGATGGGCACGGATGTTAGCCCAGGGCCAATCTTCCACAGCAAAAAGAGGAGGATTGGCAATAGATGTTAGCTCAGAGCTAATCTTCCTCACCAAAAAAAAAAAAAAGAGCTACTTTTTATGTAGCATAGGTAATGGGAAAAAAAAGTTTGAAAATTAAAGGACAGAAACAGATACACCAACTATCAGTTAAATATGGTTGTTTGAACACATAAATTTATCTCTTCTCCTTTCTAATATTCCAATAAAATGAGAATAGAGAATTAAAAATGCTATAAACCCACAAGGGCAAAGAGAATAGAAGACGAGAGATGGCACCAAATGATGGATGATAGAGAAGAGGAAAAGGCATTAACAGACCCAAGAAAGTTTAATACCAAGTGCATGCAGAGGAGGATGCCAATGTCAAACTATGATGCAGAACACTGGAAAGTTTCCATGGTCTACAGCACCAGGAGCTATGAAAGGCAGGGGTAGGGCTTGGGGCTGAAAAAGATGGTCTAAATGAAAGTGAAAAATGTGGACTTTCAAGTACTCCTCTCCCCTTTTGCAGAGCTAAGCAACAACCCTTCCCCACCCCATGATGAGATGGGTGGTTCATTCTGTGGTGAAACGTTTTAAACCAAAGGGTCTCCACATTCAGGGAGACCAGGCCAATAAAAAAGTGGAAGACAAATACCTAATTATAATCAGGATTTGATAAAAGTGAGAGTCCCAGCCTCTTTCCATTGCTTTGCTCCAAGATATAATCCTAGGTGAATAGATTCCAGACAGGACATCGGTGGATTCTTCTCTGAGGAAGCTGAATGTCCCAAGGTAACAGATCTACAGATACTGACATTTGTAAGTTTCAGGATAAAGCAACAGGGCCCTCACTTGACCACCCCACAGTGACATACACCAGTCAACAAGCTCCACTCATAATGGAGCTCTCCTAAGTGCCTTACTCTTAAATAGGAAGAGTCAACCAAGGGTATCAAGACCTTTGAAGAAATCCTGCTGGATGAAAAAGGAGACCAAGTAAATCAGAAAAAAAAGGAAATGGAGACAATGAAGAGAGGAGGAGAAATTTTTTTAAACTAATATTCTCCGAGAAATAAGAGATTATATTCATGACACAAGATCAGACAAAATTATGTTGCCATAGAAAGCAACAGTCAGAGAATAATAAAAAGGTCTTGAAAATTTTAAAAATATATAGTAACTGAAATAAGAGAAAATCAATAGAAAGGTTGAAAGGTAAAGTTGAGGACTTGTCCCCAAAGATAGAACAAAAAGGTAAAGAAGTAAAAAATAGGAGAGATGAGATGAATCCAGGAGGTTCAACATTGAAATATCCAGAAAAGAGAGGACAGTAAAGCTGTTCTTAAAATGTTATATTTTTAAATTCCACCAAAATGAAGGATAGACAATTAAAAACTTACAACATGTGTCTAGTAAAGTTAAAAAAGAAACTATACCAATGCACATAAATTTTGAAATCTTAGAACATCAAGGCTAAAAGAGAAGCTCTGAAGAGCCCACATGGAGGAGAAAAAAAATAGCTCACATACAATCTATCTAAAGTCAGTTTCAGTGGAAGCTATAATGCAGCAGAACATTGTCCTCACAAGTCAGAGGGAAAATTATTTCAGTCTAGAACCTATACTCAGACAAATTATCGGTCAAGTATGGAATACGAAGTAGAATAAAGATAATTGCAAAAGCATGTTTTCAAAAAATTTACTTTCCATTTACCTTTTCTTAGGAAGGAACTAGAGAATGTATCCATCAAAAAGAGGAAGCAAAACCAAGAAAAGGAATACACAACATGTAGGAACAGAGGATCCTACACAGGAGGGAGGCAAAGAACCAGAAGGACAGCTGCTCAGCAGAGCTAGAGAGCAGCTAGTACAGAGCAGAGCAGAAGAGGAAGGGATCTAGCGAAGGAGGAAAAAGAACAGGACTAGATTACCTGATGTATTTCACTACCTGGAATGGATTTTAAATTTTTTTAGAGTGTTTAGGCAGGATCAGAGATATGTAACATAAACAACTAGTAATAAAATGTAATTATATACATCTCAACATGAATTATTTTCAACAATAAAATATTAAAAAATAAAACATAGAATTATATGTAGGATATAATAACTTTTATGTAAGTTTTTAAAACACAAAAATACTACCTACTATTTATTAATATGTATGAATGAAGGCTAAACCATTAAAAATGGATGGGAAGAATATAAAATTTTATCATTTGATTTGTCTCTGAGTGAGGAATAAGGAAAATAGGACTGAGAATCAAGGACAGAGAATTTCTACTTGATCTGTTTGTTTACACATGTCAATAATTATGAGAGGCAGTACAGTATAGTGGTTGTTAGCTCAAATTCTGCAGCCAGATTCTCTGGATTCGTATTCCTGCTCCACTTACTAGTTTTATGGCCTTGAGCATACTACTTAACCACTGTATTACTCATTAGCCTTATTTATACGATAGTGTCATTCTTTGTACTAAAATCATAGAATTGTTGTGAGAATAAAATGAATCAATTTAAGTAAAAACATTTAGAATAATGTCTGCTGCAAGGGAAATATATTTACCCCTATATAGTTAATATAATTATTTGGGAAAAAAGATTTGAATCAAATTAACAATATTCAGTCCTAGTGTTGTATATATAGGGATTTGTAATATTGATCCCTGTATTTCTGGGTTTCTTAACTCAAAATTTTTAAAAAGATGTTTAGAATTTAGCTAAAAGGAGAAACTGTAGATATTTTACCCCCAAAAAAGCAATAAAATATTGTTCTAAAAGTTTAAATGAAAACTTCCACTTTTGGCCAGGATGTAATAGCTGGATCTGGATTTATCCTCTACTCTAAAACAACTAGAAAATTGGACCAAGTATATGAAATAATGGTTTTCAGACATTGGAAACAGGCAGCAGAGGATAGTGATCCTTGAGAAAAGAGAAATAAATGGAGTAAGCCCTATGATTGTTCCAGATCATTGTGTGGAGGCAGTCTCCAGACCACAGAACAAAGTAGGGAAATCCAAACACAACCCAACTTCTCTCTGAGTTGAGAGAGTGAGACTGGAGTCCAGAAAGACCAAGCTAGCTAGAATTTATATGAAAGAACACTGGAGAGAGGGTAACTGCACAGAGAGAGAGCACCAGAGATCTATAGATGAGGGTTCTCAAATTTTTGACTGAATAGTGATCCACACATGTATGATCTAAAACTCTACAAGGAAATAAGTAGGCTAAACAATTTTGGAGCTCACATTGGGTTAGGAAAAGTTCATATTATCACCAGTGAGAGTGGGGAGATCTTACAAAACATTGGGCATTAGGGAGAATACTTAGCAGAATATCACCTTTGTAGTGAGGCTAAATAATCCTAGACTAAAGGCTGCTCTAAATCCACCCTCATTAAGCATAAAAGGATTAAAAGGATTGAGCTAATGCCAAATAACTACGTGACAGAGGAAAGTCTGACACTTTCTAAAGGAATATAACAAAATCCAGCAGTCAACAGCATAAAATTAATGAGGGCTGGCATCCAATCCAAAATTGCCAAGGATATAGAGAAGCAGGAAAATATAGCCCGCAACAAAGAGAAAAATCAATCATTATAAACAGACCCAGAAATTACAGAATTAGCAGACAAGAGTATCAGAACAGTTAGTATAAATATATTCTATATGTGCAAAAATGTAGAGGAAAACATGAACATGGTGAGAAAACAAATGAAAAACATTAAAAAGATCCAAATGGAATTTCTAGAAACAAAAAATACAGTAGGTGAAATGAAAAAATTCACTGAATCAGATTAACAGCAGATTAGGTACTATAGGAAAAACAACCAAAATGAAGCATGGAAGGCAAAAAGGAAAAATAGCAGAGCAGGAAACCAATGAAAAAAATACCAAGCAGCCTAAAATTTCTGTAACTTAAGTCTGAGAAAGAGAGAAGGGAGAGGGAGAGACAGGAAAACTATTTGAAGAAATAATAGCCAAAATATTTCTACAGTAATGAAAATGATAAATCCACAGATCCAAGAAGCTCATAAAAGCCCAAGAAGAATAAATACACAGAACCAGATCAATGCACAGAATAATCAGACTTCTGAGAGTCGGGGATAAGGAAAAGATCTTAACAGCAGGCAGAAAAAAAAGACATTACACAGAAAGAAAAAGAAATAAGGAAATTCATAGACTTCTTATCAGAAGCTATTTAGCCCAGAAGAAAATGGAGCGATATCTTTAAATCACAGTCAATCTACATTTCTACACCCATCAAAAATATCAAAAGTGAAGGCAAATTAGACCTTTTCAGAGAAGCAAAAGCTGAGAAAAAAAATTCAAAAAATTTTAGAAGTAGTTCTTCAGATGGGAGGACAATGATACCTGATGGAAATTTGATCTATACAAAGGAAAAAAGAATGCCTGAAATTGTAAATCTGAAAGACTGAAAAATTTTTTTTCATTTTTGAATCTCCTTAAAAGATAATTGATTATTTAAAGAAAAAATAACAATGTATTATGATGTTTTTAACACATGTAGAAGTAAAATAAACAACAATTTTAAAAGAGACTGAACATGAAAAGATGGTGGACATCACTAGATATTAGAGAAATGCAAGTCAAAACCACAATAAGATACCACTTCACAGATTAGGGTGACTATTGTTTAAAAAAAATGGAAAATAATGAGAGTTGATGAGGATGTGGAAAAGTTGGAACCCTTGTGCACTGTTGGTGAGAATGTAAATGGTTCAGCTACTGTGAAAAAGAGTTTGGCAGTTCCTCAGAAAGTTAGACATAGAATTACCATATGATCCAGCATTTCTACTTCCAGGTATGTACCCAAAAACATTAAAAGCAGGGACTTAAACAGGCACTTGTGTACAAATGTTCATAGCAACATTATTCACAATAACAAAAAGGTGGAAACAATCCAATGTCCATCAACAGGTAAACAAAATGTGGCATATACATATGATGAAGTAATATTATAGCCTTAAAAAGGAATGAAACTGATACATACTACAATATAGATAAACCTTGAAAATATTATGCTAAGTAAAATAAGCCAGAAAAAAGGACAAACATTTTATAATTCCTCTTATATGAGGTACCCTAGAATAGGCAAATTCATAGAGACAGAAAGTAGAATAGAGAATACCAAGGGCTGGGGAGAGGGGGAAATAGAGGGTTATTGTGTAACTGGTATAGAATTTCTGTTTGGGATCCTGAAAAAGTTCTGGAACTGGATAGTGGTGACAGCTGTATAAAATTGTGAATGTACTTAGTGACACTGGATTGTACACTGAAAATAGTTAAAAGGGAACAACCAGCAGATCAACAAGAAAATAGAAGGCTTGGACAACACCATAGACCATTGAACCTACAGACATGTACAGAACACTTCTCTGAATAACAGCAGAATAGACATTTTTCTCAAGTGCATATGGAACTTTCTCCTGGATAGACCATATGTTAGGCAACAAAATAAGCCTTAATAGATTTTAAAAGATTGAAATCATGTAAAGCATCTCCTCTGTTCACAATAGAATGAAACTAGAAAATCCAAAAATATGTGAAAATTAAACAACACACTCTTAAAAACTCAATGTTTCGAAAGGGAAATTAGAAAATATCTTGAGACAAATGGAAATGAAAACAACACACCAAAACTCATGGGAATGCAGTGAAAGCAGTATTAAGAGGGAAATGGATAGCTATAAAAGCATATATTAAAAAAGAAGAAAGGTCATCACCTAACTTTTCACCTTCAGAAACTAGAAAAAGAAGAAAAAACTAAACCTAAAGTGAGGAGAAGGAAGGAAATGATAAAGATTAGAGCAGATTAAATATAGAATAGAAAAACAAAGAGAAAAATCAACAAACCAAGAGTTGGTTCTTTGAAAAGATCACAAAATTGATAAACGTTTAGCTACATTAACTAAGAAAAAAAAAGAGAGAAGACTGAAGTAACTAAAATCTGAAATAAAAGAGGGGACATTAAAAACAACTTCACAGAGGGGCCGGCCCGGTGGCGCAGCAGTTTAGTTCGCGCTTGGCAGCCCGGGGTACGTGAGTTCGGATCCCAGGTGCCTGCGGATGCACTGCTTGTCAGCCATGCCGTGGCGGCGTCCCATATAAAGTGGAGGAAGATGGGCACGGATGTTAGCCCAGGGCCAGTCTTCCTCAGCAAAAAGAGGAGGATTGGCAATGTATGTTAGCTCAGGACTGGTCTTCCTCACACACACAAAAAAACAATTTCACAGAAACAAAAAGGATTATAAGAGAATATTATGAACAATTATATACCAACAAATTGGATAACCTAGATGAAATGGACAAATTCCTAGAAACATACAACCTACCAAGAATGAATCATTAAGAAACAGAAAATCTGAACAGATTTATAACTAGTAAGGAGATTGAATCAGTAATCCAAAACCTCCCCAAAAGATCATGTGCTCCACTTCAGCAGCCCAGGGTTCGCACATTCGGATCCCAGGCACAGACCTACACACGATTCATTAAGCCATGCTGTGGCAGTGTCCCACATACAAATACAGGAAGATTGTCACAGACGTTAGCTCAGAGAAAATCATCTTCAAGCAAAAAGAGGAAGATTGGCAATGGATGTTAGCTCAGGGCCAATCTTCCTCACCAAATAAAAAACCTCCCAAAAAGAAAAGCCCAGGAACACTTGGCTTCACAGGTGACTTCTACCAAACATTTAAGGAGAATTAATACCAATCTTCCTCAAACTCTTTCAAAAAATTGAAGAGGAGAGAACACTTCCAAACCCATTCTATGAGGCCAGCAATACCATGATACCAAAGTCAGGCAAAGACACTACAAGAAAAGAAAACTACAGACTAATATCCCTAATAAATATTGATGCAAAAATCCTCAGCAAAATACTAGCAAACAGAATTCAACAGCACATTAAAAGGATCACCATGACCAAGTAGGATTTATTCCTGGAATGCAAGGATGATTCAGCAATTCAAAAATCAATCAGTGTAGTATACCACATTAACAGAATGAAGGAAAAAGACCACAAGACCATTTCAATTGATGCATTCGACAAAATTCAACACCCACTCAGAATAAAAACACTCAACAAAGTAGGAACAGAAGGAAACTACCTCAACACAATAAAGGCAGATATGAAAAGCCCACAGCTAACATCATATTCAGTGGTGAAAATCTGAAAGCTTTTCCTCTAAAATCAGGAAGAAGACAAGGATGCCAGCTTTTACTAATTCTATTCAACATAGTACCAGAAACCCTAGCCAGAACAATAAAGTGAGGAAAAAGAAATAAAAGCTCTCCAAATTGGAAAGGAAGAAGTAAAATTATCTCTGTTCACAGATGACATAATCTCATACGTGGAAAACTCTGAAGATTACACACACACGCACACAAACTGTTAGAACTAATAAAATAATTCAGCAAAGTTGCAGGATAAAAAAATCAACATGCAAAAAATCAGTTGCATTATATACTAAAAACAAACAATCTGAAAAGGAAATTTAAAAAATAATTTAATTTACAATAGCATCAAAAAGTGTAAAATGCTTAGGAATAAACTTAACCAAGGAGGTGAAAGATTTGTACACTGAAAACTACAAAACATTCCTGAAAGAAATTAAAGAAGACACCAATAAATGGAAAGGCATCCCATGTTCATGAATTAGAAAACTTAATATTGTTAAAATGTCAATACTATCCAAAGTGATCTACACATTCAATGCAATCCCTATCAAAATCCTGCTGGCATATTTTGCAGATATAAAAAAATCCATCCTAAAATTCATATGGAATCTCAAGGGACCCTGAATAGCCAAAACAATCTTAAAAAAGAAAAATGTAGTTGGACATCTCACACTTCCTGATTTCAAACTTCTTATAAATCTGCAGTAATCAAAACATTGTGGTACTAGCATAAAGACACATACACAGACCAATGGAATAAAATAGAGAGCTCAGAAATAAACTTTCACATATATGGTCAAATGATTTTTGACAAGACTTCCAAGACCACTTAATGGGGAAAGGACAGTCTTTTCAAGTGTTGGAAAACTGGATATCCACATACAAAAGAATGAAGTTGGACTCTTACCTTATACCATATACAAAAATTAACTCTAAATGGATCAAAGACCAAAATGTAGGAGTTAAACTATAAAATTCTTAGAAGAAAGCTTTATGACATTGGATTTGGCAATGATTTCTTGTATATGATACTAAAAGCACAGGCAACAAAAGAAAAAATAAGTAAATTGGACTACATCAAAATTTAAAACTCTGTGCAAAGAACGCAATCAACAGAATGAAAGGCAACTACAGACTGGGAGAAAATATTTGCAAATTATTGATAAGGGGTTAGTATCAGAATACATAAAGAACTCCTGCAAGTCAATCACAAAAAAAAAAAAAAAACAGCTCAGTTAAAAAAAATGGCAAAGGGCTTGAATAGACATTTCTCCAAAGATGACATACAAGTGGCAATAAGCACTTGAAAAGATGCTCAATAGTACTAATAATTGGGGAATGAAAATCAAAGCCACAATGAGATACCATGTCACATCCATCAAGATGGCTACATCAAAAAAACCAGAAAATAACAAGTGTTGACAAAGATGTGGAGAAATTGGAACCCTTGTGCACTCTTGGTGAGAATAAAATGGTGCAGCTGCTATGGAAAAACAGTGTGGCAGTTCACAAAAAATTAAAAATAGAGCTACCAGGGCCAGCCCCAGTGGTCTAGTGGTTAAGTTTGGCACGCTCTGCCTCAATGACCCTGGTTTGGTTCCCAAGTGTGGACATACACCACTCATTTGTCAATGGCCATGCTGTGGCAGTGGCTCACATACAAAAAGAGGAAGATTGGCAATGGATGTTAGCTCAAGGCAAATCTTCCTCAGCAAAAAAAAAATAGAGCTACCGTGTGATCCAGGAATTCCACTTGGAGGTATACCCAAAAGAATTGAAAGCAGGGTCTCAGAGAGATATTTGTGCCCACATACTCAGTGCAGCATTATTCACAGCAGCCAAAAGGTGGAAGCAACCCAAGTACCCATCAACAGATGGATAAATAAAATGCAGCGTTTGTGTCTATATATATATATATATATATATATATATACACACACACACATACATACACAATGCAATAGTATTCAGCCTTATAAAAGAAGGAAATCCTAACACATGCTACTGTATGGATGAACCTTGAGAACATTGTGCTAAGTGAAATAAGCCAGTCACAAAAAGACAAATACTCTTTGATTCCACTTATGTAAAGCATCTAAAGTAGTCAAACTCATAGAGAAGAAAGTAGAATTGTGGTTGCCAGAGGCTGAGGAAGGGGAAAATGGGGAGTTGTTTAATGGGTATCGAGTTTCAGTTTTGCAAGATGAAAAGAGTTCTGGAGATTGGTTGCCCAACAACGTGACTGCACATAACACTACTGAACCATACATTTAAAAATGGTTAAGATGGTAAATTTTATATGTATTTTACCACAATTAAAAATAATTTAAAAATCATAAATAAAAGAACAGGAAGAATGACCCCAAAAAACATGATCTGAGATCAGAGAAGTAATTGGAAGCAAACAATTGATAAGTATAAATTGATAAGTAAATGTTGTCCCTAGTAAATATAAATAAATATTGTCTCTATAAAATAATGTTATAAGCTTGTAGGGTTTTTTTTAAAAAAAACTTTAAAGTTCAGAATTAAAATTTTTCACAAAATGACACCAAAAAAAGATTTTTAAGGTGAAAATGTTCAGATCAGAGGAAAGATCTTGGACAATAACTAAAGGGAGATATGGAGTTGAGGGACAGTTTGTGAGTTTTGGATAGGGGATATTGCTTTTGGTTGTGGTTTTTGCTATTTATTTTGGTTTTCTCTGCTTGCTTTTTGTATATAAGAGACTAGAGTTTTGCATATTTATAGGCTGAGGAGAAACAACCAGTAGAGAAGAACAGATTGAAAATATAGGAAAGAGATCGAAGGCAGAAGGAAAATTTCTGAGAATACCATTTAGGAAGAACTTATACAAATAATCTAGGCTCTTAATAAGGAATATTTAAGATGTATGGGACCCTCCTCTCTCTCAAACCAAACTCATCCTCAGCAAAGACGCAGTTTTTTGGGGGGAGAAAGTTGAGGCTGTGCTCAAGTGTCCGTGAACAATATCTCTGCCTGCAGCTTTACAACAGCCAAACAGTCCATTTCTCTCAGAGAACTCCTGGCTTGGATTTAACACCCTTTTATCTGGGTGTTCTGATCACAAATATGAGCTGAGAACCACCACGACCAATTTATCCCTCCACAGTCCACCCTCTGACTCTTGGAAGTGATCACACTTCCACCACATGGGTTGGTACATATATCATTTCTGGAACCAGTCAGTTGGCTCACGTCAGCACAATTCATATTTTTTGTCCCATTTGACCATCACTGTGGACTTGTGGCCTCTCATAACCTTAACTTGTTATAATTATCATAGTTATTATTTACTTTCGTGAAGCTCATATTATTACAGTTGAGTCCATCGCAAGTTCTCATGCCCCAAACACGGAATCGGCTATGCTCCAAGGAAGCTTGGCTGTTTTAGTGGAAATGATAATAGAGACCCAAATGTGCTTACTAGAGAAGTATATTATTTCATCTGAGCATACGAGGTGGTTTGGTGAAGTCAGAAAAGAAATTATCCTTTTTTCAAAAAAGTGGGGGTTTATGTTGATATTTTCAATTTGCCTCTACTTTTACTAAATTTTTTATCTTGCTCTAAATTTGATGTACCATGCTACACATTCATATCAAATCATTTGTCCAAATTATACTCTTGCCCTCAAATTTTGAAGTTCCCATTTTCTTTTCCTTTTTCACCTCGGGCTCCAGTACTGGAATTAGCTCTAAAGTGTCCAGGTCTGCATGCTGCCCTCATCAGCACCACTCAGGCACCAAATATCTGAAAGGAAAAAGTAATTCCAACCTCCCTTCCGAAAACCACCAAAAATTACACAGGCTTAAGATACCTGGCATCTCAGAGCGAATCCCCAGCTCACTGTCAGTGAGGACACAGTTCCTCCTGGGGAAGAAAGCTGAGGGTGTGCCCAAGTGTCCCCGAACAACATTGCTGCAATAAGTAACAACAACAAACAGTAGAACAGAGACAAACTCCAGCTTCACAGGTTTTATATAAACATCTCTTCTAACTCTTTGTTTTCATGATCACAAGAGTCATTATTTAATTTATATTATAGGTAGCTTTCATTTTGAACTACAATTTCCTTTGAACATTGATATTTATTGTTTTTGCCTTGTGCTAGTCCAACTTGTCAAAATCCAATTAATACCAGAAAATGCAACTAAAATAAAATCAAGAACTATGAGTGACTTTTCCAACTTTTCCCAAAAGTTCAAGTGGAACAATTTCTGTAAGACCTTTAAAATTTATACAATATTGGCTGGGCTCCTCAAGAACAAACTCAAACAATAAAAGACATTTAAGATGAACACATTTCAATCTCAGCATTATGTTCACATTTTCATAACACTCGATGTCGACTCCAGAAACAATCAAAATAAGTTTTAGCCATTTCATCTCATAGCAAGAAACCCAAATCCTTACATGGACTTAAGATTTCCATGATTATAGTTTGCATTTTGTGATAACTGCTCAACCACAAGAGAGAAGAAATGCCGTCACTTTCTTCAGGGTAACTTCATGGGTAGGACCCAATTAGATCTAAAAGTGTGAGAGCTTGTTTAGCCAAACACAAACCCAATTGATCAAGCATTAAACTACTTTTGACCTGGGGGGGACTGAGCTCACTAGCTCTTTTTTAAGAAAATCTCCAACCATTTGACCCTAGAAACTTAATTATTTAGGATAAACTACCTCCTTAGAGGTAATAATCATAGAGTTTCCCATTTTGCATGTCCAAGTAACTCTAGATAAAGACATTTTCTTGGTTATCTGTTTTGTGCATTTAAGCAAGGGGACACTACCATGTGTCACTTCCACTAGGAGCCACCAGCCTCTCAGAGGGGAGGAGGCCAAATGACCTGAGCTGACTTTCTGCCTACCTTAGGGCAGACTCAGTCAGCCTCCCCTTGTGGGGCTCAACTTTCTGAGCAGTCCCTCGTCTAAGTCAATCATGTCCCTTTTCTCACTTCTTCTCTTTCAGAAGTTGGAGAACTTGGCTTCTCCACCCTGTCCCATCTGATTCCCCCACCATCTACCTCTTTGCCTCTCTCAACTCAGCTAAGTCCTGCTAGGCCATGGTGTGAATCTGCTATAGGCCAGACAGAAACTCCCTGGAGGAGCTCAGTCATCCTTTCTCAGTGCAGAAGTTGCAGAGGGCCGAGATTCTAAAGTGACCCAAATAATGTGGGAGAGAATGTGACCTTCCCAAAGACGCTAATCCTGGAAGTGAACTTTCTGATGATGATTGTCCAGGCTTGTGGCCATCTCCTCCTGTTTTCCTTAGTTCCATTCCAGACCAGGCATCTTTTTCTAAACCAAATTTTGCCAAAGTTAGTTATTTAACACTCTAGTTGAACTATCTTCAGACTATTTCAACTTGGTATTTTTAATATTCTACTTTAAAGTCACCTTTCTGAAGTATAAAATTATTTCTGAGACTCTATCCTCTGAAAGCCATTTTAAAAAACTCATTTGGCTTGCACAAAACAGTGAAAGCCAAGGTCACAACTCTCATAAGACTTTTATGTAAAAACGAAGATTAACTGGCACATGTTAAAGTAATAACATAACACTAGCTCTTCCATTTTCTCTTTGAAGTCAGCCTTCCTAGCTTAAGCTGTTCCTACGGCTCTCATGCAATGGCCTTGACTAAAACATTCTCGGGGCCCCATTTCCTCCTTCACTTTCCTAACACTCCTTCCAAAATCTAACCATGGTGGGGGCAGAGGCACAGGCTGCGGGGGTGCCAAATATGCTTTGGCACCAACTGCAACTTTTTTGAGGACTTCAGATAAGCAAGAATAAAACAAACAGTAAGGTTAGAGTATCAATATATTTAGCTGAGGATTTGGAATCTTATCAGAATAGGACCCACATGGAGCCTCCATCTGAGCAAATGAAGCAAATCTCAGCATGGTTTTCTTTGCCCTCCAGAGCACTTAATGGGCAGTGACATTAATCACACAAGTTAGGGTCTTATCCAATCTGAGAAGCCCATTTGTTGCATGCACTTAGCCACTATGCTATCTTGGACAGACAGTTGTGCTTGTTATTAAGCTACTGTCTCTCCCTTTCACATCCACTCTTTTATGCTCTAATTTGTAATGGAACTGGGACCCTGCAAACCACATCTCTGCCTTGCCAGCAGGTGTCCTGTTAGGCTCTACCAATAGGGGGAGCTAGAGCACTCTGAAAGGTTAGAGGAGGGAAAATGGTCACTTTCATTTCCTACCAGTGTCACGCCCATAGCAGTACCTCACCCAGGCATCCACAGCTGGTTACAGTAGAATTGGTTCTGTTCCCAGCTTCTTTCCACACTTCCAGAAGCAGCTCATTGCACCCTCCAGGGGTACCAGTACCATTCAGGCAGAACCCCCACCTCCAAAGGTCTGAGTTCCAACAATGTGGGTTCCTCTTGAGAGCTTCTGGGTTCTGATAAACCCAACCTCCTCCCTGTGTTCCCCCAGCTCTAGGATGGTGGCTGCTTCATGCAGTTCTTGGCTCTGTGTTACCTCCATATTTGCCTTGTGGCTTTTTCAGTTCTCCAACATCTATTTAATCAATTCCCTATATCCAATTCTCCCTGTAGAAATAACTAATGTAGTTTCTACTTTACCAGCTAGACTCTGACTCACATAAAAGTACATCCTTTTGTTGATTCTAAAACTTACAATTTCAAGCCATTTACCATTTCATAGACTTCAACTGGGAATCATTGGAGAAGGAGAAGAGAAATTGTTTCCAAGCATCTCAGCCCAGAGATGCAAGACCTTGATCAGTTGGTAGGGAAATAATTGATCAGATATCTGAGGAAATACCACCAGGTAGAAAACACCCAACTGCCCAATAATTTAGGAACCCTACACAACCATGAAAAAATATCCAGCTTTGTACATTTTTATGGGCACACCTTCTTTGCCATCTTGCCCCCTACACATATACTTCTATTTCCCCCACCATGCCCCTCTTGCCAATCTCAGAATGAGGTAAATTTGTGAAGGCTGGAGTTACGACCACCCAGCGGGTATGTGCCTTCTGACTGAAATGAAATGAAATGCAGCATTTCTTTAAAAGCCAATTATTTCCAACCTATTCCATTAGACTCAAACATGCTAAATGAGCATGTAACATATTGACTTTTGTGCCCTGTGGCATCCGGGGCCATAAATGTCCTGCTTATCATAACACTCATCTCCATACTTCTTGCAAATCAGGACCCTCCCCAGGAGAGTACACATCGCTCATTCATAACTCAGGATGTCAAGGAGACAGGCTGCCTAATGTAACGGAGCTAGTCTTCCCTGCCCCTGCACGTCTGCACACACAGCTGAAACTGTTGCACCCACCCACCTGACCACGAGTCAAGAAGCTTCTTCACCTGTGTCTGAACAGATGACAGACAATACTATGCAGGCAATGACATTCCTTGTGACAAGGAAATCAGGCTGCCAAGGGATTGCCCTAGGCAGGGAGACAGTGAGGGGAGCCCTGATGAAGCCCAGTGGAAAAACTTGACCTTTGGGGTCAGACCAACCTGCACTGGAATCTTGGTTCTTTCACTTACTCAATACAAGACTTTGGACAAGTTGCCTAACCTTTCTGAGACTTAGTTTCCTTCCCTGGAAAATGGAGCTGATAGTGCCTATTATATGGTTGTTGTGATCATTAAATAATATAATATATAGAGAGCTGCTTATACAATACCCAGTACACTGTAAGTGCTTGAAAAATAATAGGCATTATTTTGCTTTGTTTTCTATAAATATTAACAATCTAGTGGATTTCAGATTGCTGAGGGACTATGCTTTCAATGCATCACTTCACCACCTCTGCTGTAGGTATATTGATAAGCAAAAGGCAGAAAAAATAATTTCCTGAGTTATTTAAAATGATCACTTGCTATGCCCCCTCTGGAAGATGCACACCCTCTTACCCATCATCTCTCCGCTGTTCTCCACCACCCTCCCATCGCTCCCTGCACAGCTCCTAGAAAGCAGGTGGGAATGAGTTTCCTGAGCCCTTCCTGTGGTACGCTCTCCACTCCTAACAAGTTTTCTGTTTCCTGCTGACTATTGGATGAATCTTAATAGCTCTTGTCCTGATGATCAGCCAAGAACAGAGGCTCCGCTTTTCCCAGATCCAGCAAGGAAAGCCTCAGGCATCCAGCAGAGGTACGTGCAACACTCTCAGCTCACCCCCCGAACTTTTACACAAGTGCGGCATTCGGGATTCGCCAGGGAAGCTGTGTAATTACCTAGAAAGAGTGCATTCTGATTTTTCCTTTCTCTGCCAATGCAATATCTCCCAATAACATCACCCTACTGAATGCCTCCAAATTCGCTTGGAATGCATTTTAATTATCACTGCTTCTTATGTTGGTGAGCTGTCACTGGAGTTTTTGATTTGTGATGGGAAATAGGGAAGCCATAAAGTATTTTGGTGACAGCTCCCTGATTAGGCAGCAATGCAGCAAAACAAGTTGTCACAATAAAACTGATTCATCAAGTTGTCAGAGTAAAACAAATTAATGCCACAAAAGCCTTTGCTAGAAATTACCTCCGTATCTTGGGGTATTTGACTGACGGATTCCTTCAATTAGCAGAAACTTCCATCTCATGAGCACTTCAAAGTCTGCGCTTGGGATCTCAGCCAGGTCACTTGCCCTGTAACAGAGAGGTAACTGAGAACCCAGAGATGTATTTGGAGAAGACAGTCACTGACTTGATTTTCAGAGATGCTTTGATCCTGCCTAACTACTTGGGAGACTATTAGTACCTGAAATATAACCTAGAGCTATAAAGTTTTAACACAAAATAAATACAAAGGCCATTGCCCACAATGCTACCAGTGGGTCTAAAATTAATCTATTAAGATGTTTAATCACAGTTCTCTGGCTGAAAGGAAACTCTGCAGTTTTTCTTGGATATTTCTCTGTCTCAAGAAAAGAGTTTGCCCATAGTGGAGATGTCAATCCCAGGACCTGTCTGCCACAGTTCACTGTAACATAGATAGTGATGTTTGGTTATACAGAGGCCCATCCCCTCACAACCAGAGGTGATTGGACCATGGGTGGGCATTATCACTGATCCTGGTATGAAATTATGAGCTGGGCCAATCACATTCCATCTCTCAAGATTTCAACCAGAAAATGCTGATACAATGTGCCTGTTAGCTGTGGGAGCTGAAGGTGAAAAAGTCCTATAAGGTAATGCAGAGCCGTTAAGTGTCTTGGCAAGCCAAAGTTATAAATAAGCAAGAGCTTTGAGGTAGAGAAAAGATACAGAGTAGGGCAGGAAGAAGTCAGTGGGATAGCAAGAAGAGGAAGAGACGGTAGCCCATGAGAGAGTTGGGAATCAATACCAATCACTACAGCAGCCTCCATCCCAGGAGGATCTCCAGGTTCAATTCCAATTTGTAGTCTTAGAATAAAATCTCCTTTACTTGAGAAAACTGGAGTGGATCTTTTTCTTGCAAACACTATAACAGGGGCAGGGGGAACTGCCAGGAGGAACAGAGAAGGGAAGGGGATCCATTTAATAGTGAGTGGTATTCAAACTATTCATCAGTGCAGATGCCACCCAGTATGCCATACCAGAGGATATCGCCTAGATATCATGCCTGAATATACGTCAACTGGTGCCAGCCTATGGGTGCCCCACAACAGTGCTAGGCTCTGCAAATTACCTCAGCACTGGAAGGGCTAAAACACAAAACATTACCTCTCGGCCATCCCCACTAGAAGCTGATCACTGTAACTGGAGTGGGTAGGTATTTGATACAGCAAAACCAGAGCCCAGCAGTGGGCTCCAGGCTTTGAAGGCATTGAGAACAACACTCCTTCCTCTGACAAAATATCACCCTCAGGAGACTGCCCACACCACCTTTGAGGACAGAGATCCACATATTGGAGGGGAGGAGTGACACAGAGTGGAGACAGGTAAAGGTATTGTGACCAGGTCTAGCCCCAAATAATGTTCTAGGATCATAAGAACTTTGTTCTTTCAGCTTCCTAAGGAATAAAGGGTCAACAGCTACACAGACACTTATGACACAAATTATTTTTAAATGAAACATTATATACACATATAGTTGAGTCAAAAAGCTGAATTATCAAGTATCAAACATTCCAATTATTCTGAGCAATGTGCTGTTAAAAGAAAAAATAAAGCAACGAGGTTTTAAATGCTCCAGAGAAAGAATATGTTTCATCTATCTCGGTACTGCTGTGCAATTCAACACAAAGACTGGAGATCCCTAAAAATAAATTTGGCAACTGGAAGGTACAAGGTCAACTCAAACTTAATTTCAAAGTTAGAGCAAATATGCCACCTCCCTCAGAGAGGTGATGGGGGCATGGAGTCGAGGACCAGAGTTGAGGGAAGTTTAAGATAACTCTAATCTGCACAATTCTCTATGGCTCACAATCCTGTCTCACCCACATCAGCTTATTTTGGTCCTCCTCAGTACAACTCCAAGAATTAGATACTATTATTATTATCATCATCATCTCCATTTTATAGCAAAGGAAACAGGTTCAGATAGATCAAAAGACTTTCCATTAGAGAAGGGCGTCCTTTGTGTCAGCCAGACCCTTCCAGGCCACATGGGCAAGACATTCTTCAAAGCCCAGTCCTTCCAGTCCAGTCACATATGTTCTAGCTGGGACCCCAGCAAAGGTTGCAGCTAGCAACAGGACCACAGACTGACAGTTCCAGCAGCCTCTAATCCCACCCTGGGCGACTGCTTCTGCCTACCTGGAAAGTCGACACCACTGACTCCCATACACCAAACTCTATCCCTACCGTATTCAGCTTCTGGCCAGAATGCAGCTTAGTCCCGCACCCTCATTCCCACCCTATTCTGTGCTTCTCCCACCTTTACCCTTCTTTCCACTGCTGCCCTCCTGATAATTCCAGTCTTCTGAGCCCAGTGGAACCCTCATTCCATCATAAAAATATATGCCACTATCTTCTTCCATCCTTTCTACCTCCTAGCCTTAATGGCACCTGAATTTCTCTTTCCCAGGAAGATGACCCCCTGCAGCTAAGAAGCAGAGGCCCACTTTTCTCACTGCACAGTTTTCTGAACAGGAGCTGTTCTTTCATACCTCCTTGCTTTTGCTCATGCTGTTCCCTCTACCTGAAATGCTCTTTCTCACTCTATGTCGTCCTCACTCCCCATTCTTATCTCCCTGCCAAGGACTAACTTGTCTGTCAAGAGTAATTCATGTCTCATTCTCTGGGGAGCCTTTTCTGACCACCTCCTTCTGTCCTAACTCTGCCCTGTACAGGTTTCTTTTATTGACACACTAAATATTTAATTACAGTCATTTGTTTATATATCTCTCTCTCCTACTACACTAGGAGCTTCCAGAGGGCAAAGATCATATGTTATGCATTTCCATATCTCCATAACCTCTAGCAGTGCCTAACACACAGTGATGCCTGATAAATATTTTTTGAATAAATAAAAGCAAGAAAATGAATGAAAGTAGCTAAGCGAGGACTCTAACCTAAGTCTTCTGATGTAAAACCCATGGTCTTTCCACAACAATCAAGCACAGTTGACGACAATTCCAGACCCAACAAATGGGATGCCAGAGGAGAAGGGGCGGAGAGTAGCAAAGCAGGAAGTCACCTGTGGCTTTTCTGCCCTAACCCTCACCTGCCTCTGCTGAGTGATGCCAAAGACATCAAGCCCCAGACAGCATTGAAGGAGGTACTGAAGCCAATGCCCACTGCCCTTGACCTCTTTAGATCACTATCACATTTCTTATGCATCAGGGATGAATTATAGAATCACCTAATACTCAAAAAGGGAGGAAACTAAGAGATCATTTGGTTCTTCTTCCTCATTTTAAATTTGAAGAACCAGAAGCACAGAGAAATAAAGGAAGTTATCCCAGGTCACCCAGCTACTTAGGGGCAAAGCCCAGACTCTAGATCCCCGTCTCCTCTCTCCCAGTCCATTGTTGCTTTTTCTGTACCCTTGGCCTCTCATGATGTTGGCAGGAGGTCATTACCCTGGATTTCATTAAATTCACAGGACTAGGACCAGGTCATACACACCCAGATGTCACAGGAGGGAACCTCTGCCTCTCTTTTCCCAGCCCTGGCCTTGGACTCAGACAGACCCAGGCTTAAACCCATTCAGTACCACCTACTAGTCTAGTGAAGTGGTACAAGTGAGTTAACCTCTCTGAGCCTCAAATTCTTCACTCATATACTAGGGATTTGATATTCTTCTCTCAGTGTTGATGTGAGGATAGGTCACATGGTCTACGTTGATGTTCTTAGCAAGAGTTTGCCATGCGTTAGGTGCTTAATAAATAAGCATCTTAAATTGGTTTTGAATCATGAGAATAGTCACTTGCAAAGGAAGTTTAGAGCCCTCCTTAAAAACATTCTACCAATAGGTAGACACCCCCTGACCTACACAGTCTTTTGTTCTAGAGGGTCTTCCATTTTTTGGCTAAGTCAAAAATGCTGCTTCTTGAACACAACAGGTATTTCACTTTCATAAGCTCTTTCATAAACTCACTATCATCCAAAATAATTTTCTCAGTTGAGACAATAAAAATCTATTTCATGTGGATTAGAAGAAAGGTTTTTGGTTACCTTCATAGCTTTTTAGTATTTTCATTTTCTGTCCTAAATCAGTGTTCTGCTATTTGTAAATTGGTCCTGTTCTTTTGCTACCACCTGGTTATTTTCTCTTTTTTCGTTAATTTAGTTTATTTTTTTTATCAAAGATGTACATGCACATAGTTTGAAGAGTAAAATGGTTCAATAAAGCTCATTATTAAAAAACAGCACATCCCCCACCACAATCTCCATTCCACCTCCCACTCCCTGGAGGCAATCACTTTCAACTCTCTCACCTGATTTTCTTTTGAATTTATTTTTATGTTGCTAAATAATAAGCTTGTAGTGCTCCTTTTAAAACTTTTAGAGTCTACTGACTCATCTGGAAGATGAAGATTTAACTCTCATTCTTCCTCTTGATCCTGTCATGTGCATGCACACTTTCCCATCTCCCTGTCCCCATTCTCCTCATAGAGCCAGAAGGTAAATTTAATTAGGTCAGTATTTAGTTTCTACATTACTGTTATTATATAAATGCTCTTCACAGCCAAGCCACTTGTAGACCATTATTGTTTTTCCTTTCCTGCATATTTTGTTTCCCCTGTACTTAATAATGGTCCTGTTGGTTTTCTATGTACTTATCACTAATTCACCCCCAAACTCTCCCCCAAGTGTGTAAATCTCCTCTCAATACATTCAAACACTTTAGATGTTCTATCAATTTCATGTTCTTTAAGAAATTTCTCTGGAGCCTTCTGGCCTGCTGCAATCTGGACTGATTGCTCTCCAGGCCTCTGCACAGCTGTCATCTTGGGCCCTCCTTTCACCAATATTATGGGTATTTCCTCCACCTCTGTCTTGTGTTGGAGGCTATTTCTTAAATCCCATGTCTTTGTTTTTCTTTGATTAGTTCCTCATCTTGGTAAGTGCACCCTTTAATAGCTTCATAGGAAAGAGTGTGCGTAGGAAATAAATTTTTGAGGTCTTGAATATCTGAGAATATCTTTATTTTACCCTCATATTTAATTGATTGTTTGAGTACAGAATTGTTGGTTGGAAATTATTTTCCCCTTAGATTTTGAAAGTATTGCTCCATTGTCTTTTAGCTTCCAGTGTGGCTATCCTTGATGTTCTGAAACTTTTACAATGATGTGCCTTGGTATAGCTCTATTTTCATCCATTGTGCTGATTCTGGAAATTCATGTCATTCACCTTGAGGAATTTTTACTGAATAAATTTTGGGATGATTATTTTTTCCCATCTGACTTATTCCTTCTGGAGTTCTCATTATTCAGATGTTGGATCTCCTGGGGGTCTTTTGCTTTGCTTTCCTATTTTCCGTCCCTGTCTTTTTACTCTGCTCCAAGAAGATTTACCCGACTTGATCATCATTCACTCATTCATTCTCTCAACAAGTTTTTGTTGAGTCTCTACTATGTACAAAGCTATGTTCAAGGTGCTAGAAATGCTGCTGTGAAAAAAAAATCCCTGTTATTATTGATCATGCAGTCTTTGGACCCTACTATTGAGTTTTTGATTTCTGCTACCAAGTTTTAAATTTCCAAGAGCTGTTTGATCTCTGAGTGTTCCTTCTTCATAACATCCTATTCTGGTTTTTGGCTGCACTATCTTCTCTTATCTCTTTGAGCATTTGATAGATTTCCTTGAAGTTTTTTTCTTACTACATAGTTTCCATTTCTTCAAAGTTGCCTTTGTTTTGGTTTATGTCTTTCGTATTAGATGCTTTCTTCAAATATTTGTATGTCTGCTCATATTTAAAAGTGCCATGCTTCAACATCCCTAATCATAAGGAAAATGCAAATCAAAACCACAATGAGATATCACCTCACACCTCTAGGAATGGCTAGCATCAAAAAGACAAGAAATAACAAGTATGGGCAAGGAGGTAGAGAAAAGGGAACTCTTGTGCACTGTTGGTGAGAATGTAAATTGGTGCAGCCACTATGGAAGACAGTATGAAGGTTCTCAAAAAATTAAAAATAGAACTACCATGTGACCCATGGGTATTTATTTGAAGAAAATGAAAACACTAACTCAAAAAGATATCTGCACCCCCATGTTCATTGCAGCATTATTTACAATAGCCAAGACATGGAAGCAACCTAAGTGTCCATCAATGAATGAATGGATAAAGAAAATATAATACATGCACACACATACACACACACACACACACACACACACACACACACGCATATCCAATAGAATATTTTTCAGCCATAAAAAAGAAGGAAATCTTGCCATTTGCGACAACATGGATGGAAATTGAGAGCATTATGCTAAACATAATGTCAGAAGTCAGACAGAGAAAGACAAATACTGTATGACCTCACTTATATGTAGAATCTAAAGAGAAAAACCACCAAGCTCATCAATACAAAGAACAGATCAGTGGTCTCCAGAGGCAGGGGGTCAGAAGGTGGGCAAAATGGGGGAAGGGAGTAAAATGTTACAAACGTCCAGTTATAAAATAAACAAGTCATGGGGTTGTAATGTACAGCATGGTGACTATAGTTAATAATACTGAATCACACATTTGAAAGTTTCTAAAAGAGTAGATCTTAAAAATTCTCATCACAAGAAAAAATTTGTGACTACATATGATGATGGATATTAACTAGACTTATTGTGATCATTTCACAATGTATACAAATATTGAATTATTATGTTGTACACCTGAAACTGATAAAATGTTATATGTCAATTATATCTCAATGGAAAGAAAACTAGCATGCTAAAACACTGATTGGAAGCTCTATGTGTGTGGCTGGGGCCTGTCAAACTTGATTTTCGCAATAGGTGAACAGTGGATCCCGGGTATACTATTCTTGTAGAACCCCTGATATTAGTCTCATTAGGTTTTTCCTTTTGGACTGATCAGATTTCCCAGAAAAAAATCTTATGACTGCAACATTCAGTATGCTAACTTTTACCTAATCCCCTATTTCAATACAGTAATCTCACCTTCAACTGCCCTGTGTTCTTGGTACAGAGACTCTGTTTTACCTTACCATGGTGGAAGATGGACATTCTTCTGGCTCCACAGATAATACAATAATGACAATGATAATGATGATGACAATAATAACATTATTAGTTATCTAATTGCTACATAACATCATACCCCCAAATTTAGCAACTTAAAACAACAAATATTATCTCATAGTCTCTGAGAGTCAGGAATCCGGACACAACTCAGCCACATGTGTCTGCCTCAAGGTCTCTCACAGGCTGCAACAAGATGTCAGCTGGGGCTGAACCTTATCTGAAGGCTCAACTGGGGGAAGATTCTGACTGTGCCCTGGATTTGATCTTTGCTCAGAAGGCATTTCTTAATTTTAGCATTGTTTGCCATCTGGAGAGACAGAGAATTTCCAAATTCATCAAGTTCTGGCTCTTTTTTTATCAGTACTTCCCTCAGTTTATCTCTGTCCTCTTACATTTTACTACAAGCAACAAGAAGAACCCAGGCAGCACTTCAACACTTTCCTTGGAAATCTCCTTCGTTAGATCACTCAGTTTATTAGGCACATTTTCTACTTTCCACATCACTGTTGGTAATAACATTAAGTTTCTGCCACTACATCACAAAGATCTCCCTTCCTCAAATTACCATAATATGTTTCTCACTTCCCTTTGAGACTTCACCAGCAGCATCACCAAAGTTCAGATTTCTACTGTCTGTTCCATTTAACTTAGGTTTTCTCTAATACAAACATCAAAAATTTTCCCAGGCTTCATCCACTGGCCAGTTAGAAAGCTACTCCATATTTTTAGGTATTTGTTAAAGCATCACCCCACCAATGGTACCAAAACCTATATTAGGTATCTATTGCTGAGTAACAAATTATCCCAAACTTAGCAGCTTAAAACGTTTATTATCTCACCTTCCTATGGGTCTAGAATCCAGATGTGGCTTAGCTGGGCACCTCTGCCTCAAGGTCTCTCACAAGTTTGCAATCAAGGAGCTAGCTGAGGCTGTGGTCTCAACTGAAAACTTGACTGGGGGAGAAACCACTTCCAAGGTCTCACACATGCTGTTGGCAGGATTCAGCTCCTCATGGACTGTTGGACTGAAGGCCTCAGTTCTTTGCTTGCTGTTGATTTGAGACTTCCCTTGGTTCTCTGCCATGTGTGCCTCTCCATAGGTCAGATCACAACATGGGAGTTGGCTTCCCCAGAGCAAATGAGTAAGAGAGCGAGAAAAGGAAGCCCAAGGCAGAATTTTCCCATATTCTATTGGTTAGTTGTGAGACACTAAGTCCAATCCACACTCAAGGGGAGAGGACTACACAAGAGCACAAATACCAAAAGATAGGGATCATTGGGGGTCATCTTGGAGGCTGTCTACCACAATACTATAACATCACTTAATATAATATAATAATCACAAATTAAAGTAAGATGACACAAGCCAAAACATTGAGAAGTCACACAATAACAGAAACAGAACAGAGAGTAAAGGTCTTCTCTTCAGGTTAGTTATTTCCAGTCTCACATTCAGCTTAGCAGTATTCATTGACACATTGGACTGCTTTCTTGGCTGGTAATGAAGCTTTCCAAGATCTTTTCAATCTAATTACAGTTGTTATGCAACCATTATCATGATATTAAATTTGTGTAAGTCAAGTATTATATAACTGGAGGAACTATTATAGTTTGGAGGAGAGAAATATATGCTGAGAAATGTAATCATAACATCCATAAAATTCATGGCATAAAAGGAACCTCAATTTCCTAGGGTGGCACAGACAGATCCTGCCATGACTTGTTCAGCTTTCCTGCTTGTCTCTCTCTACCTCATACTGACTTCTGTTCATAAGATTCATCACTGATGAGATCTAAGCCATTCATTCAATCATTGGTCAACCACAAAATGCTAATTGAGCACCTGCTGTATGCTAGGCCCTCCCCTAGGCACCCTACAGAATTAGTCATGGTCCCTGCCCTTCACAGCACACAGTCTGATGGGGGAGATGAGCAAGTGAACACATTTAAAACCTTTGAGCTGAGTGGATGGGGTTAGGGACAGCATTCCAGGTGGTGGGCGTGGCAAGGGACAGCAGAGCCAAAACTTGTTCCTTGTTTAAAAGTTCTGCCCAAATATAAGGAAATGGAAGAGGAAACTCATGGATAGTCTGTCTGTTTGTCTTAAGAAATCCCTTACCTGGAAGCATCAGAAGGCCACAAGTGGAGAGGCTAGGGTCAGGGAGAACTTTCTGGCTCAGAGCTGTCAAAAATCAAAGTGGGTTGCCATGGAAACTACTCTTCTATTCACTCTCTTTTTCTTTTCCAACCCTGCTAATCTTCTCTCACTATCTCCACTAAGCCTTGCTCCTTCTCTTTCATTCATGGATCCTTGAATGTGCCATTCCCTTTACCTACAACACTCCCTCCACCCAATCTTTCTTCATCTTGCTAGTTCCCACTCCTCCTTCAGCTCAGCTTGAATGTTCATTCCTCTGGGAACCCTTCCATGACCACTACCACCCACAAACAAGAGTACAGCCATGTGTCACTTAACAACAGGGATAGGTTCTAAGAAATGCGTCATTAGGCAATTTTGTCATTATGCAAACATCAGAGAGTGTACTTACACAAACCTAGATGGTATAGCCTACTACACACCTGGGCTGTATGGTGCTAATCTTATGGGACCACAGTCATACATGCAGCCCATTGCTGATTGTTATGCAGCACGTAACTGTAATCCTCATTAACCCCAGAATTGTCCCTGCTCTAACACTCCTCATACTTGTTCAACGTCTGACTTTCTAGACTACTAGATTGTAAGCTCCTTGAGGACTAGAATGTCATTTGTCTTCTTCAATATCAAATTCCCAGAAGGTAACAGAGTACACGGCATATGGGAGGGTGCAGTTGAATGGATGAATGAATGAACAGAGAGAGCACTCTCTGTCCCTGGAAGGGGCTATATGGCCATTTGATGGGAGTGTTAGAGAGGAGATTCTGGATGTGGCAACAGGGGTTGGGGCTTCAGAGTGGACTACATGAACTTTTAGCTCTGTTACAACTCTACAATTTTAGGATATAGCAAAGAATAAAGTGATGGTAATTCGATCTTTCCCCTAAAATGAAAATATTTTACTCCTTCAAGCACATAATAAAGTCCAATAATTTATTATTTTAGTTGAGAATCAACTACCAAACAAGACCACATACAAATGGAGTGACTTTTCTTTTTTAAGGTAGTTTTAAAGGTCAAACATGGCTATTGATTTCTCTTTTGACTGATGCCCTGCAAAGGTAAATAAGGCTCCTGAGTGAGAGAACCATGAAGAACCCATGTCCAGAGCTGAATTCTGACTCTCTTCTAAATGACTGGGCTCCCACCTGGGGCCTCACTGATAGGGTAGTTGTTCTCAACATTACTTGGCTCATGGTCAACCTTAAGAATACAATGAAAGTTATGAAACTCCCCCCGCCAAATGCACATATAGACTCATATATTTAGAAATCTGCTTCCTATTTCAGAGGCTCCCTTGATACTGGCTCAATGCAAGGTTGACATAAGGGAAGCCATATTGTAGAAAAGAAACCATATTGTAACTTTGAATGACCTCTGACTGACTCTGGATTTTATGGCCCCTCCTAGCTGCTGTAAGTTGATAACTTTGCTTTTTTGAGTTCCTTAGGAATGTGATGATCCCTGGGCAGAGAGTTTATGCTGACAGCCATCATCAATGACAACTGAAAGATCAGGGCATAGGGCATTGCTCCAGTCTCTGATGCATATAAAATAAAACAAAAGACTATCAGGAACTAAGAACACGTGGATGCCCCCACGCTGAGATTAGATAACTGCCTCCACCCAGAGATCAGATGGATGCCTCCATCCTGAGACCAGATGCCTCCACATGGAGACCAGCCCCCTATATAACTGGCCTGTAGTCTTTGTTCTGTAAGATGGTTCTTTGAGACATTAGTCAGCCATCTTCCCCCTTGCTAGAAAGCTGTAATAAACTGCCCTTTCTTTTCCACCACCTTGCCTCTTGACGATTGGCTTTGGTCTCGCAGTGAGCAGATTGTGCACTTTGTGTGGTAACAGAAATCTGGCAACCATGAAGGGATCTTAAGTCCTGCTCATGGCCAGCCAACCTCGGACGGGCGACCTGTTGGGTAAGTCCCCAGCAGCTGCCGAGGCTCTGTTTGTCTTGGAGATCTGCCCTTCCTACTCTCCTATGCTGCCACTGGCTGCCTCCTAATGCTCCCTATGGTGGAAAGAGAAATGACTTCTTCTGATGGGTCAATGGGCTCACACCTGGAGGAGGGTAAGTTGCCTTGGCAGTGCACCACTGAGAACTTTCCTTCCCCTCCATCTGGAGTCCCCTCTTTGAGAATGGGGACCATCTGGTTAAAAGGGTGCCCTGCCAGAGTGGGAAGAGGAATAGGACTTCACCCAGAATCTAGGAACCAGTTCAACTGTGTCTGTAAAGAGCTCCATTATCAGATGTCTTCTGAGTTTGGGGGAAGTGACCTCATTGAAATGCACCTGTGCCTAAAATTGTCTAATATCTCATCAGGATAGTGAGTTAGAGGCCTCACCAGTGAGATTTGGTTGCTGTGTTAAAGTCCCAAGCCTAGGATTGTGGGAGACAATATAAAAGTTACAGCCACTGGGGCACCCAAAAGGATCAGGTTAGAGTCCTGAGCTCTGGCTTAGAGTTCCAGAGTACCCTGGGTTAGAGTTCCAGAGCATTGGATTTTGGTGTCTGTTCATGTTTGTCTATGTCCAACTGTTTTATTTGTTAAAATTGGCTGTTCAGAGACTGAGTTTCTTGGTGATGGTAATAAACTCTCTTTAAAAATTACCTTGTTTTTTACGGCCACCTTGGGAAAATCCCCCTAAAATGGAGATAACTGTAAACAGCTGGGAAGATAACCCAGGATAATTTAAAGTTACAGTGGCCATTTGGGGATGCTTTTGAGCTCTCAAATCAAGAAATAAATCTTTAAAGAGTCAAAGGCTCCAGCCCTGGGAGCTCTCTTCTGGTTTCCAGGCCTGATCACCCCAGCAACCCCAAGAAAGCTGCCCTCTCTTGGCAGTTCCAGTTTCTGTTAATCTGTTTGGGAACCTGGAGTGATTCCAGGTTGGCCCATGAGTCAGTTCTTTGACCGACAAGACTGCAGTTTCTGGTTTCAGAGAGTTCAAGCTTTACCTCTGGGAGCTCTCATTTGGTTTTGGGGCACCTGGAAGTGATTCCAGGCTGCCCCTGGGTCAGCCACTTGGCTGATAATATGGAACCCTGTTTCATCTCCTGTCAAGAACCCGTTGAGTATTTTAGGCGCCTACTGAGTCAGTTATGGGGACAGGAGACCTGTATTCTGTAAACTGTCCTGCGAGGGTTGTGTGCCCCAGCATGGAAAATGTTTGTGTGACGTTTATCTTGATAATCCTTAGGAAGAGACCATGAGGGAGAGGCCTGATCACCTCTTTCCCCTCTTTGTCTGTCTTGTTCATCACCTCCTCTGTCATCAGCAAGCTGAGGTTGGGTTCAGGCTGGACCTGAGCAGAACCTGGACCTTCTGTAAAGTCAAAAACTTAAAAAGCTTTTGCCAGGGACTTAACTCTCAACCCCAGCATTGGGTACGCCAGCCCCAGCCTGCTCCAGGTCTTTGCCTCTTGCCTCCCTGGTTTGCCTTGTGCTGGCTCGGGAACTAAGTGCCCAGGCTGAGTAGGACTTGACTAAATCTTATAACTATGTTGATGCCCACAGTCGGGTTCTGCACCCTTCTCCGGGCTGCCTATGGAGTATGTACTTGTGGTGGAAGCTATTGCTGAGGGCACTTTGGAAGTCAAAAGAGCCACAGTATTGGTGGGTGCGGGTCAAGCAGTTAAGAGCCATTAGGGCACTCGCCACCTCAAGAAGTCACCCGTGAAAGGATAAGCTGGTCTTGGAATGGGGTAGACGACACAGGTTCCCCTTGCCAACCTCAAGAAAATGTCTGTGAGGGGGCCGGCCCAGGGGCACAGCAGTTTAGTTCGCAGTTTGGCACCCTGGAGTTCGCAGGTTTGGATCCCTGGCGCTGGTCAACACACTGCTTGTCAAGCCATGCTGTGGCAGTGTCCCATATAAAGTAGAGGAAGATGGGCACAGATGTTAGACCAGGGCCAGTCTTCCTCAGCAAGAAAAGAGGAGGATTGGCAATGGATGTTAGCTCAGGGCTGGTCTTCCTCACACACACAAAAAAGAAAATGTCTGTGCAATGATGAGGTACTCTGTAAAGCATATGCAATCCTTAGCCCTGAGGCACCTCCCCTCTAGGTATTAGTATGGCTCTGAGAGACCCAAAATGTGGCTAAAGTTGTCAATGTGAATATAAGATGAGGTATTTTTTTCTTTTGTTTACTGCTATATCTTGAGAAGCTTGGCTTTATGACATTTCTAGTCTCCGGCATCCAGAGGATGTTTGTACTGGCATGCATCTTGGTGGCCAGTTGAGTAGAGTGGGGTTTTAGGACACACTCTTTGTCCAGCTGTGTCTGCTCTCAGGGATGTTTGTCATAAGGGGTCCTATTTGCTTTTGTAGGGGATCAGAATTGGCCATCTCAAGATATGTCTCTTTACCTTGATTATTTATTTTGAAAGAAATTTGACCTCCCCCCACTAACTGCCTAAAAAGATTTAAGATAGAAGGCCTGTCTCCAGGACAGGCCATCACCATAGATAATTCTGGGTATGGGTAGACTGGGAGGGTCCTTGCTAAGCCCATTCTTATCAAAGTTCTGTTGACCAAACATTTACATTTGTAGGGTAAATCTCCATTTGTAAAGGTATCTCCCTCTCTGTACTGGGAAGGGGGGGCGATGACCTCATCTCTAGAAACCTGTCAATGCAGAAAGCAAGGCCTTAAATCTGCATAATAACCTTACTCTTGTTTACTGTGCTTTTCTGGTAATTTCCAATAGCTGACTCCACCCCTCCCCTAACATCCTCCTTTGCCTTTACTTGACTATGCTATTTAAAAGGAGAACCTCCACCATTTTGTCAAGTTTTCTGGGTCTCTCCCACGTATACATGTTATAAAGCTTTGTTTGATTTTCTCCTGCTATCAGTCTCATGTCAATTTCATTTGTAGCCCAGCCAGAAAGGACCCAGAGTGGGCAGAGGATAGTCTTCCTCCCCGACACACTCATAAAGGGCCTTTGTCATCTCAACATTTGTTGCTTGTTATGGTTTCTTATCTCTGGGAGCAAATCCTCTGGATCTCTTTTGGAGACACCTCTTGCATCCATGGTTAAGCTTTGGTATGAGTTGCTGTTAAGATTAAGATCCTACTCATCAATGTGGCCAGACAATGTGGCCAGACAATGGATTGTTTAAACTGAAAAACTTCTAAATTGGGAAAAAGAAATTGTGAGAGCTCTCATTATAATTGTTTTATTGGTACCTATAAAAGGGCCAAGTTAAAGAAAATAATGACTAACCTTAAGACTCTAACTCAGGTTACAATTAAATTGAGAAAACGTAGAAGTGTAAGTGTTGATAAGATTATAAAGGTTGGGATGTTTGAGCTAATTTTATATAAGGAGGTTATATCAATTTTGCCTGAGTATATTTTAAAATGTCTGACTGGGAATTCTTCCCATGTCCAAAATTATAAAACCAGGACCTCTTGATAAAGTTCTAATGAAAGCTATGATTAGAGGTATGAGAGTTGATGAAATTCAGATGAAGTTTTGTAGAAAAACTGACATTTTTATGGGTTTTATGTGAAGTGATTATCTCTCTTTTTACCTGATTGTATTATAGATTGTATTGTGGGGATAGACATTGTGTCTCACTAGGGAACATTTTCCCTGCCTCACTGTAAGAAAGCATATAAACCTGCCCTTCAGACAGTGTTAATTAAGCTTACAAAAAGGAAGTCAATAGGGTTGCCTGAGCCCACACTGTATGAGATAAAAATTAGAGGCTAATTCAGGTGCTAATAAAAAGGATAATAAAAGCACCCCCAAGGTAAATTGGTCTAGGGTTAAGTTGTACACTTAGGAAAAAGGGCCTTTGTTAAATGCATTGTGCAGACTTTAAAGGTATGATACGTTGTCCTGAAGTTTTAGAACATACAATCTTTGATTCACCTCTTTATAAAGTCTGAACAAACTGCTTGATAGAGAAATGAGAGTCTGAACTTGTTCAGCTCCAAAGAGAAGGGACATTAGCTCCTCCCAGCTGAAAGGCATTCTCAGATGACTGAGGACATAGTGGGAGTGTCTGAGCTTGAGTCTTGAGATGTGCAGCAGTCCTATAGGGAATCCCACTATCATTCATGTTAATTAATTAAAGGCTCATCTGGAGAAGTGCACATGAGGGTTGGTCATCCATGTGCTCCGAGCCCTCACAGGGGTCTTAGACTGCCGGTGGGAAAAACCGAGCCACTTAAGAGAGTGTTTACAACATTTCTTTAGGGCGTAACACTCACAAGCAGCACACTTCTGACCTACTGCACTGTCCTTAGATGTTGTTCAGATTTTATAGCAAAATGAAACTAAAAGTAAAGCAGGAAATTGAGTTTCTAAAAGCCCAACCAGTTCCCGAATGGCCACCTCCCCTCCAAACTCCAGAGACTTGCGCAAGCACTTAACAAAAGGGGCCTAACACTGAAAGAAAGAAAAAAATCAGAAAAGAATCTTTTGCAGATGCAAACTGCTAAAATGTTTTAAACAGAGGCTATAAAATCTGTGTTGCATCTGTCTGTTGTTTATGTGTGTGTCTATATGTATGTTATATGTGTGTGATATTTTACCTCTGGATGGTATGGCTAAAATTAAGAGCTCTGTTTAATTGGCTTAAAGTAAGAGCTTACAAAAAATTATTTCTAAATGCAACTAACCCAAATATCTTTCAAGTTAACGTGATATGAAATAATCTTTGGTAAATGAAAGTTTGTTTAAATTTGTTGGTTTGATTTAAAAAGACATGTCCTCAGAGTTATCAGCATTGGCTATAATGCAGACATGCAGCCTTCATTCTATGTTTATTGGTCATATAACTTGGTGTTATCTCTGTTACAAAACTGGTTAACAAAAATAATAACTTCAAATGATAGTTAATTTTGTCTAATGTCTCATGAAATTTTCATGGGTAATCTAAACATAATTGTCAGAAATAAATGATTTAGATAGACGAAAATGGGTAAGAGTTTGTGGGTGCAATAATTATGTTTTATGGTCTGTATACCTGAAAAAACAGCTTCCAAATTCCTTTTGGTAACTTAAAACCTTAGAGTTTTGCTAAATTAAGTTAATGATAAAAGTTTGTTGAGTATCAGGGTCAGTTTCAAATAAGATAAAATACTGAAACATTACTGCTAAACATATATAAGTTTATCTACTTTTGCCTTATTACAGAAAAACTAAAAGGGGTTTTGGGTCTATTGGTAAACATGTCTTGTGTTTTGTCAAGATTGTACTACAAAGTAACATGTTTCCAGAAATTGTGAAAAGTAGGTTTGTCAGGCCACAGAATGCTAATGTAAAAGAAAGTTTCTAATTGCTTACTTCTTGTTTTTACTTAAAAATTAAGGTTTCTAAGGGTTAAAAATTCTAATATGTGATTAAAGCTACTAAAAATTAAGGAAAATATGTTTGTATTCAAGGAATGTGAGATACATTTTCAGGTATAAAGAATGAAAATATTTTTGTTTGTTTTGCTAAGAAAGATAAATTTGTCCTAAAGTACTAGAAAGGAAGAAAGAAAGGCATGGGTCAAATTCTGAATGTAAAAAGTAAATGACAGAAAGTTTGTGAAAGTAATACCCTGAGGAGTTTTATGCATGGTCAAGTTCGCTAAGATTAAACTAAATCCAATTAAGTAAACGAGTTTTAATGCCAAAAGGAAGCTAGTGCAAAATTAAAAAATTGGTCTTCTTTCTCTTAAAAGGGTAATTTTCTTGAACTTTTCATCTGAGAGGTTATAATAGGTTTTTCTTTACCTTTGAGTAAGTCTACCTAAAAGACAGAAAAACTATGTTAAAATAATTTCCTATGTTCAAAAGGACTGAGGTCTCTCTATTAAGATTCTTTTGACTGTTTTAACTCTCTGTTTGCTCTTGACTGTTTCTGCTGTCACTTTGATTGAATAGATAACTGAGCATTGTTTCACAGTGACTGTTGTTCCCTAGTTGATCAAGTGTTTTAAAACTTTTGGATATTTTTGACAAGCTTCCCCCACAAAAAATATTCAAATCCTGAATGAAACCTTCCTTTTGACCTTTTGGTATGTTAAATTACATGGAAAGCATTGTCAAACAAGTGATGATAAACCTTCTTAGGTGGCAAATGTTATTCATATAAGTGTTTTAAAAATTATATAACATGCCTAGAATTCTGATCTGTCCTGGTTATCAGTCATAATTCTAGTTATTGTCTTAAAGTGTTGTAAGACTAGTATGCAAGCTAGAGTAATGATGACTGAACAATTTGAGGGAGTTGATCAATTTTATGACTCTGGAGCAACACCCTTTACCCTGATCTTTCAGTTGTCATTGATGATGACTATCAGCATAGACTGTCTGCCTGGGGGTCATCACATTCCTAAGGAACTCAAAAAAAAGAAGTTTTCAAGTTATAGCAGCTGGGAGGGGCCATAAAATCCAGAGTTAGTCAGAGGTCATTCGAAGTTACAATATGGTTTCTTTTCTACAATATGGCTTCCCTTACGTCAACCTTGTGTTGAGCTGGTATCACTCTCATCTCCCTGGAGCTCATGCACAGACCTCAAGTTAAGAAGCCCTGGCCTCACATGAAGTAGTTACCAAGATTCACAAACAACTGAATGATGTTTTCCTGAGGATTTAGGTGATAAAAAGCACCATTTCCCTTTCCTTCTCAAATTTTTGGGGTGATGGTGACAAAAGTAGACTTGACAGCAACAAACACTACCCAGACACTGATAGATACTGAACAGTATAGAAAGACCAGACTGTAAACTCCTTGAGGTCTGGGTCTGCTCTATTTATTGTAGGATCCCAAGTAAAAGCAGAACAAGAGGGAAAGATCTGTGGAGATTTAAAAGAGAGAGAAGACACATAGATGAAAAGAAAGAGACAGGATTACAAAGAGAACCAGAAAAAGATAATTATATGCAAATGGAGACAAAACAAAGAGAAAGAGACAAGAGAGTCCTGGGGAGCTAGGACCCAGGACAGAAGCTTCCTCACCTCAAGCATGGCCTCCATACAATTAGCTGCAGACTCTAAGCTGGCCAACTGTAAAACTGTTTAACTTGTTAGGACTTAAATCAATAAGAACCAGTGTAACATTTGTGCTTCATGTTCCTCTTATTTACACAGAAGACAAACTGAAGAAAATCTCTATTTCTCCAGCCTTAAACATTTCCTCCAGACAGCCAAGCTCCTCCAAAATCAACAATAAAATGGTGAGGAGAAAAAATTAAGCACTTGGGCAATGCTATATTTAGATCCAGCTCAAAGACAGTCTCTTCTGTCTCTTCACTGTCGCCTTCTCTCCAGCTGGTTCCAATCTCAGCAAAACTCCTCAATTAAATTGCCACCAATTTGCAGTCTCCTGTTGAGGTTTCTGGCATGTCTTATGCAGGAGCCAAGAAGAATGGCTGGGAAAGGACAGCAGCTCTAGGGGCAAAGGTCAAGTCCAACCCCATCTTTCTAGAGCAGATATCCCTCAGATGACCCCACCCTGGCCATCACTGAGGTATTCCCACCCTGCCTTCAAGGCTCACCTCATGAGTCCTGAAGCCTTCTCCAAAGCTGTGCAGGCCAGGGAGGTGGGAAATGCAGTGTGATAGTTAAGAGTGCAGGGCTGCTGTCAGATAGACCCAGCTTTGAATCCCAGCTCTGCCTCTTACTAGCTATGTAGCTTAGCCAGTTATTTATCCTCTCTAAACTCCAGCTTTACTATCTGTAAAATAGGCAGAATAAAACCTGCCATATAGAGTTGTTGTATGACATGTGACTGTGGGGAATCAGGATTGGCCACCTCAAAATATGTCTCTTTACCTTGATTATTTTCTCTGAAAGAAACTTTGACCTTCCCTGCCACTAACTGCCTAAAAGAATTTAAGATAGAAGGCCTGTCCCCAGGACAGGCCATCACCATAGATAACTCTGGGTATCAATAGACTGGGAGGGTCCTTGATAAGCCCATTCTTATCAAAGTTCTGTTGACCAAACATTTACATTTGTAAGGGAAATCTCCATTTGTAAAGGTATCTCCCTCTCTGTACTAAGAGGGGGTTATGACCTCATCTCTAGAAACTTGTCAGTGTGGGAGGTGAGGCCTTAAATCTGCATAATAACTTATTCTTGTTTACTGTGCTTTTCTGGTAATCTCCCATAGGTGACTCCCCCTACCCTGAACATTCTTTTTTGTCTTTATCTGAATATGCTATTTAAGAGGACAACCTCTGCCATTTTGTCAAGATACTCAGTTTCCCTGGGTCTCTCCCAAGTATACATGTTATAAAGCTTTGTTTGATTTTCTCCTGTTATTCCGTCTCATTTTAATTTAATTTGTAGCCCAGCCAGAAAGGACCCAGAGTGGGTAGAGGATAGGTCTTTCTCCCCTTCATGACTGTTCAGGGAGTGCATTTAGCATAATTCAGCAAACATCAGCTGCTATGATTAAACCCCCACTCTCACCCCAGCTCCCACAAAATGCCGAAATATGACTACCTCTGAGCTCTTACCACACTGGGTTGAAATGATCCAACAGTAGGTCTGTTTCACGACTGCACAGAAAAAAGCCTACCCTCCATCTCCAGCACCTATCACACCATGGGTATTCCATAAAGGTTTGGCAAATGAACAAAGCTAAGAGCTATAAAGAAAAAACTTTATTCTTCTCCTTTACTTTCACTCCCTACTCTCAACCCTTCTGGCTACCAAATATGTGGAGTTTTTCCCTACACCAGGAAATTCTCAGACACCAGCTGAGTCTCCTACAATTTAACTCAACTCTGACACTGTCTACCTGGAGTTAGTGTCAGATCCCACAGATTAAGGGCTCAGACTCACAATACACCCCCCCCAGCCCCACTATAGGGGCAAATCATGACTCCAGGTTGTCACCTGTGTTTCTGATTGACTGGCTATAAATCAGAGGTTCCCACAATCCCTCCTCAGTGATAAACAAATGGCAAGCAATAGGATATATTGGAGTATATGAGAAAGCCATTTAGTGTAAAACTAATTCAGTGTGACCTTGTTTTTCCAAAAGGGCATGACATGGCCATTGAGCATGCACTGTATATCTGCTTTAAGTATGTACGATGTCCCAAAGACAAGAACAATGCCCTTAAAGATAAAGTAACTTCCCCCACATCGGAATTTCCTCAAGGATAAGCATCTCTCCCTAGGCTAGGGATTGGGTGCTGACCTGCTGTGACCACCCAGCTCAGAGACCACAGACCTGCTACCTGCTGTGTTCATCAATTGCTGTGTGAATCACTGGGCCTTCGGGGCAATGTCGTGACTGTTGTGAAAGGGACATTCCAATGATATATGATACATGCCCTTTGATGGTATATAACCACTCTGTACACCCCACTTCTTTGGTGCCCTTTCTTCCTTAGGGAAGGACGGCCCCAGGCTAGTCCTCAAGTCTGGCTCATAATAGACTCATGCCAATTTTGATTTATAGATTGGTTATGGATTATTTTCTTTGACATCAGTTTTGATTAATTAGCTGGAGTGGCTCATAGAACTCAGGAAAACAGTTTACTTACTAGATTACCAGTTTATTATAAAAGAATATAACTTAGGAACAGCTGGATGGAAGAGATGCATAGGGAAAGGTATGTGGGAAGGCCATGCACCTTCCATGTCCTCTCCAGACACCACTTTCCTAGCTCCTCCACATGTTCACCAACCTGGAAGATCTCCAAAACCCATCTTTTTGGGGTTTTATGGAGGTGTCATTGCATAAGCATGATTGATTAAATCATTGGCCATTGATGGTTGATTCCCCTCCAGCCCCTCTTTCTTCTCCCCTCCTCAGAGGTGGGACAGGGGGTAGATCTGAAAGTTCCAACCCTCTAACTGCAAGGTTGGTTCCCCTGGCAACCAGCTCCCACCTGGGCTTTCCCCAAATCACCTTATGACATAAACTCAGAAGTGATTGAAAGGGGCTTGTTATGAATAACAGAAGACTCTCTTTTCACCTTTATGGCTCTTATCACTTAGGAAATTCCAATGGCTTTGGGAGTTTTGGGGCAGGAACAGGAAGGCAACCAAATATATATTTCTTATTATAAATCATAATATTACAGGAGCATATTACATATGCAGTCAGCTTACATTTTCCCTATCAATATGGACTCAGAAGAGATACATGGAACCTACTCAGGCTTCTGGAAATTCCTCTGTAACATGATACTCTTCGTGGTTTGTTTTCTCCCTGATTTGTCTATTCAACCCCTTAAACTAAATCACTCACTTAGAGGAAGTGGCCCCAGCCCCCACTTAGGGTCTACCAACTTGGCGAAACCTTCAGCAGTCAGCAGAGGTGGAATTAACATTCACAAGGGCAAAGAGTCTCAAGCCAGCGGTCTGGGGTCCTCATCTGCATGGGCGATAACATGTGCGTGTTGTCTTCAAGGCAGAAATGGCCCAAAGAACCACTCAACCAGCTCCGGGAAATGGCTAAATGGCAGGTCAAATTGCCCATAACTTTGACGAGGAGAATGGCTGGATGATTCCAGCGCCTCTCTAGGGAGAAATGAAATTCAGAATTCAAGCGTCAAGAAAAGGAATCATAAAAAAAAAAAAAAAAATCCCCATGCAGAATTTATATCCTGCCATAAAATGGAGAAGGACTTAGGATGCAAAAAGATCCTCCTATTAGCAGAGCGCATTTGTCAGGAAACAACCTCCCTCAGCTGGACGAGGCTGTTTGCCTTCAGACAGTTCCTGTCAGGGACAAACAATCCAGACATTTTCAATTATAGCATATCAACTTGTTTTTAAATTATAAGGCTGCCTGGAAGAGCCAACTCCCTGCCGGAAATATACTACGAGGTGCTCTGGAGCAGATGCTATGTGATGTGGTGAGACCACCAATCTGTCCAGATGCAGAGGATTATGCACCTTCGTGTGCAGCCCAAGCGGAGCCACGGGGCAGTGGGCAATCTTGGAGCTGGCCCCTCTCCCACTCCAATAGCCCTGGGTGTGCAAATGTCTAACACTGCCTCATCCCAGCACATGTACAAGTTTCTAGAAGTGTCCTCCTCAAAGAACCTGACACTTACCTATGAGTCCTTTCAGTGGTGTGTGGGAGGCACTCCTAGTTCCCTTCCCTGTTGTGTGTTTGTGCCCATGAAGAGATGGATGCGGAGAGAGTATGCAAGGAGTCGGCACCCAGGCTCTCCTGTGTGTAATCCACCCTTCCTCCTCATCCACTCAGGAAGGGCACTGTCTTGTCAAGTGATACAGATGGGCTTCACTCCCTCACCAGGTTGAAATATAGCCTCTATTCCAACAGAGAGTCAAGCTGTCCTTTAATGAAAGGCTCCACATGGTGGAGGTGAGACAAGCCCTCTCCCTTCGAGGTTTACTTAGGTGTACACTCACTCCCCTAGCCCTCTCTTCTGGAAGCCTCACCATCCGGTGTCCCTCCTCTCCTCTCTGGGGACACTCTAACCCTTTCTTGTGGCAGCCTCTGGCATCAGCTGGATGTCAGGGAAGCCATTCCCCATCTGGACTTCCACTCACTGTTAAAGGTTGAGGTGTGGCAGGAGCGGCTGTTGTCTCCCGGATGGAGGGAGAGATGTGGGTGCTTCAAATGCACTAAGGTCTCTGTCCCTGAGAGCTGGCACAACCAGCTTCCTCCTAATTGTCTGAGGTACAAACATACCCCACTACCACAAGAATTTGTTTTCTTTTGAAACCCATATATTCATTTTAGCTATACAACTTGGACTCTATTCCTTGTGAAGCAATAATCCTGGCCTTTTTGTGATAAAGAATCCTTTCTCTCCTTCCTGAGCCCATTCATTATAAAAGGCCCACAAAAGCCTCTGTCTGAGCTATCTCGGACAATGGTGCCATGCTTCCACTCTTATCATGATGACTGGGAACAGGGTAGGGACCATTTCGGTTCATTCTGCAGCACATATAAGATAAGGCACTTCCAACATCCCTTTGTCAACCCACAAGCACAAGCCCTCAATCCACCTTTCTGGAGTTTTACTCCTCTGCTCCCAGCTGTGAAGCAAGAGCATCTCCAGACAGGGAGCCCAGAGAAGCAGCCTTCCCAAGGAAAAGGGGAATGTGAAGCAGTAAGGATAGCTCGCAAGACTTCAGGAGCACCTCTGGTGCCAGGTCACGTGGCTCTCCAGGCTAGAGAGCCCCCACTCAGCACCAGGCAGGGCCTAGTGTAAACCTGGGAACTTCAGGGATCTTAAGTGGCTGTCATTCCTTCTAACCAGCTTCCATACCTTCATCTTGGGTTTATGTTTTGAGACATTGAGATCTCCAGAGCTGTCTTCCAGACTATTCCTGCTCTGGGGAACTGGATGGTAAAATCCTGTCTCTCTCTACTGTCACCTTTTCTACATCAATAATACATATTCTAGTGTCTAGCATCTTTAGACAAAAATTCTCCCACTACTCCATATGCTCTTACAACCCCATTTTCTCCCTTCATTTCTTGGTCAATCTTCTAGAAATAACACTCTCTCCTGTCTTCACTTCATATTCACCTGACCCACTGAAACCTGGTTTCCATGCTCACAACTCAAACATCTGCTGCTAAAGTCTTCAATGACCTCCTTGTCATGACATCCAGTGTCCATCATGATATTGGCTCCTCCTGGTTTTCCTTTGCTGCTCTTTATCATAAGGTGACCATAGAATTTTCATCCAATCCAGGACACTTTAAGAGTGAAAAGAGGAAGAATAAACTATCATGTGGGCACCACAGACATAAACCAGAGCAAACTGCAGGCAAACCGGGACACAAGATTACACTCAGCATCAGCCTCCTTTACTGGCTTCTCTTTCCCTACTCATCCTTAAAGGCCAGTGTCTCCTGGGGCTCTGTCCTAATCCCTCCTCTTTTCATTCTACAGACTTCTTTTAGGTGATCTCTCCCATTAGAAAGACTTTAAATATCATCTACATGCTAATGATTTTCAAATTTATATCTCTAAGTGCAGTAGCCAGCCTTGAAGATGGCACCAATGATCCTTGAAGTCTGGTATTCACACCCTTGTGTAGTCCCCTCCATTGGTGTATCAAGGTCAGTCTGTGTGACCAATAGAATACGGTGGAAGTTAGGGTGTGTTACTCTGAGGCTAGATCAATGAAAGACATTGCCATTTCTGCCCTGCTTTCTTGGATCACTTGCTCTGGGGGAAGCTCCCCTGTCATGAAGACACTCACACAACCCCTGAATCCACAGGGTGAAAATTTAAGGCCTCTTGCCAACAGCACCCACTTGACATCTGTGGGAGTGCACCATCTTGGAAGCAGATTCTCCAGTCCCAGTAGAATGTTCAGATGACTATGATCCTGACCAGCAGTTTGACTGTAACCTCATGAGAAATCCCCAAGCTAAAGCACTCCTCAATTCCTCGTTTACAGAAACCGAAATAATAAATATTTATTGTTGTTTAAGCCACTGAGCTTTGAGGGCAATTTACCATAAGCAATAAGTAAACAAATAAACAACTTCATTCTTTCTCTTAAGTTTTATATCTAGATACCTCAATGTCTCAGCTCTGTACTTGAATATCTCAAAGATAACTTAAATTCAGCACTTCTGAACTAAACACATTTCCCCTCCACCACCTTCTTCCCCAAACTGTTTCTTCACTTGCTCCCCATCTCACTAGATGGTGGAAGCATCTTTCCAGTTACTGAGCCAGAAATCCAAACATCATCCTTGCCTCCTCCCTCTCACTCTATATCCTATCAATTGCCAGTTCCTGACAATTGATTCTCCCTCCTAAGTAAGTGTCTCAACTCCATCCAACTCTTTCTATCTACTTTAATTCAGGCCATCATCATCTTTCCTCTGAGTTACCACAACAGCCTCCTTAGCTGATCTCCCTGCTTCTGTTTTTACTACCTTTCTATCAAGATCTTCTTTTCACAGGAAAGTAAATCAACCATGTCACCCCTCTCCCTACTTGAAACCCTTCAATGACATCACAGTGCCTTTAGAATAAAACCCAAGCCCCCATAGGAGTTCACAAGAACCCCATAATGTGTCTCAACCTAACCCCCAGCCTCCTGCTTTGCCATTCCCACCTGGGCATGCTCTACTCCCTTTTGCCTATCAGATTGTGCACATTCTCTTCCTGTCGGGTACCAATACCCTTTCCCTCCAAATCCATAGCTGTCACCAGACTGACTCATTCATCCTTCAGGTTTCAGCCTAAAGGTCACTCCCTGTAGGAAGCCTTCCCTGAACAACATTGACCATGTTAGGTCCTATTGCAGGTTGGGTTCCCCAGGAAGCAGAGCCTGAGACAGAGATTAACGTGCAAGTTTATTAGGGAGTACTCTCACAATCAGCACCTGTGGAGGGGAAGGAAGCAGGATTGGGCAGAGGGAGAAGTTGAGCTGTGATGCAGCCCCAAGAAGGCTTCTGCTAATCTCACGGGAGTTCTGAGACTCAAACGACCCCTCAGAATTGTCCCAAGTTGAGGGAAGGAGGTGGAGCCTTTATGCACACATATCTATCAGTCATTGGATGCAGCTGCTCCAGGAAGGGGGCAGGATCTTGGGCCAGGTGACTCTCTTCCAAAGAGGAAATCTCCACACGCTGACAGCCGAATGCCCTCCCTCTGCAGCAGCCCTCCCAGCAGCTGGGGGACTAAGTCCTTCATCCCTGCTGGGGGCCCTCTGCAGGCATCACAGAGCGCTCCATGGGAACCTCTGTTATTTACTCCTACACACCTTGTACTCACTCACGCTGCATTGTAACGGCCTGATTCTAGTCTCTGAACTGAGCACAGGTTCACACTTTTTTCATCTCTCTAGCCCAGCACCTAGCACTACTTGGCATACAGTAGGTGCTCCATAAAAGTCTGTTGAATGAATTTGAAGGACGAGAGGTGATCTTCAGGGCCTTCCAGGGAGGAAAACTGGTTCATAACTCCCTGGAAATCCTCCTTTCCTGAGCTGCATCTGCTCCCACCTGAGCCACGACCATGTGGCATTCCCAAGGGTGGGTCTGTTCCCAGAACAGAGGGTCAAGCCAGCCCTGAGCCCTGGAGGAACAAGGGCAGGCATACTTCACACCTGCTGGGTCAGCTATCTGCTGCTGGAAACGCAGAGCCAGAATTAACAAGTCTGATACACCCAGATGCCCAAAAGGAATATTTTTTTTTCTCCTGACTTTATTCTCACTTATTAAATTTTAAACAGCCCTCGAAGACTCCAGCCTAACACGGAAATCAAACACAACAAAACAATGTGTTTGTTTCCTATTAATATGGTAGAGCAGACAGTCCTGCTGCAGCGAAGCTGTGAGTTATTGGAGAAAATTAACCATCTTCTTCTCTGGGCAGACCCAGAGCTCCACTCACAGGTAGCCCCAGGCGGGCCCAGCATTCCACACGGAGATCAAGACTTCAGCTCCCGGGAGCCCCAGCTGCCTGTGCACGTACTCACCTGCAGGCCGCTACCAGGACAAGCCCAGGAGTCGTCAGAGAGCTTCTGGCTGCTTGGGGAAGCCCAGGGAGGGCAGAAGGCTGTGCCCCAAAATAGCTTTCTGCCAACCTAGGTTCTCTGGCACCAGCTACATGCTCTGCAAACTTGATTGCTGGGGAGGGTTCTTCAAGAAGTTCCTGTGAAAATGGACAGGGAGCTCCTAGAGGAGAGCCGGGTGTGGTCTCCAGAGCTGTCTGAGGTCGTCTGTACTCCTGCCTCCATCTTCCCTGCCTGAGCTGGGCCCTGCCGCTAGACAGGAAACATTTGGAAGCAGCCTTTTAGATGTAGGGCCATCTTGAGACAGTATGAAAACAAGTTATGCAAATCAATGGCAAGTAAAGTGAGCTTTAAATTGGGTGATCATATAATTTATCATCCAAATTAGGACACTTCTGAGAGTGAGAGTGCTGTTAATCATTAAGCTGGCAATATGTACAAATATCGAAACATTATGTTGTACACCTGAAACTAATATAATGTTATATGTCAATTATACCTCAATTTAAAAAATCATTAAGCCTAGATAACATGAGTAAATTGTGACTGTCTCTGGTTTTAGACTCTTCCATCCCACTCCTGATCTTTCAACCCACCCCTGACCCTCTCTCTAAACCTCACCATGCCCTGAGCCTCTCCCTAAGAGCAAGGAGTGAGGATGGAGTAGCCATCTGGATGAAGTGCAGGTCGAGGAAAAGATGCAGTCCAGAGAAGGGATGATGGTCAAACATGGAAGGGGTACACATTTCCTGGGAATTTTAAAGGGCATTTTCACTTGAAATCTGGTGCGATAAAATGACCAAGGCACAAGTTCCTGTTTTGTATGTTCTCTTTTGTGACCCCCATAGTGCCCAGCACAGAACAGAGCCTTGTGGAGAAGAAGGTTCCGAAAGGGAAGGTGGGAGAGAAACCTAAATCAAACCCCTCCCATCCCAAGTTTGCCCTGATCTGGCCCGTCCTCTGTATTCAGGGGTTGGGGCAGCAGCTCTTCCCTCCAAGCTTCTGTTTGGTGATCACCTTGGGCCAAAGGAGGTTGGATCTTCACAGGAGTAAAGAGACCAGAGGCCACTGGTCCATCACCCACTGGTGGCCCAAGCAACCACAAGTCATCCCAGGGACAGTGGATGCTGAGCCCTGGATGCTGAGGCATTGAGCGTGTGTGTATGCTTGAGTGTGTGCTGGTGTGTGTGTGCTTGTGTATGTGTGCTTGCTTATATTTGTGCTGAGATGACCCAGTGTGCTTTCAAACAGACTGGTGGGAGCAGAATTTTCTCTCTTTTTCAGTGTTTACAGAGACAGGGAGGGGCAAAAACACCTGCAGGACAACCCCCTTCTCTCTCTACATAGCTTCAGAGGGGATCTTCCTGAAACCCTACCTTCTGCCACCTGCTGAATAGATAATTGTGCAAAGGGCCCCAAGGCTGAGAAGATGACCCAAACAGCTCTACACGTGGCATCTGGGCACAACTAGCTGATCATGAAATTGTCCCAATGGCAGTGGACAGAGTAGACATTTGAAAGGTGGGTTGATAGATGACAGAATCCAAGAAGTCAACACCATGTCCCCAACTCCTGCAAGTATCTATTTAGGTGTACCTTCCAGGCAAAGCTGCTGAGGTTGACCACCTTAATTACCCAACTGGATGCCCAGGTTCCAGGTCTGGCAGCTTCATTGACCACTAATCCAGTAGAAAACATCAGGTGATGCAGGCAGAGGCACTGGTCAGCTGTCCTTCAAGGAAACTGAACTGATAATTAAAATGACTCACTGTTGACAGGAAAGATTGAGGAGCTTTCTGGGCCAAGGTGATCACTGAACTGAAACCTAGCCAGTAAATGCCAGCCCCCAAAAGCCCTGCCAGCCCAGTTCCCCCAAGATCAAGTCCAAAAGGCAGCCTGTCTGTGCCAGAAAGTGGAACACTCCATGCAGAAGAGCAAAGAATAACAAAGGAAGCCCTCCAGGGGCAGAAGCCACCTCAAGCCATGAATCCATGTGCAGATGGGCCCTGGTGACACTAGGGAAAATTTGAGAAAATTGCCACCAAATTCCACCTCATTGCTAAGAACCCAAAGGATTCTTTGCCACCAAGCAAGAGCAGTGGCAAAGACTGGGGGAGGCCAAGTGGCATGCGTGTGTTCAGGCTGAATGTGGGTGAGCAAGTGAGAGGGTTTACAGAGGTACGGAGGGCAGCTGATGACCTGCGCTCTGAGGGGAGTAGAGATGCTCTATGAGGTGTAGCACCAGGGCAGCAAGACTGCCTGCTTTCACCGTTCAGAAGCCAGGCAGGTCCTGAAGGCTGTTCCCATGGAGAAGCACTAAGTACCGTTCTGAGCAAGGTCATTCTGGGATCAGTGCATGGCCTCAGCCCAGGAAGAGAAGGGATTGGGTCCACTGGGATGTATGCTCTGGAACAGTGGTTCAAAATACAATTTTATAGCCTCATCTCCTCATGTATCTCTGGTTACCTTTAAAATCATCCTACTTCCCTTTCAAAATCTCTGTGGTGCCTACTCATTGAGTCCAGAGAGTTCTAGAGGGAAGGAAGGGGGGACACACCTGGATCCAAGCCTCCTACCTCCACCTCTAATAGCTTTTCCCATTAACTCCTCACCTCCTTTTCTGCCTGGACAGCCAACCCTGAGAAACCTGGATCTCCTGCCATTTCCTGAGTCAGAGCATATTCTAACACCAAGGCTTGCCAGCTCTGATGACATAGCAGGTGACAGTCCCAGGTGCTTCAAAGGCAAGAGCCCCAAAGGCCCCACGTGCAGGAAATGAGTTATTTTCACAATGTGGCTTGTTGAATTTTACGCTGCTTTCCCAAGCATGCCTGAATATAAAACCCAGCATCTACTCGAGTCAGCAAATCATAGTGGTTGAAGGAATAACTGCCATCATTTTTACAGTATAAGATAATTGTTCAAGACACCTCTGCTTTTCCTTCTGCGATTTTCCCCAAATTGGTTCAATATTTACTAAATACCCACCTTGTGGGGAACATCATGCTGGGTATAAGGGGAGTAAAAGGAAGACAAGACCCACCAGCCTGCCCTCAAGTTGCTTCCAGGAGATGACTGGGGATGAATGCAAATGATAATAAAGGGAAGAGGCCAAAGAGAGCTGAAAACAAACAGACACAGAGGGTTAGAAGAGAGACAGATGGGCCAGTTGGTTGATCAGGAAAGCTTCAAGAAGGAGGCCATTTTGGATAGGTCCCACAGGACAGAGCCAGTCTACCAGCCCATAGAAGCAGAGGGAAAGAGATACCATGATAGAGTGAAGAGAACTTGATGTTTCACATCAGCAAAACCTGAGATCAAACCCTAGTCCTACCACTCACTAGCTGACCAATTTTGGCCAAGTCATTTAGCCTCTTTGTGCCTTTTCTTCATCTCTGAATTGAGAAGAATAACTCCAGCCTCACAAGGTGGCTACAAAGATCAAATCAGCTAACATTTGTAAACAGCCCCTTCTGGCGCACAAAAGTGCTCCATGAATATTAATTTATTAATTCCAAACATTGCACTAAGTCATCTCACCATTAACCCCACATGTTCCTTCCTCTGAGCTACTCCCAGGCTGAGAAGATGGCGAGGGGAAGCGGGGAGCAGAGTTCACAGCCGACATGCTAGGCCAGGCATTGCTCCCGAGTGGAAAACAATAAACAGCTTTCACTTGTTCTTCTCCCTGGAGCAGCTATTACAGAGTTTAAAAGCAAACCAAAGTAAACATCCAGAAAAGAAGAGGCATATGCACGTACACACACATACATACACACACACACACACACACTCTCTCTCCTCTTTGTAAAAGAGGTTGCTATGGAGATGAAACAGAGAAAGAGCAAAGACAGAGGAGCCACTGAAATGGCTATAATTAATTTAAAGCATTAGAAACAATTAAAATTGTATTAAAGCAAGTTCATTTGAACAAGGCGTAAACCGGGTGAGCAAATCACATCAAGCATGAACAAAATAAAGCATTGCTTTGGGGTGTTGGAACAGGTACCTTCAAAGGAAAGAAAGAAATTATTGCACAGTCTTCAGGAACAATAAAATATGTAACCTAATTTATCTAATGTTTCTGAAAACAAGACAGTTCTCCAATAATTCTGTTTCCTCTAGTACCTTTATGCCAGGTTGAAAAACAAAATGAGAGGGGCCAGCCGGGTGGCGTAGCAGTTAAGTTCGTGCACTCCACTTCAGCAGCCCGGGGTTCGTGGGTTCGGATCCTGGGCGCAGACAGACACACCACTGGTCAAGCCATGCTGTGGCAGCATCCCATATAAAATAGAGGAAGATGGGCACAGATGTTAGCCCAGGGCCAGTCTTCCTCAGCAAAAAAAAAAAAAAAAAAAGAGGAGGATTGGCAACAGATGTCAGCTCAGGGCTAGTCTTCTTCATAAAAAAATAAAAAACAAAACAAAATGAGGGTAGAAAGTTACTCCTTATCAAGTAAATGAATCTATGTGTCTTTGTCAGTCACTGTGTCAGATCTCTCACCAATAGAGAAGGGGAGAGAGGAACCAACATTGTGGAGCACCTACTGCACGCCAGCTGCTCTCCTACTGCACGCTGTGCCCTTTGCCTCATGACTCCCACAGGCTCCACGAGGAAGGCCTGAGTGGCCTGTCCCACCAACACACGACTCAGAAAGATCCATAACTTACTCAAGGCCCCACAGCAATTTGGTAGCCAAAGAAGCACTTAAACTCAGATCTGTCTAGATTCCAAAGTACATGTTCTTGCCACCACTTCTCATGGAAGAAACCAAAATAGGACATGGGACAATTAGCAACAAGGTACCATTTTTGAGCACCTACTGTATGCCAGGCTCTGTGGTACACATCTTACAAACATCATCTGATTTGATGCTCACAAGGGCCCTCCATTTCACAGAGAAGGAAACTACAGCACTCACAAAGTCCAACTTGCCCAAGATGACATAATCAATAATGAGCAGAATCAAGATTCACCCCCAGACCTGCTTAACTCTTTAACCCCCAACCCTCTGCATTTGTTCCTTGATTGCTCAACTCCTAGAACACTTATCGTTGCTACACATGGCACAACCTGCCTTAGATTGAGTAGCATTTGGGGGTGTCTGGATATTTCATGTTTCCATTTAGAAAATTGGGGATAGCAGAGAAAATTTTTCAGAGGAGGCAAATTTCAAAGTGGATCTTGACTTGGACAAGTGAGATTTGAACAGGCTGAGTCCCTACTTATTCCTGAGATGAGATGATCCTGAAATTTAGAGCTGGAGTTGGAAGGCCCCAAGACAAGGACAAACACAAGGGATATTTGCATGAGGTGGCCTGAAGCCCCAAGGCTAGATGGAGAAGCAGACCCACTTGTCCAGAGAAGACAAGTCGGTGGCCAGGAGAGTGGTGCTGAGTGTCAAATCCAATGATGAAGTGAGGACAGAAGTGGGAGAGGAAGTCAGAAGGTTGACAGCAGGCAAGTCAGTTGTAGGACAACCAGGAAGAAGGAAGAGAAGTAGAGAGGGAGCTGCAATGGGAGCCTGTATGCTGGAGCCTCTCTATTCTTTGGTATCTGATGAGTATGTTCCATGGACAGGTGGATGGCCCCAAGGATCTCATCAGAAGGGCCAGCCAACCGTTAGCCAGTACTCTGCAGTATAGTCATACTTGTCATTACAGTATTGAAATATGTCATACTGGTTATACATAGTCAGTTCTCTGAAACTCACAAGGGCTCACATCAGCTTGGTCACCCCACCCCTCTTCCATGACCCCTCAGAGCTCCCCATATGCCAGTAACTACAGGGGTGACACCTGCTTTAACCCCCCAGCATTGTTATGTTGTGCCAGCCTGGACCATTGTAGTGGGTAAGTATTTTTGCATATCACCCTTTGCACTATGATAAGGCATTTCAAAAGTGACACACTGAATCCTGACCACAACCATGGATAGAATGATCTTGATTTTATTAATGCAGGCTTTGGGAGGTTACACAACAGCCTAAGAGAAGTGGCCATGGGAGACAAAGGCTAAGAAGCTGGCATAAGCCAAGGGGGGACACAGGAAGATGAATGGCTGGCATCTGTTCTCTCACAGCTCAAGGAACTGCGCTTGGATTTATTTCCTATGGGGAGAAATTCTATGGGTCACATGGAAAATGCTAGACCATAAGCTGCCTGTGAAGAGGTCATCTAAGCACTTTATTAGCCCACTCCCTGGATATGTTAAATACAGATAGCCATGTTCAAGAGATAGATTTATTGATCAAACAAAGAATCAGATGATAGTTCAGTAGCACCTATAGCAGCCTCCTGCCTGTGATTCCAGAAGGGAAGTGGGGGGGGCGGGGTTAATAAATGTCCTCCATTCCTCCTGACAGAGAAGATAAAAGGCCTCGCTGTGCAACTGGGGTCTCCAGAAATATGTATTCCTCCATGTAATTCATTAGTGTACACCAACATGGTGCAAAAGCAATGTGTATTTCAAGTTATGATTTCCCAGAGGATAATTTCCTTTGCCTTGATAAACTGCAGCTAAATGTCCAGACCACACACTGCAGAACAGTATGAGCTAGAAGTTGAAGCAGAAAAGAAGTAACCTAGAGCTCATGAGGTAGAAGGCAGGGCCAGGCAGGAGAAAGAGGGTTGTGGGTTCATTCATTCATTCATTCATTCATTCAGCAAATATTTAATGAGCACCTACCATGTGCCAGACACTGTTTTAGGCACTGAGAATATGGAAATAAATAAGATTAGCTAGTTAGCTGGCTAGATAGATGATAGATATTCCCTTCTTTCATGGAGTTTCCAATCTAGTGGGGGAGGGAGACAATTTAAACAAATACAATGTCAGGCTATAAATAGGTAGAGCCAGTGCAAAGATCCTGAGTCCAGAATGTTCTTGGTATGTTTGAGAAAGAGCAAGGAAGCCAGTGTGGCTAGAACAGAGCATGTAAGGGAAAGAATGGGAGAGGGTGTATAAGGACTAGATCTGTAGAGCCTCATAGGCCATAGAGAAGAGTTTGAATTTCATCCTGGGTATAATGGGGAGTTTGAAGCTGTTAGAGTGTTTTAAGTAGGACAGTGACATAACCTGATTTATATTTTAAAATATCTCTAGTTGCTGGGTGGAAAATGGATCATAATAGGCTAGAAATGCAGGGACATCAGTTAGAGGCCATTGCAGTATAAATAATATTTATTGAGGGCTTATTATGTCATGTATTAATTCATGTAATCCTCACAGCAACAAAAGACACCTTTATTATCTCCACTCCATGGTTGAGGAACTGAGGCATAGAGAGGTTAAACTGACAGAGATGGGTATTGAACCCAGGTCCTCTGCCTCTAACCTACTATGCTATGCTGCCTCTCAGCAATAGTCTAGGCAGGATATCATAGTGGCCTGGACAATGATGGTAGCTAACAGAGGTGGTGAGAAATGGTTGGATCTCAGTTATGGTTTGAAATCAGTGCTGATTAGCATCTCAACTAGATGGAAGACACAAAGAAAATACAGTTGGAGACCATTGTGTCAAAGGTGCTGATTTAAAGTTCTAGTAAGAGCCAACCACAACCTCTAACTCAGTGGTTTATAAATCCAGAGACTCAACAGAAATTTTCACAAGCACAGATTCTAAAACCTCATTCCACAGGCAGTGAGGGAGACATTCCAGAGGCAGGCCCAGGAACTGCATTTTTAAACCACCTCCCAGGTGGGCAGTTGGTCCCTGGGCCAGCACTGGGAGTCCCTGAACTTGGCTTTACATCATAGCTCCTAGAATGTGAGTGCCAAGAGCACCTGAGAGGTGACAGTGTCACACTTCACCTGAAGATGAGGACCCCAAGGCCCTAAGAGGAACTGGTTTGGCCCAATTAACAAGGGGCAGTGCTGAGGACAGAATCTAGATCTTTTGACTCCTGGGCCAGAGCTGTGTTCACTACCCCATGTTGACTCCTCCTGACAGCACCACATCACTTACCTGCATCACTGCTTCTGCAAGGAAAGGGAAAGGACCCTGAACGACCTCTGAGTTCATGGGAAGAGCATTATACTTGGGATCAGAAGATGTGGATTCAGGCTCAGACTCTGCCACCTGATCTCAGCTGATCTCTCAGATCTCAGCTGCGAGATCCTGAGAAAGTCATTTTACCTCTCTGGGCTTCCCTTTGCTCATTTGTAAAATGGAGACTTTAGGTCCTCATACTACTGCTATTTGATTGAATGAAATAACACGTGTGAAACACTTAGTAAGACCTTAATGTTCGTCATTCTTTGGGGTTTTATGACCAGTCATCCAGATTTTCTGGCTCCTGATACAATGTCTTTCTCCTACAGCATTTTCATTCGGATTTTGACATTTCTGTGTCTCCAAGATCAAATGCAGGCACTCCAGGAGGAAGGAGCATCTCTAAATGGTACAACCAATGATTAAGCGGCCTAGGGGCTGAGCAGCAGGGGGAGAGCACAGAGGAACCAGTGAGAAGTGAGGGAGGAGAGTTGCGTGGCACACACACCAGCCCTGCCACAAGGGCACCGAGAATCCATAACAGAGACGGGGCCAAATAGCCTTCCATGTTCCCAGGTGTGGCTGAACCACAATTGGTTATATGTGTGTAACAAGTTGCACCTCACAAATTGCTTTCAGTAAATTGTTTCACTTGAGCCTCAAAACAACTCAAAGTTATTACTGCCCCCCATTTTAGAAATGAAAAATTGAGGCTCAGTTAAATCACTTGCCCAGAAAACACACTAATAAGCAACAGATCTGGTTTTAGACTCACGATCTAACTCCCATCTAGACCAGTGTTATCCAATAGAAATATAATGTGAGCCACTTATGTGATTTTCAGTTTTCTGATAGCCACATTTTTAAGAAATAAGAAGGTATAATTCATTTTAATCATATATTTTATTTAACCCAATATATCCAAAATATTATCATTTTAACACATAATCAATATAAAAAATTTTAAATGAGATGTTTTTCATTCTTTTATTTCATATCATCTTTGAAATCCAATATCTATTTTACATTTATAGCACATCTCAATTTACTAGGCACATTTAAAGTGATCAATAGCCACATGTAGCTAGTGACTGTCATTGGACATCTCTAGGCCAGGAGTCAACAAAAATCCTTCTGTAAAGGATCGGATAAATATCTTGGGCTTTATAGGCCACATCCATACTCTGTTGCATATTCTTTTTTCTCTTTTTTTTAATGACCTTTTAAAAATATAATATCCATTCTTAGCTGACAGCTGTACAAAAATGGGCCACGGACCGGATCTAGCCTGTGGGTCATAGTTTGCCAACTCCTGCTCTAGACCCCAAGCTCACTGAGGGCAGGAACTGCATCTAACGCGTGCACTACTGTATCCTCTAGTGCCTGGAATATAGCAGGCACTCAGTAAATAGTTTGGAATTGAATTTAACTGAAGTAGGTCAGGCAGGACTTATTATTCCCACTTGATAGATGACAGAAATGAAATCAGAGAGTCAAAGTGACTTCTCCGAAGTCACACAGCTAGGTACAAACCCAAAGCTGCATGACTTCCAGCCCGCTGCTCTTTCCTCCAGGTCATGCTTCTAATACCTGATGATACCTGTTTCATAGTGCATTGACGGTCACTCTGATTCCCAGCTCTTCCATCTCTCTTTGCCTCTGGATTTGATCTCAGGCTTCCAGGATCCCCAGTGCAGCCTGGCAGGGAGGAGGAGTCAAGGAGTCCTGCACATTTTAGGAGACACAGGCAGAGCTCCCAGCAGGCAACGCTGTCATGATGAAGAGACTGTGCTGTGCTCCTCTGTCTCCATTCCAGGATCACGCTGGAAATGAGTGCTCTTGTAAGGTTAGAGAAAATGCATTTCTATTATCTATTTCAGGCTAAAAGCATCTGCCTCCTTCACAAAGAAGGTAGTGAGCCAGTTATAATTACACACCGTACACTAGGGAGCATGAAAGTGACATTTAGTGACACAAGCCTCGGATATGTGGTGGCTGTAGTAAACATTATATAATTGCTGTAGCATCGATCCCAACAATTAATGCCAAAAAGCACAGACAGAGGTTCTGGAAGTTCTCCAAGAAACCGCCACAACCTGAAGGTAAAATGGAACCCAAAATCTCTCTTGGAGACAGCTCCGTTTCCTCCAAATGTTAAGATTTTTTTTGGTAACGTTTTCTGTCCAAACAATTTTCACCACAGTTTTTCCAGGGTCCAAGGACCAGGGAGCAGGTGGAAACGGAGACACTAGGAAGTTCTCTGATGGGGTGGTCTGTTTTCCAGTCCCCTCTGGTCTAGCCCAGGAAATTGGTGAATTGGGGGAACTGCAAGGTCAGTGTGGCTGGATCGCAGAAGGCAAGTAGCAGGCCTCAAGAGATGGCCTGGAGAAGTTAAGGATCAGTCTTGCCTATAGGCAATGCAGTCACTAGAGCAGTTTATGATGAGAAGGAGAAAGACCATTTTGTATTTCGGAAAGAAGCAGAGAAACAAGGAGGAAATGACAATCGCTGAACTGCCAGCAGTGGCGATGGGGAGAAGTGGACAGTTAAAGAGATGTTTAAGAGGCAAGATTGATAGGACTCGAGTGATAGGATGTAGGAGAGTCAAGGATGATTTCCAGGCTTCTGGCTTTGGTGACTGGGAGGTTGGTGGCACTGAACCGTCGAAGGAGGGAGTGCAGGTTTGGAGGAAAAAGACAACGTGTCAGAGTGTTGAGGATATTAATTATAAGGGGGATTCAGATTAAAGGGGAAAGAGGAAATAGGGCTCAGAAGAGAGGCTGGAGTGAAGTTACAGAAATGTGAGTCACCTGCATCTAGGAAGTGATTGACCACAGAGGTGAGTGAGCTGCCTGGGGAGAGGAAACAGAGTAGTAGAAGAGAAGATCAGGGTCAGAGTAGTTAGAGGTGGAGAAAGGAAGAGGCTCCAACATTGGAGACTGAGAAGGAACAAACAGAGAAGGCAAAGGAGAAGCAAAGAAGGAAGAGGTCTTACAAACCAAGGAAAAGGAGTTTGGGAATAAAAGAGGTACAGAGCCATGTCTGCTGCTGAGATTCACTCAGTCATTCAACAAAGGTTTATTGAATACCTGCTATGTGCCAGCGCTATTCTGGGTACTGAAGACAGAGCAGTGAAATGAACATAACAGACGAAACTCCCTACCCTCGTGGGAAGTTCATACCAGCTGGAGAGAGAGAGAATTTAAGCAAACAAGTAAATTTATTTGGTATATGTAGTGGGTTGAACAGTGGTCCCAAAAAAGATATATCCAAGTCCAAACCCCTGGTACCCATTTGGAAATAGGGTATTTGCAGATGTAGTTAAGGATCTTGAGATCCTCCACACACAACAAAAATCATATAATCATCTAAATAAATGCAGAAAAAGCATTTGAAAATTTCAACACCCACTTATGATAAAAACTCTCAGCCAACTAGAAATAGAAGCAATTTTTCTCAGCCTGACAAAAGACAACTGCAGAAAACCTCTGGTTAATATCATACTTAATGGTGAAAGACTGAATGCTTTTTCCCTAAGACGGGGAACAAAGTAAGGATGTCCACTCTCACTATTTCTATTCATCATCACATCAGAAGTCCTAGTCACTGAAATGAATGAATGAATGAATGAATGAAGGCAGATTGGAGAGGAAGAATAAACTGTCTCTATTTATAGACAACATGACTGTCTACATAAAAAAAATTACAAAGAAACTACAAAAAAAATGACTAGAATCAATATAAGTGAGTTTAGCAAAGTCACAGGAAACAAAGTCAATAAACAAAAAGCAATTGTATTTGTATTTACTAGCAATAAACAATTATAAATTGAAATTTACAAAAATATCATTTATAATAGCACCCAAAACCATGAAACACTTAAGTATAAGACTAACAAAATATATGCAGAATCAGTATACTGAAAAGTAAAAAACACTGATAAAGAAATCAAACAAGATATAAATAAATGGAGAGAGACATTGTTCATAGATTTGAAGCATGGTGTTGTTAAGATACCAATTTTCCCTAGAGCGAGCTACACACTGAACACAATTTCAATCAATATCTCTGCAGGAACCAGAAATCAATACTCTGGTTCTAAAATTTTTATGGAAAGACAAAGGAACTAGAATAGACAAAACAATTCTGAAGAAGAACAGAGTTTGAGAAATCACACTACCTGATTTCAAGACTTACCATAAAGCCACAGAGTTTGAGAGAGTATCGTGTTGGAAAACAGGGTAGACATAGCGGTGTGCTGGAGCCAGCTCACACCAGCTCATGAGAGCCAAATTTTTGGAGTTTTACAAGTTGCTTGATGTCAAATTGGTTGCTTGAAATTGTCTACTGTGAGAGCATTTAAAAAATGAAAATCAGCAAACACTACGAATCAGGACTCCCCCCACTCCTTCCCCCAAAAGCCAGTTGTTAAACATTCACCAGCACACCTCTACATCTAGATCAAGGGAACAGAATAGAAAATGCAGAAACTGACCCACATGTATTTGGGCAATTTATTTTTAACAAAGGTACAAAGCCAATTCAATGGAGAAAAGATAGTCTTTCCCATAAAACAGTGCTGGAACAATTGGACATCCATATGCACACACAAAAAGAACCTCTATCCATTTCTTGCATATAAAAATTAACTCAAAATGGATCATAGATCTAAAATCATCAGGATTGCACAGAAGTAAAATCTGAAACTATTAGATGAAAACATAGGAGGAAATCTTTGTGAACTTGAGCTAGGCAAACATTTCTTAGATACGATATCAGATTGATAAATTAGACTTCACCCAAATTAAGAACTTCAGGTCTTCATAAGACACTTTTACAAGAGTGAAAAGACAAGCCACAGACTGGGAGAAACTATTTACAAATCATCTGATCAAGGACTTGATACAGAATACATAAAGGATTCTCAAAACTCAATAATAAGAAAGCAGGTAGTCTAATTTCTCAAATGGGCAAAAGAATAGAATAGACATTTTGCATGGCAATAAGTACATGAAAAGATGTTCAACATCATTAACCACTAGGGAAATACAAATTAAAACCACAAGGAGATACCACTACACATCTAGTAGAATGGCTAAAATAATTTTTTAAATTGGTAACGCCAAGTGCCGGTGAGGATGTAGAGCAACTGGAACTCTCATCCATTGCTAATGGAAATGCAAATTCTACAGCCACTTTGAAAAGCAATTCAATAGTTCTTACAAAACGGAACATACTCCTACCACACATCCTACCAATCCCACTCCCAGATATTTACCCACGTGAAATGGAAACTTACACTTACTGAAAAATGTGTATGTGACTTTTTAGAGCAACTTTATCATATTTCCCAAAAATTGGAAAGTACCAAACATCCCTCAACTGGGGAATGGATAAACAGCTATGGAACATCCATACCATGGAATCCTACTCAGTCTTAAAGAGGAACAAAGTAGTAACAACAATATGAATGAATCTCAAATGCATTGTGCTGAGTGAAAGAAGCCAGACTCAAAGGCTATCTACTACATGATTCTATTTATGTAACATTCTGAAAAAGCAAAAGTACAGATAGAAAACGAATCAGTGGGTACCAGGGGCCGGGGTAAGGGAAGGAGTGGATACAGGGGAATTATTTGGAGTGATAGAATTGTTGTCTATCTTGATTGCAGTAATAGTTAAACCACTGAGTGTTTGTCAAAACATTCAGAACTGTATCCTAATACACATGAATCTTACTGTATATACATTTCCTTAATGAAAAAAAAAATAAGGAAGGAACACTGGCTGTTCGGCTGAGAATAGACTGTAGGGGCAAGGCTGGCAGCAGGGAGATCATTAGGAGCCTAGGAGAGACACAGTGGCTTGGACTGAAAGAGGCCTTAGGTCATCAGTGACTCTTGTGGACAGAGTTTCAATGAAGGCGTGAAGGGAGAGACAGGCTGCAAAGGTGAGGAGTGGAGGTGAGCATGTGCAGACAGCACTGGACGCTGGATCACTGACTACACTTTCAAGAAACCTACTTGGACCTGCCCCACTAGATGAGCCCTGCCTTGGAGATGGGCTGGGCATAGGGTGACCAACCGTCCCGGTTTGCCTGGGACTTTCCTGATTTTAACACTGAGGGTCCTGCATCCAGAGAAACCCCTCAGTTCCAGGCACACCAGGACAGTTGGTCACCTATGCCTGGTCCCTCACCTGCCCTGGCCAAAGGGCTGTGCTCAGTTCGAGGCGTAGCCGGGCCCTCTGGTCACCCTGCAGTTCTGCCTTCCCTGTGGGCTGGTGTCCCTGCCTTCCATCCCTTACAAGCCTCTGAGCTCCTTTCTGATACTGCTCACACATGATGGGATGCAGGAATGTGTAAGAACAGAGTGACATCCTGCTGCTTTTTATGTCGCCTTCCCTTCATCCACGTGTATGAAGGCTGTTAGAGGACTCAATATCAGGAAGAAATAAAAGAATGGTTTTGTCACTCTGCTGCCAGGAAGTCGGGAGCACCGAGCTCAGAACATACCTTCCTCCCATCTCACTTTCAAAATGCTTCTCTTGAAACAGACTCCGCGCCTTTTGCTTCGGTCGCGTCCATCATGGTTATCCCCACAGCCCTGGCTATGCACAAGCCCTCCCCAGTTCTGAGCATCTCTCCTCTGGTTGCCACCATACCCTCCCTTCTGGATCTTCTCCTCCCTTTCTGACATGTGTTTCTCAACCTCTTTATTGCCTGATGAAGCATTTGCCTTCCCCACACATGCTAGGAGAGCAGTCTGAAGTAACGAACGTTTGAGTGTCTGGACTTTGACATTAAACAGGACCTAGGTTCGAACCCCAGCTTCGTCACTTCCTGGCAGCATGACCTTTGGCACATTACCTCTCTGACCTTCACATTTTCCCTCTGTAAAATAGGTATAATGAATCCCACCTCATTGGATTGCTGTGAGAATTAAATTAAATGAGATTATGTAGGAAGGGAAAAGAACTCAGCACAATACTTGCAACAGAGCAAGCAGCAAATAAATGCAGCTTTTAGTGTTACAAAGTGTTTCCAACAGTAATGCTCAACAATAAGGAAGTGGTTAATAAATTAGGCTACACCATGATTTATTTATAGAATACTGTACGACGAAGCCATTAAAAATAATGTTCCGAAGAATATTTAATGGCACAGGAAAATGTTCACAGTATAATTTTAAGAGAAAAAAAATCAGGCTATAAAACTCAGGTCCCAATTCCATTCTTAAAAAAAAGTGGGAATGTGTGTGTGTGTGTGTGTGTGTGTGTGTGTGTGTGTGTTATGCATGGGTATTTAGAAAAAAAGAAGAAATATAGCAAAATGTTGGCTGCTTTTTTTTGTCTTTTTTACTTCTTCTTTATATTCCTCTGTATATTCAAGTTTTCTCTAATGAACATGTATTACTCTCATATCAACAGATATTATTCTAAAAATTCAGTCATCAATTTACTCATTCAACAGAGATTTTTCTAGCACACACTATGTGCCAAGCAATATTCTGGACTCTGAGGATACCGTGATGAAACAGTCAACAGGCAGGTTTTTCTCAAGATACCACCTAGCCTTGCATAATTCTCCTTAATTGTTTTATGCACTAGTTTTGTCTCCACAGCAAAATTGTTAACTCCTGAAGGGAAGAGACCTTGTGGTCCTCTTCTCTGTAGCCCTATGTCACACTCCATACACACGGGAGGAACTCAGTAATGCATGTCACTTCATGTGTGACATAAAGTGATATTGATTGAAAAGTGGCTAGTTTCCTAAAATCAGTTGTTGTAGGAGGAAAAGAGAAGAGATGCCTTCTTATTTGGGACTGATTTTGTCATCAGACATGGACCCTAACCCACTTCTCTTGTCCTGCCTAAACTCTAACTTTTGTGTTCAACTTAATTCTCTTGTCTTCTTGAAAGGTGCAGGTGTTCCTTTATCTAACACCTTGGGGCCTTGAGTTTATGCGGTTTTCAGGTATGTTCCAGGAAGAACCTCTAAGCGACAACCACCCTGGACCCAGCCACTCTGAAACAGACCAGACCAGCCCAGATGGCAACCACAAGACTGACACCTCCACAGATAGACAGAGAGTTGGACTAAAGTAACCTGCCCTCGTTAACATCATAAATTCCCCTCCTCTGGGAGGGGTGAAGTGGCCATTTTTAGGTCATGCGATATATGTAGAAACATGATTTCATACCATGCATGTGAAAGCTTATGCCCACCTCTACATGCGATGATAAAACTTCCCTTTTGAATATTCATTCCCTACCCCAAATAAAAATACCCACCTCCCTGTGCTCAGGGGGCCATAGCTTTGTGAAATTATTCCCTATGGACTCCATTTATCTTTGCTGCATGCCGCAAATACTAATTAGCTTTGTTAAACAACTACTTCTGGTGCAGTTTGATTTAACTGCCAAGAACGGACCCACGTTTGGTCCAGTAACAATATCTTCCTGCTTCCTCCCTTGTCCTGGGCATGACGGGGCTGAACATTCAAGGCTGCCACCTTCAGTGGGTTTTCCTGGAAGCACAGGATCCTCACGGCCTAGCCTGATGTGAGGGGAGCTGCTCTTTCTCCAGCCTCCACCAGAGTACACATCAAACCTGCCTTTTCCCACATTTAAGCAACTTGAGAGCATGGCAGGTGAACATGTCCTCTTAGATCAGCATTTCTTCATTGTTTTTACCCTGTGGATCCCTAGGGCAGTCTGATGAAGCCTATGGACTTTTCTTGGAATAATATTTTCAATGCATAAAATAAATACACAGGATTACAAAAAAATTTAAGTATACCGAAATACAATTACCAAAATATTATTTTTTAAATATATTTATTATATAGTACCACATTAAAAAAATAAAACATTACACTTGAAATACAGTCAAATTAAAGTTAAATTTTAATTTTTAAAGGTGTATCCATACAAAGGCTGTTTTTGCTAAACTTGAATAAGAAGATGAAACAGTGGAATGGTCTTTGATAAGATAATGCACATGTCCTGTTGGAAATCCAATTGATTTTGATTTTTTTTTTTTATGGTAACGGTGTTGAAAATCTAATCCTCAAGGATATAGTGTTGAAAATGGAATTAAGGCTTCCACAGCTCCTTCACAAAGTAAAGGTAAGTGTCTCCCAAGGAGCACCAACGCTCTCCAAGGCTTTTTAGTGAAACTCCAGCTATAGTGGTTTTCTGGCCCTAAGATCAATGAATTCATCTTTGCTAGGTCAACACCCTTGACGCAGTTTATAACAGAAAGAAAAAGAATGTGACTCTAGGGTTCAATTTTGTTACCATCAAGATAGAAATCACTTTTGAAAGAGTTCTAAAGTGTTTCCAGGTGTTTGTGGATTACTCTTTTCAAATAAAATGACAGAATTTTATAATTCAACTCCATTGAGGTAAGGCACTTCCCTTGGCATTTGAAAGTTTGTAACAATGTCGGCCTCCTGTCAGCAGCTTAGCCAAGAAAGTGCGTAACATTTTCAGAAGCATCCATAATGGTGATATCAGGGCCTTGAATTGAAAGTCATCTCATTCATATGGTTAAAAATATCTGCCAGATAAGCCAACCAACCCACAGACAAAATTCTTTCTTTCAAAGTGTTCCAAGAATGGATTTTCCTTTTTTTTTTTTCAGAAATAGTGAGACTTCGCTATTGAAAGCCAATGAGCTTCTCTGTGGTAAAGAAGCCCCTCATTTTCTGCGATTGTTTCTTGACAAAACTTGTAAAACCATTATGATTCAGAGACCTGCTTTGATAAAGGTGATGACTTTTATGGCTGTCGACAAAACTTCTCTCAGGACTTTTGGAAGAGCCAGAACATATCTGTGTTAAATACAGCAAGTGAAAACAACATGAAGTGCTCCCTTTTTCACTGAAGAAGCAACGTCAGATGTGCAACCAAGCATCACAGGAACTCCTGTGCAAGGATATGAAGCTTTTCTGTCCAGTCTGTTTGACAAAAAAAAAAAAAAACTTCTAAACCATTGATTTCCAAACCATACCATTTCCAAAACATCAACAGTCTTTGTAGTTTCCAAAGTCACCCACAAAACAAGAATTCTTCCCTCTTCACGTTAGCAGGGTCATCATGAACAAAATAAGGAAGTGGCTACATTGAAAGATGTCTGTAGTTTCATCGAGCGACTTACTGAGGGAATGTCAAGGCTGCCAATTCCTCTATAATCTGCTTCAAAACATGCCAACTGTTCTTCGTGGAAGCACCTCATCTGACTAGAAGACCACTTCCAGTCCACTCCGCATTCCCAGTGCATGTGGCTTCAGGTCAAGTTTCTCCAGGCCTGTGAGGTTTCTTTCATTTGGCACCTGGTAAGGAACTTCAGGAATGCTTCAAGAAAAGGTTTTCATGAATGGTAAATCCACATTTTCAAAGTATCCTAACTTTTTCAAATTGAGCTTTCTTCATCCACATACACACAGAACCCTTTGTTGTCTTTGGGTATATTTTCTAGATGGACAGACATGAGGACCTCGTTCAGTCTTCCTGACTTAAAAATCCCATTCTCAAGAATTTTTCCACAAAAGAAGAGAAATCAGTGTGGCTTTTATGTCCTATTGCTTCATTAATGTAAATGAAACCAGGTACACAGTTTTCATCAGACCTTCCTTTCCTTTAGGAGCTCAAGACAAATTGGGTCTGTAAAAAATAAATAATAAATAAGCTAATAGTAATCAAAACAGCATGGTACTGGCAGAAGAACAGACACATAGATCAACGAAACAGAGTTGACAGCCCAGAAATAAAACCACACATCTACGGACAACTAATCTTCAACAAAGGAGCCAAGAACATACAATGGAGAAAAGAAAGTCTCTTCAATAAATGGTGTTGGGAAAACTGGACAGCCACATGCAAAAGAATGAAAGTAGACCATTATCTTACATCATACACAATAATTAACTCAAAATGGATTGAAGACTTGAATGTAAGACCTGAAACCATAAAACTCCTGGAAGAAAACATAGGCAGTACACTCTATGACATCAGTCGTAGCAGCATCTTTTTGAATACCATGTCTCCTCAGGCAAGGGGAACAAAAAAATAAATAAACAAATGGGACTATATCAAACTAAAAAGCTTCTGCACAGCAAAGGAAACCATAAACAAAATGAAAAAAGAACCCACCAACTGGGAGAAAATATTTGCATATTATATATCCAATAAGGGGTTAATTTCCAAAATATATAAAGAACTCCTACAACTCAACAACAACAAAATGAACAACTTGATCAAAAAATGGGCAAAGGATATGAATAGACATTTTTCCAAAGAAGATATGCAGATGGCCAACAGGCACATGAAAAGACCTTCAACATCACTAATTAGAGAAATGCAAATCAAAACTACAATGAGATATCACCTCACACTTGTCAGAAGGGCCACTATTGAAAAGACAAGAAGTAAGTGTTGGAGAGGATGTGGAGAAAAGGGAACTCTCATACACTGCTGGTGGGAATGCAAACTGGTGCAGCCATTATGGAAAACAGTATGGAAATTGCTCAAAAAATTAAAAATAGAAATACCATATGATTCACCTATTTCACTTCTGGGTATTTATCCAAAGAACATGAAAACACTACTTCAAAAAGATATATGCTCCCCCGTTCTCATTGCAGCATTATTGACAATAGCCAAGACTTGGAAACAACACAAGTGCCCATAAATGGATGAATGGATAAAGAAGATGTGGTGTATATACACAACGGAATACTACTCAGCCTTAAAAAAGATGAAATCATGCCATTTGCAACAACATGGATGGACCTTAAGGGTATTATGCTAAGTGAAATAAGTCAGACAGATAAAGACAAATACTGTATGACTTCACTCATATGTGGAAGATAAACAAACAAACAAACATATAGATAAGGAGAACAGAATGGTTGTTACCAGAGGGGAAGAGGGTGAGGGGAGGGCCAAAGGGGTAAAAGAACACATATGTATGGTGATGGATGGAAACTAGACTTTTGGTGCTGTATAGATAGATGCAGTCTATACAGAAACCAAAATGTAATGCTATACACTTGAAATTTACAGAATGTTATAAAACAATGTGACCTCGATAAAATAATAAAAATAAGTAATAAGCTAAAATAAAATTTTTGTGTTCCATATACATTCTTTGAAATATAATATTTTGTTTGTGGTTCCTAAGTAACTTGTTTGATAAATCTACATAGAAGAGAATAACGTGTATGTTAACTAAGTAACGTATAAAATATTTATTAAATTTTATGACAAATAAGTAAAATAAGGCAGGTTTTAGGATTAGCCAAAGTGTTTGCACTAGTACTATCTTTTAACCTTTCAATGGACTGGGAGATTACAGCAGTTGCTCAGGAGTCCTGTTTCCCCTGGAATTTAACTATTGCTTCATGAGACTCTCCATGACTATCTAGAAATAATGGTTCTCATTTTTCATATTGTCACTGTTTCCCACAAAGGTGTTTTTTTTAATGTGTGACATTTTTACAGAATAATAGTAAAAGACCAACACATGAATAATATACTGTGCATGTAAGACTACTTAAAAACACAGATATTGTGCAAATAGAGAGTAAAAAAAGAAAAACAAATCAAAGAAAGGACTTCTGCTGCTCACAGAGCTTACCACACTGTGTATGACCCATGTCACCATGCAATCTGTTAGCAATCATAAGAAGTTACTTTAAATATCACACTTCGACAGTTAGCCCAGCGATCAGATGTGTTTGAACTTGTCTGTGTCACCAAAGGCTGTGTGGTCGACAGAGAGCGAAAAACTCACATTAGACTGATTCAGATTTGCAAAACTTTAGCAACCTACGAAAAGGATGCAACTCCTTCTGCATATTGATCCACAAATAATTACAGTTAAGGAATGTTGGAATGTCTGGCTCACCTTCATGGGAATACTCATATTCACTGCCCAGGGGCTCCCCTACCCGTGCACAGTGGGCAGCTACATCGCAGAAGAGTCAGACAGGAAGACTGATCCCACACTTCCAGCGGCTGCTCTAATACCTCCTCTGATTTTAAAATAGTGATGGGTATAAATGACATTTCCAGATATCTACAACAACTGTAGCATGATATGAAAATATTTGTGATTTCCATTGATGACAAAATCACAGGTCATGCTAATACTACCAACTTGTTGCCACATTCATAACTGAAGGAAATGCTACATTCCAGATAGAGGATAGTAAAAATTAAGCTATAATTTTTCCCTTCCGAGTTCATGGACCCCCTGACTTCTGTTCCACAGCACCCTTGGGGGGAGCCCATGGATCCCAGTTAAGATCTTCTGTTTTATATGGTTCATAATGGTTCTAGAGAGTGCTTCCCAAATTTCAGATAAGAGAACTGAGAAAAAAGAGCAAGTTTTTATAATACTAAACTTATTAAACTCGGGCTTTTCTCTTCTTTGTTTTTAAAATGTGTTTTTGATGAAATAAACGATAGACAGTAGATGGTTATTTTTTTAAATGTCTTTACCAGATAAAATTGAAAAGTTGGCAATCGTTTTGCCAGTTCCCTCACCTACTACTTTCACTGTATTTACTGGTCTAAGAAATCCAAAATCTGGGACTCGGTCCAGGACACCAAGACAAATTTACTGAGCCTCAATATCTAGTCCCCCCTTACAGAACCCCAAGTTAGTCCATTTATCCACTCCTCAGGGAGGATGGCCCCATCCCCAGTCCAGAGCAAAGTCCTGAGCCATCTAAGCAGTCATGGTAAACCCCTTGTCTGGGCAGACACTGATTTACAGGCTGGAAACATGATTCAGCCTGGCCAGTTGAACCTGAAAAGAATGTAGTTGTGACTGGGGGTCTGATGTCTAGTGATGCCGAGGTCATCCTGCCACCACAGGGGAAGCCAAGCCTCAGGATGAAGTCAGCAGAGTGAAGAGAAGGAAAGCACGTAGGCCCTTGATGACTTCACAGACCTGATCCTACTACCTGGAGCTGCGCCACCACTGGACGTCTTGCTATGTGAGACAGCTCCTAAATTGTTTACAACCGTTGAATTGGGGGAGTTCTCTAACTTGCAGGTGAGGTCATCCTAACTGACCCAGCTAGGCACTTTGGGAAGCTTTAGGAAGGGGTGTTACCTTTTAAAAACAAGTTGCAGCACCAGGGTACTAAATGAGCCTGCCCATCCCTATTTATGTAGATTGTCTCCCTTGCAACCCTAACGCACGCCATCCCCCCATGTCTTGCTAATTTTACCCGCTAAATAGCCCCCTGATCCTTCCTATTTGTTCTATTTCCACTGCCAACTCTAGCCCAGCTACTGCCAGCTCTTGTCCAGTCTATGAGACTGGTGGGTATCAGCCCCCACAACTGGTTTTCCTGCTCCCACTGGGGCCTCCTCCAAACAGCAGCCAGAGTAATTTTGTTTTATTGCAAATCAGTTCACATCAGGTTCCTGTTTAAAACGTTGCAATGGTTTTCTATTGCACTTAGAATAAAGTGCAAACTACTTAAGTTGCCTACAAAGCCCTACAGAACTTGACCCTCCCATACCCCTCCAGCCTCACCCCTCACCCCTGCCCCCTCAGTTTCATCACACAGGCCCTCCCACTCCTTACCCTCCCATGTCTAGTTAAAGCCTTCAGATCCTTTAGATCTCAGCTCAGCATTCACTCCCTCAGGGAAACCTGCAATGACCACATTGCCTACCAGGACCAGACCTGGTCCCCTAGTACTACACACTCCCACAACACACTATATAGTCTTTTCTAGTGTTTAACACAATTTTCAATTTTATACTTATATATGTGATTATTTGATTGATGTCTTTTTTCCCTACTAGAATGCAAGCCCCCTGTCTTGCTCACCATTGGACTCCCAGCCCCTATTACACTGTAGGTATTCAGAAAATATTTGTGGAGTGAATGGATGGATGTTCACAAATGGTCACAGATATGTCTGGGGAGTAGCTTCCCAGATACTCCCCAAGGAGTATCTGGCTTCATAAATATTGCACAAGATCCCTGATCTGGAGTCCCGCTCACAGGTGTAGCAGCTTTGCACTTGACCACCTCTCTGCGCTGCTCTGAAGGTGAGGGAGGTGTGTATTCTCGTAATGTGTTCCTAAAGGTAACCCAAGTCTCCACCCACATTCTCTCCAAATCACAGGAGGCAATATTGCATAATGCATGTTATGGACTGAATGTTTGTGTCCCTCCAAAATTCATATGTTGAAGCCCTAACTCCCAATGTGATGGTATTAAGAGGTGGGGCCTTTGGGAGGTGATTTAGAAGAGGTCATGAGGATGGGGGCCCCATAATGGGATTAGTGTCCTTATAAGAAGAAGAAGAGACTAGAACTCTCTCTCTCTCTCTCTGCCATGCAAGGACACAGGAAGAAGACAGCCATCTGCAAACCAGACAGAGAGTTCTCACCAGACACCAATTCTGCTGGCACCTTGATCTTGGACCTCCCAGCCTCCAAATTGTGAGAAATTAATGTTTGTTGTTTAAGTTATGCAATCTATGGGATTCTGTTATAGCAGCCCAAACTGACTAAGACAACTCACAAAAAATGTGGGCTGCAGAATCAGACATGGGCTCATTCTACTTCTGCACACTTACCAGTTGTGTTTCCCAGGGCTGGGCACATAAGATCTCTAAGCTTTAGTTCCTCATTTGTAAAATGGGATAATAAGAGTATGAACCTCACAGAGTTGCCATGAAGATTAAATGAGATAATATATGTAAAGCTCTCAGCAGAGTGCCTGGCACACAGTATAAATATTTAGCCACAGATGTCCTTATTCTTGTTTGAATTACTATCACAGAGCTGAAACAGGGCCTTGGAGATCAACTAGCAAACAATCTGATTTTACAGATGAGGAAATATGCTCCAAAGAGGTCCAGGGGCAGAACCAGCAGGAGGAACCAGGCTGGTGGCTCCTACTGACGACCATTTCCATCACAAATTACACCCACCATGATTCTCTGCATTCTGACGGCTCAGGGCCCTCCCAGGGCTAAGAAAGTAAGAAGAGGAACCAGCCAAGAGATTCTCTCTTCCGGGCCCAAGGTAGGTTGAACTACTGAGTGAATGCAGAAAGGACCAGAGGAGTGCTTCTCTGCCCCAAAAGAACATCCATTCCCCCAGGAGCACAAAGAGACACAGCCCAGGAGAATGTCCTAATTAATCCAGTCCTGTCCGTCTTTTTCACCAGGCCTTCCTGGGAAGGATATTCCAGACTGTTTATTGGGCTTTCTTTCAACACCGTGGTAGCTTTCCCCCCGTCCTCGAACAAACATAGATGAATTTCCTGCTAATGGCCTCCTCACCATGCCAATACCCAAAGGTTATTTTGTGAGGATGCAATTCAGAAACAGCCTCACGTGCACACATGCATCTGAACAAAAAATATATTCCTCAATGCCTGCCTGATGCTTCAGCTGAGCAGCTGCTTGATAACAACTGGGAAGGAGAGGGAGAAAGAGAGAGAAGAAGCTGTAAGAAGTACATGTGCCCACAGGAGCAACACAATCAATCACTTCGAAAGGACGTACTTGCTCTGGAGAAAAGGTTTAAAGAAATAGGCGAGAAGATTTAATGAAAAATTCCGAGTCTATTGATTGAAATCTGTTGTATTTTCTTGCTATTTGAGAACACATCATTTTTGCATTAGGCAATCGGTTTATGCCTTATGTAAATAGAAAAGAGAAAAATTTTCCAGAGATAGGCAAGTTTCGCAGAGATGCCTCGTTCTATCACACTGCGGAGCCCACACCTCCTCCCTGTTGTCTTTGTGATGAGACTCGTCCAGGCCCCTCCAGACTGAGGGCCCCCTCTGTTCCTCCGCTGATAATAGCAATGACAATGATAACAAGCAGCTGCTCCCAGAATGCACCGCACTCTCCTTTGTCTCCTTCCTCTGCAAAAGCTGCTCCTTCTGTCTGGAACCCCCTCAGCTGGCCCCTCCACCCACCCTTGTCCACCACTGCTCGCCTAGAAGGCGGCCATCCAACACCATCTCCTGCCGAAGCCTTATCCGGTGTCCCCAGGCAGCTCTGCGAGCCTCCTCCAGTGGGCTCCAGTAGTACCTTGTACCCACCCTGTTGTGACAATGATCACACTGCTGTGACTACTACTTCTAATTTTTTCACACATTTTTATGTTCTAATATGTCACTGTACCCACTCCTATTGTGATAATGATTACTCTGCTCATATTACTCAATTCTAAAACACACTTTTTTTCCACATTTGAAAGTTTCTAAAATCAGGACGTTTTGCAACAATGTGTACGTTTAGTGTGGTAGTGTTTCTGATGTTTTTTTCTTCTGAAAAGCTATTATATTGAGAGTGCGTTTTTAAATCAAAGAAATAATGTTGCTATTCATGTGTCTGACCTCCCCTCTCCACTATGAACTGTGGGGAGCAGGACCTGTGTTCTGTTGTCTTTGTATCTCCATGCCTTCGCACAGTGCCTGCTATGCAGCTATTGCTCAATAAATGTTGGAGGGAGGGAGCACTGAGGGAGAAAGGAAGGAGGAAAAGGAGGAAGGAAGGGAAACCTCTTACCCTCTACAATTTAGAAAGCACCTTCACATTCCCGCTCCCATTTGGTTTGATTCCCCATCAGAGGGCACTGGGGTTTCTCCTCCAAAGATTTTCCTTGGAACTTTCCTCCTCACTGCTGTCTGGGCACTTGCATCTGCTGTGGATGGTCAGTACAACACGAGGGTCATCAGCCACCTAGGGCACTCACTGTGAAAGGAGAAACCAATCAGGAGGAAAGTCACAGATTCAGTCATCTTTCAGTTCACCAGCCAGGAGACTCTTCCATGAACTCTTACCCCACAGGTAAGAGCTCACCTCAGCGACCTCCATCACATCTCAGCTCCTTGTCTGGCCCATGGAATATGCCAAACTCTGGCTTTATCCTTAACTGTCACCTTATTTTGCAACTGATTTTCTCATTTTCCCCAACTCACGCCTTACCAATGACATCTTCCCTGGCACGCAGCTGTCCCATGATGCCCTCCTCGATCCCCCTGTTCTCACAGACACTATCGTCCTCTGACTAGCACCTGTCGTCTGAGCTAGACCAGTTAGCACTGTGCATACTGTGGCTGAAGTTTTATAGCATTTTACAGCAGAGAGCTAAGCACATAGTCAGTGCTCAAACCATGACTGAAAGAAATTAATACAACGATCAGCTCTTTGGGGCTCCTCCTCCCTTTATCATTTCCTTGGCCCACCCTTCCTTCTACTCCCAGCCCAAAGAAATCCCTCTCTCTGAGGCCCCCTGGTTGGTAGAAAATTTTGCCCCTTGCCTCTGGTTCTTCCAGGTATTATGTTGGAGATATGCCCAGACCATGCTCCAAGCACCACTCTGAAGCTCGGGCCCTGTCAGACCGCTCTCTGAACTGGTCTGTCTTCTGTTTGGCTGCTGCAACTTTCTTAGAGGTTCTCCTCTGTTCTGGTCAGACAACCACCTTCATGGGTTCCTCTGTGATACCTCACACATCAAGGTGGCATTAGAAGTGGGAGAAGGGGTGGCTATATGACACTGTTGGCTTATACAGAATTCACTGGCTCTACTAGGTTCTGTTGACATGAGCCGCTGAGTCAGGTTTTTCATCCTTTACTTGAACAACTGATTTTGGTTTTGTGTTTTGGTGTCATTTACATTTGCCCCTATTAAACTCCATCGTGTCTAGCCTTATCATTCCAGCTGGTGGTAGTCATCCTGAGGCTTCATTCTGTCCTTTCACTTCCACAACAGGGTGGAAACAAACTCAGTGTACACAGGCTGTATGGGTGGCCTCCATGAAAGAGTTAACACCATGTCCATATCAGGGCTATAATTCACTTCTTAGCCCTGAGATACCACTAGGCCTGGCCTGCTGTAGAGCCTTTTAGGCCTCATTTTTATAAGAGTGGGACATGCCCAATAATTACCATCTTATCCCACCCCACCCTTGGGCTCCTCCCACAGTGCTCCCTGCCTCAGTAAATGGCACCATCATCCCCCCACCAGATGGCCAAGCCAGGAACTGGGGAGGCATTCCTAATTCCTCTTTCTCCTCAGGCCCCATGTGAAATCCGTTCCTTAGTCCCATCAATTGATGCTCCCTCCCAAATAAATAAAGTCATTCAGCCACCACTCCCTCTTACATTTCAGCCACACCTTTGTATACTCTTCTCCCTCCTTCGTCTATTTCACTTCCACGCTTCAGGCCTCAGCTGAAACCTCACTTCCTCCAGGACAGTTTCCTGCCCCATAGATCAGATTGGGGGCCTCTACCACCAGCTTCCTGAGCATGATGCTTTCTCTATCCTGTCACCTAACTCACTGCGTGTTGTTGCGTATTTCACTCTTCCCAGCTACATCTAAGTTCTACGAAGATGAGGAAGCAGTCTGTTCTGCTCACTATCATATTCCCAGCATATAGTAGATACTCAATAAATATTTCTTGAATTCTTGAATTAAGTAATGTTACCATGACCTTAGTTGGGCAAGTTTTAAAACACTGGCAAGTGATTTGGCTCAATACCCACGAGGCAGCCTGGCGTAAAGGGAAGAATACCAGCTTTGACCTCTAATGAGCAGTGGGAGTCATGTCACTTAAACTGCGTGAGCCTCAGTTTCCTCATCTGAAAAGTGGGAATAAAAATTTATCATATGAGGTTGTCACAATGCTCAAACAAAATTATGCATGTGGATGTGCTCCCAACCTAAAAAGCGTGGTTCAAGTACATGTATAACCATGGACACCCAATTCTTCTAGCTGTGGCCCTGTCCTGACTTCAGAGGTTGTGCCAAAGACCCACATGGGCTCAACCTTGAGCACTGGTTCTCATCATTTTGGGTTCAATACTAAGTCCAGCAGGTCTGTTTATTCCTTCTCCACCTTTTCTGTTGTCCTCAATCTCCTACACCCCTGGGCCACTTCCAGAAGCTTCCATAACCACCACTTCTACTGCACTCTCTTGGTGGAGGGTTTAATGATCCTGAAGGCCCTAGAAATACATTGAATTAAAACACAAAATGGATAGCATTGTGCATTTTAGTGAAACAGCAATTAGGAGCGGCAGTCACTATGTACTCGGAGGGCAAGAGAGCCGAGGGGAAAAGGAATAAAGTGACCTCATAAAGACACTTAATTTCATTACCACCAGACACAGTTTCCCATTATTGCTCTTGGTGTTTAATGGTTTTATGATTCCATCTATTGATGCTTAGCTAGTTCATTAACTGTGCTGCTAAAAATACAATTATCTCCAATAAAACCTTCATCACTAATAAAAGAGAGGAGAAAAAACCTCCATCATTACCAGAAAGCAGTGGGGTGGACACACCTTCTGTATAGTAACTCCTTGCCCCAAAGTTTTCACAGAGACTAAGACTATAACCACGTAAGTTTCGTGCAACCAGTTTTAAAATGCAATCAAGCAACTGCTCAGTTATTTAACTGACTCCAACTAACAGGTTGGACTGATTCAGTGTCCCCAGTTGACACTGGCTTTGACTGAGTCAGTGGAGTCAACCTGTCATAATGCTGGTGACAAATGAGAGATATGAAGATCTGCTTGACCATTCATTAATTCAGCAGGTATTTACCAAGCCCCTACTGGGTTCCAAGCACTGGTTAGGCACACAGAGATAGGTAACATAGGCAGAGGCCTGTTTTAAGGAAGCTAACGTCTAGTAGACGATGTACATCTGTAGGGATCAGAGGAAGGAGAATTTCAGTTACTGGGCTGGGGCTCAAGGTGAACCTCCACTCCTGACTTAGAGTGTGGGAAGAGAAAGAGGGTGCTGAGCAGGGCAGAAGGTGAGAATGGCTTTCCGTCTCACTTAGCATAAAAGCCATTACAGTGATCTTCCAGGTTCTGTAGGGTCTGCCCTCCAGCTCCACTCTTTTTATCTCTCTTTGGAGCCTACAAGAAGTGAGAAGGGAGGACAGTGCAAATAACCCAGGCCTGCAGTCAGGAGAGGGCTGGGGCCTAATAAAAACCTGTGTAAAGATTTTTAGGTGGCCTGCTTAGTCTAAGGGATCTCCATTTGTTTTCTTCTGGAACCCAAACTGCTCTTGACAGCCAACTCCTTGGCTTCATTTTCTAATCCTTCTCGCCTTGCACACTCTGCTCTGGCCTCTTTATTGTTCCTTAAATGTGCAGGCCCCAGGGCCTTTGTATTTGCTGTGTCTCTGCCTGTAATGCTCTTCCCTCAGATGGTGTCAGGGCTCACTCCCTCACTTCTTTCAGCAAAATACCCCTTCTCAGCAAAACCTTTCCTGCCCACCCACCCACTTCTCCCTACCCCCTTCCCTGTTTTATTTTTCTCTAGAACCCTTACCACCATCTGAGATGCTGTATACTTTGCTCTTTTTGTATGCTTGTTGGCTACTTCTCCCAACTAAAGTGTCGGCTCTGAGAGGGCAGGGCTTTTCTGTCTTGTTTGCTGCTGACTCCCCAGCACTACAATAGGGCCTGGCATCTGGAAGATACTTAATAAATATTTGTTAACTGCCTGAATGTGCTGTTTTTTATGTATGTCTTGCAGCCCGAGCCCACCCTCTGTATACTTCTCTGTAATGCCTAGGCTCCACTGCCAGTTGACTTCCTCAGAAACTTTCTCAATAAACCATGCTGGGGGAGAGCAGATGGCAAGAGAAAGGGAGAAGCTATTATTCTTCCTTTCTCTCTCTCACTCTTTCTCTCTTTCCTTCTTCTTTTGGTGATGTCTCTAAAGCAGCTGTGTTATTTCCATCATCCCCAATCCAGCTGCAACAGCCTCTCCTCTGTGGTTCTTGCTTTTGAGGCTGTGATCCCTCCTCTGTATTCCCAGATTCTGGTAATGCCCCCTCCTCCCTTTTGTCCCCCCAGCCCTGGCTGCAGTAGCTTCTTCTGGCCGTTAATACACTCTGGGTCACCTCACAATCTCCCTTTTGCTGTCCCAGCCTTCCAGCACCTATGCATCCTATAGCCTGTATTAAATCCCCTCTGTTTGATATGCCTGGTGTGGTTTCTGTTTTCCTGACTACATCCGAGTAGACGTCATGAATCTGGGACGGGGAATCAAGCACAGTCCCGTAGATTAAGCCAATGCAGAGAAAAGGGCACAGCTCTGACAGAGGCTTCCCACCCATCCCCACTCTGAAAGGAGCAAAGAAGCTCTGAGAATAATGATGAAGCCCAGCGAAAGAGACTGGTCTGCCAGATGCCAGCTGCAGGCTGACTCCACTTGATTGTGGGGCAGACACTGAGGAGTGTGCCTGGTCTCAATCAGGCCGATGGCCTGAACCACATGTAGAGCCCAGTTGATCCAGCCGAGAGTCCATGACATTCTTCATCCCAGGCCTAGGAGAACCTGTGGTGCATTCTTTGGGGTCAACAGCATTATGGTGATCCTCAAGGTCATCATCTAATTACATTGGTGGTGATTGCTTCTCACCTCGTGTACTTTTCCCTTGGCAATTCATCACTGTGGCCAAAGCTGCGACAATTCACAACTGGTTTGTACACTTTTTAACGTGTCTGAGGTTGAGATGTATGAATTTAATTGGTAATTGGCACTCAAATTTTTCCCGAAAAGCTGTTATCCACAGTGCATCTCATAATCAATGGCATCTTAAAATTGAAGAATTGTGGTATTAACAAGAAAAACTGAGTGCCTTAATGTGTGCCAGGCCCTGTGCTAGATGGTTCCATTGCCTTATCATTTCATCCTAAAAGCAGTGCTATGAGGGAAGTATTGTTCCCATTCTTACGAAGAGGACACAGAGATCAGAGGATTGTAGATCGCTTGGTAGAGTTGGCAGTGTGGATCCCATGTTCTGTCCATCCCATCGTGCCATCCAGCTTCACACTATGACCAGCAGGAAGTGCTGAAGGGGAGCTTCTGAAATGATCTTTTAGTGTCAGGACCCTCTACCAGCCCAGCAGTGAGACTCTGAAGTGAGATCTAGAAGCAGAGCAGAGAAGACCACCATGGAGATTCAGACTCTCCCAGGGGTCTTCCCAATGGGGCCATGACCCATCTGGCCAACCCACCTAGTGAGTGTCTCCTCAGCAAGGTCTCTGCAAGACAGAAAGAAGTGTTAAAGATGGCCGTACCCTTGAGATGGTTCCAGTGCCATTAGCGAGATACACAGGTGCATGAGAAAAGATAAATGACAATAGGCAGTACTGTCAAATGCCACAAAAATGAGACAACATGTGTGCTTAAGGCTCCAGGGGAGAGAGAGCTTTCCGGGAACTGCAGGGCCTTTGGAGAGAGAGTTTCTGAGTGTAGGGAACTGCACCAGCTCTTTGGCTCCCTTTGGATCATCACAATGACTTCACAATGTAGGTCTTGTCATCCCTATTTTACAGATGCCCTAGATCACACAGGTGGTGAACAGCCAACCTCGGTCTGCCTGATCTTCAAAACCCACAGCCCTTCAACCACACCCCGTTATCAGTGTGTGTGTGCATGCGTGCTCACACATGTTCACTCACACATACACATACCCCTTATCTACTGTCTACAGAGGCAATTATTTTTTGGAAAAGCAGCGTAGAACACATTGCCAGATGCATTTGGAGAAGCCAGATCTTCCATAATCCTTCCTGGGTATTTTATTGTTTGCAAAAGAGAATGGATTTTTGTGGGGTTTTTGTTTTGTTTTGTTATGTTTTAATGAGAAGTCTGGTTAAAAAGGAAAATAAACAAATTGTAAAACTTGAGATTTATTCTTTACCTGGCAATCAGCTTTGTGACGAAACAAGGCTCCCTGAAAGAGTGATTTGGTCCTCGGTGCTGGCCTCACCCCCAGGGAACCTGCTCTGTTTGGCATTGGGATGGAGCACATGGGGAACAGCAGGCTGAATAAATGCCAATCCACCGGGGACTCGACCTGGCTGCCACACGCCCCGGGCACACCTCTTCATTCATGTGACAGACATGCACACAACACCTATAGGGTACCAGGCACTCAGGATAATAAAATAGCTCTGCCCTCAAGATGCTCAGTCTGATGAAGGAGAATGAACACAGGTTAATCATTGTTATACAACATAAGAAGTGATACAACACGGTCTGTGGGAGCATCCAGCAGGAAGCAGCTAATTCTGCAGGAGTGGAGGGGGCAAAAGAAGGTGTTAAGAAAACTGTTAAGAAAAAATTGGAGATATATAACCAGGGTTTTGAAGATTAAGGATGACTTTCTTTCACAGATAAGGGGGGAGATTTCCCGACCCAGGGCACAAAAAGAGCAAAATCAAGGAGAACTGACGGTACAGGTATGGTGAGTACTATGATGAAATTGGAGCAAAATTGGGGGGGAGGGGAGAGGAGATGTGGGTCATACCTGGGGAATTAGTCCTAGATTGATGAGTTTTCATTGTTTTTCGGGTTTTTTTTTTTTAATTCATTCTCAAGCCTGATTTGTTTCAGAACCTGGCCTAATTGATATTTTAATTATTTGCCTACACCCTGCAACAATTTCAAATGAGAGCAGGTACATGAAATGAGATAATGTATGTGAGAGCACTTAGACGACTGTGAAGTGTTATACAAAGTATTGTTAATGTTGTTTTGCATTGTTCTAAGATTCCTGAAGCAAGGTGTCAATTCATTCCCGTACATATTCACCGAGCTCCTGTTCTGTGCACAGCCAGGGTCGGGAGTTGGGAGGGCTGAGGGGAGGAAGGACACACAGTACTTCCCCAAACACCTGCCCACATGGCATGATGCTCACCAACCACCAACGAGTGGATGTCAGTCCTTAGACCAATAAGGAGGCACTTAGACTGTAAACCCTACCTGGCTAGGCCCCTCCTTAAACCACAGCACTGGTTTAACAGTGTTGTGTGGCTGAAAGGTAGTGGACTTAGTTTCTCATCTCAACTCTCCACCTGGGTGGCCTTGGGAAGCCACAGTCCTCTGGACCTCAGTGTCCTCATTTGGAACATTCAGAGATAACAGTGAAGACCCCATAGTTTCCTCAGCACTCTGGGCCTCTCCACAGAATTCAGAAGAAGCTCCCTCTTCACATCTGCCTCGTGTGGTTGTGCTGACCTCACCAGGGCAAGATGGTGCAGGAGCAGCAAGGAGAGGGAAGGAAAGACGCGTGGGCACTCCAGGACTCTGAGTTCCAATCCGGGCTCTGCCCATGGCCTTGGACGTGTCATTGAACAGTACTTGACGGGCTTGGTTTCCTCCCTTGCCAAAAAAAAGACTGTCAAGGAAACCCCAAACCACAGCTTATCCAATAGTCAACACCAAATACTGTATCTGTTCGTTCATTCATCAAGCACATATTGAGTGTCTACTATTTGCTGACAATGTGAGATGCACTAGGCTACAAAGATTGTTTTAGATAACAATTTTTTAATAAAATATTTTAAAAAATAGTAATAAGACATAGCCTCTCAGAATTCATGCAGAATTCTAGCCAAGCTAAAAATATGAATATTTCCTTTTTAAAGTCATTGATTTACCTGGTGTCTTTTGGAGTAGACAAACAATTACAAAACAGTGATGCAAGTGCTATGATAGAGTCTAGATTTTAGAACAAGGTCCTAGAACAGGACTAGGCACATAGTCGGTGTTGAAGAAACACTTGTTGAACTAATAGAGGTCGTAAGACTAGGCCATTGTGAAAGCACCTAGGGGAGGTACCCAGCCAACCATGGGGTCACGGAAAGCATCCTAGGGGAGTGACTCCAGATGTCACTTTGGAGGGAAACCCAGGCTGAGGGGCTGGCAAGGGAGCTGCCCTCTAGGAAGTATGAGGCAAGAGAGCAGTGGACACATTCCCGCCTTGCTTCCAATATTCAAAGGTAGGCTGAGGTGATATGGTGTCAGTTCTGCATTTGCCAAGAGATGCCCAGGTGGTTGTAAGATTTTTTTTCAGGCCTGCTGACAGTGGGGGCCAGGGAAGGGAATGGTTATGGGAGCACAGGCAACCCCCAGTCTAACCGAAGTGTTTGCAAACATGGCCCCTTGGCCTACACCTACCTGCTGAGTGGGTCCATTGCTGGCACCTTGTTTTCACTGAGTCATTGGCAGTCTTGTTTGGCAAAAGCACAGGAGAATCCAGGTCTAAATTACTTGTTATATCTCCTTCCTGTAACTTCCTGATAGAATCATCTTGTCAGGCACTTGTCTTCATGCCAAGAGAATGAGCTCACGCAAGGCCAGCTCCATCAACTCACTCTTTTATGCGTGCAGAATTCTAGTCAGGCCGAAAACTAGGATTTCATTTTTCGACTGGTAGGAGTTGCAAAACAGGCTTGCAGAATTGCTGTGGGAAAGCAGTTGGTAATGCATGTGACACAGGGCAGAGGGAAGAGCATGAGGGTTGATGGTAACTGGGGCTGGGGTTGACTCTGGGCTCAAGCACTCACTAGCTCTGCAGTCCTGGGAAAGTCACAGAAGATCTCTGAGCCCCAATTTCCTGCCCCAGTGAAGCACTTGGAGAGGTGATGTGACCTCCAACAGTGGGGTCAGACTACAGAATGCTCAAGAAGAGAGGGCTAAATCATAAGCCAGCAGCATAGCAGATGCATTGCCCACATCACCAGAAGGGCACACTGTTGGATACTTCTGGTGAGGGCACCTTCAAAGATCCCCCTGTTAGTCAAGGCCCAGCAGGAGAACAGGTGATACTTAAATTTGATAATTTCAGGACAGTTTAATAAAGAGATTATGTATGAAGGTGCGGGCAGGGTAGAGGGAGACATTGGGGAACAGTGCAGTCTTCTGGAGCTGTTAATAAATAGCCTGGGCCTGAAGGGACAAGGGGTGAGAGTGGTGACCGGAGCCCAGACACAGAGAGCAGTGTGTGGAGAGAACTTCCTGACAGGAGCTGTGACCTTCAATGGAGGGAAGGTCACAACACTGGTCTCCTTCCAGTGTTCCCCATTGGCCAAACTCAAGCAGAAGCTAAAAGGTAAAGGAGCCATTTAATACATTCTATATAGGTCATCCTTCTGGGGCCAGAGCAGGTTGAAGGGGGTGAGAGACTGGATCTGGAGGGACAAACTGAAGATGTCCAGTACATCCCACAGAAGCAACCTACAAGAGAAAGAGTCGACTTGGAATCTGTGCCAAAACAACAAGGGCACAAAAACAGCAAGATCATGAGAGTCCCAGTCAAGTAAGATCTCTCCTGCCTCTGACCACTCCTCTGTGTTCCTGCCAACTCCAGAGGGGTCAGAAACTACAGATGGTCAACAGAGTTGAGGACAGAAAAAAGAGGCACAAGGCAGGAAAAGAGAGAGCTGATTGTGTCCCCTTTCCCACTGCAGGCTTTTAGCCTGGCGTGGACCTGAGCTGGAGAATGTGTTAAGAGTAGGCTAGGCTGCAGTAATAAACAGACCCAAACATGTAGTGACTCAACACAACAGAGGTTTATTTCTTGCTCATATAACAGTACAGGCAAGTTTCAGGTTGGGGTAGCAGGGAAGGCAGGAGGCTTTGCTCCACATAGTTATTCAGGGATCCTGGCTGATGATCCTTAACACACAGCTTCCAGCAACACCCTGGGGTCACTTCCATCTCAGTCAACCAGAAAGAAGAAACAGTATGGAGGAGCACACATGGGAAGTATTAAGGGGACAGGCCTAGAAATGAAACACCCCTTGTACTCATACCCCATTGGCTAGAATTCAGTATACATGACCACTTCTAACTGCAAGGGAGACTGAGAAATGTAGTCCAGTTGGCCCGCCAGGTGATCGGAACTCTTATTATAATGGAAAATGGAAAAAAATGAATTTGGGTGGACAGTTGCCAGTTTCTGTTACAGAAAAACTTTAAATTAAATCCCAAATTTTGCTATTACACAGAATGGACATTTAAATTACTGAAAGGGTCTGTTTTGTGATTAAAAGTTGCAAGAGAATTTTATCATTCGACAGTAGTAGCAAGAGTCATGAGGTCTGCCCTAGATGTTTTCAAGGGAACAAAAACGTCCTAGCCAGAGAGCAGGTTTGAACAGGCCTGAAGAGGTTTGGAAGTCGTTTGAGTATACTGTAGGAATCACCACTTGCTCAGGGTACAGATGACTCTGTTATCCTCATGTAATCAGGGTGAGTATTATTTTTTCTCTCTCTTTTTATTTCTATGAGAGACTTTTTAAATTTCTTATAATAAATGTTACTTTTAAGTGGAGAAAAATATAAAATATACTTTTTTTAAAAAAGCCAATGAAGTTACCCAATCTTCCTATCCTGGTTACATTCAGTTCTTTACCAACAACTAGCACCTTCTGCTTTAAAAAACTGTATCCACGCCACTGTTCACTTGATGACTGTCTTTGTCAATTCGAGTTGCTGTAACAAATTACCACAGACTGGGAGGCTTAAACAATAAGCATTTATTCCTCTCAGTTCCGGAGGCTGGAAGTCTGAGATCAGGGTGCCAGCATGGTCAGGTCCCGGTGAGAGACCTTTTCTGGGTTGCAGACTGCCAACTTCCTGCTGTGTCCTCACATGGTGGAAGGAGAGTGAGAAAGCTCTCTGGGGTCCCTTTTATAAGGCACTAATCCCATTCATGAGGGCTCCACACTCGTGACCTAACCACCTCCTAAAGGACCATCTCCTAAAACCATCACATTGGGGGTTTGAATTTCAACATATGAATTTGGGAGGGACACAAATATTCAGTCCATAACAATGACCAAGACCTTGTTATATACAAGGAAGCTGGTCAGGGCAGCCAAGGAAGGAAACTGAGGGCAGCAGAACAGAGAATGCAGGCTAAATCAAGGGTCCGCAAGGTGCAGCCATTATAGGCAGGAGCTAGCTGGAAACAAAATTCTTCAAAGGCAAATTATAGGTGAGCTCTGGTCAAGAAGATCCGAGTGAAACCAGTAAATAGTTTGCCAGTGATTATGGGGCTCATAGATCTCCTCCCGAGACCAAGTCCAGGGGACAGCACTTTGAACTGTGTATGGCTTAATCATGCCTCAGTCCTGAGTAAATCTCCCCACCACTTACACACACCCTTTTCTGACTCTACCTCCACTATTATTATCATCTACGTTTGATGTCCAACCTATAAATGGTGGAGCCAGGATTTGAACCCAAGGTTGAACCCAAGGTCACCCCAAGGTTGTAACCACTCCATGGTGAAAATACTCCCATCACCATTGATAAAATAATACCTGTAAAGTGCTTACCCTAGCTGTATTCTTTGCTAGGGCTACCATAGACAGGGTGGCTTAAACAACAGAAATTTACTTTCTCACAGTTCTGGAGGCTAGAAGTCCAAGATCAAGGTGTTGACAGGGTTGGTAAGTTCTGAGAGTTGTGAGGAAAGACTCTGTTCCAGGCCTCTCTCCTTGGGTTAGAGATGGCCATCTTCTCCCTGTGTCTTCACATTGTCTTTCCTCTGTATGTATCTGTGTGCAAATCTCCTCTTCTTATAAGGACACAAGTCATATTGGATTAGGGCCCACCCTAAAGACTCCATTTTATCTTAATTACCTCTGTAAAGACCCTGTCTCCAAATACAGTCACATTCTGAGGTACTGGGCGTTAGGACTGCAACATATGAATATTTTTGGGAGCGGGGGCACAATTTAGCCCATAACACTAGCTAAATGGTCATAGCTATTACTGTGATCCTGGAATTCAAAGGCCCCCACAATCTCAACCCGAACTCGCCTTTCCGTCCATCTTTATGGCCCTTATCCCCATACCAATCAAACTCTTTCAGTCACTGTTAACCAAAACACCTTGAACTTTCCCTCCTCCAAGCTTTCCTGGACTATGATCTACCTGTGACAGCGTGCACTCCAAACCCTGTCTGAGTGTCAGACTCAGCTCAAGCCCCATTCGCCCTCGGCCATTCTCACGACCCCGGCCATTTGGAAGGAAGAAAGAAAACTAACAATCATGAAACACTTACAGTGTGTTTTCACAGCACGATATCATTCTATTCTCCCATATTCCTATGCCCCCTGACAGGTTAGGAAATTGAAGCTCAGAGGGGTTAAGTACTGTGTCCAAGGTCACTCAGCAAGTGAAGGCGGGAACGTGATTCTAACCCCACCTGTCTGATTCCAAGTCCAATGGTCTCTCCGTCCTACAGCAATTCTAGCCTGAAGCGTTCATCTGGCAGTTAAGCTGGCAGTGCCCTGACGCTGGCTCTTCATTATCACCTGGAGCTTTTACTTTGAGTTTTCATTACATCTTTGTTATCAATTTTCTATTTGCATGTCTTTCCTCCCCAGCTGTATGTTCAGCATCTGAAGAACAGGAATGGGTTTTTCACTTGTACCAATCCCTTCACAGCCCTGGTAAGTCTCAATAGAGATGGTTGATGTTGTTTTAGGGCCACAGACACACCTACTCCTCTAGGGAAGTACACACATCCCAAGAGCTGGGCTCTAGCCAGCAGGACAGATGGGCTTCTCTCTCCTCCTCCAAATACAGTGGCTTCATGAACTAATTAATTCCAGAGATGGTGTTCAGCCATCCCCTCCCAGCCCCAGGCCCCTTGCAGCCCTCATGCTTGGAAAGGGCGCCCCCAGAGCTCAGCTTCTAGCAGCAGGGCTGGTGATCCCACTGCACACTTCCCTCTGCCCTTTCTGATTTCCCCGTTCCATTCCTGTCCCCAGTCTTCTCTCTCTCTCCTCTTTCTGGGACCTCAAGCTTGCCTGAAGCTAACCTCTATTATTTTGTGGTTACTGTAGGCTGGCCACTATTCTAAGCACTTTATAGCTGTAACCACTACATTGAACAAGCAGGACTCAGGAAATGGCGTTGCAAAGGTATTTTTACTTTGAGGCCCACAGTTCGTTTTTTTTTTTTTTTTTTTTGCGAGGAAGACCAGCCCTGAGCTAACATCCACTGCCGATCCTCCTCTTTTTGCTGAGGAAGACTGGCCCTGGGCTAACATCCGAGCCCATCTTCCTCTACTTTATATGGGACGCCGCCACAGCATGGCTGACAAGCAGTGCGTCGGCCGGCGCCCGGGATCTGAACCCGCAAACCCCAGGCTGCCAAGCACGAACTTGGCACCGGGGCCACCGGGCGGCCCCGCACAGTTCGTTTTCACCTTCTCAGTCGGGGTGGACCTTCTTGGATGAAAACTGAAATAGTCCACATAGTTCTTCTCGTCGCTCTTAGGTAATAAAAAGTTCTATAATTGCTTTGAAATGCAAACAGTCTCAATTCAACAATCACAATGGTCAAGTCCCATGCAGTGACCGAAACTTGAAACTTGACTTAAAGTGTTCTCTTCTGCCCAGCTGGGCTCTGCTGCATGTGGGCCCTTTGCAGCCTGTAGGACCACGGGGGAGCAAGCAAGAGGCTGTGGGAGAGTGCAGGTGGGGCTTATGGTGGCCGTGGAGGTGACTGCTCAAATCTCTGCTGTGGGGAGCAGAGTTGACTGACAGCCCATCTGCCACCTGGGGACCCACCATCACATTTGCACTTCCCAGGGCTGCTCCCAGCTAAAGGCCAAGCACAGCAGAGTGCTAGATCCAGGCCATTCCTGCCTGCCAAGGGACTCTTCTGATGGCCAGCCTTTGTTAGCTAGCAATCTAACTAGGGGACTAACTGGGGACTAGCTGGGAACTAACTAGCCTCACCCAGACTTGCTCGTATTGTCCCCCAGTCTGAGATTCTTCCTTCCTTTCCCCTCCTACATCATGACGCTAAGCTTCTCCCTCTGCAGAATCTTGCTTCTTTCCCCTTTATTCTTCACAGATATTTCCCCTAATGAATCTCTGCTTCTCAGGAACCTGAAGTGGTGCAAGGCCTTCTTTCTTGCTGCCTGGCAGTTTCTACTCTTCCCCAGCCAGAGGGGCCTGTGCCAACCTGGGAGGCAGGTGTAGTCAGCTTCTTGTCTCTCTCATGTCCCCCGATCTTACTTGGCTGCTCCTTTGCCTCCCCTAGCCCTAGCCCAGCCCCAGTGGAAGCAGGGAAGGGAGTAAATAAGGGAGCAGGAAGGTAATTACTTGATGGGCTCTAACTTAAGATGGCCTCTCTCTGGATCTGGCAGGGCTCTAAAGCTGAGAGTTTTTCTCATGTGGTACCTTCATGGGTTCTTCAATGTGGACAATGCCTCTTCTGCTAGCCTTCCCTATCCTCCCCTTCAACCCAAGCGCTTGGTCAGGGTTCTCCAGAGGAACAGAACCAATAGGATGTGGATGAGTGGATGGATGGATAGATGGATAGATTTATTATAAGGAGTTGGCTCATGCGATTATTGAGACTAAGAAGTTCCAAGATCTGCAGTTGACAAGTTGGAGACCCAGGAGAGCCAATGTTGTAGTTCCAGCTCAAGTCTGAAAGCCAAAGCATCAGGAAAGCCAGTGGTTCCAGTCCAAAAGCCAGTGGGTTCAAGAAGATAAGCTGATGTTTGGGGCCAGCCCTGTGGTCTAGTGGTTAAGTTTGGTGCACTCCACTTCAGTGGCCCAGGTTCAGACCCCGGGCATGGACCTACACCACTCGTCAGCAGCCATGCTGTGGCAGTGACCCACATACAAAATAGAGGAAGAATGGCATGGATGTTAGCTCAGGGCTAATCTTCCTCAAGCAAAAAGAGGAAGATTGGCAACAGATGTTAGCTCAGGGCAAAACTTCCTCAGCAAAAAAAAAAAAGAAAGCTGATGTTTCAGTTTAAGTCTGAAGGCAGGAAAAGACCAACATCCCAGCTCAAAGTAAGGAGGCCAAAGGAGTTGCCCCTTAGCCCTTTTGTTCCACTCAAGTCTTCAACTGATTGGATGAGGCCCACCCATATTTGGGAGAGCAATCTGCTTTACTCAATCTACCAATTCAACTGTTAATCTCATCCAGAAACACTCTCATGGACACACCTAGGGTAAAGTTTGACCAAATGTCTGGGCATCTCATGACCTAGTCAAGTTGACACACAAAATTAACTATCACATCCAACTACTGTCCCCAAGGGGGACATCTACAAAAACTTAGTGCTGCTGCTGGGGACCTCTTCTTTGCAGGGCTTCTTTCAGGCCTGTTCTAATCCGAGTTCTATATCTGGCCCAGGAAACATGTACCTTTGCTGCTAAAGGAGGAGAATGTGGCTGCTTCCAGATGCCACCCTCTACCCTGCTGCCACATATGTGAGCCCTGCCCCAGTCCTCTGCATCCCCAGGGGCAGGGGATCTTTTCTGGCTCTCTGGGTGGTCCTCACCTCTCCACCACTACGTCATGGGATCTAGGAGGGTGTGGGAAGACCCCCAGCTCACCAACAACTCTCTCAGAAAGAGATCTCCTCAAGCTCTCATACCCCTTTTCTACCCTCACTGTGGTGAGGGGGTTCAAGAAGTGGTTAGCCAGTTGCTGTTTATCTCCTCTGTAGTTCTACATATGATGGAACTCCTCCTTTGGATTTCAGCCTCTATTGCCTCTTGGTACCATAGTGGAAACATTTTAAACATCCTGTTACATATATTTTTACTCATTTAAGCCTCACAACAACCTTGTAAGGTAGGTGTCATTATTATCCCCATTTTACAAGTAGGGAAACTGAGGTACAGAAAGGTTAAGTAATTTGTTCAATGTCACAGAGCTCTTAAGTGGTGGGGCTGAGATTTGAACCCCAAATATCTGGTCTTTAACCCTTGCATTACACATACAATAGTGCTCTAGGGAGGAAGGAGGACATCAGCTGCACATCATTGTTTTTTCCCCCCCAGGAAAGCATTTGAGTGAAGATATGATTTGGTCTTTTTTCTCTGTTTTGCTGCCTTATCTCTACTTTCCATTAAGAGCCTCAGTTTCCTCATTTATAATATGGGGATCATATCAGATCCACCTCACCTGACCATTGTGAGAATTAGCTATCATCTATCTAGCGTTATATGGCTTTGGCTTTGCTGACCTGCACCTTGGTTAATGCCCCAGGATAAGAAGTCCACCTCCGACTTCAACAGCTCAGATTCCCACTTGGCTCCCAGAATCACCAAGTCATGCTTCTGGAACAGGAAGAAGTACAGTGAGGAAATGACTGTGTTTGTGGCTATCTGAAATACCTGCTCGTTTAAAAAAAAAGTCTCTTATGAACCGTAAATGCCACTGGTGATGACCCAGTGTTAGCATATGTCCCCCAAATGAGTCAACCAAGCTTGTAATGGGTTTCTCACGCACGACCAGAGGCTGGCTGAGAAGTCAGTGCACCTCCACAAGATTAACCACGTTCCACCCTTTGAGCAGGCTCAGCCACTGACTCGACCCCCAAGGGGCTGGGTTTCCCCGTCCAGAGGAGGTGGCCACCAGTGCTTGTACCACCAGGGCTTTTAAACATTCCTCTCTCATCAAAGAAGATGCTGAATTCCAGGCAGGACCTAGTGAGGAAGAAGCACAGCCTCACATGACTTGTGCTCTGGGACTCTCTGGCCGGCTATGGAGATTGCAACCTCCATGGTGTGAAAGCCACAAACCTGCTGAGGCCTCTGCCTCACTTCACTGTGCCCTCCCCACAACATCCCAAGCCCAGGCAGGGGCCAGCTTCTACCCTCCAGGCCTCTGCAAGGTGTCTAGCATCTTGTCTTCATCTGAAGCCCCACTGCCCGTGGTCTTGTTCAAAGCGGCCTCCTGGCTCTTCTGGACCAGGTCAAGGTGGTCCCAACTGCAAGTCCCGCCTCTACCCTCATCCCACCTGACTCCTCTTGACACCAAGGTCCTAGCAGTCTTCAGCTCTAACCAGGCCACCCCTCTCCTCAGAAGTCTTCCCCTCTCCCCCCTGCCCAGCAGAGGGGCAGACTGGTAGCCTCAGGCCAGACAGCGTGCAGATTTTGTTCAACTTACAATGTTTTCAAACTTTTTGAACCAATATTTTAAAATCAGGAGTTACACATGAAAATTCAGATCTCTGGCTCATCTCAAATGCCAGGAGATCTGGCAAGCCCAGTGTGATGGTTCATTTTATGTGTCAACTTGACGGCGCTAAAGGATGCCCAGATAGCTGGTTAAATACTATTTCTGGATGTGTCCGTTAGGGTGTTTCCAGAAGAGATTCACATTGGAATCGGCAGACTGAGTAAAGTTCTCCTCACCAGTGTGGGGGGCATCATCCAGTGCTGAGCGCCTGGACAGAACAAAAACGGGGAGGAAGGGTGAATTCCTTCTCTCTGCTGGAGAGACATCCATCTTCTCCGGCCCTCAGGCATCAGCAGTCCCAATTCTCAGTTTCAGACTCAGACTGTGATCTATACCATTGCCCCACCTACCCCCTGATTCTCAGGTCTTCAGACTCAAACTGGATTATACCACCAGCTTTCCTGGGTCTCCAGCTTGCAGACAGCAAATGAAGGGACTTCCCGGTCTCCATCACCACATGAGCCAATGCCTATAATAAATAATAAACATATATATCTATGTATATCCCACTGCTTCCATCTCTCTGGAAAACCCTAATAATCAGAGTCCACATATATACATGGTCAGCACATCCCATGTCACCTCCTTTTAAAATTCCTAACTCTTAGAGAGAGGTTATATCATTCCTTTCAACAAAGGAGAAAACTGAGGCCCAGAGAAGTCAAGTGATTGGCTGGTGAGGTCAACAGGTTAATGAAGGGAGAGCCAGGCTCAAGCCAGGTGTGCCTGGCTCCAGACTGAACGCTTTCCACCACACCAGGCTGAAAACTAACTGGATTCCAGTAGGACGCAGTTTCTCCTCCTGGGAACAAGATTAGGAGCGCATTGAGAGAAATCTAACTTGAGCATCCCTCTGGAGAGTTCCTTAGCAAAGACTGTCTTTGCACCAAATGACAGTGGAAGAGGCGATCCAGTGACTGGCATGGAGGGTCGAGATGTGGAAACACCTGGACAGCCCTGGGCCTGAACCTGTCTCTTGCCATCCCCCACCCTGCCTCCTTTCTCCCCATGGATGTGGTACACTTGGCCTCTCTGGGCAGCGGGGACTTTCAGAGGCTGCAGGAGGCCTGGTCTATGGCTATGACAGGTTACTGATATCCCTGGGAAGGAGGGGAACACCTGCTGAGGCCCCCTGTGCCGTGCACACGCACGCACACACACACACACTCACAGAGGCCTTGAGACTGCATTCAGCACAGGGAAGGAGGTGGGAGGGGTGAGCAGCACTGTGCTCCTGATTCACCTGGTGACGCTGTGAGTGTCGCTCACCTGAGGTGCTGCTCAGGCCTGGGGTCAGCGCCCAGCTCTCTGCAGGGCCTCTGCTCGTTACCAGGAAGGAGCACAAATTGGGTTAAAAAGCCACCCCGCCATGATTCCAGAACCCCCAGTCTGTGAGGCTGTGCTTCCCATGTCAATGAACAGCAAACTCCCCGTAAACGTCTGCCGGCTTCCATAATTACTTGGGGAAAATGTCATGTTTGCCACCGTGCTATTAGAGTAGCACGCAGGCTAAGAGGCAAACAACTCCACACCAATATAAATATTTTTAATGGCGTCATTCCAACTATCTGGTGCACGCGCTTCCAGATGATCACACAGGAGAAAATCAGAGCGAGGGATCCTCTGTTACGAAATGCAGTCATCAGGAGGCTGTGTCTGAAGACAGACAGTTCCGGTTTGGTGTGAAATCCGGTCTGATCCCTGCATTTGAAGCTAATTTATTCTCCCTTGCTTGAGACTTTATTGCTATCTGATTTGATTACAAAATGAAAAGCTGGATGTTGAAGCAGTTTTCACAGAAACACTTAGTAAAGATATCGTAGGATTGGACAAGGAAAGAAGCAGACTGACTCTGGGCAAGTCACTGAACCTCACTGGGCCTCAGTTGACCCATCTGTAAAATGGGGTGAGACAGTAACTGTCCAAAGTGAGGTCGACTTTCTTGTACTTCCTTCAAGCTCAGAAATTCATGATATATTGGAAACCTGTGATTTTATGCCAAAGTAATATGCAAATAAATGCCAGCGTTCCCTATGGTTCCTGCTGACTCCAGGGACCCGGTCAGGCCTGCCCTGACATTTGCAGGGCCCAGGGCAAGTGGCCAAGACAAGATGACAAATGGAGGCCCTCACAGCATATGTCATAATATTTAAAAGTTATAAATCAAGCTAATAAACCCTTAAGTAAAATATGTTTTGTTCTCCTACTTTGACAAATATGCCTTCAGAATGACCCGGAAGGCCAGGTTGGACTTGAGAATTCTTGAACTCCTCAGAGGTCCACACCACAACACGGCAGTGGGAAGAGCCGGCCCCAGCCTCCCCCCTTTCCTTCCCACTCCTGGCTCCATCTTATACTGCAGGGGCCTGGCACTCATGCTCATCAGCAGCCCAGCCAGCCCAGTCCACACTCTGTACACATACACACACACGCACACACACCAATGGGCCCAGGGGTGTGTACACCAGCAGCACAGTCCACTCTCTGGAGGACGGACCTGGGAAAGTGGCCTGATAATGAATGGGCTTGGGGCTGTTTGAGTGGGAAATCCCAGGTTCCTGTTCACCCACAGAAGGTCTAGAAGAGGGAGCACTTCCCTTAGTGCTACAGACTCCTCACCCTGTGGGGAAGCACGTCTACAAGAGGCCAGAGTGGATCCAGGGCAAGGAGCCCTCTTGACTGGGTCTAAGGGCAGTAGCAACAGTGGTATGAATGACATACCACTGACAGTGGGCTAGTTTCCTCAATATATAAAGAACTCTTTCAAATCAATGAGAAAAAATTAACTCTTCAATAGAAAAATGAATAGGCAGTTCATTGAAAAGAATATGAATAGCTCCTAAAAATGAAAAGATACTCAGTCTCAAAGGTCCTAAGTTTGGTAGCACATTTTGTTGGCTTGGTGTTCGAAACAGTATGCTCATCCACTGCTGGTGGGATGCAGGTGGTACAAGCTCTGTGAAGCATGATTTAGCAGAATCTATAAAAGTTAAAAATGCATATATTCTTTATCCCAACAATCCCACACCTTATTGTTTAATCTCGAGAAATACTTTAACAAGAAACGACACTTATTGCAGCATTTTTTGTGACAGCAAAATGTTGGTAGCAACCTAAAAGTTGACCAGTGCAGAGCCAGTTAACTCAGCAATGTCCTCCCATAAAAAAGAATGGTATGAGGCAGGTCTACATGAACCGGTACGTGGAATGAACTCCAACCTACATTGCTAAGTGAAAAAAAGAAAGCTGTCTGGGGCAGTGGTGGTGCTGCTATTTGTGTGAAAAGAAAGGACACATATACACATATGTTTGATGTGTCAAGACTTTCTGAAAGGATCCAGAAGAGAATGGAGTGGCTATCTCCAGGGAGGGAATCTGTGGGGCTGGGGACGGCTATGAGAGGGAGAATTGCTCTTTATGTATTTCTTTCTGTGCCTTTTGAATTTGCACCATGTGCATGATTTACTTATTACAAAATATTCAAATGATAAAAATTAAAAGCTTAGCTTAGCACTCCATCTGTACCTTTCTTAATGGTATGTATATTTTTCCATCTTATGTCATCATATTTATATACAAGTTTTGCAAATCTTCTATATTTTGCATTTGAGGGAGCAGAATTCTTGTCAAATAATAACTAACATTTTTGAGCATTTCTTGTCTGCCAAGTCCTGTTCTCGATGATTTATATACATCCTCTCACTTATTTCTCTATAACAACCTCTGATCATACGTACTGTTATGATCCTCATTTTGCAGTTGAGGAAACTAAGAGTCTGGCAGAGGTTAAACACTTTCCTAAGGCTGCCTAGCTCCATGCTGGGGAAGCTGTCTGGTTCTAAGACTGTTCCAGTTCAGTCCTGAGTGACTTCAGACTGCTTTAACCGCTATGCCTGGTACCTCATTCTCTCTATTCCTCAGAATTTAGGAAGAGGTCACTAAATGCTTGTGGAATGGGTGAATGAATGAGTGAATGAATGATGTACCTGCCATATTCACAGTTATCCTGCACATTGTACTTCTAGGTCACGTGCATCCTGTTCTCAGATCTGGGGAGGGGTGGAGAAGAATGGGCCTCCTTATAAACAGCCATAGGCTTCCTTTCCCCACTGCTGCCTGGAAGGAAAGATGGAGAAGGAGTTGACCAACCAAGGAAGATGAAGAGGCAAATCGTTTCACACAAGAGAGGATATTTTTTCAACAGAGGTGCTAGGGCTCACACAAGAGCCTGAGGGCCTCTTCTATCACTTCCGCATGAAGCATGGCTCACTTCTCAAAGCTTGGAAATGTCAGAGTACCTGGTAAATGGTCCCTGGCCATGCAGAGCCCACAAGCCCCTTCTAACAGCAGGTCAGCTTGCACACAGGTCATCCTACAGCCTAATGGCAGAGCAGCAGTGAATCCCATAGGGAACTGCACTGTTTGAGTCAAGAAATGAAGGTTGCTGGTACACTGCCATCCGCCACAAAAAATAGCTGACACGTTCGTGTATCTGTTTGTTTTCCATACTCAAAACAAAGCCCACTTCGGGCAATTTGAACCAAGCCCATGATCCTTACCGACAATTCTGTCTCCTCATCTTGTATGATTTATATGGGGTTTAAATAATAAATATCATGGATGCTGTAAAATTTACAGTGCTCCAAGTAGGTCATTAAATAAATCACTGTATAATTTATATAAATGAACCTAAATCATGCAGTAGGAGGATTGCATTAGAAAATCAATCCTGTGAGTGGATAAACATGAAGAACTGGCAGGAACATGGTTGTTTTTGAAAAGTCCCCGTGTCTATGACAGAACATGAAAGTTCTCTGGGCTGGAGGGTACTTTGCTCCCGGCTTTCCACTCAGCTATGGTGGCTCCCGGGACTTTGGGGTCAGGGCCTAATTCTCTGAGAAGACCTGACTCCATCTCCAAGTTCCCTGGCTCTTCTAATGGGGAGTCAACACACCTCAGGGACTTAAGTCACCTCAAAGCCAGCTGGCCTCGTACCATCTCCATAACAGAGCCAGGATGACAAAGAAGACTGGGTACCTTCTGAGTGAAGGAACCCATGGAGTGCTCCTGCCAACCACAAGCCAGTCCCGGGCTTGAACGCCAGCCAAAAGACAAGCCCAAGTGTCTGGCTGGCAATAATGTTCACCTTGCCGCAGGCAGATGTCAGCCTGATGCTGCTGCCTACAAGATGATGCTTCCCTCAGCCTCCCATGTAGAATCCATTCCAGCCTCCATCAGGAGCCCATTCTTGAGGGGATGTAAAGGGCAGATTGACCCAAGAGGCAAGTCCAATTGGGGTAGCTTAAACCTCCCAAGTTTCTCCCCAGGCACCCCCCAGGACAAGAGCATGAAGGAGCAGCAGAGCCCCAGAACGTCCTTCCTGGCAAAGAGAGGCACAGCATGAACAGCAGCCTGTGGCAGCACTGCCAGTTAGGGGTGGGAGGCCTAGAGCCTGGCTCTATTAAAGGCAGAGATGTTTTAGGAGAAAGGAATTTGAAGAGAGAGGAGGTCCTGTATTTTTAAAACCACTGCTTGAAAAAGATCAGTGAGAGAGGTTAAACAAGATGGACAAAATGCTCTGACAAGCCCTCCAGGAGATCTTACAGGCTCTGGGAGGCTCCCCAGAATCCTCTGGGGAGTTCAGCTACATGAGAAGCTAAGAGAGTCATGAGGTGACAGGCCATGGGGGAACCAGCACTGTTTAGTCATTCTAAGGGTGTGAGTTTAAAGACTCTGGTCCCACAACACCTGAGTGCCCTAATTTCTTGGCTTGCACACCCTGAAGTACAGCAGGTCCAGAAGTCAAGGGTGGCTCTTTGCTCCTGAGAAGGGCGGCAGCCAGGTACAGGGCCCCAGGAGGGCCCACAAGGACCACACACTTGCCTGGCACACGGCTTGGGGATGTGGTCCTGGCCCTTCTTGTCCTCTGCTCCAATGAGTCACTGTTCCCCAAACATTCACAAGTGACACTATCCATAAGCCTTCATTGAGACCCTTTGGGGGCCAATGCCTAAGAAAGAGAATGAACCACTGATAGTGGGGACTTCCTTTGAATCTCCCAGATGCTGTTCAATCTCCCAGTCTTAATGATCTGAGGCCAACAAATGTAGAAAAAAGAATCCCTCATCTGAATAGCCCACCATTCACCAGATTTCCCCCATGGAACTATAAAGATCACCAAGGATGCATGGCAGAGGGGACCAGCTAACTCTGTGCTTCCAAGATCTCCTTTAGGGTCATAACCGAAATCTTCCCATTCTGAAAAGTGAAAGGACTGGAGGGTGTCTTAGTCCATTCCAGCTGCTGTAACAAAAATACCACAGACTGGGTGACTCAAACCACAGAAACTTATTTCTTGCAGTTCAGGAAGCTGGAAGTGTAATATCAAGGCACCAGTAGATTCAGTGTCTGGTGAGAGTTCACTTCTTGGTTTATAGGTGGCCATCTTCTCACTATGTCCTCACATGGCAGAGGAGGTGAGGGAGCTCTCTGGGATGTCTTTCACAAGGGCACTAATCCTATTCATGAGGGCTGCATCCTCATGACCTAATCCCCTCTAAAAGGCCCCATCTCCAAACACCGTCACCTCCCTTGTTGTTAGTGCCATCAAGTCAATTCCAACTCCTAGCAACCCTGCACACAGCAGAGTGGAACCCTGCCTGGTCTTTTTTGCACCATCTTCACATCTTCTGGCACTGCAGTGGACAATACTCTACTGCTATCATAGGGTTTTCATGGCCTTGTTTTTTTTTTTTTTTTGGTGAGGAAGATTAGCCCTGAATTAAAATCTGTTGTCAATCCTCCTCTTTTTGCTGAGGAAGATTGGCCCTGGGCTAACATTTCTGCTCATATTCCTCTACTTTATATGTGGGACACCTACCACAGCATGGCTTGATAAGTGGTGTGTAGGTCCGTGCCCAGGATCTGAACCTGCAAACCCCGGGCTGCCAAAGCGGAGGGCACGAACCCAACCACTACACCACCAGGCTGGCCCCTCATGGCCAATTTTTTCAGAAGAAGGTGGCCAAACCCTTCTTCCTAGTCAGTCTCAGTCTGGAAGCTCCTCTGAAACCTGCCCACATGGGTGACCCTGCTGATATTTGAAATACTGGTGGCACAGCTTTCAGCATCATAGCAACACACAACCACTGCAGTATGACAACAGACAGATGGGTGGCGTGGTTCCCTGACCAGGAAATGGCCCCAGCCTCTGTGGTGAGAGCACCAAATAACCACTGGACCACCAGGGCTGGCGCCATCACCTTGGGGGTTAGGATTTCAACATATGAATTTTGGGAGGATACAAACATTCAGTCTAGAGCAGAGGGAGAGAGAGAAAGGTAAGGAGGTGGGGAGGAGAAGAGAGGTATTTCTCTTGAATCCATTGACTCCATTAGTCCCTCAAGCTACTACTCTTTTCTTTCTTGCCCTTATTGCCCAATTCATTTTTTCAAAAATGGGCTTCCTTTTCTGCCTCAGCTGCTACTCATTCTTAAACCCCTTGCCATTGGGCATCCACACCCACTGCTCTCTGAGGAGTCACCAGTGCCCTCCTCTGTCTGCTCTTATTTCCCACACATTTGTGCATCCCCACTGCACTTGGTGTGGCTGAGCCCCTGCCCAGCTGAAGTCCCCTCCTCCCAACTGCATGATCTCTTATGGCTCTTATTCTTTCTTTCTTTATCTCCCAGTCATCTTTGACTTCTTTCCCCTTTAACATCAGTGTCTCACCTGGTTTCAAATACCACACCTATGAAAACGACTCTCAAATCTACATTTCTAACTCTGACCACATGCCTTTTGATAAGGGACCATCTCTGGGGATCCTCCAGTCTCTCAAATTGGACGCCTCACCATCAAAAACTGGACTCTTCATCTTCTCTCTACAGATGAGCCTTCTTTCCTGGTGTCATTATCGCCATGAGGAGTGTACCACCAGCCCCCAGCTTCTAAGTCCTTTTGAATCCTCCTGTTACTTTACGCTCCACAACCAGTCCTTCACTAACTCCTGCCAATTATTCCTATGATAATTTTCTCCTATCTACTTCACTCCCACTGCCCTCACCCCAAACCAGGCCCTCATCATCTCATACATGGACAAGAGAAATATGCTTCCAGACCTAGGAGGAATTAGTTAACCCATCCCATCGTGTGACAGATGAGGAGAAAAAGTCTCAGAGAGGAAGGAAATGTGCCCAAGGTCACAAGCTGCTCAGAGTCAAGACTTGAACCCAGGTCTCCTGGCTCTCTGCCCCTTGTCCTTCTACTACACCACAGGCAAACTCCACAACAGCAGCCCAAGTCCCCTCACTTTCCCTTAAAATCACTTACAAGATATGCTTTGGGCTTTTGGTTCAGTTCACAATGTCCCTCCCCCTGCCCATCTCACCCACAAGGGTGGACCAGCAGTCACGGTGCACCATGTGGCCACACTCCCCTGGTAGGAGTTTACTGGATTAGGGATGGCCATCTGATGCGTCAGGCCAATCAAATATTTTCTCCTAATATTTAGAATTAAGGATAAGGAAATTCTAATTTGGAGGAGTCTGAATTAGTCTCCTTAAGGTGGTCTGCCACCTATCCTTTGGTCCAAGGTGAGAAGGAAGGTAAGCTGCAGAGTGATGCAGACACATAGAAGAAGCAGAGATGTCAAAGGGAAAGAAAGAGGCCTAATGGCTTTCTGTTACTGGTCCTAGGCCCTCCCCAAAGCCTCAGACCTTGCTGGGGGTCAAAGTGTGGCTTTCTTTTGGGGAGATGGGGGTTAGAGAAGGACTGATGGCTTTATCTCTGCCATTATCCCCATCAATGTCCCTAACCCACTCCTAAAGAAACATATAATCTGAGTAAAAACTGGGCTTGCCATGCAAACAGCTTCAAGTCTCCTAGCCCTACAAGATTTTGCTTTAAGCTACTTCACTTTGATTTCTGTTGCTTGCACTCAAAGAGTCCTAAGTAATTCGCCACCCACTCCAACCAAATCAAATACACACACACACACACACACACCCACACCACACACCTACACAGGGTAGAGGACACTTTATCTCAAGCCCTTGTCAAGGTTTGCATCTGCCAGAAGAGGTATGTGAATGCTCTGTTCGTCTATCATTAAACTTGCTCTCATAGCTCTCCACCTCTGCCCACCACTCTTCCCCAAGACGATTTCACAGACATCATCTCTTTTATTGCCTCGAAGATGACCTGCTCCTGCCACACGAATGGGCTTACCATCTGTCGTACAAGTCCTGCTTCTGCACCTGTGCAAATGCCATTGTCCCTTCTACAATGCCCTAGGCCCCTCCTCTCCAGCATTCTGTGTCCTCTCCAAACCCTGCTCAAAATAATTTTCCCTGGAAGGCCTTTCCTGATGAGCCTTATCCAACTCTAAACAGTACCTCCAGCCCCAGCCCCGTCTCAGCTTCCCCTTCCCTATAGAGACCTAGCTCATAAAAATACACTCAGTAATGTGAATTCTATGTTATATTTTTTTTTCCAGTGTGTGTCCTAACTTCCTGGTGTCTGTAAGCTCTTCTGCAAGCGAAACTGGGCACATTCTGTATTCCCCATTCCCTCCCGACAGCATCCGGTGCAGTGCTTTCCACACTGTAGACACTTAATAAATGTAGCTGCCTGCCTGACTGAAACAGGAAAAGTAATAAGCCAGCACCCAAATTTGTTCCCCACAGGCCTCTAACTGCCTCCTTGAAAGTGGCAGACAGCGGGAGCTCCGGGGACCTCCACTCACTTCCAACCCCAGATTGGGGTTGTGCTGCTGCCCGAATGACTCTAAACCCTTTGGAAAGGTCTGAGCGGGGATCAGGTGGAAGGTAGAGCTGAAAGCTGCAGGGCAGGATCTTGGAAAGTGAGACCTGTCAGGGGACTCGTGGGTGTGAAAGCACACAACCAAATCCCCAAACCAGCATGCGGAACTGCCTGACGATCCACCCAGGGTGCACACCGTGGGACTGGGGACCTCCAGCCCAACTCCAAAACCTCTCCCCACAGCTTTCTTCTTCCAAAGCCCACTATTAGCATAGTAATGGGTTAATTCAGGGCTTTTCCCCATTACAGACCTTACATCCCACCCATTGCTCTTAGCTATTCTCTGCAGATAGAGGAACAAGAAAACCTAAGTGACTCTTTAGTATAATCCTTTCAAAAGATATCTTCATTAACTGAATTCCTACTATATGTTAAACACTGTACACCTCTTATCTCATTTAATCCTCGCAACAACTCTATTAGGTAAATTACCACTATTATTTCTACTTTACAGAAGGGGAAACTGAGGCTCAGAGAGATTAAGTATCTTGCCTAAAAATATTAAGCCACAGACAGGAAGCGGCAGAGCTGGGATTTGAATCCACCTATGTTTTGTGCTGAAGTTGAGTACTTTCCCATACAACTTGCTGTCTCCTGAGATAAGGCAGCAAGATCTCATGCCAAGGAAAGCTTAGCCAAACTGCAAATTGGGCCTTTCTGGCCAACAGTAGGTCAGGAAGGTCAGTAGGAGGAAGTATGTCACATTGAAAGTCAAACTGGGCCTGGAGGGAGAGTAAGATCTTAGTGACCATTGTGAGACCCTGTGTCCCACTCAGAGAAAGCGTTAATGGAGAAGAGTGGGTCAGATAACAGAGCTCCAGAAGTGAGCTTTGAGGGTGACCATCTGTTTCCTGAAAGAAAGGGGAGAAGGATCCAGCAGATCTCTTCTCCTTTCCCACTATCACAGATTAATATACAGTCATGCATCGTTAACCACAGGGGTATGCTCTGAGGAATGTGTTGTTAGGCAATTTTGTTATTGTGCGAACATCACAGAGTGTACTTAGATGGTATAGCCTACTACACACCTAGGCTAGATGATACTAATCTTATGGGACCAGCATCGTATATGCAGTCCATCATTGACCAAAACGTCATTACGCAGCACATTATTGTATTTGGTTTATCATCATCATCATTATTAACTGACATTTATTAAGTGCTTCTTTTACGCTACCCACTTGATTCCATTATCTCATTTGACTCTTACAACAACCCAGTGAGATGGGTCCTCATCTTCTCTTCAACAGATGAGGAGACTAAGGCACAGAGGGCTGCATTACTCTATCTAAGCTGCTCAGCAAGATTCCATTGGGAAGAGCCAGAACAAAACCCATGACTGTCTACCTCTAGAACCTGAGCCCACAGCCATAACCACAGCAGGGACCTCCCTGACCACCACCCCGAGAGGTACTGAGTTTTGGCTTTGGGATCCCAATACAGGCCCGGATATTGGGGTGTGGGTATGCATGGAGGAGCAGGGCAGCAGCCCCCAAGGAGGCTAGAAGATCAGGCCCATGTGAACAGGTCAACTATCAGCCCTGGGCAGCCTGGGGGAGAAGAGCAGGCGGAAGAAAGCAGCCCCCAGGCACTAACCCCTAGCCTCAAGGCATATGAAGGACAAGCAAGGCCTGGGGTCCTTCCACTGTGTATCTTCAGCATCCGTTTCATGAGGCTTAAAAGCTGTTCATCCAGCCTTCCAGCAAGAAAACCTCCCTTGAACAGTTGCTGTCATGTGTGACCAGAGCCTTCTCAGACCTATGATTTCTTCAGGACCAAAACAAATCCTGTCTTGGATTCCATCCTCATGCTGTATAAAATACTTCACTGCCATTGTTTTTTGTTTGGGGAGTTATTTGGTAGGGAATCTGAAAACACACAAAGAGAAAGGTGTAAGATTTACATCTCTTTTTGATTCTTTAAGAATTGTTATTTTGGTAAAGCAGGCTTGCAGCAGCATTGATTGCAATGCTGGGGGCGGACAGGCCTTTTGCATTAGAAGACAAGACTGTTAACCCAGGTAAGTGCTGATGACTGCATAGAAATTATAGAGTAAAATCTCAGTCTAGAAAATTGAGATTGTAATTGATGTCCATTTTCGTATTCCGTTGGATATTGATGTAACATAGTTATCACAGAAAATTCCACAAATACATATGAATCATTTATGTATCAAATAATTGTGCTAGTGTCTTAAAAACAAAACAGGTTTGTGGTGTTAGATAAGTCCCTGAACCCGTGAGAGAGGCAGCATGGTGCAGAGGAACATGCACAGACCTGGAATCTAAGAAACTAGGGTTCAAGTCTCAGCTCGGCCATTTCTGGTGTCATGCCTCAGAAGTTTCTCAATATCTGCTCTATACTGCACGTTTCTGTGAAATGATGATGAAAATAATAACCTATCTCCATGAGTTATAACTGAGATAATGTGCCTGGCAGTGGTTAAGGCTTATAAACATGTTTCCTTCTTATCATTCAGGATTGTTGTGACAGTGTTGAATTTTACCTGAGCCCTGGGCTCCTAGAAAATGACAAAGATTAAAAAATCTCCCCACCTTTTGTGTTCCAGGAAATGGCTTACTGCAAAGAACCTCCCTTCCCCATAAGACTTAGATAAGACTCAGATGCCAGCTTTGTTTATCTATGGCAAGGCCAGACACAAACCCTCCAAATTCCCATTATTTGCCTCATAAATGATTAGCTGAACTGTTTTGTCCCCAACAGTTCAGCTGGAACAATTGGAACAAAATGCTTGTTAACCAAATAGTTAAGTTTCTCTCCTTCCCTGAACTTTGTCCACCCTCAGCCTGAGCCAGCATGTGGCCCCTCCTGAGAACAGGCTGGCCTCAGGGTAAAAGGTCCTCTCATCTACTATCCTGATTATTTTATTCTGCTTCCTCAGACCCAGTTCCCTCTAAATTGTTTATTCCTCCCTATAAGGGAAAAAATTCCTTTGCCTAACCTTTGAGACACCTGCAGATAGGAGGGTCAGAGCTTCTCCCTGTTGCAAGAATCCTTTCAGATAAAGTCTCTTCTTACTAAGTCTGGATTTGGTTTTTATCTGACAGTTGCAAGCAACAGAGACTGATGCTAGCCATAGGAAGACTCTTGGGAGCTCTCAGACTCAACAATTGGCTTCTAAATCTGATCTCCAGTCTTAGAAAGTGCCCAAGGACCAAGCAGTTAAGAACAGGTAATACATTCACATATTATAAAACCTTTGGTCAGGATCCCACTGTTTTTCCAGGACACCACCACTGCTGGGTACTATTGTGGCCATGGATGAATGAATGGATGAATTCTGATCTTCCCTTCCTTCACCTTTCTACTGCCATCTTTGAGGCCTTGGTGTCAGGTTCAAAGTCCCGGATGGACGTGTCTGACTGGCTCAGCCCCAGTTGCACGCTGGTGTCCTGTGGTCAGGGCCAAAGAGAGGGAGGATCTCCCCATGTTGGTTTCCGAGGAAAGAGGCAGGGCTCTGCATCCCACCAATATTACACACAAGGGGGAAGAAACCTTGATGTCAAACAGTGGGGGAAAAATGATAAATGTCTGCTATATGTTTTGATCTAGACTCTGGATTTTTTTGTTTTTGGTTTTTAGGAGTTGGGGGGTTCTTGTTTTTATTATTGTTAAATGAGATTCTAAAACTTGCTCTATCAGTCAACAAAGTAGATATAAAACCCAAAAGTGATGATATGTGCATCAGGGCTGCACAAAGCAGGGTGCAGATTCAAGGCTGCTACGTCTCCTGGCCTCCTTTCCTCACACTGCCCCCTGCCCACACATTTGGCTTTGATTAATCAGCCCAGATGCTGAGGCCAGGAGGGCGCTTGTCCAGGGTCTGCGGCTCCTGACACTCTTCTCCTACCCCTGAGCCACTTAACGCTGAAGAGGAGCGTGGGCCCCACGTGACTTGAGGAAGGCAAGGTGTCAGCATTAACCTACTACCTGCTTCTGCTGGGGCCTCTGCCAAATGCCAGTGGGGAGCTGCAATCAATTGTCGTGCAACATGCCAACATAACAGCTGGTGACCAGTCATTAGGGTAATCCACCAAGCCTGGGAATTTCAAGAGCCCCTTAGCACACACAGAAAATGAGAGTTATTGCAAAACCAGGTGTTCCAGCCTAATTGCACAAACCAGTCTGAAATGTTAATCTGCTCCCTCAAACTGCATTTTGCATGTAAGGAATGTAGAAGAGAGACTCCCAGTCAAGCTTCATCGGGGAGAGCAAATACTTTGTTCCCTCATTTGTTTATTCCTTTGAGATTGCTTTCAAGTCTTCGAGCAATAGAAGCATAGAGAAATGTGGCTGGAATTGACCTTGAGGGCATTGGCTCGGCATCCTGCCGTAGCACAGCAAGTCAAACTGTGCCAGCCTGGGCCTCGGCAAGGCAAGCCTGTGACTCCTACCAGCCTGCCCAATTCTGCCTCTTGGATGACACAGCAGCCAGACCTGCCTTCAGCTCACTCAGGGACTCTCAGTGTTGCAGAATGAGCCAACTGCACCTGTTCTGGGAGGAAGTAAAACCTGGCCATTAACAGAACCTCAGAGGCAGACATACCACACTTCAAGCCCCTGCTCTGCCCTGGCCAGCTGTGTGACCTGAGGCAAGTTTCTTAACCTCTCTGAGTTTCTTGGAGCCTGTTTCTTCCCCTCTAGAAATAGGGATAACAACATCTACCTCACAAACTTAGGTAAGAATTAGCTCAGTTGATGTATGTAAAGCACTTAGCAAAATCAATGACTTGTGGTGAGGATGCTATAAAATAACTATTTTTATTAATTCATTAGATTAGATAATTTTATTCATCTTCAGGAATCTCAGGAATCAAAGTATCTTCATCACAGCTCATATTTAAAGACAGCACAACTCTCCCATTAATCGAGTCCTTCATCCTTTTCTCTCCAGTCTGCTACTGACGTCTAGGGCTTGCCATAATCTGGCCTTTGCTGCTTCTTCAAGTTGATCTGTCACAGGTTGGCAACCCTCATTCTCACCCCCACCTCCACAACATGCTCTATCCTGCCTCTCGAGCCCCGGAAAGCCGTTTCTGCCTTCCCCACCCTCCCAGACCTAATACTCTCTCAAAGCTCAACTCACACTCTGCCTTCTGCACAAAACCTCTTCTGGCTGCTCCAGCTCATTCATTCAACAGCAGATACTGCCTAAGCACCAGCGCTAGGCTAGGCCCTGTGCCTCACTGAGGCTGGGATGGAATGTGGACAGGACAGACTCATCCCTGCCCTCCCCACACTTCAGCGAGCCCCTCCCATCACTCCTGCCCTGAACCACAATGGCACTTTACAGAGTATCACTACCAGTGTTCACGGCTGAGCCGTGTGTCATCCTTGCCCTTGTAACGCTAACTTCTTCAGAGAAATGATGCAAGGCAAGTCCTGTGGAAGAAAGAACACAGGCTCTGAGGTCAGAGAGTCCTGGGTTCACATGCCAGCTCTGCCTCTTGCTGGCTGTGTGGCCCTGGGCACGTTCTTAAGCTCACTTAAGAGGAAATGTGGTACCCAGGCAGAACCAACTCTCTGTCACAGTGTGAGGACCGCTGGCTTCTGCTGGAGCAAGCAGCTGATGCTGTCTGACATCTTAGGGTCACTGTCACTTAGTTTCTCTCAGGGCAGAATCTGAGGAACATCCTAGGCAGGTGCCAGACAGCCACTCTCTAGATTGGACACCAGGCAGTGACTTCTACTCTCTCCTTGCAATTTGTGCACAATATACATGAAATAACATCAAAGTCTTCTCTTTCTAATCAGTTCACAAAATGATCAAGTCAGCTTTTCTGCAGAGTTCTTTTCCCCCCTTCTCTGTAAAGTTGTTTATGAGTTCATTTTTGAATTGTTCTGGGAAACATATATAGCTTGTTATTCCAAAGCTAGGTTACCATAACTCTGACTTCTGCTAGGGGGAAAAATCTAGAAGAGAGTGAAATAGACTCTGGATGCCCTTTCAAACAAACTCTGCCAGTTCTGCACAATATTATTTGGCCATCCTCAGAGCAGTGAGAATGTGACAGAGCCCAGTAAATCTCCCTGGGCCACAGGTCTGCTCCCGTGGGGTCTGCCATTTACCCCGGGTAAACGGTGAAGAGCAAAAGGACTCCCACCCCAGTTTGTCATTGCCTCTTTATCCCACATTCTCTGTCTCTTTGTGGCTTGGAGGGTGGTTTGGGGTGATGGCAATAATGTGCAAAATTAAATTGATTTGCCTTTGGTTATAGAATCTTTGTTCTAACTACCTCACTCCTGACTCTAACAAAAAAGCACTTGAGTCCATTAAAAGTTGGTGGAAAAAGCAGACCACCCCCAAATACAACCAAAATAACAATTTAAAAAAGTATAAGAGGCAATCAAATCACAAAAATGCTCAGAACAGAAGAGAGGGCATGAAAGGACCAAAGAATTCACAAGGTGAATTAAATCAAACTGATTGCAAACAACAGTGACAGAGGGCTGCAATGAGACAAGAGCCATTTTTCAAAGCGGAGACCCCTCCTCACCATCCCCCACTCAAAAATGAGGAGCTGGTGACCTAGAGGGGGAGGAGGAGACTCCGTGGAGGTCACTGATGGAAGTGAGGTCTTTAAGGGTCTGTCTCCCCAGCATTTTGTCCCCAAGCTGAAGTTGAAAAATTTGAAGAAATTGGGAGTTCTTCCTGGAAATGGGTAGGATTTCACAGTGGAATTGGCATCCTAAAGTAGGGCCATCCCAACTTTACCTACTGATCCCCACTCACCCACCCTAAAATGAAGCCTGCAGGTACAAATGGCCCACCCACATGCATTCAGCCCACTCCTTCAAGGGAAAGGTAATAGCAAAGAAATCTACATACAGGCTACCTAGGTAATCCACCTGGTCCTCCCCTCGTAAATATGGGGACCATCAAGGACCAGCAGACCCTTAAGGAGAACACAGAGGAACAAACAGATTGAAGGAACAAATAGGCCCCTGAAGAAACAGAATAGAGGAAATACACAGAACTCAAAGAATTCCATTTAGTAACCTCAAAAAGATTTGAGAAGAAACTGCATCCATAAAGAATAAGGTGCTATGACAAGATAATTGTTGAAACAGAAATACAAGAAAATACCCCAACATGGGAAGCAAAAAGACAAAGACATATAACATGAGAGAAAAATTGAGAGACATAGAAGATTAATCAGGGCCAACATTCCATCTCATAGAAGTCCAGAGAGAGAGAGAACCAAGAAAAAGGAAGGGAGAAAAGAATCAAACAAATATTTCTGAGGTCTTTATTAGTAGAAGACTTACCAAGTACTGAGCAGGACAATTCTAAAAAGACCAATTCCCAGATATATCCCCATGTACTTTCAGAATATGGATTAAGAGAAGTTTCTGAAACCACTTGGGGAAAGAGTTTATCTACAAAGGATTGATAATCCTCTCAACAACAACTCTGAATGATAGAAGACAGTGGGGTGATTCCTCCAAAATTTTGAGTAAAGTTATTTTGAACCCAGAAGCCAGCAAAGTGAGAGGACAAAATAAAGATATTTTCAGACCTGCAAACACCCAGATGTTTTACTTGAAAAAAATTACCTGAGGATATAGTCCAGGGAAGCAAACAGACAAAAAGGAACCTGTGGAAATAAACAAAGACCAACCAATGAGAACAAGCAAAGGTTATTTATTCAGAGTTTATGAGGGAGTCAGCCACCATCACTTGTGTTTGGGCGGAAACTCAAAGACAAGCAGAGGAGTGGGGCATCCTATGTGATTGGTTGGGGGAGCACATTTGGCTTTCTCTGGTTGGTCCTAAGTTGGAAGCAGGGATAAAAGTTAGGGAAACTGTCAGATATTAATCAAGTCCTGGGCATGTGGAGCCTGTTGCTACAGAGGTTTGGCTTCTTGGGCTGGTTGCTCAAGACAGTGGTCTGACTTTCTACAAGTCTGACTCAGAGACAGAGGCTGGCTTCCTGGGCTGGTTACTGTAGATAATGGGTTGGCGTCCTGGGTTGGTTGCTGAAGATTGTCGGTCAGAGTTCTATTTTTTTAGATCATCTAGCCATAGTCCACTTATATAGTCAGTCTCTCAAACCTAAGAAAGACAGGAGACCCAGCAAACAGTGGAACAAAGTTAGGAGTGTGCTGAAAAAGCTCAGGACGACAGTTAGAAAGAATTCTGTTCCAAATTGGCTATTCTACAAGTAGAATGATTAGGAAGTTGGACATGCTTCGTAATATGGTGAAGAAGGTATGTGTTACTTCAGTCAACAAGAAAAGAGACACATGCAATTAGAAATTCCAGGATGAGAGTCATGTTCCAAATAAGGAAATATGTTCTAAATAAGTAAAAATGAGTTATTATTTTGAAGGATTGATAGAGTACAGCAGGACTTCATTTGACCTTGATGCTTGGAACAACCTGCTTTGAGCAGCCAAGATCTAGTGACATAGGACTACGTCTCCTTATAAGTCCAAATACTCTACTGATTCTATGGTGAATAATATTTACAAAATATTAAAGCTATGTATTGATTTTTAATTTTCAGCATCAACTTATACACATAAACAAAGCATGAAAGGACTAATTATGTTTACAGTATGAAATACAAATGTTCTAAACTTGGACAACTAAAAGTAAAGTTAGCCCCAACCAATATTGGGAGGAGGAGGAAGGAGGAGAAGGAAATGTGGGACTAATTTCCTCGTGTTATGTGGGGGAGAAACAAGAGATACTAAGTTAATTAATCAAGGAATAAAGGTCTAAGCACCTTATTTTAAATCACAGAGGAAATAAATAGAAGAATAAAAATATAACAAAAATTGGCAGGAAGAAGTGAGGGGAAGAACATGCCTCATCTATCATAGTGAAGAGTCAATAGCTACTGTTTCAAATTGATGAATCAAGAAATAGAAATGTAAGCACATTATCTGAGTTATGGACAAAACCACCCCCTCCCACCAGCCCCCCCGAAAAAAGTCAAGTGAAGAACAGGACCAGCAGGGGAGGTGCAGAGGGAGACTTATTTTTCATTTCATACCCTCCTGCACTATTTTAATTGTCACTTCCCTGAGTATGCGTGGTTAATATTCCTTTCTTTTACATTTCAAAGAAGTCAGGATTTAGGGGCAACAGTGAAGTGCTCCCACAGAGCTAAGTTCTTTTTCTCTGTCTCCTCAAAACAACCCCTGCCTTATTATGTGACTCGGCCTCACCAAGGTTGTGATTTCTGCTGCACTTTCCCAAACGTACCTCCTTGGGGACACACAAGAGACATTTAATACATTTTTATTGCATAGATGAGAAGACAGTGATTCCTTCCTTCAACACCTATTTACAGAGCGCCCATGTGTGCTAGGCCCTAGGATTCAGGAGTGAACAAAACGAAGTCGCCAACTTCTGCAAAAGCATTTGTATTCTTGGGGGCAAGACAGACACTAAACAAAGAAAACCTGCCCCTCCTTAACCTGAGAGAAAAGAACACAGGCTTCAGAACTAGACAAACCCAAGCCCGCCTCTCTGTTACCAGTTATGAGACCTTGAGCCAATGACTCAACCTCTCTGAGCCTCAGTGTCCCTGTCTGTGAAATGGGGATGCTGCCTTTCAGGGTTGTTGGAAGAGCAAGAATGTAGCCAGGCTCCCAAGGGGAGTTACACAGATACAAAGTCATTCCCTTTTATTTTTTTTTTTTGTGGGGAAGACCAGCCCTGAGCTAACATCCGTTGCCAATCCTCCCCTTTTTGCTGAGGAAGACCAGCCCTGAGCTAACATCCGTTGCCAATCCTCCCCTTTTTGCTGAGGACGACTGGCCCTGGGCTAACATCCGTGCCCATCTTCCTCCACTTTATATGGGACGCCGCCACGGCAGGGCTGACAGGCAGTGCGTCGGCGGGCGCCCGAGATCCGAACTCGCGAACCCCGGGCTGCCAAGCGCGAACTAAACCGCTGCGCCACCGGACGGCCCCATATGAAAAGGGAATATAAAAGTCAATTAAAGTTTCAAAACTCTTTGGGAGGAGCTTATAACAATATAAATGTCAATAATAGGTCAAATGTCAAATAAATATAAATTCTGTCAAATAAATATAAATTCTGCTTTAGCATGAGCCAAATAAGTGGAAAGAAACCCAGATTAAGAGATACTTGAGGGATGTTTAGACTCTGAGGCTGTTGGTGTTGATGACTTTGAAAGTCAGTGGAATGAATCTTCATTCAAGAAAGATTCCATTTCCCAAAGTGTATTTGGGGAAACACTTGCAACAAGGGGTCTATAGCCAAACAAATAGTAGGAACACAGCATATTACAGCCCTCTCTTGGAAAGTCATAATGCATGATAGTGTGATAAGTACCCTGACAAGTCCTGCAGCAGACAAACCTGTTGAACCCAGTTTCCCCACTCACTTCATCACGGCACTCTCCTGCCCACTCTTGGCCCCATCCCACCTGTGCATCCTCTGGCCACCCTAATTCTACTGGGCTGGTGCTTAGCAGAACACACTTTAGGAAATGCCGAGGGCCTGTGATTCTGTTCAGCTCAAGCCAGAGCCAATAGTCTTGAGTTCCCTGGCACTAAAAATAGTTCACCAGACTCGAGCAAGGCCATGTGGCCAACTGCAGACCTCACCATGAACGACCAGATTCTATCCTAAAAGCCCTTAACATTGTGTGGGTGACACACGAGTGGCAGCAGAATCCATCTGATTCTGGATTCACAAATCCAGGGCTGAATTGTGCAGCCTGTGACCCGTGCTGAGGGAGCAGCAGAGACAGGAACAGGCCCCTCTGGGCTCCTACCATCATGTCGGGTTCAACAGTGGATTTGAACCATCACCCCCTTCGGTCTCCAGTGCTGGGAAATCTACCCCAAGATGACCTGGTCCTCAAATAGCCGACTAACTAGTGCTGCAAACACTTCTAGAGCCTGTCACACAGGGAGGTGTATGGCAGCAGCTTCCAAAGGAGCCACTGAGTACGTCCAGCCCTGCACGCCCTCAGCCACCTTCCCCTGCTCCCCCACCCACCCACATCACACACCCACTCCCACAGACAGCTACCTCTTGGCTTGTAGCACATGCAAAAAAAAACGCTGTCCTTGGGACAGACTGACTTGCCAGAAAAGTTTTGGAGACAAAAGTGCTGCTGCTAGGAAAAGCCAGCAAATCAAAGGGCATGACTGGCATCTCCTTCTGCCTCCGTGACATCTTCATTTTGAGCAGAAGGTGGAGTTTGGAGGACACTAACAGCTGCTGCTCATCCTGCAGGAGGCCTGAAGCCCACAGTCCCTCCAAATGGCGAGTTCTCTGACTCCCTCCTCCCACTCTGCGGCATGCAGGCTGTCACCTGAAGCCTTGCCTGGCTTTGTTCCCCTCCACAGACTCTCGCTGGCAGCCAGGCTAGTGTTCTGATTACACTCACACTCCACACTGTTCAAACCACATCAAGGAGCTGGGAAAGAGACACAAAGCGGAAGATAGAGGAATAGGCAGCTGCCTACTGGGGGCCATTGGAGCATGAAAAGTCCTCTTCCCTCCAGAACATTCTCTCCCACCGGCTCTAAATGCCTCAAATATTCCTTTGGCTGAAAGCAGGGACAGCAAGAGGGAGGTACACTGTGTGTGTCAACTGCTCCCTTCTCTGCATTGGTGGTAGGTGTTCTATGCAACCCAGGAATCCCTTCCTACTGTGTCCTGACTTCACATCCCGTTCCTTCTCAGCCACTGCCCTCCTAAACTTCCGATGAGGTTTTAATCCCGTTACATATACCTTCTCTTCCCATATTTGTGGGTTAAATGAAAAGATTTGAAATAATTTAGAGTAAACCAGGGGGAAAAAAGTACACTGGTGGGAGACAGATGATAAAGGGAAGCAAAAATGGCAGATTGTTGACAAATGTTGAAGCTGATGGATATGTGTGGGTTCATGACACTTTTCTCTCTACTTCTGTGTGTTTGAAAATTCTATAACAAAAAATTAAATTAAAATACACACACATACATACCTTCCTAGTTTGGAAGGCTGAGGTCCCTAAAAACATAGAAGAGTGCTTACTTTACAAACTGTGGAGGCTGGTGCTATTTAAGAACAATCAGTTGGGACTGGGAAATTTGGTGGAGAAATTGAATGGCATCTGCTCTTGGCATCACTGATTTCTGAAGCATTCGTCTTTGCTGTTATCCACCTCTGCTTTTCGCATCAACCAGCTTGAGTGTTAGAGGCCAAAGTTTTGCTTTGAGGTATGAACTTTAAAAGTCTGTGGGCCAGCCCACCTGCTGCTTCAATGGACCCAGTCTTCAAGTTAATGATTCCATTCTTTTCTCTGATCCCAAGGATCTGGTCTCAGCCTCCAGCGGATTTAGAAGACTTCACTTCTTGTCCATAATTTATTGAACTCTTCTCATTCAAGCTTCTCAAATATTGAGAAGATGCCATCCTTCAAAATATTGTGAAGTGGGAGAAGTTGGCCTTCCCAGCCCACTGGCTTCTCTTCCCATTATGTCCCCCTCTAAACTCAGGCTGTTCCCCTGTTCAAAAACAATCAATAAAAAAAGCTGTTCTGCTAGAGGAACATCAATTCTTAAAGCATTCAGCAATAGGAGTCTGGTTAAATAAATTGGAGTTATCCACACAAAGGAATATCTATGCAACTGTCAAAAAGGATGAGTTAGATCCATAGGGGCCGATATGAAAAATCTCCAAGATATACTGTTTAGAGTGTGGTGAAAGTCCAGCTGCCCTACAGGCCTGAAGGGACAAATTCACTCCCTGCACAGAGAGGAAGAGTCTTACTTGTTAATCCCCAGAAGTGATCACTGACAAAGCTTGCCCCTCAGCAGAAAGCCAGATCTAAATGGTTGAGCAGTGGGAAGGCAGAGTTTGAAAAGGGTCTTGTGCCTTGTTCTAGGGAAAAGCAAAGCTATTCTCCTCTACGCAGAGACCTGACAGCAGCTGAAAGGAACAGTCAGGCACGATTTTTGCATATTTATGCCTGCTTTTTGGGGGTGGAAAGCAGTTACCTTCAGATCCAAACCTAAAAGTTGTAAGTTTCTGAGCATCCAGCGTTCTCTTTATTTTCTTCTTTTCACACTTGAGTATTGAATAAAGCTCTTTGAAAATGCCGAGAGATCCCATTCATGCAAGGGACAAAGAAAGAAGGAGGTGTTGTGCTTCCTAGGTCTAAATTTCAAAGGGGAAGATGTGTGCCCTCGGATGGGGTGAGGTCAAATAACAGGACACCACCAGCCAGGAGGTGAACCTCAAGGGATAAAGCTCCTTCTGTTCACACTCCCATCCGGATATTTTCTTTTCATAATTCTTCTCTACCGGAAGTTTTGAGGTTACCTTAGCAGGGTGTGGCAGAAACTGTCACGTTCTCCCCTTGTACCAAAAATATTCTCTGATCTTTGGCTGGGCAAATGGCTATGTGGAATAAAGACTACATTTCTCAACCTCCCTTGCCAACTGCAGCCAATTGACTAAGTCCTAGCCAAAGAAAAGTAAGAAGATATGGTAAGTGCAACGGTAAGTGTGATTTCTGGGCGGAGCTCTTAAAGAGAAAGATTCAGACTCCTCCTCATTCCTTTTTCCTGCTTGCTGGAATGTGAACATAATGGCTGGAGTCTGAGCAGCCCTTTTGGGCCACTAGGTAGAAGTTTCATGCTGAAGATAGAGGGCAACAAGAGATAAGGATCCTGGGTTCCCCATGATTGTGGAACTGCCATACCAGTTCAGGACAGCCTATATTTACTTGAGAAATAAACTTTGATTTAGTTTAAGCCAATGTTGTGTTGGATTTTCTACCACTCATAGCCAAGCTTAAACCTGGCTAATAGAAACAGAAAAATCAAAGGTCTTCTGCCTTAAAAAAGGCCAAGACTTTTATCAGATTTGTGTGTGTATATGTGTATATGAATCTTTTCAAAGTCCTGAAATAGCTCAGCTGTCATTTACATACCACATGGAACTGAGAATAAGATTATCAAAGAGGGTTCCAGGGATGGGTCATGTTCCTCCTCCTCTATTTCTGTAGAAAAATCTTATTCCTGCAGATGTTTTAGAGGCTGCATCGCCTTTTCCTCCGGCACACTGTGGGATCACTGGCCAGGCTGCAGAGTCTGTGGGCACCAGGTAAGAAGGAGTTTCTCTCAGAGTCTCCTGCTTTATTTCAGAGCAGCTTCAATTAATTCCTTTAACAGTCCAAGTGACTAGGTCAGCATGATCCAATTACAGTGACCAGTGCTCCCTAAGTCTTTAGTAAGAACCCCAATTGTGATACTGGATTCCTTGTTCCTCTTTCTTCCTATAATCCAGATTTAACCCAGCTTAAGCTACATTTGAGCAACATTTAGTCAGAACTGATTCTTCCTTTCAGATTCCCTATCTCAGGTAGAACCACTGCCAAGATGCAGATTTTCATGAAAACCCTAACAGGAAAGACTATCATTCTCAAGGTTAAACCCAGGACTACAGTAAAAAATGTGAAAGCCAAGATTCCTCCCAATCAGCAGGGACTGATTTTGCTGGAAAAATGACTGGAATATGGATGCACCAATGTCCTATTACAACATTCAAAAGGAGACCACTTTTGACTTCATGGTGATGTTAAGGAAAAGAAGTCATCTTACATACTCCCAAGAACAAGCATCAGAAAAAGCAGGTGGAGCTGGTTGCTCTGAAATACTTTAAAGTTGATACAGTTGGCAAAATCGGTCGCCCTCTCCAGGAGTGTCTTTCTGAAGGCATCTTCATGGTGAGCCACCTTGACACACGTGACTGTGCACGTGTTACCCAATCCTTGTTTCAACAAACCAGAAGAGAAGTAAATGTGTGTGTGTAATACAAGACCAGAACACCTTTAAATATTGAATTTTATTCCACTGTTTTAAATACAAAGATCTTATTCTCAAAAAGACAAAACTATAGTGGTGGAGAACAGATCAGTGGTTGCCAGGGGTTACAGGTTGGGGGAGGATAGGATCACTAAGGGGCAGATGAAGGAGCTTTTTGGAGCGATGGAACAGTTCTATGTCCTTATTTGTGTTCGTGGTGGTCCCACAAATTTACATATGTATTAAAACTCAGAATTATACATAGAAAAAAAATTCAGGCTTACTAAACAATAGCTTTGTAATTTAATTAAATTAAATTTTAAATGGTCTTTTCTAAGCTGCAAAAAGTAAACAGACCCATAGGCTAGCTCATGAAACAGTGAATGTGCAGCCACTCCTTCCAGGCATGGCCGGCATCTGGGCCAGTCTCACGCTGTACTTCACACTCAGAGGCCACGGTGTCACTTGGAGATGGCCTCAGGCATGAGCTCTTAGATCAGCAGGGGCCAAGCCACTGGGGGAAGGACAGTGGGACAGTAACTAGTCGCGAAAGCTATGACATCTTCTTACAGAGGAGCATTCTCTGTGCATGGTGAGTCTCAGGAGAGCTCCTAAGTGTGCAAAATAAAGCAGCTTGCAAAAGAGAAAAAGGAAAAGCTCAGCTAGCTCAACCTGACTAATTAACCAGAAGAGTTATTCTACCACCAAAAACAACAACAGAACCCACGCACGATGTAAGCATCACAGTCTATTCCGATGTAAGCATCACAGTCTATTTTCTACAGATCCCTGCCAGAGAACAACGCGTCCTACCTGGAGGCTTGCAATGGCTCACAGAAACCCAGAACCAACCGTGAGGCTGGGAAGGAGGTTGGCACACAGGGAGAAGAGTCTCAAAATGAGATCTAATTTCCCACCAGCACAGTACAATGGGAATGCAGAGTCAAAATTAGATTCCTTTAAAGGCAAGTATAGAATTTGAGATTTCTTACCCACCTGAGCTTGGGGACTGAGACTGGTGCCTGCCATGCCAACAAAACTCATACACTGGGCCCTTTTGATGACTAAGTAGTATTCCTTCTTCTCTCCCCACTCCTTTTCTCCGGGAGTGGCAGGGAGGCTGTCTGTGCCCCGCAGCACTTCCCTTCAGCCCACCTGGGATTTCAGTTGCAGCTGGGACAGACGGCTCCCATGCATGATCCAAGGAAGCAACTCAAGCACCCTCTTTGTCTCTGCTTGTCTCCATCAGGGAATTCCCTCCTAAATCTCAGGAGCTCAGAGCATAGAGCAGTCTGAAGGTAAGGGATTAATGCCCCCGAGGGCAACCCTCAACCAAGGGCTGGAAGTCAGTGAATAAACGCACCAGCCTCGCCTCCAGAGGGACAATTCTGACAGGTCCTTATCAGGACTAAGCCCAGTTGTCCACTGTGGTAACCAACTCACTATTGACTTCTCCTCCTTCCCTGTCTCCCTCGCTCCTTTTCCTTGGGTCACTGGCAAATAAACTAACGGCTCCTCGATCCTTGTTTCAGGCTCATCTTTCAGAGAAACCCAAACTAAGACAAATGGCTAGATTATTACTCTCTACTCCATCTCACTCATCCTGTGAGGTCCTAGAGCCAGCTTCTGGAACATAATTGCACATTTCCATCAAATGCCAATAGCTGGAAAAACTTAAATCTCTTAATGTCAGTAAATGGGCTAAGGTGTTTGGGCTGTTTCTAATGAGGAAGCTGCAGCTACCTCCCCTTCATCTCGGTTTCCTTTAACTATTCCAGGAAGCTGCTCACGGCTCTTACCCCCAGGCTGAGTTCCCCGAGGCCCCCTGGCGGTAACCAGCAGGTCCTGACCATTTTGGTCTCCTGCCCCGTGTTTGTGTAACGAGCCCCAGGAGGCTGGTGCTCTAAGAATTTCGGTGCCCACTGGAGGGCTTGCAATTTCTTCACTAATTAGGGAGGTGAAAGGGCTGTGCAGTGGAGACTCTGCTCCCGCATCTGACACCAGCCATTCATTACACCAGGTGACATATACTTCTCCCCCCCACCATCAGTCTGTTCAAGCCCACTGCTTGAACAGCCACAACTGCTCAGGTTAAGATGTGTCAAGATGGAAAGTTGCCACTTGATTAAAATAAAAATAAAATAATCAAAATATGTAACATGTTCCTCCTTTAGAACAGATGGCTGGGGAGCTCGCCTCATAACATTGAACATCAAAAATGCATCAGAGTCTCATCTTCCCGCATAATCAAGAATTTGCTCACTGTTTGTACTGCAGCCAGGCAGAAGTTGGAGACGCCATCAACAAAGATTGAAAAATGACTGAGAAACCATCAATTCCATCGTGAGCCTCTCCTCAGCCTTGTCCTCAAGTCTGTCAGGTAACACTAGTCTACAACAGACACCGTGTCACTGTGTGCATGGGACGGGGGGAGGAGGTGGAAGCAGGGGTATAAAATAAATGAAAGATGTGTCAGTTCACCCTTTCAGGAGGGCCTGCAGCTGCCCTTTATCAGACTGTGTCTGTTGACATTTTTTCCGAAGAAAAAGTATTCCAGCCTCCTCACGTTTTTTATCTCATGGAGACATCCCAGTCCAGATGCCAGTCACTTCACTCCAGTTACAACATTTAGGCAAATTGCATTATGATTTATTTGTTTACTTGTGTTAGCTCCCTTGAGTTCTTTGAAAGCAAGGACCATTTCTTATGTGACTTCATATCACAGAGCCCAGCAAAGACTTAAATAAATGTTTGATGAATGAATGAATGAATGAATAAAAATAATCAGACTTATTGAAAGAGCCTCTCAGCTGGAGGCTCCATTCTCTTTGCTCCATTCTACATGGCCACCAGTTTAAATCTTTCTAAGACCTTCAATGAGACAGACTTATAGGTGCTGTGAAATTATCTCCAAGATACATGGTGAGGTGAAAAAAGGAAGATTCAGAACAATATGTGTATTATACATGTATAATTGATTTAAAAGGAGAAAAGGGATATGTTCATACATGGCTTATATATTCCTAAATATTTTCAGGATATATAAGAAAATGAAAAAATGGTTGACACTGGAGGTGGAGCTAGGAGCTGGGAGTGGAAAAGAACCTTGATTTTTCCTACATATCCCTCAGTACTCTGAATTTTTACCTTGCACTTGTATTTCTACTTTTCAATTTAAAAAGCCAGTTAATAATCATTTTAAGAATCACTGGTTAAATTACTCTTCTGCTCAAAAATATTCATTGACAATCTATTTCCTTCAAGTCAGTTAATCTCGTAAACCCCAACCTAGCTTTCTAACCTTTCCCTGGTTAAAACCCTCTGCAGACCCACTCACTAGAAACTAGTCTGTGTGCTATGGGATCATTTATATTAGTCATCAGAGCTGTTCACGAATATCCCAGTTCTCCTTCCAGGCACATAGTAAGATTGTTTTTCCCTGCCCCCTCTGAAGTTAAGGGGTGGTCATGAGTCGTGCCCCTAATGGATGGGGATGAAGGTGGAAGTGTTAGGAGCTTGCGGTTGGCACCTTCTAAAATGGCTCCCAATGGTCCTCACCCCCTGCCATTTACACAGTTGTGTTGTCAACTCCCCTTGAGAGTGGGCTCGACCTAGTGGCTTGCTTCTAACAAATAGAATATGGCAAAAATAACGGAATGTCACTTCCAAGATGACATAATAAAAGACCATGGCTTCCGTCTTGCTGGCATTCTCTCTCTCTGACTCTTTTCACATGCTTGCCCTGATGGAGAAGGCCACCTACCAAGAAACTAAGGGTGGTCTCTGGCTCTTAGTCCAACAGTCCTTGAGGAAACAATCCTGTCAACAAGCATGTGAGTGAGCCTGGAAGTCAATCCCAGCCCAGTTAAATCTTGAGATAACTATAGCACCAGCTGACACCTTGACTGCAGTCTTATGAAAGATTCTGAGCTGAAGGATCCGGCTAAGACCTACAGAAACAGTGACATAATAAATGCATGTTGTTTTAAGCTGCTAAGTTTTGGGGTAATTTGTTATGCAGCAATAGATAACTAACATAGAGCTACTGCATGATTCTCTTACCCCTGCTCTGGTGATCCTGAAAGCACAGGTTGAGATGGATCCCATGAGTGGCTATAATGAGTAGAGCCCCCCCATCGACCCACATTGAACAAGTAGAGTGACTGAGGGATAAACCATCGTCTCTTTGGGTTGTTTGTTACTACAGCACAACTTAGTCCATCCTGACTAATACATCATGTATGTGAAAGCACTGTGGAATCTTAAACTACAATCCAAATGTAAAGTATTACCATTACCATATGAACATTGACTGTTCCTATACCCTGACCCTTTGGACCCCATCTCTCCTCTCCAGCTATTTACATCTGCTACTCTTCACTCCAACCTCTCCCACTAACTCTTCTCCAACAACCCCAGCCTACAGCAATCTGTCCTCCTCCTCTGAGCACTAATCATCCCCATACTTCTCTTCCATATCACTTATTACAACTGTAACCAATTATGTGTATCTATTTATTCAGTGTCTATCATCTCCATTAGAATATAAACTCCATGAGGACAGGATCATATTGGTTTTATTCATCATTATATTCCCAGCACCTGGTGACAAATGTTTAAATATTTAAATGAATGAATGAATGAATGAATCCACACACTCTTATCCTCCTCTGTAGACTCATTTTGATACAATCATAGAATGTTTTATTAGTTATTTTTGTAGCTCACATGTCTATGGATTGCATCTCCCAAGGAGCTTAGGAGTCCCCTTGAGCATGAACTGCATTCTTCACTTGGCCAGCACACCTTGCGTTCAGAACATAGAATGCCCTAAACAGAGTATAATGCCTAGCACAGTGCCTTGCTCATGGTTGGAACACAGTAATGCTAAATTAATAACATACTATGTGCTGAACAAATTATTGATGAATAAATTAATATAAAACAAGCATATGTCAATATAATGGTGTGAATACAATTCTTAAGGAAGTAATAGAGCTAATGAGTGAGGAGTATGACTTGAGAGCAGATAAGAAAGGCTTTCTGCAGGAGAGCTTAGGCACGAATTTGTAAGGGGGCAGAGAAATGAGCTTGCACGTAATGGGGGATTACGCAGGGCACCAGGCTAAATACTGTTCATGTATTATTTTGTTTAACCTTCAGATCAACCCTATGTAGTAGGTTCAATTATCCCCACTTTACAAATGAGGAAACTGGGGCTCAGAGAGATTAAGTGATTTCCCCAAGTTCCCAGAGCTAACAAATGGCAGGAGCAACAACAAACCCAGATCTGCCTCTCTCCAAAACCCATCTCTTTCTACCATGCCAGAACATATTTGGATTTAAGCCTGGCTCTGCCATTTGTTAGTTATGTGGCCTTGGGCAATTTGCTTAACCTCTCTTGCCTCAGTTTCCAGGTTGTGTAAATTATAATACCGATCTCACAGGGTTGTTGTGAATGTTAAGTGAGATGACATATGTAAAATGCTGAGAACAGTTCCTGGACTCAATAAATGCTAGCCATAGGTATAATTTTTAAAAAACGGATTTCAGAAAAAAGACATCCCCCCTCCCCCCAAAAAAGAATTTCTATTAATGCCCTTTTTGTTGACATCTACTTTTATTTGATTTTCCTACAGCCTGAACTTTAGGATTACAAGAAGAAGGGAGTTTCAGGGACATAAAAAGCCATGTGGGAAACCCAAGGACAGGTTTCATCTCACCTGCCCCTCACCCACCCACTTCTTGCTCACCCCTCACATTGCCCCGCTTAGCCTAGAATCCATAGCAGTGACCCGAGGAGTGGCTAATTCTCACAGATCCTCAAACAGGACCAGCTACATAATTTGCAGGGCCTATGTGGAATGAAAATGTGGGGCCCCTTTTTCAAAAAGTATTAAGATGCTCAAGACAGTAACAGTAGAGCATTAAAACAAGCACAGGGCTCTTCTGAGCACGGGGCCAGTGCGACTGCACAGATCACATGTCCATGAAGCTGTCCCTGTCCTCAAACCTCTCCAGAGGGGCCAAAACAGCAAGGACATTTGGAGGCAAATGAGCCAAGCCATCTCCCACCTTGGCTTCTCCATCCAGGCAAAACTTGATGTCCAAAACTCCTTCCTGCAAATTAACTCAGTATTTTGATTAAAAACCATGATAAACTTGTGGGTGCAACAAAAGAAGAAATTGATGTTTTAATACAACTCATTAGAGCACCTTTATTAACTCCAGAAATAGACAGAGGATATAAAATAGAAAGATTAATTTAAAATCAACACTGCACTGGTAAGGGCAGCCACAATTCCAGGAACATTAATTGCTGGGTCGTCTCATTACTGATTAAATAAGAAATCTCAAATACCATTAGACAATTGTGATTAAATGTATGTCATTCTAATTGAATATGTGGTTTATTGCCTTCCACTCAATCGGCAGGTCACCTTCCTGTTTTTGTATATTTGGAAAGGGCACATCTATGCAGTGACAGCTCGCGGAGCCATTATTTCTCAGACAGCCCTGAAATCCTCCGAGTTGTATCCTAAAATATGGCTGTATTTGCAGGTGGGGAAGGAATATGTGGTACAATAGGGAACCTGAGATGATGAAAATAAATCGCACTTAATGTCACGGCTGGGCACATTTCCCCTCTCAACTCATTACCTGGCTCTGTGTTTTCTGACGCTGGAGTCATTCGCAGTCCCCCTGGCTTTGGAGTCATTTGAGGACTAGGGGGAGCTGGGCATCCTCTTGGCTGAGAGAGGAAGCTCTGAGTCCTTGAAATCAGATCTGGCTGGGATCATGGGGAAATGAAAAACCTTTGATCTAATCTCTCCCTCACTTCTCCCTCACTTCTAAGGAGCCTGGACAGAAGAGTCTTCCAAGGCCCCTACTTTTTGGTTTCCCAAGGACAAGGATACAAAACGAATTTTGTCCCTGCTCTGACTGGTTTTTCTACCCACCTATCCCTTGGGACATGAGCTATAATCCCCCCACCCTGCTCTTTACTTTGCTTGGATTAAGAACCAAGGTGAGGCGGGACAAGCACCTGGCCATGTGCCCAGGAGCTCTGTCACCCCACACAGCACATCATCCAGCAAGGGACCAGGACAGCACCAGTCCCAGGCTCACCATGGGGGGATTATGCTGTAGATTAAGTTGTTCTTAGTAGCCTTTTGTTGCGCGTGCACACACACACACACACACACACACACACACACACACAGTTGACCTTTCTAAACTCCAGATCTGGTCACACCACTACTTGGCTTCAGGTGAAAGCTGGGTTTGTCCTACCAGCTGAGCCTTCGAGGCCCTTCACCACCTGGCCCAACCTCCCTCTCCCAACTGATCGCCCACTGACATCAGACACCTCAGTGCAGACTCTCAGTAGATACCAACACAGTGACACCTCTGTGTCTTTGCTTACGCCGTCTGCTCTGCCTGGAATGCTCTTGTAACCATTATTGGGAAATTACTTGATAGCCGTGCTTCTCTAGAGTCACTGGAAAGAAATGAGAATTTCTTCTCCTCTAAGAGTTAAGCCATTGTTCCCAAATTCAGGCTCCCCTACCACCAGGGGGCAGTCAACACAGTTTCATATTTCAGTTCAAAGGAGAAGAAAGGAGGGGTCAGCTCAAAAGCTGCCTGTTGGTGAGGGCTGAGATTTCGCAGGCTGGTGGCTGTGTGCTGCCAAGGGAAATGCAGGCACCAAGCCCCCTGCCTTGGGACCTACAGCGTGGCATGGGAAGACTGGTGCCACCCGCAAAGCTGCTCGTCATCCAGGAGACCAGGCTGGCCTGGACAAGAAGCTGGGGCAAGACTGGTTTGGGAGATGCCACAATGCTGAACACACGGTGGAAGACCAGCTTGTGTAAGAGCAGCCTCAGACCCCTGCAGAGTGGAAACCACAGTCTGAGACCCATGTCAGTTTGGGGTTCCTGGAAAGCCTTAGGGAGGGAGGGCTGCCCCAATAATGACTGATTTTCAGACTTCTTGTCAACCTTGGCTGGGAGGGACTCAGAGATAGAGTTGATTTGATTGGATACTTGTCCTTAAGGGCCATGGAGCAGCTCATACTGGGCACACACACCCCTGCTTGCCCACATGGGGTCTCCTCATCTCCCCCGTGAACTTCCACCACTGCTCCCACAGCAGCCTCACATCACGCTGCTAGGAGAGCACTGACCACACCGGCTGCCAGCGAGGTGTGTACTAGCACCTCCCGGGCCAGACTAAGCCCCTCCTGTATCCCCAGTGCCTAGCAGCATGCCTAGCACACAGCACACGCTCAGTCAATATTGAAGGCAGAAAAGGAGAGAGGGAAGGAACCTCGGGCTGCTTGGATCACTACCAAGCTACCTCCTACATCACCAAACCAGTCCTCCCTCAACACCTCCCACCTCCACCAGGCCCTGCCACACTCGGGGTACTCGCCCCATACTTGATTCACTGAGAGGCAGTAAAATATACTGGTCACAAGCCCTACCTCTGGAGCCAGCTCATCTGGGTTCAAATCCTAGCTCTGCCACTTCTTAGCTATGTGACCTAGGGTAAGTTATTGAACCTCTCTGGGCTTCATCTATGAAAAAGGTGATATAATAGCATCTACTTCATAGAGTTGTCATGAGGGTTAAATAAGTAGAGTATGTGAAGTATTTAGAAGGATACATGGCATGTAGTAAATGCTATATTATTATTGCATTATGATTATCTACTTAAAAACTTGTCTCCCCACTAAACCAGGAGCCACCTGAGGGTAAGAACTGTTTTTGTTTTTATATATCCAATACTTAGCACAACCCCTGGCCTGGCTTAGAGTAAGCATCAATAAATGACTGATGGATGAATGAATGAATGAATGATGTAGATTTTAGGAACAGCGTAGTGCTATGGTGAGCCTGTGGAAGAGAGGGCCCCAAGGGCTATGGGTGGTGTGGCTTTAAGACTGCTTGGCAAGGGGCAGACAGGTCCACAGTGGGCTGAGAGACATGGGACCTCACTGGAGGAAGTAGAGACCCGAAAGTCTCAGGATTAAGATGGTATTGGAAAGGGACAGAGACAGAAATGGCTGCCTTTCCTCTTATTCTGCTTTCATGTCCCTCTCCTCTCTTTCCCCTTTCTCCATCTAATTACCTCTTCCTCCCCTCCCATACTCAGCAACAGCAAGATATAGCAAAGCTAACAAGGAAAGTGCGCTGGGTCACTACCATTGTGTAGGTAGATCACAGATGGAAACGTATATGCTAAAATCTTCATGCTGCTTCATTCAGCCACCCCTCCTGGCCGGCATTTCTGTGGGCAGAGAAGGCATCAGCACTTCTGTGCAGCCTGAAATAAATGATGAGGGAAGTACAATCACCTGACTGACAGCCTGCCTGCTAGATGTTCATACAAAAAGGCTTTCTTTTCTGTTTCATCAATTCTTCTTCGGTGCAAAACAAAAATCAATAACAACTCACTACAAATTTACAACTTTCCCAATTTGGAAGTTCAACTTTTAAGCCCCCTTTCAGTATGCTGTCCTAACTCGGGCCTCAGGTCTAGAGCACAGAATCCTTCCACATAGTCTGTAAACACAGCCAAGAGAGGGTCTGTCAGAAGCGAGAGCCACAGCCACCTCTGAGAAAAGTTTCTCTACACTAGAGTTTGTAATCAAAGGCCCCAGCCCACTCTGGTTCCAGAATCTCATTTCATTTCTGCTGTGCACTTCATAGGCTGGTAGGTGTGACAAATTGTCCTATCTTTGTCTAACCTTTGTTGGACCCAGGCTTGCTTCAGGGTTTAACTTTAATATATGGCTTCAGTTTAATAACAAAGTGGTTCTCTTAAAATGTCAGGTTATAAAATGCTGAGTCATTCACCAAGAAAAGACTGGTCCTGAGTAGAAATTAGAGTCACTGGGGCGTACAGAGGAACACCACATATCTTCAGGCTAAATAGAGGGAGACAGAACCTAAGTTCAGATCAAATTTAGAAGTAGTTCTGAGCTCCAAAGGGACTGTTTGCTCTGAAAGACAAGAATGAATCAGACAGAAGGATGATGCATCAGTTGAAATATTGCTACTCCTAAAAGTAAACATAGTGGTGTAGATGTGACATTTAACATTTTATGTACTTAACAACTGAATAAGCTACACTGCATAAGACAAAACTATGAAGACAACCAAGCAAACAGAGTTAGAAGTGTAAGAAGTGATACCGTCCTGCCCATATGCCCAAAAGGCTCTTTTATTTTTGCTTTATAATTATATTGTCTTTACATTTATAAGTGAATTAAACTTCTCAGCAATAATTGTTTCAGGAGGACTCATCAGTGAATCCTAAAATCAGTGGGCAAGATATGACGAGAAACAGAATATCTAAAGTATCTCCCCACAAATTGCTTATTAATTGCAAAAGTAAAAACAGTGATGTTACAGTGGAGAAACCTGGCAGTCCCCACCTTAAACAAGAGACCCAAGTTCACATCACTGGTACTAGAACAGAAAGAGATCATGTACCTCCTCATACGATACTCTGAGACGGACACAATGGCACTTCTGTGGTATTCTTACCAAAAATGCATAACTTGGATTTAAATCACAAGGAAACATCACATAAACCCAAATTAAGAACACTCCAAAAGATAACTGGCCAGGACTTTTCAATAGTGAGAAGGTCACGAGAGACAAATTAAAACTGAAGGATTGTTCCAGACGAAAGGAGACTAAGGAGACAGGACAATCAAATGCAATGTGTGATCCTGGGCCTAAAAAAAGGGGCATTAGTGGAAAACTGGCAAAATTTGAATTAAGTCTACAGATTAAATAACAGTATTCTATCAATGTTAATTTCCTAATTTTGCTCATTGTCCTCTAGGTTATATAAAGTTAACATTTCGGGGAATCTGGATGAGGGGTGTGTGGGAATTCTTTGTACTATTTTTGCAACTTTTTTCTTAAGTCTGAAATTAATTCAAAATGAAAAGTTAAAAATAAATAAAAGTTTAAGTGAATTAAAGGATCTCAATTCAGCAAATTTAAGAATGGGGGGAGGGGATCCTTGTTCTGCAAAACCCCTACTCCCCAGTCTCAGAGAAAAAGAATTTTGGTAACTGTTGAAAACATAATAGAACTATCAAAAATATATGAAACCAGCCATATAAATAATGAAGTCATGAAGGGTTTTTCTTCCTGTAATTACATAACATCTGCAAATTTTTCATCAAGATGGACAACATGAGCTTTGAAGCTAGCAGAGACGGTGTGAAGTAAGGCAGAGCGGCTCTCTGTTTTCCCACAGAGCAAAAAAGGCCGGCCAACACCACCACTTGGAAGCCAGGGGCTCCGGCTGAGTTCCTCTTAGCTCCGTCTCCTCCTCCATGAAGTGGATCCATTTTAGTGCCTGTGCTAAGAGGTGTAAAAGGGCACTGCAAACTGAGCGGCACTGTTCTATTGCAGAGCCGGGCACAGCAATGCTGCCGCTGCACTGGGGAGCATCCTGAGCCATTGAGCTGAAGCTTGCCTGGTTGGAGGGGACAGCCGCCTAAGGAACCAGTCTCACTCTGGGACAGCCGTATGTGAAGTCTCTGGCCTCAGCCTCCATGCCTCCCTCTTGGGTTTCCTCACCTCGCTGAGTAAGGCCTGGGATGGGCAAGGGTCCTCTGCAAGAGATGGGACAAGTCCCACACTCACCAGCACAGTCATGTCACTTGGGACTTTGAGCTGCCAGCTCCCTGCAGCCACTCCACTCCACTTCCACTTTCTCATCAGCATGCTCCCCGCTGCCAGGCTGCTGTACTAGAGACGCAATGTACATTTTACATCCACAACCTGGTGCCACATGTGGCAAAGGCTGGCTCATGACAGGCAGATGCCTGGGTCTGGCAAGAGACAAGGAGACTGGTGGGCATGGAGCCCATGGAGCTCTTTTTCATGGAGCCTGGGGTGGGACCCTGCCAGGGTGCCCCCATTCCACCCCAGGCCCCAGCCATGGAGAGATCTCATTCATTCCCCGTCCACTGTTCTCACACCTGCTGCCGCCAGCTCATTCTCAACCCCCAGAGCACAAAAACATTGCTTTTAGCTCTTGAGGAGGGCATAGAAGCCTGAAGTTCCTCCAGGCCCCGCACTGCCTGGTTCACAGGACAGGGCAAGGCAAGCAGTGTTTGTTAGTGTCTGCTCATCAAAGTCACTCTCTGACGTGGCCATTCTCTTTTAGTCCCTGCTCCTATCCACCCGCCTGTCCTCCAAGGGCAAATGGAGAGCAGCAAGTCTGCTTCCCAGCCCTCTGGATGATGCTCTCCCTCTCCCCAAACAGCTAAGTCGACAGGGTTCACCGAGCCCCTCCTGTCTGTCAAATAAGCCGCAACTGTCTAAAGGCATGTGTAGGGGCCAGCCCAGTGGCATAGTGGTTAAATTCACATGCTCTACTGCTGTGGCCCGGGGTTCACAGGCTCAGATCCCGGGCACGGACCTATACACCACTTGTCAAGCCATGCTGTGGCAGGTGTCCCACATAAAGTAGAGAAAGATGGGCACAGATGTTAGCTCAGGGCCAATCTTCCTCAGCAAAAAGAGAGCGTGATTGGCAGCGGATGTTAGCTAAGGGCTAATCTTCACACACACAAAAAAAAGGCATGTGCAAAAGTCTTCAAAATCAGACAAATCAGGATGCAAGTTCTGGCCCAAGAGCTTGCTAGCTGTGCATCCTTGTCTGAGTCATTACCTTTCTGATCTCAATTACTCACTTGTACAATAGAGAAAATGATATGTACCTTGCAGGGTTGTTCTGAGGCTCAAATGAGATGATGTCTACAAATCACCTAGTGCAGGGTATGGCACACACTGGACAGCCACTAAATGTTTAGTTCCAACCTCAACAATATAATTATTGTTCATTGAGCATACCAGCCTCTGATGTGGGCACTTGGCGTACATATTCTCATGTAATCTCATCATAAATCTGTCAGGTGGCAATCTTCATTCCCTTACAGAGGTCAAGTAACTTGCTCAAGGTCATACAGGCAGGAAGTGGCAGAGCTAGGACTCAATGCTTTTGATCCCAAACACTGGGCTTTCTGGTCTTCACAGCATGGTCTCCCTCTTGCTTTGTCACATGTCAGGATGGGGTTGACATCAACAAATGGGGCAACTGGGAGGCACCAGATCCTGGAGTAGAAGCAGGTGCAGGAAGGAAGTCCAGTCCAGGATCCCAGCAGCAGATGCCACGGTGGAAGGGAAGGAGCACCACAGCTCAAAGTACAGTCATACAAACTGATGGAGTCTCAGACCAACCAGCTTGGTTTGGGGGGCGAGGCGGGCAGAGTCCACCTGGGCGACTGAGCACAGCTGGGGAACCTGGGTCGGATGACACTTAGAGCACTGCATGGTTGGTTTTACGGAGGTATGCTGGTCACATTACCTTGTTATTCAAAGTGTGGTTCCAGAACCAGCAGCATCACCTGAGAGCTTGTTAGAAATGCAGAACCTCAGACCCGCCCAGACCTTCTGAATCAGACTCTGATACTTAACAATATTCACAGGTGTTTCTTAAGCACATTAAACTTTGAGAAGCACTGAGTCAGAAGGTAGCTGGCCCTCAGCCACTAAAACAGGGTACAGCACAGAGCAGTGATTCTCACCCTTGGCTGGATATTGAATCAACTGGGGAGCTTTTAAAAATCCCAATGCCAGGGCCAACCCCAGATCACTTAAACCAGAATCTGTGGGGGCAGAAAGCAGGTATCAAGTTTTTTAAAACTCCCCAGGTGGGCATGGGAGTGTGGTTGCTAAAAGAAGATATCTGGAGTCAGATTCAAATTCTGATTCTATTTACTGACCATGTCACCTTGGGCACATCTCTCACGTCTCAGCTCCAGAGTCCTCAACTGGATGGCAGTGACAATCACAACTTCCAGCCCATGGGGTTGTTTGTGAAGGTCTGTGACCCAGGAACCATGAATGCTTCACAAACTGTAAAGTGCTATAATGGTGGTACCTACTCTTTTTGCTTTTCAGGTCACATTTCCACTGCAGCTCAAAACCAAAGGAAGTGAAGCCTCATTTATTTTGGTTTTGTCATTTAATTTAACCCTAATCCACTCACACAAAGTCCCTAGAAGGCACAGAAGGAGAAAACCACCCACTGGATTTGCCTCACTTAGTGCCTAGTGAATCCCTTGCCTACCCGGTCCTTCTCATCTCCCTTTCAGCACCCCGTGGTACGTGACACACTGAAGGAAGCGGAGAAAGAGCAACCAGGTCTGACCTCCCAGGCCTTACAGTCTGACAAACCAGTCGGCACTTTTAGCTCCAAAGTCTTGTCCAGGATGTGCACAGATATATTCATCATGTGGGCTGCAGTTGAGAGCGCCACTTCGATCTACATGGAGTCTCTTCCTTTTAGCCCGATCGGGATGGGTCAACTGCAAACTAAGACAGGAGGGTCTGCCAGAAAGAACAGGGACATGAGAAGACCTGTGTCCAAGTGTGAGCCTTCTGGTGGGTGAGGATCAGGTCCAGAATTTTATGTTTAACCCTGTGCTTATGCATAAAGTTTATGCTTTGCTCTAACTTACGTATGCCATTAGATGAATTGTTTAGCCGCTCTTCCTAAGTTCCCACCTCTCCTACTGATGTCATGCTACAAATCTCTATTAACCATTGAAGTACTGTTGGAAAGTTATGAATAGTCTAACGTCAATCAATAAATGCCTTAAAGAGATATTTGATCATATTTAAAGCATTTGATAGATGGTAAACAAAGTATTATTGTCCTCATTTTATAAATTTAAAAGCTGAGACCTGGGTCATTGATAAAATTGCCCAAAGTCTTTAAGTTGTGTGTGAAAGGCAGCATCAAGAATAAAATCCAGGACTCCTGGCTCCTAGGCCAGTGCTGTCACACCCTGTTAACTTCAGCTGAATTCCACTAAACACATCCATGAGAAAAATATTTCCATTTCTACCTCCATAGAAAAAAGCATTGGTGGCCAGTGTGCCATGTCCAGTTGTGACTGGTCCTGCTTTAGAATTGAAGGGAGAGTTTAGTTTCCAAATAAAGTCATGGCTAGAAAGTTTGCAAAATGTGGATTTCATATTAAAGAGTCTTTCTGATTAGAGGGGAGTGGGAACAACGCCAAGGAAAATGTAATGGGAGACAGCTGGAGATGCAGGTGTGCAGCCTTATAAATTACTCAGCAACTCTTCACAAGAGCCCCCCACGACCCACAGCTCAATGGGAAGACTGGTGCTCCATTCCACCCAAGTAGCTCATAGGCCTGAGAGGAGGATCATGGCCAGGCACTCCAGCTCCCCTCAGGACAGGTCCTAATGGGCTTTATCCCGAAGGCCAAGAATGGTAGGCACCTGTAGGGAGTCTGCCCAGGTCACAGTGAGCCTCTTTCTCTGAGAATTGCCTCCCACCCCTTAGGTGGAGCCAGCAGTCATGCCTGTACCTTCAAATACATATACACACCCAACCATAGTTGATTGGACCAGGGCGGTCACCTGACCCAAACCAGGCCCATCAAATTCCCTCTCTCCCTGGAGTCTGAAATTAGGACAGACTTCAGGGAGAGGCATCTGTCCATCTCAGCTGGGTTACTTGAATGGAGAAGAGGAAAACTCAGGAGCTATGAGGCATCCATTTGACCCCATGCTCATGGAGAAGTAGACAAAGTCACATGTACATCTTGAACAGGCCTTTATTTACAATTAATGTTTCTTTCAGAGGGGAGCAGAGGAAGAGCGTGAATAAAGAGCGTGGGTTCCTAACAGCTTCAGAGCTCCTAATCCCAACTCTTAAAAGGCCCAGCTGGGACAGGCCCAGTGGTGTAGTGATTAAGTTCACACACTCCGCTTCCATGGCCCAGGGTTTGCAGGTTCAGATCCTGGGCATGGATCTACATACTGCTCATCAAGCCATGCTGTGGCAGCGTCCCACATACAAAATAGAGGAAGATTTGCACAGATGTTAGCTCAGGGACAATCTTTCTCACCAAAAAAAAAAAAAAGGCCTAACTGTCCTTGGATTCTGCAAGATATTCCAACATCCCAATATGATTTTTTTTTTCTTTTTCTTTTCTTTCTTTTCCACCCCCCTTCCTACCCCCACCCCCACCCCCACTGGCTGCAGTCGGTTTCTGTTATTAACAACGCAAAGAACCTTGACTAAGACCCCAGGTAAGAGAATTTACCCACCATTTGATGACTGTTTGACATGGTTACATGCTACCAAAGAAGTCTCACCTCTGTCTCATCCAAAGGCCCATGCAATGGAATTTAGAAAAGTATCTGAGGCTACTTGGGACCCAGTGGAAGCTTCATGAAGTGTTTTAAGGCAAACAGAACATGATAAATAAGTAAAATGGATTATTAAAAATAAAATAAAATCAGGTCCACTTAGGGTTTAAAATGGCATCTGACTAGATGCTCCTGATGAAGCGTCTCCAAACTTCTCCCTAAATTATTTATGACCCAAAAAAAGACAAAAATTCACAACATCAAAAATGAAGACTAGCCAACAATCTGCTACCAGAATCTAGAAGGAATTTCTATCACCTAAATAAACTAATGAAGCTGAGCCACACGGAGACAAAAACCCATGCTTCACCTTATAAAACGCAGTAGCCCCATCCACCTGAAAAGTGATAGGAAGATTCTGCCTTTCTCCTTTCTTCCCTCAGCTCAGAGACCAGGACCAAGCCAAACAAAAACCTGGTTTTCTACCATGGTTGCTACTCTTTGGACGAGCCAGAGAATTATTCTGTCTCCCCCAGTCTATCCACATCCATTCACAAAATGTGATTCCTGGGAAACCATGGAATGGGAAGTAGAAGAGGACCAGCAATCGCATATCACATTTTGGAAGGTATTTTTTCCACACATGATGCTTCCTAGGCAGGACAAAAGTAGTTTGTGCTGGAGAGTAAGATTTTTCACATACTCCATCAGTTCTGAATGTTAGAGAACAGGCAGAAGACATAGGAGGAGATCCCACATCAGTTCAGCAGGGCTACACAAGATGAATCCCAACAGTTCTGGGAACTGCTGAGGAGATGTGCATCTCAACTGGCCCTCCAGCTACAAACCTAAAGAAAAGGGCAGTGAGCAAAGCCAAGGACAATCCACACTTCCTCTCTGCTAGCAAGAACCAAGGCTCCATAGAGCTCTTAAAGGTAAATAAAGTGGGGGAGGGGGACCTTCACGGGGTCTACAGAGAAACATGCCACATATGGGAAAGAGGGCATCACTCAGAAGACTAAGAAAAAGAGCACACCTCTGAAGATGATTTGCTATAGAAGCCAGAAGAAAATTTTAGGAAATTGGCATCTATAATATGAAAAACATAATGTGGCCCCTCTGAAGTTGAAACTGAAAACCATATGGAAAACAAGCTGAGATAAACTGATACCAGGATAAGCTTCAAAGACTGCCACCGGAGATGACATTTTAGGTTCTTACAAAAATGTAATGGGGGTAGGGCTCCTTTGTTTATGCTAAGCCTAATTGTGATTCTTTTAAAATAAACAATGAGACGGAACTTTTAGAACAAAAGAGACAGTAGATAGTTAAAATGTTGAGTGGTGTTTTTAAAAAATGGTTCATCCAAAACAATATTAAACAATATTCAGTTATTATCCACCCAAGTTTCAGCCCCTTGCTTGTGAGAGTTTTCTTCTTTTATCAGATGTCTGAGCAAATCAGAACACCACACATCCACTGGGGAAAAATGGTATTCTGAAACTTTTTTTTGGCAGAAATTATGGGAATGTTAAAATCCAATAATAACTTTATTACCTCATTTGAAATGGTTTCATTGTTCAAGTTACTCTCCTTTTTAGCAGCAACAGTAAATAATTAAGAAAGTAAAATTCAGGGCAGTTCTCATAGAAATTTTGCAGGAATTTTGTGAAAGTCTTTCAGAAAAGATACATGGCAATTTCAGACTATGTATTAATAGAGTAACTTCAGCCGCTGTACAAATATACCCAACATTTGTATATTGGATGAAATATCATAAAAGTTGATCCATCACTTACAAAACAGCCAAAGGTAAATGTTCCCAGTTGCCAAGAGTGACTCGCCACTCTTGGGCACCCAGGCTAACAAAAGTTCTGCCATCTTCATCATGTGGCCTCCAAGGTTGTCCTCGTCATTTCCTGGCACTCAGTTGGAATGGGGAAAAAAGAGCATGGAGGAGAGCTCATTGGATGCTCTTATGGGGAAGTCCTATAAGTCACACACATCACTTGAATTCATATTTTGTTGACTAGAACTCAGTTGCATGGTAAATATCAGCAGTGTTCAGACCTATAAAGGAGAATTTGACCAACGGTCTCCAAGGACAGATGGAAAGGGAACTGGTTTTTATAAGAAAAATATTTCCAAGAAAATGAAATTATTTAACAATAATTAAAAGCCATATATAAGAAGCAGTAAATGAGTGGAATTGACATGGCAGAAAATCAAATAAGTATTATGGATGGCAAACTTAAGAAACACTTTCAAAATGCAAGAAACACTTTCAAAATGCAGAGAAATAAAACAAAGAACTGAAACTATCATATTTCACTGACTCTAAGACATTCATTTTTCCACACATTAACACTTTGGAAATCAGATTAAGTCTTACAATCAGTGGCATCTTACAGTCGTTGTGGACCAGGGAGCTGCCATGGTGAGGTTTTCAAGTCCTGGGCATGGTGGAACTGGGTCTCAGCTGTTCATGTTGTAAACTCTTTAATTGAGTTATGTACATTGTTGCGATTACATCTGAGCTTAATTGCCACTTAAAATGTCTTTAAAAAGACTACACTATGATTTGGCAATGAAACAAGAAGTTATTGTGTATCCAGGAAGGCTTGGAATTAGAGCAACATGATGCAATTTGATATTACTGACGCAAATATCTGTTATTGGAGCAATTAGTGCAATTCATTTTTTTTAAAGAAAAACCAAGTTCTTTACAGGATTCAGAAAAGGGAAAAGAAGTTATCCTTAAGTAGAAGCTGTCTTATGTTTCCTAACTGAGATGCATGCAAAAGGGATTGCCTGTCACATGCCAAACGATGCAACTGAAGGCAGGAGAAACTGCCAAATCTCTCAAAAGAGATGAAATACTTCAAAACTAGAAAGAAGCTGGTGTGATCAACTTACCAATTTCACGGGACTGTAATCACGGCATTACGTCATAGTTTAATTGGCAGCATTTTTTCTTCCTTGGTTGTACATACAATAATAGTGCTTCTTACAATCAGTACAATCTTAGATTCAATAAAATACGGTAATTAAAAAAGAAGATGATAGTTATGGAAGACCAGGAATAGAGATTCAGTGTTAGAATTATGTTTCTGAAGAAGAATCCAGAACAATCAAAAGAGAAGCAATCATTGAAGGTATAATTAAAGAAAACTTTCCCAAAAGGGATGGGGAGAGGGGAACCTGAGAGAAATGAAACAGATCCACCAGGTTCCAGGTAAAAGTAACTAAGAGAGACTCATACTCAGAAATACCTTGATGAGTTTTTAAATTATAAATAAATGAAAACTATGTTTTTATATACATCCACACACAAAAAAGAGAATATCTATAAAGGAATAAAAAATCATGCTGACCTTGTTCTTCTCTTCTACAACCATAGAGCAGTGTCTATAGAATTTTGACACCCAAAACATTTAGATTACAAGTGTATTACTCTCAGAGAAGTTTTAGTTTTTGAGAGAAGACAACAAAAAACATTCATAAGAGCTTAAAATGTCTGCTACTCACATATTCTTTAAATCACTTTAAAATATATTTCAACTGCCCAAGAGATGACTAAAATTAGGAGCTCAAGAATGGGAAAACATATATAAAAGGACTAGCAGTGAGCCTTGAAGCCAATTAAACATGGAGACAAATCTAAAATAATTGTTTAAATACAGTTACAAGACAGAATATAAGTGTCAAAAATAGTCTAGAACTAGGAGACATACAATACTAAAAAATAATTTAATAATAGCCCAGATCCCAAACCCATATTTAACTTATAAACTTTCAGGTAAGAAGGGGGAACGGAGGGAAATACAAGTATACAGAAGTCTTCAGCCTACACAGTTGTGAGCCTAAAATATTGACTGATGTTCACATACTTTTTTAGAAACACATTACGTATGAGAGTAGGGGGCTGTCCCTTAAAATATAAAGAAAACGTCACCCCTGCCTCAAGGTATTTAGTCTGAAGACCTCTAGCCAACACACAGGAGAGATTTTAATGTTACAAAAAACAAAACGCTAAATTTCTTGAAGAAGCCGTGGAAAACCAGTCTTTAAATGATGTTTGGACCTTACTGCCCCAGTATTTCCCATTCCTTCTGGTAAAAGAGTCCTAAAATCTGGTGTGAAAAGCTGCAGAGTTCTTGTTTACGGTTCTTGTTCACGCGTGTCCTCCGTACCTGAGGGCAGCCTCTCCCCCCACACACACAATGTCAGTGTAAGTCGTGACAGTCCTCAAGCTGGATGCGCCTTGTTCAACAGCATTGCTGGTGTCACCGAGAAAGACAGACACAAAAATTCCAACCATCGGGAAGCTCTCCATGGTAACTACTGTTACACACACGGCACTTAGGCCTGAAGTCGGTACCTAGGCCAGGTGTTTGCCATTCACTATTTAATTTAATGCTCACAACAACCATCCAAGTAGATACCATTTTTCCAATTTTACAGATGAAAAAACTGAGGCTCAAAAAGATTGTTTTTCAGAATTACACAGCCAGTAAGCAGGTGGTAGAGAGGGATCTCCAAGCCAGGAATTTCTGGCTCAAAAGTTCATCGCACCACACCACACCATTTCCCTAATTCAAAGAGACAAGTTAGAAGGAAAGGGAGTGACGAGGGTAATTTTATAATTTATTAAAGTATTAGCACAGGTGCTTCCTCTTTTACAAAATAGTAATAATAATCATGATGATGATGATGATGGTGATGCAATGCACCTCATTGATCCTCTCTAAAACATTCACAGAGTGGATATGGGGCTGCTTTTTCTGTAAGGTAAATGGTTCTGAGACATTCCCAGCGAGAGCTCAGGTCTCTAAGGTTTGACTAGCAAGTACCAATTACTGCTCCTTCAGTCCTCTGTGTGTCTTGAGTATTCCGGGCTAATCCTTCTCCTGCCAGAGGAAGATTAGATTAAGTCATTGATTTACCCTAAAGAGTTCAAGTCCTAATGCACTGCTCCTTCTAGGGCTTTGAGAACGGGACAACACCTAAGCCAAAAGAATGCATCTCTAATAGTGAAATTTTAGACACCTACAGGGAGTTATTTTTAATCCGCTCCTCCACTTCCACAAAAAAAAAGAAAAAATTCTTCACATCGCACCATATTGAGACAGTGGTTCCTCCTCTGTGTACCGAGGGCCCTGACTCATCTTGATGTTGCCTAACTCAACGTCTTGCTCCCGCACAAATCCTGTGCAGAGACTAAACCAGGGCGTAACGCGCCCTGGAGACTGATCCAAGCCCAGCTCCCAGGCCAACCGTTCCCCGGGAGGCATCGGGCCGCCACTCGGAGCACGGAGAGTCTGTCTCCGTGCTCGGCGGTTCCTCCTCTCCGGGGTCCGCCCGGCCAGCCTCGGCGCCCGCGGGAGGGTCTCCGAGCCGTCTCCGTCCCCGCCCCAGGAGGCGCCGCGGCGGCGGGCGGGCCGCTGCTGCCACCTCTCGGCCGCCTCGCTCTCAGCCGCACTCAGCGGTCCCCCACCCCCACGTCCCACCCCGCTCCAAAAACCCTCCCTAGGCGTCTCGGGTTTGTGGGCGTTCAGCCCGGGGAGATACGTGGTCATTGGGCCTGTGAGGGTGACGACCTTCCCCGCAGGGGTTTCCTACAGATGGAAGCGTCTTCCTTTCGACTTACTCCCGGTGTGCACCCAGAATGGATGTGGGGATGAGTGCAGCCAGCCGACCTCCTCCAGGTTCTGCAGAGCAGGTGCCGGCGCCCCTTCCCGGCTTGGAGATCCAGAAACACCACAGTTCCCCCGGGCCACAGCCTGGCCCCCAGGAACACCGATTAACAACCAGGACCCCTAAATCTGGGCCATCCTGGCTGCCTAAAGGAATACACGTTAGAGCAGAGGTTTATAAACTCAGATTCCTAGGTCAGACCCATTGAATTAGAATCTCCAAGGCAGAGGACAGGAAACTATTTTTGCAAAGTTCCCAAGGTCATCCTAAAGGTCAGGCAGGCTGGGGACCCACTATTTAGAAAATCTACATGACCTTTTACTGTTACCCGTGCGCACACACAAACACACACTCTTGAATCTGTGAAAAGACAAACACAATCTCAGGCCCAGCGCTTAGGATGAGGAAGATTTCACCGAGAGCTGGTCACCTAGCCCAGGGGTAGGTTTACAGCCTTCTCTATTCACAGTGCCCTCAGTGGCTCAGTAACTTTCTTCACAGTCCCCCTAGACCAAAAGCAACACCTAAGGGTTCTGCTCATTAAGTAGTTAGGCCCAAACAGTATAATAAGTATTTATATCCTAATAATTAACTGAGTAGCCATTAGATAAAATAATACATATAAATTGGAAAAAATGGTATTTTTATTTCATTCTTAACAACTAATGGGATCTATGTGCCAGGTGGGCACTACACGGGGTCTCAAGCCTTGGAATCAGATTAGACCCTGCCACCTTTATTTCTATTCTATACTGACGTTCCCATGGCGCTTGCTTTTTATGATGGCAACCACTGAAAAGCCAGCTTCACAAAGATGCGATGTGATCAAACAGCATGTAGGGCCATCCAACCGGGAAACTGCAAACTATCCTGAGCTGGTTTGTAGTTTGCATGGAGTCCAACAGATGTCGAGTGTCGCCTTAAACATTTAACACATCCCGTGGAGCCCCTGCAAGTTCACTGCAGCGCCTGGGGGCACACGCACCGACCTCGCTCCCTGCTCACCCCTGTCTCGTGTCACACCACGCTCCCCAGGGTTCACAGTGCTCCAGCTACAGGGACCTTCTTTTTTCCCTTGCATGTGCCAGGTGCTGTCCTTCCTCAGCACATTTTGTCCTTGCTGTTTTCTCTGCCTTAAATGTTCTTCCTTCCCCAGGTCCCGGCAAGGCGGATTCCTTCTCAGCCTTCAGGTCTCCGTTCAAATGTCCCCGCACTCCCTGAAGCCTTCTGGGCCTCCCACCAAGTCACTCTCCACTGTATCAGCCTGTTGGCTTGTCTTTGCAGCTCTTATCACTATTTGAAATTATCCTGCTTATTTATTTATTGGTTTACATACTTATTTTCTACCTACCCCATCAGAAGGATTACTTTATGAGAACAGGGAATTTTGCTCATTACTGTTTCCCCAGAACCCAGAACAATGCTTAGCAACAAGTAGACTATCAGCAATTGTTTAATGAATGAATGCAGCCACTACACCCAGCCCAGAGAGGTAAAGGTGTGAAGAATGTGCTCGACAGTGTTCATCCCTTTGATCTTCACAAGAGCTGTTAAAAAATAGATATGATTAACCCTGTTTTATAGATGAGAAGGTCAAGATTCAGAGAAGTTAAGCCTTCAAGGCTGTACAGCTAAAGCAGCAGAGCTAAGATTCAAATTCAGGTCTAGCTGACTTGAAGGGTTCTTTTCATAAAAACACATTACCTCCCATGGACTTCTGTTATCAGCCCAGGAAAGCTGAGGCCAGTGGCAAAGTCAGGCAATGGAGCCTGGGGGCTAATCCCCAGAGTCCTCAGAGGAGAAACTGGCCTAGGTTGGAATTCCCCCTCTAGAGTCCCCAGCCTCCCTGTGGTAGACACCAGCAGAGGTGCCCCTCCCTGGGAAGTTCTTGCCTCTCTGAATCCTCCGGCTGGTGCTGGCACAGGGAGGACTCTTGCAGCTGTATCTTCTGGCCTGGCCCCTGTTCCACTGTAAACTTAATGACACATGTAACTGGTAGCTCCTCTAACTGCCAAGATCCTGTTGATCATCCTGACAGGGAGGGGGCTAACACACACAGCTGCAATCAAGGATTGATGAGCACCCACCATGCTCTCTGCGCGGGGTACTCAGGGGGCCCACATTTTAGACCACCCCTGAGTGAGGCAAGGATTGTCAGGGCACACTTATCTGCAGTCCCCAGGGAATTTTAGGTTGCCATGACCCCCTGGGAGGAACTGTAAAGGAGACACACAGGTCAGATGTTGGGTGGCTAAACACTGAGATTAAGACCCTCATACAAATACGAGGAGATTAAAATTTGGTCTGTAAAGTCAAGGGATTGTGCTTTGTCATTTCCCTCTTCACATGGCTTGCTTTTACCACCTTCCTATTAAGCTGGACAGGTCAGGCAGGAAAACAATTCTCTCCTCACCTTTACACTCCCTTTGCCTGGCCCAGCTAACTCCTGCTTGTTCTCTAAAACTCAATTCCCTTGGTTCCTCCTCCAGGAAGCCTGCACTGGCCCCCAAGTCTGGGCTAGGAACCTCTCCTCTGGGCTCAAAATACCCCACATATAGCTGGATCCTGGTGCTCACTACACTGTGTTATAATTACATGTGTGTGGGTCTGTCTCCCCACCAGACTGGGAGCTGTTCTGATATGGGAACTGTGACTTATTCACTGTTGTATCTCTTGCTCTTAGCACCATGCCTGGCACATAGTAGGAGTTTAGTAAATATTTGTGATGAATGAGTTATTGAATTACCAGACCACGTGTTCTGAGTGTGGTTGGGAACACAGGATCACCATAGCTCTAGTCTCTGTGCACCCGGCATTGGTAGGATCTTGGAAAAGACCTGAGAAGCGAGGCCAGCACACAGGTGCCTGCATCCTAAGGTCCTTGCACTGGAAGGGTGGCCTGCTAAAACCACAAACCCGAAGAGAATGACACCCTGGGAAAGGCTTGGCCACAGGCTACTGTCATTTCTTAAGGCTCTGAGCCTGCATCACTGTTTAGAACAAACTCTCCGTGACTCAACTTCATTATCTCCTACCCTGGGTCGGCGTCTCTCTGGGTGCTGCATCAGGTCACTGTGATTGCTCCCTCTTGGGCTTGTGATATCACCTCCAGACACAGCAGCAATCCCTGCTTCCTTTACAGCTAAAATAGCTTGCCAGGAAAATTGTCAGAAAAGCAATTAACATGGACTGGATAACAAGAAAGTAGCAACATGTAAGAACAAAGGAGACGAGTCTTAGGAGCCAAGTTTACAATTGCCTGCCCTGGAAGCCAGCGCCCGGAGACCTGAGGATTCGGGCTTTAGTCATCAGGCTCTGCCCCTGATGCTTTATCTCAGAAGAGTAGAGCACCTCCTTTCATCACGAGCCAGAAGCCTGGCTGGTGTGGGAGCCCGCAGGGACCTCCTGAAGCCAGTGATGAGAGAAAAAGGTGGCAGCTCAGGAGAAAGGCAGACAGTCTCCCCACCGCCTGTGGAGAAGTGCCGGCTTCTCTGCAGCAGAACTCAGAGAGGTAGAGAGAGAACAAACATTTAGCAAACATGAGGTGACCAACTGTCTGCTGACGGGCAAGGTCATGGGGAGAAATGAGAGAGAGACAGAGAGAGAGAACGACAGAGGAAGAGAGAGACACAAACTGAGAAACAGACGTCGAGAGCTTAAAAAAGAAATTTTTAAAAGAAGGAGTTTTACAATCAATGAGAGTCGTGAGAGTGTGAGGGGCTCCCCTGAGAGTTGGGAAGGGATTATGAAAGCATAACCAGAATGTTCTAGACCTCATCAATGATAACTACAGAGCCAGACCACATTTACTTTCAACTCCCAAACTGTGATCACCTGAGGCTTGGGTTACAAGGCCCCACCAACCAAGCCGTCAGCATGTCCTGCCCCTGTCTCTGAGAGGTGCCCTGGCTGCCTCACAGGGACTCGAGAACAAGCCCCTGAGCGGAAGTCCTTCCACTCTGGCCTCCCCAGCAGGCCCCCACCATGGTGCCCATGAGGTCACTGCTCTGCAAAGCACCATCACGACTGCCACTCTGGCCACCAGGGAAAGGACCCTGCTCTGAGTCCTTACTATGGGATCCACTCTTCTCCACCATCACACAGCATGCCTGGGACCAGTTACGTTTACCATGAACTTCTGGAAGGATTGGAGGAACCGAAGGGACCTACATAGGCCCCAGTGCAGCCTCATGCCCACCCACCTTCACAGGGCCAGGTGCCACTCATCACCCACCACCAGAGACGTGCCAGGCACCTCATCCTCTGGGCTCTGAGCCTGAGAGATGTTGCCTCACCCCAGTCTAAGGCCTACCTCCCGAAACCAATATACAACCTGGATTGCCCCCTTTCACACCCCTTCCCTTCCAGGAAACACCACCGCCACCCACCCTGTAGTCCAGATGGGCTCAAGCAATCCCATCTCCCCATGTCATACAACGGTACATTTTCCAAAACCTGGCTGACTCCATTCTTAAATAACCTCGTGTGCGGGATGTCAAAAGCTCATCTCAGGTTCTTTTTAGCTTCTTTTCAATAAAGGTTAAAATGGGGGGGCCAGTCCCACCAAAGTTCCCATTCACATGTAGATGCCAGTGGATTCTCTTTTCAAAACTATCAATTGAAAGTTTGTGCTCTTTAGCTTCATAACGAGAGTCTGCAAGATCTGGCTCCGCTGTTCTCTCTAGCCCACCTCCAGCCACCTTGTCACATTCAGTCCTTCCCTTGTCCCATCCACCTCCGAGCCTTTGCACAGCTGTGTCTTCTGCCTGGCACACCCATCTTTGCAGTGCCGACTCATCTTTAAAACTCAGTCCAAACATTGCTGCCTCTGGGGACGGTCCCCTGACTTGAAACATCCAACCTAGACATCCCTGCTCTGTTCTCCCCTCCCATGTCTGCCGGACTCGTGGGAGGTGCTCAAAAACACTTCTTGCCTGAAGAGTGATTCAAAGAGATCATCAGGAATAAATTCCCTGAGGGCTACCGCAGAGACTTTCATTGGTCCCCCAAATCTGTCTTCTCCTTCTTTTATAGGAATAGTACTGTGGCTGGACACTGGCTACCAGGAAGGGACATTTCCCAAAGCCCCTTGCTTCCGTGGAACTAAGTTCTCACCATTGGAAAGTGAGCCAAAGTGATGTGTGTCACTTAAAATACCTCCATGTTCTTTCTGGAACCCAGAAGTGCCTGTATCCCAGCTTTAGTCAGCAGTTCTGACTAATGACCTAGAGGGTGATGCTGGGTTCCTGAAAGCCCTTGTGGAATAAATGAGCTCGTCTACTCACCATAGACTGTTAAATGAGAGAGAAATAAACCTTGATGTTCTTTAAGCCACTGTATTTTTGGGTGTTTTTCTTATAACGGCTTTGCCTTTCACCCTAACAAGATATCATTTCACCCAATAATAACAAGAGCAGGCAATTTCCTGACATGAGTCACATCTCGTTTCAGCTCACAATAGTGATATTACACTCTAAGGATCAACTTCCAATAACGTGGTGGTTAGGAGTACATACTGAGTACTCCCAGTGAATAATAAGGTGCCTTCCCAGCACCACCTATGCTAACAGACAATACGGCTTCTCTCTTTTTTCCAGCAGGTTATCTACCTCTTTCCTCCTTCATTTTGCCTCCCCCTTTCTCTGCCTCTTTGAGGCACAATGGAGGATCCAACAGGAACCAACCACACTCAGTAGCAGCACTAACCAGCCCAATGGTCTTGAGCAAGTCACTTGCCTTCTGAGGGCATCTTTCCCTCCTTCTGGATGATGAAGGGCTGGGCTTGATCAGTGCTTCTCAGCCCTGGCAGCTCAGCAGAATCACCCAGGGAGCTTTTAAAAATTGAGATGCTGAGTCCCATGCCAGACCAATTAAAGCCAAATTTCTGTGGGGTAGAGAACCTCTACTTTGGAAATAAATCCAGTTTTCAGATTGACTTCATCACACCCTAGGGCCATCTTGTTCTGATCACAGTTCACTCGAGCACAGCTTCAGTGGACTTTGTGTCTTACTGACAGCCCAACACCTAGGAGAGTAGGAGGTGTCACATGGAGCAGATGCTCATTTTTCCTTCTGAGAGGCTGCTGTCATTTGGATAAAATTCCGTTTTTCCTGCACTTGATTTCAGAATACGTGAACGGAACTTTCTCTAAGGAGGGAAAAAATCTAAATTAAGTCGATTTTTACCCCTTTGAGGTCTCCAACAGATTGGTGCAGTAGAAAGAACATAAGCTTTGGAGTCATTCAGACCTAGGTTTGAAACCCAGCTCTGCCCCTCCGTCGCTGTATGGTTTGGGCGAGTGACTCATTGGCCCCACCTCTAACCAACATGGCTAACTATAAAGTGAAGAGCATCTCCTGGAGAAATGCAAATATACAACTTGTAGCAGCCATGGCTGAACCTCTAAGTCTAGTTTCCTTCGCTGTAAAATGAGAATAATAGTAGTTATAACACAGTTTTGATGCAAACATATGAACAATGTATGTGAAACAGTTAGCATAGCATCTAGCATATAGAAAGTGTTCAATACATTTCTCCCACTTTCCCCCCAAAAGTTCTCTATATCCCCAAACCTATGCATTTGTGTCTCCTGAATGGGAGTGACCCCTATTCCATAGCTATGTGAGATCCTTGTGCGGACACCTGCAGATGCAAGGCAGACTGAGATGCAGGTGACACTCAGTGTGGCCCCAGCAAAGCAGTCACTAACAGCAGGGCAAGTTTTACATTGCACAACTCCCGAGGGCTCCTTTCACCCTGTGGTCATAGGTTTGTCTGGTTACTACAACAGTTTTCTGGAAGATGTCAGTGAAGTGTCTTGAGGAAGTGATGCCTTTTTCTAAATTTGAACAAATTTGCTCTATCAACCATCAGCAGGATGCCATCCCCACTCCCTATTTCCTCTGCCCCAATGTGACATTGTCGCTCATCAGCCAACCAATCAACCTGCCACAAGGTAAATCCTGACTATGCCCATCTCAGGGGCACACAAGCCGTTCTTTGTGCCCCTCCTCAACACCGACCACACAATGAGAATGGGAAACACAACAGGACAAATGGAAAAGATGAATCCCATCAAGAATGTCCTGAAGCTTCCATTCTGTGAGAGCTCCCAGCCCCCTGCAATGCAGACCAAATCGCCCAGGTCCCAGATAAGGCTCCAACTCACAGCAGCTGCATATGAGCTTCTGGGTGGGACAGCCCTACAGTGTGCCACACCCACAGGCCCTTCTAAAGGAAACTGCCCGCCCTCGCCCCCCACCCCCCACAAAAGCAGCCCCGGGCAGTTCTGTTTTGTATCACACCCTCCCCTGCCCAGCTGATTGCAACAGGAAGCAGATCCCCAAACGGCCAACCCACTGGCTGGCCAGAGACCTTTGATGTAGCCAAGCACCAAAAAAAGGGGGGTGGTGGCATCAATTAGATTTCTGTCTCAGGAAACAGAACTGGGAAAGGCCAAGAAAAGAAGTTGCTTGAGGGACCGGTCTGGTGATGCAGAGGTTTAGTTCACACTTGGCAGCCTGGGGTTTGCGGGTTCGGATCCCAGGCGCCCTCTGACGCACTGCCTGTCAGCCATGCCATGGCAGCGTCCCACATAAAGTAGAGGAAGATGGGCACGGATGTTAGCCCAGGGCCAGTCTTCCTCAGCAAAGAGAAGAGGATTGCAACAGATGTTAGCTCGGGGCTGGTCTTCCTCACACAAAAAAAAGTTGCTTGGTGGCGAGTGCCGAGGCTGCCGTTATGAACAAGCAGAAGCTTTGATGTAGAGAAAAGGTGAGAGTGGAATTCAGGGCAAGGGAGCCAGTCAGCAGCAAGTAGAGAAGGCAGGTCACCTTACTGGGGAGAACTAGAGCAAAATCCAGGAGACCTTAGGTCCAAAATGCAAGCTCTGCGGACATCCTTTCTCCCATGTTGCTCCACTGTCCTTATGACTTCCTCCCCCACTTGCCTCAAACTGGCATGAGGGAATCTGTTCACTGCAACTAAAAGAACTCAACTAAACCACTTCACGAGTAAAGATGGACAGAGAAAATCACATAAGGAGCCAATTAATAAGGAAGCCACCTAAAAGAAGAATAGCTATTCTGGAGTTTCTGGAAATAGGACTAATTAACATATGTATAACCATTTGCAATCTTTGGCTTGGGAAAATTATGAGAAACATGAAAATTGAAATTGAGCTCTCTCTCTCTCTCTCATCAGTCACCACTGCAAAATAAGTTCATTTTAGTCAGAAAGCCAGATGGAGGGCTTTGTTATCTACAGCTCTCCCACCAGCACCTCCCTGGATCTTGAGCTGTCAAGAAATCCTTATGCAAAGAGCTAGAGGGAGGAAAGTGTCTTGAAATACACCCTAGTGGCCACTAGAGGGAGATGCTTCCTTGTGAAACGTCACAGCCCGTTTCCCACCAGGGAGTATTCTTGGCTGAGACCAGATGGAGGAGACCCATTCTCCTTCTTCCTCTTTTAGAAATGTGAAGAGGCAGCATCCTCTCAGGAACCAAATGGACTCTGTCTCCACCTTGGTCAAGACAAGGCTGTGTTTTACAAAGTTCATGTGATAACCCAGAGTTCGTGCAGAGCAAGGCTATGGGAGTGGAGGGGGGAGGTTGAAAGAGGGAGCCAGGAGAAGTGTAACTCTGCCCTCACACAGCTGAGAGGAAATGGGGAGGGGGCTCACCCACTCAGTGCTGCTTCAAATGGCAGAATAGGACCCATGTGTGAGTGCTGCCGGGAGAAAATTAAACATTCAATACAAGAGGGGCTCCTTGAAAACAGAGCTGTCCAACCTTGGAGTAGGCTGCTGGACAGGAAGCTAATCAAGCTGACCTTGACATCTTCTGGGTGTGGTGCAGATGGATGCCTGTACTGTGTGGGAGGCTGGTCTCATGGTCTCTGAGATTGCTTCCAACTCTGAGTCTACAGGAAGGAGAGAAGTGGCCTAATACCACATGCCACCAGCGGGTGTGGCTGCTCTGGAAGAAGCCCTACCACTGAGGTTTTCAGAGCCACAGCCTGAGAGCTAAGTGCCCACCCTGGACTAAAAGACTACCTGTTATGTCAGGATAGCACAATGAGTCCAGCTTTGTTGCATCCCCACTGCTCCAAACACATTGCAAGGGCAGGTAAAATATAAAAAGAAAAAAACCAAAAAATATAGTATCTCCAATCACCAGCCACTAGCATAAGGCCTGTTTCCAGACCAAAGATTCAGGAGGCCGAGAGGAAGCAACCACAACACCTCTATACAGGTAGAGTTGAACACATAGGAATAGAAAGAAAAAACATCCCAAAGCTTCCCGTTTCAAATGAGCCTGCAAGTCCAAAATTACAGAACACATGGAGAAATCAAATGCTGAGCAGAATAGCCCAAAACATCAACAATCTGAACATGAACGAATCCAGATGAAATTAGTTTTAGGAAGCAGCATAACAATCATACATAAGTATGTTGAGCATGTTTGAGAGATGAATGAAGGCGTAATGTCTGCCATGCAAACAAAGGCAATGGCTGAGCAGCATGTGCAGCTGGCCCACTGGCGCAGCACCCACTGGGGTTAGCTCACGGAGAGAAGCGGAGCGCATGTGCAGGTCCCCATGGCCCTTTTCTTCTAGGGGAGCACATAGAGGTCTAGCACAGCCAGACATCAGATGCTGGGAGAGGGACCCTGACTCTCAGATTGAGGGGCTTTGAAGCTGTTGACTAGGGAAGCATCGGCCTCTTCCTGGAGTACTCAGAGGCTGGGATGCAACAGCAGTGTGATGTGGCAGAACCTGGGCTCAATGTCCTTAGTGGGAAGCAGCGCTGACACTTTCCAATGTGATTAAGACTGAGGTCCAAGCCTAGTGGTTGCAGCTACATGACTGAACAACCTAGTGGCAGGGATTCACGGCTGGGAAAATACCAGCCCCGCCCTCCAGGCAGGATGGGGGAGTGAGGGCACAGAGCTTGTACCCAGTCCTTGCTGTTGATCACGATTGATTGCCATAAGCACTGGGCCACTTCCTATGGATCCCTGCAGGAAGTCAACTCCTTTTCTGGGAGGCCTACCTGTAGATCAGTCCAGGACAAGTCCACCCTTACCTCTCAGTATCTACTTCAAAAGGACCACCAAAAGGTATGAAACCAAAACAGGTAGACATGAAAAAGATTTTTAATTTTGGAAATGAAAAACATAAGAAATAAAATTTAAAAACTCAACAGTCACAAAAATCTCTACACTGATCACAGTCAGAGAGGGAATTAGTAAATTCAAAGGTGGCAGAGTAGAATTCACCCAGAATGCAGTCAAAGACACAAATAAATCAAAAGTATGAAAGATTAGTTAAGATGGCAGATGGACTAGGAGGATCGAATAAACATCCAATTGGAGTTTCAGAAGAAGGAAATGGTGAAGAAGTCTTACTTTATTCCTCTCTCTCTCACATCCCACATCCAATCCATCAGCAAATTCTCTTGACTCCACCTTCAAAATATACTCTGAATCTGACAACTTCTACCTCTGTGATCCAAGCTGCCACCATCTCTCGCCTTCTAACTGATCTCTAGTTTAGTCCCCATGCAGGAGTCAATGTGATCACTATAAAACATAAGTCTGGCCCTGTCATTCCCTGCTGAAAGCCCTCCAATGGCTGCCAATCACATTTAGAGCAACGTCCAAAGCCCTTATCATGTTCTATAAGTTCCTTCATGATCTGGTCTGCGGTGAGCATGCCAATGCTACCTCCTGTCCTGGCCTCTTCATTCCACTCCCCCACACTGATCTCCTTGCTGTTCCTCCAACACTGAGGGCACTCCCCCTCAGGGCATTTGCACCTGTTTCTCCCTCTGCCTAGGGGAAGCATCCCCCAGACTACTGCATGGTTCACTCACTCCCTCATTCATTCACCTTTCTGCTCAAATGTCCCTCATCAGAGAGGGCGTCCCTATCCTTCTATCTAAATACCCACCCCCTGTCACTGCCATTGCAGACCCATGGAGATAGAATGGCCCTTCAGTAAATGGTGTTGATGTAACTGGTTGTCCATATGGAAAAACAAATAGATTCTTATCTCCCACAATCACAAAACTTAATCCCTGATAAATTCAAGACCCAAATGTGAATGCAGAACTTCCAGACTTTAAAAGAAAATATAGGGGGATGTCTTTTTAAGTCTTCATGGAAGGAGAGGATTTCTTTAAAAAGACTCAAAAAATCACTGTCCATAAAAGATTATAAATGTGATTGTTAACATTTAAAATGTGTGCTCAGCAAAACACACCACAAAGAAAGGTAAAAGACAAGCCACATTTTGAGGAAGGCTATAACACATACAGCCAAGAAACGTTCCATATCCAGTATTATAAAGAACTCCTACAAATCAATAAGAAGATGACAAACAACCAAATAGAGAAATGAACAAAGGATATGAAGAGGCACCTCAGAGAACAGGCAGCCAAAGTGGCCACACTACAAATGGAGAGAGAACACATGAAAAGTTCATATTCACCAATATAGAGGAAATGTGCCTTGAAACAATGAGATACTGAAACACACCAGATTTTCAAAAATTAAAGCCCGACAATTTCGAGTATTAACAAGGCTGTGGAGCATTCCTAGTCACTACTGAGAAGGGACATTTAAACTGAGATCTGAAAAAATTAGAAGGAGCCTGCCATGTGAGGAGCTGAGGAAAGAGATTCCAGGCAGAAGCACATGAGAGGCCTTGAGCGAGGAAAGAATTTGTAGAAACCGAGAGGAGGGTGGTGTGGGTAGAGTGCAGCCGGGAGAGGAAGAGGGAGGACCCCTGTGTCACATGCTGCTGAGTGTCGAGTAAGAGGGGACAAAGTCAGAGTCTGCAGGGAGAGGCTGCCAGCCTGGGTGTGCTGAGCAGCAGGGAGCTGGTGAGACTCTTGGTGGCATGCCCATCCAAGCAGGCGAACTCCCAGCCTCCTTATTCTCTATCTCACAACACCAGGTTCTGCCAGGTTTTATGGGACCCGAAGCTTGTACAATGTGGAAGGCCGTCCTTAAGAAAAAATTACAAAATCACGAATTCAAAACAGGTTCCCGTGCAAGTGAAGGACCTTGAAGGTTAAGCACCATTCATTTCACAGTAATCCGCTTCTGCCTACACATATCATAGTTTGCAACTGATTTGTTTACTTTTTAATTGCCTGTCTGCACCACTAAACTGTATGGTCCATGGGGTAGGATCCGCCTTGCTCTTACACCACCTAGCACGGTGCTCATCACAGAGTGGTGCTCAATGAGTCTCATGGAATGAATTAAATGTATAGCACCACAATCTCCAAGGGGTGGGAATGATGTCCTTGGAAACTTCTCCGCCATGTTGCTCTGACCTTTGGCTCCTCTGGCCCTGGGCTCTGCAGTTAGGAAGCCCCTATGTGGAGGTTAAGGCCTTCCACAGGCCCACACCAGCCCTCCTCTCCTCTTCTGTCTCCCACGAGCCTCAACTCTTCCCTGAACATCCCCTGGGCCTTTTCCCACTGTGCCTTCATGCCTGGAATTCTCTTCCTCTCCCTGGCATGTCCAAATCCTGCACTGCCCTCAAGGTCCAGATCAAATGCCTCCTCCTCTGCTCTCCCAAGCCCCTACTAGAACTAATCTCCCCTTCATCTCAAGTCCCACAGCCCACTATCTATCCTTTGCTATAGTGACTGTCCCTCTTTACCTGATTTCATTGCTGTTTGTGCTCCTTAAACCCTCTCCCAGGGATAAGCTCCTTGAGGATGGTTGGATTCTTCTTTATGTTTCCTCCCACCACTCACTATCCAGATGGAGAGGGCCTTGTGCTAATCAATACTGACTGAATGAATGCGAGTTGTTCACGGACTGCCTCAGCAAGACTCAACAACTAATCAGTAAGGGATTGGAAGGAGGAGCCGTGGAGAAGGACATCCTGGATTCCAGTACTGCCATTTTCCCAGGCAGAATACAGGAGGACAAACAGGTCTGGGACAAACAGGGAAGAAAATGATTCCATCTTCTGGATGTACCCGTAGGACATCCAAGTGCTGATGAATAGATGGGGCTGGAACCCAGGAGAGAGGGCTGGGATGGAAACAATGCAAAGGATTTCCAGTGATATCACTGTCTCCGTGTAATGAATAAAAAAATAAAATTTGGCGAAGGAACTTGTTCAAACCTGTACGGTAGCAAGTAGCAGATTCCAGTAGTGCATTCTGTCTGACACTGCACGGCCTGGGGAGAGGAGAGGAGGCAGAGGCCTCTCCCTGGGGGATTCAGGAGGGGACTCAGGAGATTCAGGATTCTACTGGTGACTCCAGTGGTTTGGGGAATATCAAGGCCTAAGCAGCCCCTCGCTTGAGCCCACATACTCAAAGACAGACTAGGGTGGTTGAAAAAGCACTGGCTTAGGAAACGTGAAACCCACTATTAATTTATGCAGTACCTTAGGCAAGTCACTTTCCCTCTCAGTGCCTCAGTTTCCTCAACTGTAAAATGAAGTTAAACAAATGATCCCTAAGGTCTCTTATAATTCTAACATAAATGGATCTGTAATTCCTCTCTGTAATTCTTTTATTTTTTAATACAAGCCCAGAAAAAAATCTAAGTACTTTGTTTCTGATTATAATATTAATATTATGTCTATAATGTTCATTGTAGAAAACTTGGCAAAAGGGGAAAACCCAAAGAAGGAAAGAAAAATCACTACTTATCACCAGTCAGAGACAACACTGCTAACGTTTTGCTATAATTTCTACCAGTCTTTCTTTTACTGTGCAAATATACATGTCTTTTTTTTTTTTAACAGAAATTGGATAATGATACCCTCTCCTAACTGAGCATCTGATCACCATCAGGCTCAGAACCAAGTGCTGTACAGACATATCTTACAGCAACTCTGCAGGGCAAAGAGCAATGTCCCCATTTTCCAGAAAAGAAAACTAAAGCACAAAAAAGGTCAAGTGACCTATCTGAGGCCATACAGCCATTAAGGAACAGACCAGAATTCTAAAATTCCTGCCATACTAGCTTTCTGAGCTGGGGTTTTTTTTTTTTTTTTTTTAATGTAATTCATCTTTAACATGTCCTCATTTTTCAAATACTTTTCTACCACATTATTATAAGTTGCTTCCAGGTACTAATCACTCAGTCCCTTACCGGTTAGCATTTAAGATGTTTTTCATCTTCACTATCATAGACAATGCTATGATTATCTCTCTCCATATAATTCTTTCCACTCAGCAGTAATTATTTCCTTAGGTAAATTTGTCGAGATTGAACATCTAGGTCAAAGGATATGTGCATTCTTAAGGCTAGTGACAAATACTGTCAGGTTGCTTTCCCAAAAAACTGAACAATTATTCTCCCTTTAACAATCTATAAAAGTTCCATTCACCTGCTACCTTTAATCTTGGGAATTATCTTGTTTTTATTCATCTTTGCTGATGTAATAAATGAAATTTCTTGTCAATGAAGTTGAACTTCAAATGTCATTGACCATTTTATGATTTATTTTACTAAGCATTTATTATACAAATCCTAGGAAGACAGGAGAGAAATGAAGGAATGGGATGAAAGAGAGGGAAAATTAATTTTATTCATTTAATAAAAACCAAGTACCTAACATATGCAGAGCACATTACAAGCCCTACAGGCATTAAAATGAATAAGAATGAGCAAACATTGAGCACCGACTCTATGCTCAACACCAGACATGCTAAGTATCATGGGAGATACAAAAGAAGGTACAACATTTATCCTCTAAGAATTTGCAAGCTAGTTGAGGAGGGAAAAAAACCAACACGCAAGAAGGTGTTTTGAAGTCAACTCTTCCCTATTCTTTCACGGAACTGCTTTATATCTCCATCATGGCTTTTAGGGTCAACCTTAAACCACTGTTATCTGTCTACATATTTCTCTTCCTGGATCACCTAAGAGCCCCAGAGGGGAGGGATAGTGTCTTACTTATAATCCCATCACATCATGTCAGTGAATGATTTCATAATCACTTCACAGTTATTGGGTGTGGTAAAGCAGCAGCAGGTTGCCATGTCCACTTCCCACTGCCCAACCCCTATATTAGTCCACTGCATGCCTGAGAGCATCTGGAACATAGGCAGGCAATCAGATACAAGGCTATAGGACTATACATTAAATTAACACTAACAGCATTAACTTATTTGTTTGATTAAATAACGACCACACTCTCTTCAACTGGCAGAGTCCTAAGATTTTTGTCAGTTCATTTACGTGGCTGAATATATAGGGGATTCAAGCGTGTTGAGTTTGTATTTTCTGTTTGTTTTTTACTCCTTCTCATAACATAATAATGTTTACATCTCCTTCCTGCCCTTCCAGGCCCCACAGACCTCATGATCACCTCCCGCCACCCTATCTGAGTGTCTGACTCAGGAAACCAACTCCTCCCACATAGGCTGCACCAGGTTCATTTCACAGGCGGCTGTGGTCTCATTCTCCCCTTTCTCCTGCTGTACTTTTCCAGCCCCGTCCGGCCCTATCCTTTGCCCCACTTGCTGCAGTTTTGCACCCAGCCCCTGCAGGGTCTCCTTTCTCTTTTCTCTAAGGCATGGCTGGTGCTCCCTAAGTCCTCCCTGTGCTGTTCTCTGATGTATTTTATCTGTATTGCCCAAAGCATCTAGGGCCAGCTCAGCTAAATGAACATGTGCTTCATTCAGAATTGATTAATTCAAACTCTGATTAGAATTTCAAGCGAGTTTCAGATTAGTGTGGGCTGGAGGGGTTGGAAAGGACTGGCTGCCAAAGGTGGGACTTGAACTCGACCTCAAGTACAAGTAAGATTTAGATGACAAGGTGGGCAGAGATCTTGTCCTCTCATCCCCTTCTTTCCTTTTCCCCTCCACTCACTTCTGACGAGCCTTCGTTAAGACAGAGAAAAGAGGTAGATTGTTAGCAAAATACCATATTGAAAGAAGTAAAGAGAGTCTGTCAGGACTGCCTGTCTGTTCACGGTCTACACACAGCCTCAAGATGAGCCTGGCCCTCGGTCGTGCATCAGGGCTCTGAGAGAGGCTAGTGGACAGAACGGACTAAGAGGCCTGTGGAAGAGGAAAGCGGGGAGACCAGAGCAGGAAGGGGATTCCCAGGTGTGTGACTGAGAGGTACTGTGAAGGGAAAAGTGGAGCAATATTTTGCCCCACTTTCTGAAATGGCATGAGTATCGGCTAATAATAAAACTCTCTTACTGGTAATAGACCGTGCCTAAACACCCTCCCATATGTCACTGATGTAACCAAGGGTTGCACAGGCCCTATACCAGGTGGTGTATCTACGTTACCTCATTGTATGCCACCAGGCACTATGCACCCAAGACCACCAAGACTTCCAGTCAGGGGTTCCCAAACTTCAGAGTGCATATGAGTCACCATGGAGTTGAATAAAATGACACAGAGGTGTCATTTCCTTAGATCTAGGGTGTGGCCCAGGAATATGCTTTTTTTTTTTTCTTAGTGAGGAAGATTGGCCCTGAGCTAACAACTGTTGCCAGTCTTCCTCTATTTTGTATGCAGGATGCTGCCACAGCATGACTTGATGAGTAGTGTGTATGTCCCTGCCCGGGATCTGAACTCACAAATCCCAGGCCACCAAAGTGAAGCACATGAATTTAATCACTATGCCACCAGGGCAGCCCCCAGGAACATGCATTGTTTAATAAACATCCTGTGACAGTGACGCACGTGTCCAAGGACCACAGTAGTCTATCCAAAGGGATCATTCTGGAGCTCCAGCTTCCCTTCGGACCCTTGGAATCAGCCAGTCTATTAACACCTCAGAGCCCACCATCCCCAGTCACTGTCCACCATGAAAGACCCTCCTGTCATCCCTCCTCCACAGAACACTTCCATGCTGCTCCATCCTCCCTCTCTCCCTCTCCCTGTTCCCCCTCTCACAAACCTTCCCTCTGGACCACTTGAAGCCCCCACTGCCTGGTGAGTTCCCCTACATCTTCAACCCTTTCCCTGCACCTTGTGATTTTAGATGAAACTCAACTCTCTGCTGAAGACACCACTTTCAGGGCCACCACTAGCCTCCATGGTGCCTTGAGTAAATTAGGAAAAGGTGGTCCCTCTGGGTGGGGAGGTCACATTGATTAAAAGTACCCCCCTAGGCATTCCAGCCCCTGAGGACCCAAAGTGTGGTGAAAGCTCAGATTTCATCCCCTCCCTTCCTCGGACAGCGCACAAACCATACAAACTCCAGCCTGACCACTTCCTTGTAGCCCTCCATGGAGACTGCTCAATCTCCCCTTCCCCCACTAGCCCCAAGGTCAAGAAGTGGGTTGCCGTGCTCCCCACTCCCCAGTGCCATCTCCAAGCCTTTACTCTCCCCCTTCCTGTAAATCCTCTGCCACTCTGACACTTGGCTGTGTGGTTATATCAGCCTTTAATGCTCCTCATGACCATCAACCTCCAACCTCGTCACTAAAGACTGACAGCCCTTCTCCCTCCTTCACATCTGCCACCTTGCTACATAACTTGGATGTCCATAACTCATCCAACACTGGAATCACAGCTCACAAACCTCCTCAGTCCAGTGACCTTCACCTCCACCACCTTCAGATCCCCCTACATCTGGGAACCTTGTCAGAATTGCCCCTGTTCAGAAATCTCAAACTCCAGTAGCCCAGCCCCAACCAGCAATCCTCTTCCTGTGTGGCTTTCTCCTGCTCTCACTCCTGCTACATCTACTCCTCAGCATCACAGAGACCTCTGGTCCCAAGTCCTTCATTTGCTGCCTGCTCAGCCTAGACCACACAGCTGACCACCTGAACCATTCTCTCACAATCTCATTTTTCTGGGAAAATCCAACCCTAATGAATCCCATGATCCACCTTCTACCCTCCTCTGCCCAGGCTGTGAGTGCTGCTAAAGAAAAGCACACAATTCGACCACAGCACCATGGTCTCCAAACTCAACTGGAGTGTCACACATCAAAGATGCTTTTACTTATGCTTTGTAGGCCATCTCTTCCACTTTCCTCAGGAACTGCTCCAACCTCCACAGCCCTCTTCATGCCCCACACCCACCAATCCCACAGCCCCTCCATCTCAGCAGACATCTCTTCCTATTTTAATGAGAAAGTTGAAGCCATAAAATGAGAGGTATCTAACTTTCCAGCCCCCACCTATACCCTTATCAATCTCTGCACCCCTCCTTTTTCCTTCTCTCCTTCATTCTACCCCAGGCCAATCTATTTGTGCTCTCCACCCTTAGAACCTGTCTTCATCAGTTTTTACTCCTTATCTTTCAATCTCTCCTTCTTTAGGGTTTCTTGCCTCTTAACCTGTACATAAGCTCAAGTTTTGCAACATTTAAAAACAAAAACCTCCTTCCACCCCCACCTTATCTCCTTCCTTTTTTTTAAAACCTACACTTGCTCCCCCCAATTCCTCACATCCCCTTCCCAATTCAGTCCACTGCAGTCTCTGAGCCCCTGTTCACCACTCCTCAGCCAAAAATCATCACCTTCCATTGCCAAACCCAGTGGATAGTTTTCTATACTTGTCTTACTCTTGCATTTGACCCTATTGCTCACTCTCTCCTTCCTGAAACTGTCTACTCCCTTGTGACTGTAACAACACTCTCTGTGTCACTGTGGGTCTCCACTTTAGACTCTTCCTCCACCCACCACTTATCATTGGGGTTTCCTGTCAGTCCTTAAACTACTGGTTTTAACATTCCACCCAGTGTTCTTGGACAATGGCATCCACTGTTGAAGTTTTCACTATTACCAATATTCTGCTAACTTGCAAGTCTATACTCTAGCCTGGACTTCTCTCCTGAACATCAGATTTGTATACACAACTGCATGCTAAACATCTCCATTGGGCTATTCCACAGGCACTTCAAACTAGACCACCTAAAACTGAGCTCATCATCTCCACCTTTGCCCCAGACCTGCTCCTCCTGTGATCCCCATCTTAGTCAATAGCACTATCATCCACTCATCCAGGCAAGCCAGACACCTGCAGTCATCCTTAATTCTACACTCTTCTCAGCAACCTATCTCTGGGATCTTCTCCTTTTATTGCCTTAATTTTTAAAATCTGTCCCCTCCCCTTTATGCCCTACACCTGTTGACTATTTTGTGATAATTCATCATCACTCACCTGGACTATCGAAACAGCCTCCTAATTAGACTTCTGATTCCAGATTTTTTTCACTGTCATTCCCATTCCCCATATTATCACTAAAGTGATTGATTTAAACCAGATCTGGCCATGTCACTCTCCTGCTTTAAATCCTTGTTGCCTATAGGATAGAGTTTTAAATTCTTGGCTTGACCTACAAGGCCTCCCATGACTTGGCCCCTATCACTCTCTAGCATGAGCCTCATCAATCCTTGTCTTTAACATTACATTTCAGTAATTCCCTGCTCCCATCAGGCTGTTTCATACCTCCATATTTCTGTCTCCAGGAACACCCACCCCCAATCTCCCCCCACTTGTGTGGGTCACCTTCCTCCACCCTTCAAAACAGCTCATCTGCTGTTTACTCCAAAAAGCATTCTTGCCCTTCCTTTAGACCCCTAAGGCACCCTGTGCTTACCTCTATCTTGGCATTTACCCATTATTTTGAAATTATCTGTTTATGGGACTACCTCCCAACACTAAACCAAATTCAAAAGCAAGGATCAAGTCCTGGGGACCAGTCTTTGCACTCTCCCTCCCCACCCCCAATGCTGAGCACAGTGCCTAACACATATTAGGTACTCAAAAAATAATTATTGAATTGATTGTCATAGCAGGGCTATGAGGCAGGTATTACAAATGAAAAAACTCAGACTCAGATAGCAAGTTACACTCTAGTAGATGGGAGAGCAGCAACTTGAAACTGACTCTAAGGCATACTCTCTTTCAAGTACAACCTAGAAAACATAAGCTAAGCATGGAGATGGAGATGAGATGACACGTCAGGGCACCTGCCTAAGGGTGATGGTGTATGTGAGCAATCTAGGGAAATGAAAGTGGGCAAGATTCTGGGGGGCAGAAGAGTATGGGCTTGAGGCCCTGGCATCTTCGGTTCTGAGCAAAGCCTGATATATAAATTGCCAGCAGTGCCAGGCCTGAGCTGCCCAGCAGCTACATCTACACACTGGGCTAGACGCAGCCAGTGTTCCCACAAAAACTCACAACTCTGCTTCACAACCATCTTCTGAGTCCTGCACCTACCCCTCTCTTGGAAACAAGCCTCCAGAAAGTTCCTAGTGTAGATCAAGACATAGAATATCCAGAGGATATTAGAAGAAAAATAAATATGGACCTGTATGAACAAGAGCTGCTGTGTCCCTTGGCATCTCCAAGGAGGTCCCCATCCTTCTCCCACCCACCCTTCAGCAGCCTTCCCCTACAACCGGGAACACAGATGACAGCCAACAAAAGGAGTCAAGAGGCAGAAGCATGAGACAAGCCAAGGAAAGCTCAGGCCTGGGAACCCACAGAATGAAGAGAACATTCTGAGAGAGCAGCCAAAGACAGGGACTGTTAGGCCCCACCCTTACATGCATCAGAACATGGCCTTCCCCTGCATGTCTTCCTCTGGAGCTCCGAGGCTGGAAGATGATTGCTCTGGACAAGGAAGGCACAAGGACCTAGGCTTAGAATAATACCAGCAAAGAAAACTAAAAATACCATCCTGTGTTGACAAAACACAAGAAAAGGCACCAAGGATGTGGATAACAAAAGATAATGTTAGGGTACCTGCCTCTGATAAACTCCATGCCAAACAAAGGTGAAGAGGCAGAATGACCTCAACAGCAGAGAATCTGGCAGGCACCCAAGGCAAGGAAAACCTCACCCTCTGTCCTCACTCAAATCTCTGGGGGCCAAGCCAAACCTATCACCTCCCCTAGAGGATTCTAGGAACAGGAGAGCTCACTTGCCTGGGGAAGGAGGCTAGAGCAGCCTCAGCTCTGAATCATGGTTTTCATTCACAAATAGAGACATTTGCACACCTGCTCCCCACCTTTGCTTCTGCTCTGTAGACTGAGATAAAGGCCTTCAGTTTACAAAATCACAGGAAAAAGGAATTTGCTATCCTCCTTTCCCATCTCCCCATAGCCACCAAGCCCAGCTCCACCTCAACTCAGCTGCACTGGACAGCTCACTACAAGCTAGACAGGCTATGTCCTGGAGCACAAGTAAAGCACCTGCAGCCCTGACTCAAGTTTCATTGCTCAAGGACAGGGAGAAGCCTGGGGATCTTGGAATTCCCCTCTGGTGAAGGTGTGGGCAGCTCCCGGGCACCACCTCAGTGGAATCTCTCCAATAACAACGAAAATGAAAACGAGAATTTGTTGAGTGCTTTCTCTACGCCAGCCACGGTGCTTTACATGCATTATCTCAGTAAAAGCTCCTAATAACCTTATGAGGTGGGTGCTACCATTATCCCCATCCTATGGACAAGGAAATAGAGCAGTTCAATATATTGGTCTGAGGTCACACAGATAGCAAATGGAGAACCAGGGATACAACACAGATCTCTCTTCCCAACTTCAGAGATTCTGCTCTTAACCACCCACATAGAAGAGGCCATCTTCCTTGCCTCTATGGATATCTTCTTCTCATTGTATGGACTGTGATTGTTCCCTTTTGACAGCTGCTCAAATTTTCAGAACTCTCTTGGTCTCCATTGGAATATAAGCTTCCTGAGGTTAGAAATTTTTAATGGCCCTTTGGAAGTGATGATAAGAACATAAATGCTGACTGACCAATTGAAGCATTCAAAACACCATGGTTGTTTAATAAATGGTATTTATTGTTATTTAAACGATTAATATTTCACATACCAGGTAATTTCTTTCCTCTAGAGCAGGGTTTCACAACCTCAGCACTATTGACATTTGGGGCTGGAAAATTCATTGTCATGGGGGCTATCCTGTGCATTGTAGGATGTTTTGCAGCACCCCTGGCCTCTACTCTCTCGATAACAGTAGCACCCCACACACACCAGTTGTGACAACCAAAAATGCCTCCAGACATGGCCAAATGCCTCCTGGGTGGCAAAATTTCCCACCCACCACCACCCCCTGTTGAAACTATTGCTCTAGAGTAAGCAAATAAAAATGATAGTACTTATTCAGAGTAAGACAGCAAGAAAGCTTATTTCCAAGCTCAATAAAAGTGTTCTTATTACTCATAGTTAATAAATATGAGAGTTCCTGAGAATTACTTGTAGAATAAAAGCCCCAGAGCACCAATTTCAGAAGATCAAGATAATGTTCCTGCTGTGCCTGAACCAAATCACTTTCTGCTTGTAGAATCTTTTGTAGTGGGATTTTGTAGTGGTGGGAACCCATAGCCAAAAAGGAAAGGCCTCAGTTCAAATCCCAGCTTGCACCCCAAATCATTTTTTGTAACAAGACAGAGTATACATAAATATTTTTAATCTCAGCTCCTTTACTTATTGGTTATTTTCATTAATTCTCTTAATATCTCTGGATTTCTGTTCCTGTAAAATGGAGGTGATGGTTCCTAGCTCAGGATTTAATCCTAGTGAGGATGAAATACAACATCTAGAAAGCAACTATCTCGCAAGATATTTGGCTCAAGAGAGCTCAAAAATAGTACTTCTTTCCCTATCCCCACTTGTCACCAGCCCTTGAGAGACAGCATCATACATGTCTGATTTTCGTTTTCTCCACACCATCTAGCAGGGCAGTTCTCAACCCTGGCTGCACCTGAGAATACCTGCAGAGCTTTCAAAAATGTTGATGATGCATTTCAAAATGCGGGCCCCACTGCACACAAACAAGATCGGAATCTCTGGCTTGAGACTATATGTTGTAAGTATTCAAAAATGTATTCATGATGAAGGTAATATACTGTTTTTCACATAATTTTATTGATGCCAAAAAATAAAACTAATAATATTTGTATCAGTTCTTAAAATATGTAATATTATATTAATCGTTAATAATTAATACATTATAAATAATTTAAATAAATCAGTATATCTCCAAATGGCTTCTATTGTATCCTTAAGATCCACAAGTTCCATTAGGATTTTTAGGTGTTTTTTTTTTTTTTTTTTTTGTGGGGACGACCAGCCCTGAGCTAACATCCGTTGCCAATCCTCCCCTTTTTGCTGAGGAAGACTGGCCCTGGGCTAACATCCGTGACCATCTTCCTCCACGTTATATGGGACGCCGCCACGACATGGCTGACAGGCAGTTTGTCGGCGGGCGCCCGGGACCCGAACTCACGAACCCCGGGCTGCCAAGTGCGAACTAAACCGCTGCGCCACCAGGCGGCCCCAGGATTTTTAGGTTTTATGTTTTAATTTCAATGATTATTTTAAAATACCCTTTACATATTATTTAAAAAAAAATTTTTGAAGTGATAATTCTAAACAACCTGTTCATAGAATAAGACTTTAACTTCTTAAGTCAGTGTTCCTCAAAGTTTCAGGAAACAGAGCTACAAATAATTCTGAAATTAACGTATCAAAAACAAATTACGTAAGTGACAAAATTGCATTTGTACACAAGGCTAGAAATAAATCCTATTTGTTATCAGTAGACACTGTCATTTGTTTTGATTTTATGAAAGATAAGATGCTATAGTATACAGTAATGATATTTAAATGCTATGACGTCAGATCAAATCAGTACAAAAGGAAAAAATCACAGTTCATGATTAATGGCAGAAGTTAGCAGCATTTAAGGGAATTAAGTGAATTAAAGTATATTCCTGTGACTCGACTAATGGAATGATATTGAAAAGGGACAGGGATGGGCTGGATCAGGTAATGTGTTTCAATAGCCTCGTTGAACATCGGCACATCATAAACTCCAGGGGAGCAGGGGTTTGTCTTATTCTCCCAGTGCCTGCAACAGCACCAAACCCATAGAGACACTCAGCAAACATTTCTGAAATAATGAACCCCACCTTCCTCTTCTTATCTTATTCTTTCTACTCTTCTTTTTCCTATGTCCTCAATTTCTTACTTTTTAAATCTTGTATTTCTGTAAGCTCCCTTAAATCCTACGTGAATAAGGTAGGATAATAGAAAAACTATACGCTTTTAAAGAATTGGACATATGGGAATTCCCGTAAGTAGCATATTTCCTTGACTTTGCCCCTGGGAGAACTGTCTGCATCACATTCTGGTCAGATCCCCACACTGATCCACGGTTCATCCTGAGAGTTCCAATTCATGCCCCACTGATTAAACCGTCCCACAGTTTTTCACTATTGAGCTGTCCAGTTAAACAGTAGGGACAAGGTGTTTAAATTTCTTAATAAAATTTCTTCAAAGAAATTTCAAAATGTAGCCATTTTGAACAGGAACTAAGGAGAGGCATTTGTTTCCAGAGGGATCTGACCTGGACTTGCTAAACTCTCCTCAGATACCCTGCAATGCACTTCCTCTAAGGCAGAGAGTTCTCGTCTCCCCAGGGAGGAACCCACGCTGGCTGGCCATGTGAAGAGGGTGTCCAAACCTTCCTCCTCCCACTGCTGGGGATGCCTTTCTAGTTCCTCTCCTGTTTGGGGATTGGGAAGCACTGAGCCCTGACTTCTCTTCTTGTCTCATTTCACTTCCTCACCCACCAACCCACTCTTTGACCAGTCCACTAAGTGCCCTCAATACTTTTATTTCTGCCTAAAAATGAATGAAATCAATTTCCAATTTTGGTGGGACTATGGATTCTAATATTGGAAGGAGGAGCTGAAAAGCTTCAACCTCCCACTCAACAAGAAAGAGGTCTTTGAACACTCTTCCTGAGACACCTTTCCAGCTCCTATTTAAATGCCAGCAATCTCTGCTTCTTGCCACAGTAACACAAGGCATTTCTGGAAATTACGATTCAGAGTAAACATTTGTAGATCCCTGCTTTCCAGACTTTGGATTTGAGAGACCTAGATAGGGTGCCAATTTTTCATTTTGCCCAATAAGAACATTAGAAAAATAAACAGATGAAGGGGGGGATCTACTATCTATAATCTACAAGGACTGTAATTTCATAAAAGAAAGGATATTTTAACAACAAAACATCAAAAAGCCGTAATGTTAGAATGAAAGACAGACCTTTAAATTGAATAAATTTTTGTGTTCTCTTTTAAAATCTCATCATTTTGCTCTCATTTCTCTCATTCCATGAAGACAAGTGAACAGGTGATCAAGACTGTCGCCAGCCTGGAGTTTGGCAACAACTCACTCTAAGGCAGGAGGTATTTTCTCCTAAAGCTAGGTGACCCTGAGCAGCTTACTCAATGCCCCCAACCCTTGTCCACTGACCAAAGATGCAAATGAGGCAATGTGGGTAAAGCACTGTGCCAATCTAACTGTGCTCTGACACACAAGCTAGGATTAAACGAAGCCACAGATGTGATCAAAAAAGTCTTGAGCAAAGATATAACAACTCTTATAATAGTAAGTTTCTCTACAAGTTCTAGAAAATGCAAAGAGACTGAGCAAGAGTCCCAAATGTACTACACACTATACACATGGCATAGTAAACCTAAAATGTACTGTCCTTTGACTTCAACCCATCTGAATCTAAAACGCTAAGTAGGAGTAAGCATGTATTAACTAGATAGTAGAATTGTACAGTAGAGAACACACCTGGCCAAGAGGAAGGAGGGGGCTAAGGGAGTGTCCTAGTGTCCTAGCCCCAACTTTGCCACTACACGGGTCTGTAGCCTTAGGCAACTTTAATCTGTGTTCAGTTTTCTTAGATGTAAATGAGGAAGTTTGATTAAAAGGATCTCTTAAGGCCAGTTCAGCCTGAAAATTTTTAATGTCAGATATAAGGATATAATAGTGTGTCATCTCTCTGAGAATTTGTAAGCCTCAGGAAATGAGAAGGATGGTCTGCATCTTCTAAACAGCTGACCACTAGCTTATCCTCTAAAGCATAGGGATCCGCACTATGGGATCCTCAAAAGCACCCATACCCTGAACCAAAAAGCTAAAGGGTACAACCTAATTTGTCCCTCAATCAACAAGTGTTGACTTAAGCATCCACTGTGGGCAAACAAATGGGAGTAAACATTCTCTGGGTCCCTCCCTGTCCCAGGTAGCCCTTCCTCTCAGATTTGCATCGTGACCTGTCATCGGTAGCTAAGAACCACCACTTGTGGAGCGCTGACTGTGGCACGCATGTTACCTGCGTTGTCTCTTAAATTTTGACACAATCCTGCAAGGTTGGTATTATCTCCATATTATGAATAAGAGAACTGAGGTTCAGACAAGTTAAGTACAATCCAAGGTTACAACAAGAGGGGCAGGATTCAAACTGAGGCCTCTCCGACTCTAAAGCCTGAGCTCTTGTCCCCATGGGCACCCTCACACCTTTGACTCACCCAGAAGACTGGATCAAAACCCTGAAGCGCCTCAGGTTGACGATCCCTTCATTCACCAGTGGTCACTTCTGGCAAATTTTAGGGAACCTCCCTTTGGACTTTGACCTTAGGAAGACCAGCTGCTCTCTCCTCCCTGATGGCTCTCCTTCCCAGAAAGGCCAACAAGGTATTGAAGTGCCAGCCAGACTTTCTACAGCATGAAGAGTCTCAGCACAGGAGCTCTAGGCAGACTGGCAAGTTTGGGGTGCATGGTACAGTCACAGAACCCAGCTTTTCCAACTTCAACAATTAGTCTAATAGTTCCAGCCTGGTTTACTCAGATCAGCTGCTAAACCTTTACTAGTCAAGGTGTGGTCCACGGATCAGCAGCCTCTTGGCATCACCTGGAAGCCTGCTAGAAATGAAGAATCTCAGGCCCCACACCAGACCAACTGAATCGGAAACTGCATGTTAGCAAGATGCTCCAGGTGATTTGAATGCACATTAAAGTTTAAAAAGCTCTATTCTAGAATCACCTATGGAGCTTTTTAAAAGCATGAATTTTGGGCCGGCCAGGTGGTGTAGTTGTAGTGGATAAGTTCACGCACTCTATTTCAGCGGCCTGGGGTTCGCAGGTTCAGATCCCGGGCGCAGACCTATGCACTGCTCATCAAGTCATGCTGTGGCAGCATCCCATATACAAAATAGAGGAAGACAGGCACAGATGTTAGCTCAGGGATAATCTTCCTCAGCAAAAAGAGGAAGATTGGCAACAGATATTAGCTCAGGGCCAATCTTCCAAACCAAATAAATAAATAAATAAAAGTGTGAATTTCTAGGAACTAGAGTCCAAAATTCCAGAGAAAGGGGTGGAGGAATAGAGGAAAACCCAAATATGTGTATTTTTTTTAAAACTAGTTTTCTTGTGGTCCCTGTCCTCAAGAAAAATCAAGTCCTTCCTGGCTAAAATCAAAGAACAACTTTGTTTTGTCAACAGTCGTCCCTGTAGCCAATAGACAGCTCCCTCCTCCCGAGAGGCAATGTTGATGACTCCATACAGACCCTCTCTTGGGCTGAGCTCCACATCACAGTAAATGAATGGAACAATTCTGCTTAAATCAGAGTTTTCCCCTCTAAGTTGTTTCCCGTCCCCCCAGTCTTCTGCCCCCAATTCATAGGGTGGTTTAGACTATTATGTCCACATCAACAGCAGAACTCCTGTATTTTCTTTTCTCCTGATCCACTGTCTTAATCTTGTACAAAGGAAGGAAGGAAGGAAACGTATTAATCTATGTTATATACCTACTATGTCAGAGCCACCCTGTCCACAAAAATAGTTCACATATATTTCTCATTTAACATACTTAAACATTTGTAAGATTGGTATTAATGCCCCAATTTTCAGAAGTGGAAGCTAAAGCTCAGATAGGTTTAAACTCTCCCAAAGCCAAGTTTCTAAACAGGATCTAATACTATCTAATACACGGATGAATATGTTCTGCTGCATTCTTCCTACTACCCCAACTTGCCTACACAGAATATTATGCATATAAAAATTTTTACTGAAAAATAATTCACATACCATAAAATTCAATTTCAGTGTTTTTTAGTATATTCACAAGATTATGAAACTATTATCACAATCTAATTCCAGAACATTTCCATCACCCCAAAAAGAAATGCCAAACCAATTAGCAGTCACTTCCCATTCTCCCTGTCCCCCCAGTCCCTGGCAACTACTTTCTGTCTCTGTGGATTTGCCTGTTCTGGATATTTCATATAAATGGAATCATACGTGTCTTTTGTGTCTGGTTTCTTTCACTTAGCATAATGTTGTCAAGGTTCATCCATGTTGTAGCACCTATCAGTACTTCATTCCTTTCTACAGTTGAATAATATTCCATTGTATGGATATACCACATTTTTTTATGCATTTATGAGTTGATAGACATTCAGGTTGTTTCCATTTTGGGGCTATTATGAATAATCCTCCTATAAACATTTCTGTGCAAGTTTTCATGTGGACATATATTTTTAATTCTCTTGAGTACATACCTAGGAGTGGAGTTGCTGGTCATATAATAGTAACTCTATATTTAATTTTTTGAAGAAATGTCAAACTGTCTTCCAAAGTGGCTGCATCATTTTATATTCCCACCAGAAATACACGAGGGTTCCAAATTCTCCATATCCTTTCCAACACTTATCATCTGTCATTTTGATTATAGCCATCCTAGTGGTTGTGAAGTAGTACTGCTTTGGAGCTTTGATTTGCATTTTCCTAATGACTAATGATGTTGAACATCTTTTCATGTACTTATCGGCCATTCGTACATCTTCTTTGGAGAAAGTATTTAAATACTTTGCCCATTTTTAAATTGGGATATTTGTCTTTTTATTGTTGAGTTCTAAGTGTTCTTCATGTATTCTGGATACTAGACCCTTATCAGATATATGATTTGCAAATATTTTCTTTCACTATTTGGGTTGTCTTTTCATTTTCTTGATAGTGTCCTTTTTAGTCTTGATGAAGTCCAACTTAACTATTTTTTGTTTGGTTGCTTTTGCTTTAGGCATTGTATCTATTAAACTGTTGCCTAATCCAAGGCCATAAAGATTTACACCTATGTGTTTTCCTAAGAGTTTTATACTTTAAATTCTTACATTTAGGTCTTTGATTCACCTTGAGTTAATTTTTTACATGTTGTGAGGTAGGGGTCCAATTTCATTCATTTGCATATAGATATCCAGTTGTTACAGTGCTATTTGTTGAAAAGTCTGTTCTTTCCCCCCATCAAATTGTCTTGGCACCCTTGTCAAAAATCAGATGATCATAAACATATGGGTTTATTTCTGGACTCTCAATTCTATTCCATTGACCTATATGTCTATCCTTATGCCAGTACCACATTGTCTTGATTACTATAGCTTTGTAGTAAGTTTTGAAATTAGTAAGTGTGAATCCTCCAACTTTCTTCTTCTTGTTTCAAGATCATTTTGGCTATTCTGGGTCCCTTATTGTAGTTTTTAGTATACAAGTCTTGCACTTCTTTTTGAAAATTTATTCAATATCTTTATTGAATATCTTCAAATTTACTGATACTTTCTTCTGCCAGTTCAAATCTGTTAAGTCATTTTAGTGAATTCTTCATTTCAGTTATTATACTTTTCAACTGCAGAATTTCTATTTGGTTCTTTTTATCATTTCTATCTCTTTATTAATATTATTTATTTGGTGAGTCATCATCCTCATACTTTCTTTTCACTATTTAGACATAGTTTCTTTCACTTCTTTGAATATATTTATAATACAATCATGCATCACTTAACAACAGGATACATTCCGAGAAGTATGAAGTTAGGCAATTTTGTTTATGTAAACCTCGTAGAGTATACTTACACAAACCTAGATGGTATAGCCACCTACAGACCTAGGCTATATGGTACTATCTTATGGGACCACCAATGAGTGGTCTGTTGTTGACCAAAACATCCTTATGCAGCACATGACTATACTTAAGTGAATGTCTTTTCTAGTAAGTCCAACATCTGAGCTTCCTCAGAGACAGTTTCTACTAGCTGGAAGTATTTTCCTGTGTATGGACCATCCTTTCTTGTTCCTTTGTATGTCTTGTAACTTTTTGTTGAAAACTGAACAATAAAAAAATATGATGTGGCCATTCAGGACACCAGATTCCCCTCCCTCCCAGGGTTTGTTGTTGTTGCTGCTGTTGTTTGTTTGTTTAGCAACTTTTCTGAATTAATCCTGTAAAGTCTTTTATTTTTTATCATGTGTGGCCACTGAAGTCTCTGCTCAGTTAGCTTAGTGGTCAGTTAATGAATAGACAGAGATTTCCTTAAATGCCTTAAACCAGTAAGTCTCCCAAACTTTGCCAGATTCCTCTGCGTGTGTATTTTGGGGCATGCCTTCACCAGTCAGATAGGCGGTTTATAAAATTCTGCCTTTGCCTTCATTTCCTGCTTGTACAAAGCCTCAAGGTCAGGTAGAGATGAGAGATTAGGGCCTTCTCGGGTCTTTCTTGGCCATATGCATAGCCCTCTACATGCAAATGGCCTTCCATACTCCCAGAAATTTGTCAGAGTTTTTCAAAGCCCCCAACCAACATCTCATTCCCCAGTTTTTGCTTTTACATTTTTTGCTCAGTGAGCACTGTGAGCTCCCCTTGTTAGTCCCAGTTGGAACCACTGCCTCAGGCAGCTGCAATGCCAAAAAAATCCCACTAATTATTTCCAACAAACACCCTAGCAATAAGGCTGTTTGCACAGAGAAAGTTCTGTGCAAACAGAACAAATAAAATAGGTCAAATAAAAACAAGCCCTGAAACTTCAGCTTTATAGGCAATTTCCAGACAGGTCACATAGTGACAATTCTCTGGAGATGAGGCTTTTTGAAGAGTGCCAAACCCATTCTGTCCCTTCCATTGGCTGCTAGTTTGCTGGTCTTCATGGCTACCGTAGTTGCAAGGCTCCTCATGAATAAGGTTTTTAAGGCTACTGCAGAGGTGAGTTGAGAGGGGTGGTAACAGGGCAACTTAAAATGCCACAATGCTCACTGTGCTTAATGAGATTTGGCCATTTTTCTTACACAAATGCCCCTCAGATTGTTGCAAGCCTTTGGTTAATTTCTAGAGTTCTGAAAAGTTGATTTTGATCATTTTTGCTAGTGTTCTCATTGCTTTTCTGGAAGAGTGGATTTTTCAGAGGTCCTTACTCCACCATTCTGTAAGTGCTTCTCTTGAAGAAATATTTTTATATATCACCTTGATTCTACATTTTTTTGTTTTCATTCCTACTCAAGTAATAGAATACTTCTTCCCCTTTTTCTCCTTCAGTGAGTAAATCATAAAAATCAGAGAAGAGATATGAAAAAACATATTTTCTGATTTATTTTAGTTTTCTTGTGCTATGATGCCATGGAAGAGTGTCAGGAGCAAGGTGGACAAAAGCTGCTTCTTTCCAAAGAAACAAATATAAATCCAGAAGCACAGTCTTTCTAGCTCTATGCTAATCACAAAAAGAACTAGGATCATAGATACCTTCGATTAAGGAGAGTTGGAAAAGGATATGTAATATTCCAAGGAAAGAGGGCTTTTTTGCCTGAATAAAGAAGGGAGAAGAATGGAGCTTCTAAATGGGCCAGGTATGTAGTGATTACTCACCTCTGAATTTCACTTTGCCGGCATTAACCCTTTCTCAACAACTTTCTTCAAACAGCAGATGCTGAGGTGAATGAGATGCAACATAAAACCATGATCAGTACATTGCACTTCTTGAGTAAAACTGGAATTGTAAAGGATCATGGTGACAAGTAAAAGGAGATCCACTCCTGGTGATATCTTGGGCCAAATTCCAGAAGCCAGTTCATTTTAGGGAGGAGTGGGAAGGAAATTTGCATGTATGACCTCACCCAGGAGGTCCAGCCCCAGAGCATATAAACAAGTAAGTCGTAGGTCTTACCCAGTTCCAGGCCCAGCAGTTTCCAAACAGATCAAGACCATGGCAGTCCTCAAGTCCACGCTGCTGCCACTGGGGCTGTTTCTGTGCCTCGGACTGCTGTTTTCTTCTGCCAGCTCTGCACACAACAGTGGTGACTGCATGGCCTTCAAAAAGGTCATCGCCACTACTCACTCAGCCATCAAGGTCAACTCAAATGTCTATAAAAGCAACAAAATCTACACAGGTAAGGAGAAGCTGTTCTCTCTGTTATCCTTTGTACTCTGAGGGGAGTTAACCAGAATTTTAGAACATATCCCTCCATCCTGCTCTCATTTACACAAAACATGTGTTTTTGACCCAGATGGGAAATGGGAGAACATGTGACAAAGTGGATTGGTGGGTCTATTTCTGCGTGTTCCCTGTGTGAACCTGAGTCACAGGAGTCACTAAGTCCCAAAACCCAGGTTAACTCAGCAAGAGAACACATGCAGCAAATCCTCTGACATAAATAAAACGGGCATTTTTATTATTTTAAGGGATAATAACTACATCATAGTTTGTGGTCTTTTTGTGTCCATGTGATAAAACAACGCCACCATGGATGACTGTATATTGCACAACTCCAGGAGGCACTGTGTGCATTTAGTCTATGGGTGAAAAATCTAGTGAGCTAGACAGGAAAAGTATTACTATCTCCCCTTATTTATGAGGAGCCTGAAGCTGAGAGAAATTAAATCACTTGCTCAGGTTTCATGCTAGTAAGTGGCAGAACTGGCTCTTAAATCTTGGTCTTTTCATTCCTAATCCAACACTTTTCTTAGAGGTGCCTAGTAATATTTTATAAATTTTCCTTTTTGGATCAGCCAAACCTAGAAGTCAAGGCGAGTGTTTTCTAATTACTTTCATAATAACAACAACAACATTTAATATGGTGATTTATACGTATTAATGCATTAAGTCCTCTTAACGACCTATTAGGTAGATACTGTTTTCATTCCCATTTTGTAGATGAGAAAATAGAGGTAGAGATGCTAGTGACTTGCTTAGGTCACAGAGCTACTTAAATGGTGGAGCTGGGATATGAACCCGAGCATTCTAGCTTCCGAGACCCTGCCCTTAACCACTATACTATAAGCCTCTCAATTATGGAAATGAGAACCAAGACTTCTTACCATGCGCTGAGTCCTGTTCTAAGGGTAAATGCTATTATCTTCCCATTTTACAGATGAGAACTGAGGCACAGGGAAGTTAAAGTTTCATCCAAGGTCACTAATAGGTAGCATAGCTAATATTTGAACCTAAATAACAGCCAAGATTTGTCCAGCTTTGTCCAGTCAGGCTGTCCAACTTCAGAGCCTGCTCTCTTATCCACTCTGTTATGCCCTATCTCTTAGAACTCTAATCAAATTTTGCAGAGACCACCAGGGCGATATCCACACCATGGTCTACAGATTCCAGGCTTCAGCAGGAGAACTATGTCCTGCCTTCACACACTTATCCCAGCTTGTCCTTTTTCCTACGTTTTTCATAAGGACTGTCACTAAGGGCCTCAGTTGTGATGGGGCTGACCATGTCCCACTCCCTCAGGCAGGAGATCTTATCCTACCAGGGCAGGGAGGACCAAACACAGCATATGTGTGACCTTTCATAGGGGGAAGGACCTGAGGGGTCAGAAGGACTAAAAGAGATCATAGAGCTCTGACTTAACGCATCATGAGGTGAGGATTTTGCTGTTGAAATGGAAGAAAAAGAAACCTATCTTGTGATGATGCTGGGGAGGGGGGGATGGAATAGGAGCCTTCTGAAAGTAGGAAGACAGGAGAAAGAAGACTCAAAAGAGATCCATAAGACCCCTTGAAAGGGAACATGCTGGGTGAGAAAGAAATCACAGCATTTACAGAGGTGGTAGGTAGAGCAGAGGGAAAGGGAAAGGAGGAAAGGAAGTAAGGTTTGTTGGACGCCTACTATGTGCCACACACTTCCCCAAACTTCATCTGATTTCATCTCAGAACAGAAATGTGCTAAAGCTCTGTGATAAACTGACTCACTATAGGAATTATTTGAGAGTCAATATCCTGTGCCCACAGAGATGTGAAGTGCCAGATTCCACACCTAGGGTTATACAACAGGCTCCATGATTTCCTTGTAGAGGGTCATTGCAGGACTCCCCTGGGACTTGGGACTTTTGAGGGGACTGAGTAAATACCCACACAGGCCAATCACTTCTCCTTATTTTGATTTTGAAATTTTTTAAATTTCAGAGTTGGTGTCAACCTTGGTTAAGTCACGTATAAATGGTTTGGCAGGTCCCAAGACACAATTGCAGCTCAGGCAGTATCTTAGAACAGGTTCCCTGGGTCTGTCTTAATATCAGTGAAACAAATTGTAATGCAATGACATTTACATTAGGACTGTGCTGAGTAAGTATCTGCCTCCATTTTTTTACTTCTGTGTGCAAGAGGGATGTAACTTGCCTGCCTTTTTTCCTGAACCTTCAGCTTTAAGGGCACTCTACAACACTGGATGCCCAACTTTTTAAGTCAATCAATGATTAGTTATTTAGTGCCCTCCAGGTACCCAGCACTGGGCTGGCCAGATACCGACATAGATGAAACCAGAGTGTACAGTACAAACCAGAATGTAATTAAGTACTCAAATATACAGTAAAAAAACATAAATGTCTCAGGAGTAAGAGGAAGAGGACTGAATTGGCCCAGAGGTGGGACAAAAGCAGGATCTTGGAGAGTAAGTGGGGATGGGATATGTGATGAGAAGGAAGGAAGGATTCCAGACAGGCATGAACAAAGGCCAGGGCAGGTGTGAGTCAGGGGTGCCTGCAGAACCAGAGGAAGACTGGCTGCCCCTAGAGTGGGAGAGCAAATAGCAGAGTGAGCTACGTTATGAGAGTCTTAAAAGCCATATGCTGGATACTGTAATTGACAGAAGCAGAAATGTAAAAGCAGAAATGTTTAGACAGTCTAGAAAGAAGGGCACTTAGAAGGTTTTGGAGAGGAGTGGGTTTTAATGGAAGTGTTGTGTGTGGAAGCCTGATCTGGCCACAGCCTGAAGGGAAGAGAACATGGAGGCCAGAAATCCAGATAATAAAGATGGCTAAAAGGGAGGAAAGGAGGAGGTAAGCCACAGTGAAAGGAAAGCAGAAGAAAGGGCAGAGGCAAGAGCATGCCCATGGGAGAGGTGATAGACTAGACGACTATCTGGATGACACCATTGCTCGTCACCATCCATCTCACCATTATGCACACATCTAGGACAAATGTCAGGTTCTCACTGGGCAAGTCAGGGATCTGGTTCAGCCTATCTTGATTGGCAAAAACAAACAAACAGAACAGAGAAATGTTTTGTGCTAGAAATAATAATAATCAAAATTTATCCAACACCTACCATGTATTAAAGTCTTTACATTGTTCTCTTTACTCCTCCCAGGAACCTTTCAAGATAAGGTATCATGGTCTCCATATAATGAGGGATAATGTCATTATCCCCAGACTAGAACCAGCACTATTGGTGCCAAGTGGGCATTCAATAAATATTTGTGGAGTGAATGATGAACAATAAAGAAACTGAGGCTCAGAGGTGAAATGACTTGGTTCAAAATGTCAGAGCTAGAATTCAGATCCAGGGCTGTCTGATCCTATTGCGCTACATGATTGATTTGCTTTGCTTTGTGAAGGAGAATTCTTTGAAGGAATTTTGGGTGGCTGAGAGGGCCCCAGGGAACCACACCTGAGCACTGACAAATTCATTCAGGAGGGATCTTCTAAGGAAGGAAATGGACAGACTGAAACATTCTCTTGAAATTCCCTCCCCATTACACATCAGAATGTTGAAAGTAACAAGTGGAATTAACAAGTGTCAGTGGGGTCTCTGTGAGTGCACACTAGGCTAGGTCAATAGGGAAGACTCGCCTGAGTGGAGAAGGTCAGGGAACCCTAAGGGGCTATTTGACAGGTACTTGGATTAGGGCCCCTGGGGCTCAGAGGCCCCTGTTCCCTCACCCTCAACAAGGGAGACCAAGAGCATCAGCATTTCTGGGACCAGGAAATGGGCTTTGCTTTAACTTGGCAATAACAGTTCCTTATTTCATGAAGCACTTCCTAGGGGGCTCACTTGACCCTTTCACATGCATCTCTCCCCACACTCCACTCCGCCTGGGAGGAGGGCAGAGCAGGCTTATCCCCTTCATCTGACAAAGAGGAATCTGGCTCAAGAGGTTAAGAGCCAGCCAGGATCTCACCTCCTGGATGCAGCAAAACCAGGGCCAGAGTCTTCTTTTGTCCACGTTTCACTGTAGAAAATTTGGAAAAAAATACTAGGAAGAAAATAAAGATCATCTGTAATCCCACTGTTAAGAAATCATTGCATTTAATATCTTATTGTATTTCCTTCCAGACATTTTCAATTTCTTTTACAAAAATGGGACCATACCATACGTACATACTATTTGACGCTTTCTTTTTTCACACTTAATTTTGATTTCAGGATCCTCATCCCTTGCCTTACTGCACAGATGGCTGATTGTTTCCTTATCGTTTCTTTCCAGTATCGGTTCCTGTGAATAACAGTATCAGCTCTGTGGTCCTGCGAGCAGTGGACAAGAACAACCACCCCATAGGCTACTGGCAAAATCCAGACAAGCATTGCAACAGCACTGCTGTCTATTACGTGAAGAACCCACATGACACGGTCTTCAAGGCAAAATGGAGATCTCCTAAATCCAAGGACATAACCACAGTCGAGCTACAGTAAGATTTGCTTTCGCTTTTACAATTTCACACTGGGTTTATGTAGTTTTACACTGACCTTGGAGGACTCAAACTACAATCCAGATATGATGTGGAGAAATAGTAGCTGCACTCATTTTCTGCCCCACCATTCTTTTTCCTACATTTTATCTATAGGAGTTTATACACACACATATACATACACCAGGTATACTCAACATAAACAGAAAGAACTGGTGTTAAAGAAAACCAGAGCTGGACAGTAGTTAAAGCAAAATGAGTAAATGAATGAATGAATGAGTAAAAACTGATTTTATTCAGGCCCATTGCAATAGGAAAAAAGAGACCTCAGTATAGAACCAGGCTCAATTCTGAATACAACATGGGCAAGTGGGATTTTATAGCCAAGGAGCAAGTTGGGGGTCAGTGGATGGGAAATTACTAAGAGGAAACATCAAGCCCTGTAAGGGGGATTCTGGCTAAACTGACCTAACAGGATTTTTGCTGAAGGCAGGCCAGAGTGATTAGACATCACCTGGGGGATGGTGGAGGAGGAGGAACTCAACCAGACATTAAGGGTGATCAGATATTGAGGGTGGGAGGTTCTTGCTAAACTGACTTAGCAGGGTTCTTGCTAAAACTGGATTTTACAAGGAACTGCACAGATGGACCTAGGAGAAGGTTCCAGACACTGACTAAAGTCTGGCCAACCAAAGAATCTTTATCATTGGGCACCCTGTTTGCTTCAAATTCTCTATATTCAAACTGGAGGATCATTTTTTAAAACACAGATTCATTTTGGAAATGGTTTGCTAACAGAAAGTGTGATGATTGTGTAATAAAACCGGCTTCCCAGTGTCACACAAAATAGATGCACTCAGATTCTGAGGTGAGGCCACCTGGAGGCTCACGTTACACTTTAACAAAAAACCTTCCTCCCAGCTAGGGATCTGCTATCAAGTTTACTTTAGGAACCAAATGTTGAGAGGTCCTTACACTTTCAGACTGCCATTTTGTACTGAAAGGGCAGGTCTGACCCTCAGGCTGTGTCCACTGTGAACAGCCACCAAGTGTCCAAGGACAGTGGTGGTGATGATGCTATCAAGCCATCCCACCCTCTCCTGCCATGCCCTGGGCCTGGTCAGACCTAGCTGGCTCTAGAGGAGGTACTATTATGCCCACAGAGTGACTTGCAAGAGTAGAATCCAAAGGGAACTCCTACAATCCAGCCTCACAATGACAGCAGTCTCTTAGAAGGCAGCCAAGGCTAATTAGGGCAATGTCTTTCCTTTCATCTCACCTCATTAAAGCCTCCACACTCCAGGCAACAACAGATAAAAGACCAAACAGTGACAATCTGCATCAGAAACAGCACATTCCCACTATGGACACCTCCTAACTTGCACCCCACTATGTGCACTGGCCTCTCTGCTTGTTTACAATATACACACATGGCCTCAATCAGCAAGGCTGACAAGGAAGGAGGGAGCAGCACATATGATGGAGGATACAGAAAGCAGAGAAGGTAGGGCACAAAAGAGATGTGAGGAGGTCCCTGCCCACTGGACTTCACAACGAGGTTTGGGGAGGCAAGGCCAAACAAATAATTACTGAGGTTAAACATCATTTCCTCAAGAAAGCATTCCCTGAACTCCCAGATCAAGTTCCAGCCTCCCTGTTATTCACTCTCATAACTTCCACTGCTTCATCAGAGCACGTATCACAGCTGTGATCAATGATTTAATTCATGAGTTGATTCTTCATTTCAAATCTGTCTCTCTGAAAGGACTGTAGGTGCCACAAGGGTAAGAACTGTGCCTGTCTTGTTCACCAGTGTCCCCTCAGCACCAAGCACAGTGATTGGCATGTCGTGCACTCTCATTCGTTAGTGGCTGAATGTATGAACAAGAGACGGATACAATGAACCCACTGATATAACAACAGACCAAGCTGTATAGATCATTTAACGAACATTAAGCACCTATTACGTGTCAGGCATTGTTGACAAGAGAACCTGCCCTTAAGGAGCTGGCCCCCCAGTAGGAGGAGAGGCTCATGGCAAGGCAATGCAGCAGAAGGGCATGTCTCTCTGGTGGAGATGACAAGAAGAAGAAACGACTTCATGGAAGTCACTGTTGAGTCTGTGGGCAGATATGACCAGGACAGATATTACAGGTAGAAGGACTGGCTTGAACAAAGACCAGCCTGTGGGGAGTTCACGGTGACGAAGTTGGTGGGGGTGGGAGATGGACAGGATCTTCTCTGGCGAAATATAGAGCAGACCAGTATTCAATGATCTGCTAATTGTGTTTGTAAAGAAAGTAAGCACAAAAGGAATGAAGAGCTTGGGATCCTCTGGGAAGGCAGAAATGTGAGTTGAACTTGTGAATTCCACAGCTGAGGTCCTCACCATTATCTTCATTGATTTGCCCTCCACAGAGCCTTCACTGTCAATTTCCACAATGTGACTACATTTTCTTCTCTGAAACTGAAAAGAAATGGTAAGTTCCTCTGCAGCCTATTTACATATCTAGCAGTGAACTTAACCAGCCTGAAAAATTACTTTGTGGGTGCCCTAGAAAAAAGAGTCTTCTGATTATGCATTACCCAGATGTCAATTGAGTCTCCCAGCACCTCGAGAGCCACATAAGATTAGCTCAACCCATTATCCTATGCCCTGTGGAAAACAAAAGCCATCCCCAAGATTTCTGCCAATTCCCATGGGCCTTATATTCTCATGGTCACCTATGGCTCCAGACTCCTGCTTCCTCAGGAGCCATTTCTATTCAATACCACATAGACGCCGATATGAATGTCAGCTCCTTCCTCAATTTCCACAAAGAATTCCCACTCACACAAAGCCTTCATAGGTATAGCAGACTTTAACCAAAGGGTTTAAGGGAGGAGGGGGGGGATTTGCACAAAGAAGGGTTGCTAGCAGAGAAACACCAGTAATTTCATTAGTTCTCAGAGTGGCCTTTGGCCACCACCATCACTAGGAATTTCAACTGGCCTTTCACAGGCTGTAGTCCTCAACTTCAAACTGTCCTGAGGTTCCTTGCCCTTCTTCTCCCTTTTCTGCCCCCTTCCTTCTCTTTTACCTCCCTCTAGGGAACTCAAAAAATTCAAGAAGTGAGGTTCAGAAAAGATAGGTAACTTGCCTAAGACCACACAGAAAGTAATGGCAAAACTAGGACTCAAATTCCCCATCACATACTTTCTTCCATTTTTCTTAGACTTACATCAAAACTATAAAGACAATCTTTTTTTTAATGAAGTTTTTAAATACAAGATTCATCAAGAACAAGAAACATTAGTCTTTCTCATTGTCCAAATAACAGATCTTCCTCACGAGCCCCTAAACACTGACATACATCTAGTACGCTGCCCACTGTCCTGCCAGTCAGGCATTGCCAATGTAGTCAAAGGGATATCTATTTTCAACAAATTTTAAAGTGATTATGCCTAATCAAACTATTACAGGAAAGCCTTAAACTGTTTCCTTGGTGGTTTCCCCTCTGTGAAAAGACTGGGATGTTATTTTCTTCCTCAAGGACATCTTTGAGATGAATATACGTGTAAATGCTAAAAAAGAAAGAAAAAATTGTTTCTAGTCAGGACTCCTTAGCTCCATGCTAATAAAATCCAGTTAAAAAAAAAGAAAAAGAAAGTGGTTGTGTGCAGGCTTTCTGGCTCAGTGGGATACTAGAGAAACATTTGCCCTGGGGAAATGCTAAATGAGATAAGACAATGCCACAGGACTGGAAGGCACCCTCCAGGCGGGCAGAAGAATGCACCGGCCTGCGCAAATCACTGGACATCTCCCTTCTTCCTTATAACCCCCTCTGCAATTCACTCAGACTCTTAGAGGTATCATTGCCAAACTCCAGTTTTTCAGAATCAGACAACCTTCCAGGGCTACAGGCCTGGCTCTCTCAGCTTCTCTGCAAGGCAACCTCAGAGAACCAACGTGTGGTCAGATGCCTGCAAGTGAAAATGACCAGTGCCTCAGAAACCACAGAAAGAGATTCACAGGTTTGGACAGGGCCTCTTTCCACTTCCTTTAAAGCAGGGGTAGCCATCCTCAGGTCCGGATGTATCTAGTTCTTATAAACTTTACATGCAACCTTTGAAATTAGCAAGAAAAAAATAAAATTATGCCATTCTGGATCATATTTGCACTGATTGATCTAATACAATATTAGGGACATGAAGTCATTTGAGAGCAGACTACCTACCCAACAACAAATTCAGTAGTTGGGTAAATTCAGTACAAATTCCTTCCCCCATAGGACTGTGTAGACCTTATGGGTAGAGAGTATTTCTTACTTATTTTTTGTTTCTTGACATTCTGTCCCCTCCTTTTTCCCCCTTCTGTACACACACTTGGCTCTTGAGAAGTGTTTATTGAATTTTGCTCATGAACTCTGGCTCCACTGTTCTGTCAGATTAGCCTTTCTCTAGTGCCTACCCACCATCCAAAAGAGGTTCTGATGCCACTATTTTTTTCCAGTGATGACCACAACCTTGACCCCCAAGACCTCTGGGGCCTCCACGACCTCCAGGGCCTCCACAACCTTCAGGGCCTCCACGACCTCCAGGGCCTCCACCACCTCCAGGGCCTCCACCACCTCCACAGTCTCCAGGACCTCCACAACCTCCAGGACCTCTGCAACCTCCACAACCAGGCCAACCACAAAACCAGCCCTAACCACAGCCAGAAGCTTGGCCAACAGAGTCTTCCTCAGCCCCATCACAGATACCATCCCGATCCTGCTCATCTTTCTCACCAGCAAACTCCTCTCCTAGAAGGAAGCTAGGGGAACAATTGCTCCTGCCTCCACTGCATCCTCCTACAGTCAACTCCAAGCCAGTACTCCGACATGTGTATGAATGAAGGCTTTACATTCTCAAATGTACAGCTCTACTGCTACTCCTTCAGCCCCACACAGAGATGTAAGGGTCATTCAGTGGAGGATAGCTAGTCCACTCACTGGTGGACTTGGGGCACACAGATGTTCAAACAGATCTTTCAGGACACATATTAGGCTTTTTGTAAGTACTTAGACTTGGTCTGAGTGTAACCTGGAATTCTATCTCTGTTTAATACATTGACAGCCAATCTAACCTTCTGTTCATTGCCAAATGATTCCTCTCTACCCCTGAGTCTCTGTGGGAAGAATCTTTCCTCACTTTCAAGATGATTTCAGATTTCTAACCAACCCCACTCAGGTTACACAGAATTTCTATGATTCATGTGGGGGAGAAAGAAGCAATAGCCCTATGCAATTGGCAACACCAGCAGCACTTGAAAGTGCAAGAAAATAAGAATGTAGCATGTCTGAGCAGCCAATGATAGGGAAAGATTATGGTATAAAAGCATTATTTTCTATGTCATACCAAATAAACTATACTTCAAACAAGAATAATGAATGCGTTAAATTCAAATATGTCTTTAATGAGTGATTCTTTAATTTAAAATACAGAGAATGTTATCTAATTTTATTCACTTAGTGAGCATTAAAAAATTAATAGAATGGTGAGAGTTTACATTTTCAAGGCCAGATCTAAGGGTAAAATTTTCTCAATTTTAATTTTCCTAAGTGCAAACTGATAATTTTTCCTCTAATGGTAATTTCCACTAAGAGAAATCAGCAAAATATTTATACTATTCATAATACAATGTAAAACTAAAAGAAAGCATGGTATTCCCAGTAATAAGGAACAAAGTTTTCTTTTAATAATTATGCTAGATTCCAGGATGCCAACATCCAGCAACTGGTCTTCCGCAGGGAAGGTTTCTATCAATATCCTTTTTCCCTGTTAATAGACTATACTTTCCTATTTTGTATGCCTTTAATTTTTTGTTGAAAATTGGACATTTTGAATATTATAATGTGGTAACTCTGAAAATCAGATTCTCCCTTCTCCTTAGGGTATGCTGTTGTTGCTTATTGAGGGCTGCAGTCATCCATTTGTTTAGTGACTTTTCTAAACTATTTTTGCAAAGACTGCATTCCTTGTTGTGTGTGGTCAGTGAAGTCTCCTTTCTGTTATCTCAGCAGTCAGCCAGTGACCTGACAGATTTTCTTAAATGTTAAATTTAGCAGCCTCTTTCCTCATTAAGCATTCCCCTAATAGCTGTGAGTTTTTTATTAGATTCTAGAGTTCTGAAAAAGTTGACTCTGACAGTTTTTGCCAGCTTAATGGTTGCTGCAGTGGAGCAACCAGTTCTTGGAACTCATTACTCTGCCATTTTCTGTGACATCACTCAGTAGCCACTATTGGTATCTGCCAGGCACTGTACTAAGCACTTTACATGCATTGTCTCATTTTACAGATGAGGACACTCAGGCAGAGAGAGAGAAATAATTTGCCTAAAGTCACTCAGTGAATAAGTAGTGAAGCTGCGTTTTGAAGAGTGGTCTATGCCACTTCAGAGCCTGCATCCTTAACCAGGACACCCTGAGTGGCTCCTGCATCACCTGGGATCCCCTAGAACAACTGGAAACCCTGGGTCACGTGACAGGAGAGAGTATGAGTGTCCCTTGCTGACACAACAAGCAGGCTGCATGCTCCAGCAGTGCTCCTCCATGCCCCACTTCTCTGCTGCCATTTCCAAGATAAAATGCACTGAGTCCTGACCCAACAAGCTCAGAACAAGTCTCGTCCTTATCTTTCATGACCCAACCCAACCCCCAGCTCAGGTTCAATGTGGAAGGTGTGACAAATATTGGAGCCCCAGCAAAGACATTCTATGAAGCTGGAAAACTTTTAGCCTGAAAGAAATGTGGGTAGCTAAGTTCAGACAAGCAGTACAGAGGCAGCTAAGCAAGAGCACTGGAGTAGGAGGCAGGAAACCTGTTCAATTCCAGTCCTGCTACAAAGTAGAAAGGTGACCTTAAAGAAGTGGCTTTACCTTCTTCCACCTGTTTTTTCATCTGTTAGACAAAGGGTTGGCCCAGTCTCTCAGCCCTCTTCCAAGTCTCAATTTTGATTTATCTGTTACACGCAGACCCAGTTCTAAGGGTCTAGTCAGAGGTGGTAAGTTGGTGTTACCTTACGCCATAACTGACTGACTGACAGAGGCTGCTGGGAGCACTGTGAGAAGGATCCTGACGCAAAATTCAGGCTCAGAAATAGTGTTGTATTCAACAAGTGATATCTTCCTTGGGCTCAGGAGGCAGGAATTTAAGTAGCACAGGTTCCAGGTAATTGCCATCCTTGGTTACTCCTTAAGTGAATCCAGTAAGTGGCAAGCAGGGTGGGTTGCAGAATAAGAATAAAGGGCTAAAGAAGTATGCATGTTCGCAGCCTCAGGAACAGCTAATCCTGATCATCACTAGTGGGCAAGTGATACACCATAAGGAAAAAAAATGCACACAGGCAACTGCAAGGAAGCCCACAGGCTGCACCTCATGCTCAGAAAGAGATGAACAATGGACGGACTGCTTATCACTCCCACACTCACTTGCCCAACCTCGTTCTTCCACTTCTGTGTTTTCTTGTTTGCAGCTTCATGTTTGGAAATTCAATGCATTCTTATTCTGTGTTAGAAACAGAAATTGCCTACCCATTTAAGGGAAGCGATAATTCATTCTGAAAAAATAGGTAAGAAAATTGATATCTTCCAAATTCCATTACCTCAAAGATCTTCACACACCACAAGAGTCTCAAACCTGGTCAATGGTTCAACTATAACACCAGTCGTTCAGAGCAGGGAAAAAACTCAGAAGAGCAGAAAATTTAGACGGTATCTTATTGTCTATCAACCCCCACACTACTTTTTAAAGTAAATATTGAAAATATTAATACTTAAGTAAAACTTTATTATTTCATAAGAAAGGTAGTTTGGCAATTGTCTTAAAGCGTAAACTCTGAAGCCAGCCTGCCCGGGTTCAATTTCATTTGATTTTGCCCCTTATTGGTTGTGAGACCTTGTACAAGTTACTTAACTTCTGTGTGCCTTGGTTTCTTCATCTGTAAAACAGGAAGAAAAATAGTAGCTACCTATAGGTTCTTGTGGAGATTAAATCAGTTAATATATATAAAGCACCTAGAATAGTACCTGGCACATAGTAAGCACTATATAATTACTTAATGCCTAAAAAAGGCACTACAAATGATACATTGATTTACAAGAAAGCCAAGTATTATAACACTATAAATATGTGCAAATAAAATGGTGCCTATAACAAAGACTAAAATTACTCATTTGTAACTGTTATAAGAAATGGCTAATGTCTGACTTTTCAGTGTTCCTCCCTCCAGACCCCCCTTCACCTTTACCCTTCAAGCTTCTAAGCAGAATGTCTTCTAGCCTTCTGGGTCAGCTCCTAGGCTCTCTCTTCTTGTAGAGAATCTAAATAATGTAAAGTGGTTAAATAATTCTACATAATAAAAAGTAGAGTCAGGAGAGAGGATAGGGCAAGAAAGAGCAAAAGAAAGTTTGGGTTGAGTATTGTGGGGGTTGAGATGGAAAGAAGCTTTTCGAGCCTCTGTGGACTGAAAGGATGGTCAAGGAGATTTTCCAAGCACTGTTCTCAGTTACAAACAGGTTCTCTCTTAATATCCTTCAAGAGATACAAGTGAAAATTAAAATTATTTTTCTTCTGATTGCTGGACTATTCTTTGAATGTGGCTCAGCAATGAAACTGGGACATACAGACCACCCCCACCCTGCTTTTATGTAACATCCAAGTGTATAGACAGAATGAAGTTAAATATATACACCTGATATAAGTGGGAAATAATTTAATACATGCAAAAATATCTACATATCTATGAATACATATATAACCTATATGTAAAAATAACTTTAGACTCAGATGCTTGAGTCCAACAAACTCAAAAAAAGCCTTTCGATAAAATACGTAGACAAAGCACATTTAAAGAGCTTGGGAAAATTTTTGAAACAGTTATTTTAATTGCTGAGTCTGTTTTTTCTTTTTTCTTTTTTTAAGCCAAACAAACCTAGGTTCAAATCCTAGCTCTTCCATTTGCTGAGTGACTTTGAACAAGACTCTTAATCTCCTTAAACCCCAGATTCCTGAACTGGAGCTTTTCCTACTTTAAAGAGCCGTGGTGATAGAGACACTGGACACACAGTGGCCAGCATAATGTTAATGCAGAATAACCCAATGAATGCAAAAACCTGAAGTTAGTTAACTACACAGACATCAACACAATCTCAGATGAGCGTGGAATGCCATACCCCACAATCTGGTTAGGTTACATTTTTTTCCTTTTCTAAACACAGTTTTCTCCTTCAAGATTGGAGCCTTGATTTTGCCCCAGTACTTTGGGAATTATTAAAAGTTATTATGGCAACAAATTGGGCCCTAGTTTGCTGAAAAACGCATATGGCCTCAGTGTTGCCACAGATGTGTTCAATTCTACGCTCCACAAGGAACCCTGTTCTCAGGGGCCCAACAGATGGAATGATAAAAGTCATTCTTTGCAACAGATTCTATCTGAGGCCCTCTCTGTGTGAGGCAAACCTACTCTCCACAAGCTGGGACAGTAACTACCCACCAATCTTTACTGTTTAAAGGGAGTATCTTGTCAGTGAGCCCCCGAGTCAGGGCTGCTAACAAATGATGGTGTGGTCATGAGAATGGCAATTTACTAAAAGACCCTCGATTCAGAGTTCTAGCTCATCCTTAGTAGCTAAGGACTAAAACAAATTTTACCCACAAATGAAAACGGAAATTCTCAGGACAATAAAGTTAGCCAGATAAACAGGTTTGGAGGAATACTTAGGGGATTTTATTTTATGCTGTGGTGGTTGTTCTCCAAGCTGAAGCACATACACAATAACACCTATCTGAGGTATGCTTGAAAAGTTTGGTATTAAATCTCAAAATTTTTACCAAACCAGGTTCAACCAGTTCTTTACAGATGGCAGGCTCTTTCATCCACTCAATAATCAAATATCTTGGAGATGTGTAGCAGGCACTAGGGTAGGTGATGGGAAACAAGAATGAATAAGACAGACAGGGCTCTGGCCCTCATGAAGTTGACATTCTCGAGGTTGGGACAGACAATAAGCTGGCAAGCAAATAAATAAGACAAAAGGAAAAATATATATAAAATTTTTAAACTGCAAGAAAGGGGAATATATTAAGTATTATAATAGAAAATAAAGAGAATATCTACTTATACAGGGTGATCACAGAAGGCTTCTTCAAAAAGATGACATTTAGGCTGGGATCTGAAGAATGATTAGGTTTTATGAAGGGTATGGAGGTGAGGGTGGGTAGGGGCAGCATTCCAGGCAGAAGGGCAGAAGATGCAAAGATCTTGAGGCAGGAATGAAATCGGTGTGCTTTAGGACTTGAGAAAAGGCCAATGTGACCAAAATATAGTGAATGGTTTGATGCTGGGAAGTAGGCAGCGGCTGGATCATATAGGGCTTAGCAGGCCAGTGCAAGGAGTTTGGATTTTATTTTAAAAGGAAGAGGAAGCTTTCAAGAGGTAACGTGTGTGTGCATGTGCGCGCAACAGGAGTTGTTTATTTTAAAAGGAAGAGGAAGCCTTCGAGAGGTAATGGGTGTGTGTGTGTGACAGGAGTGTTGAAGAAAACAAAAGTGGAAGCAGGAAATTAGGCCATATCAGTAACCCAGGCAAGAAATGGTAGCAGTTTGGATTGGGGTGGTGGCATTGGAAACAGAGAGATAGACAAAAATCATTATATACTTTAGAGGTAGAACCAATGTAACTTTCTGATAGATTAGAGGTAAGAGGCAGGAATTAAGGACAACTCCCAGGTTTCTGGCTTGAAAATATGAATGGATGGATAGTCATGGCAATTTAGGGAAGACTGGTGGAAGAACAGATTCTGAAGGAGAATGAGAAAGTCACTCTTGGAAATGTTAAGTTTGAGATGCCCATGAGACACCCAACTACTCCTATGTGGTTCTATCTGTGGGCAAATAAAAACTAAAAGGTAAAAGAACACTAGCCCTTCTATTTCTTCAGATTGTCACCAGCCACAGTGCTCATATTTAGTGAGATATTTGTGAAAAGTGAAAAGGGTTTTTAAACTTAGTTCATACTTATTACCATACTAAATTGGGAATTTTCACCGAATAATAAACTGGTTGGATAAGGGTGAACTTGGGCTTAAGTACTGAGGACTTGTTTCTGGGGCATCTTTAAGAAGACAAGCCTGGGGCGTCGTTTCTCTAGCCAATAACCAGGAAAAAAAAAAAAAGCAGTGTTCTAATTCTCTTCTTAATGATGAATACTCATGTCTCAATGGTGACAGAATACCAGCAGGAGTATGTGGGTGGATTTTGAAGGAAGCAAACCAACCAGTGAGCTCCTTGGAAGCATAAATGCTGCTCTGAAAATCCTCCAGTGCAAGAACCACCTTCTCCCACTTTTCTTTTGTGGGGACAACAGTTCTCTCTGTCGCAATGTAGAGACAGCACTTATCTGGGACATTTCCCCAAAGTGTCTTGCAACAGAATCTTGCTATAAAGTTAAATTATGTGAAACTAACCATGATTCTTCTATCTGCAAGGGAGGTTAGAAATATCCCAGACATAACAAAAGCAAAATAAGCACAATCTGTTTCCCATCTTTAAGACAATTTCATTTCTAGGAGGAAAGTAAAAGTTCAGAGTTTAAAAAACAAGACGGACACTTATCACAGCTCTATTAGTGGCCACAAGTACATAACTGATCGTATTATCCTCACCATTTTTATAACCCATTGGTGGTGGCTACATCAATTAAGGCAACAAAAATGATAGCTGGGTTCGGGTCATTCTGTTCAGAGATACGGTCCATATAATTTTTCTTAACTGCTCACAGCTGGTTTTTATTTCAAAAATCATGCTTCAAAGATTCTTATATTTATCTACCCACAGACCCCACCATTCCCACTGGAAACAACCACTGCTGCTCTGACATTTCACTCCTGTAACATGAGATGTGCTTTACTCCCCTGGGGTCAAAACTGGCATGAACACTCCCTACCTACCTCTCCAGCCTCATCTCCTGCTATTCTCCACACCACTCTTCACACACTAGAATATATGTGTAATCCCCTCCTTGAGTGTGGGATGGGTCTAGCGACTTGCTTCTAAGGAACGAAATACAGAAAAAGTGATTAGGTTAGAAGACCGTGACCTAGCCCTCCTCCTTCTCCCCCCTCCCCCTTTCTTGGTGGCACTCTCCTTTGCCTTCTCACTTGTTCACTCTGATGAAGCAAGCTGCCATGTTGTGGGCTGCTCTATAAAGAGGCCTACATGGCAAGAAAGGGAGAAAGGAACTGAGGCCTCAGTTCAACAACCCATGATGAACTGAATCCTGCCAACAACCACATGAGTGAGTCGGAAAGGTGATCCCTGAGATGACTACAGCCTTGTGAGTGACCCTGAGCCAGAGGTCCCAGCGACGCCACATCTGGATTTCTGGCACATTAAAACTATGAGACAATAAATGTGCATCGTTTGAAGCTACTATGTTTGGGGTAACTTGTTATACAGCAGTAGATAACTAATACACTCACCCTGCAGAGTGGTTATAAGGATAAAGTGAGGTAATATAGAAAGTACTTAGCAAAATGCCTGACACCACAGTAGGTATTACACAAGGTTAGCTCTCTTCTCCTTCCCCTGTCACTCTATTTCCACTGCCACCACCATGCTCCTGGCACCCACTACCTCATGTCTAGATCCCTGCAATGGCTTTGCAACTGGTTTACTTGCTTCCCTCTGTCCAGCTGATTATCTCCCTTAAAAAACAAACAAAACTTCAACAGCTCCCTATTCCTGAAAGAATTAAAGCCAAACTGATATTCAAGGCCCTATAGGCTGATCCCACCCTATAATTCCAAGGTAACCTCCCATTACATTCTCACACCTCATCACCACTCTATTAAGGTTAATCTATTCACTATACCCCAAATATACTTTGTACATTCCCAGCCTAGTAACCTCACTAATGAAATTGTATCTTTTCAGTATTTATTCCCTCTTTTCCCCTGAACTCCAAACCACCACTCTCCCTGCCCCATCACTTTAAGTGTCATTCAGGGCTTACCTCCTCCACTAAGCTTTTCCAAACCTCACTACCCCATGATAATCTTTTTCCTTCTCTAAATTAATATTTACTCATTTGGTCTTTAAAATCATAGAGACAAAATCTGAGAACAGGCAGAAGCAACTTCAGAAAGCATCTTTCTAGTCCAAGCATTTAATTTACAGCTAAAGAAACTGAGGCTCTGAGACGAAAGTGACACAACTGAATAGTAACAGCATGAGGACTAGAACTCAAACCTCAAAACTTCCACATCATTCAATTCTAAAACTATTTACCAAGTGTCCATTATGTATAAGGTACTACAAAATTTCAGCAGTTTCTACCAACATGCCATCCATTTATTTGATTAACAAAAAATTGAGTACTATTTACTGGATACTCTGCTTAGAATAAAGACTTTGTCCATAGGAATTCAGGGTAGTGAAAAAACAGAAAGGTAGAACAACAATTACAATACAGCTTGATGAGGCCTCTGAGAGCAGGTTCTAGGGAGACTTAGAAGATAGATAAAATTCTCACTTTCCTAAGGAAAGCAAGTAAAAAAACTGCTCTTTTGAAGTAACTCACAAACAACAAACACCTGGAGTGTCCATGTTACTATGAAATATGTTTTTCTAATATATAAGATCTGCAAAATTTGGCATTTAAAAAACAATCTTGAAATATATATACATTATCCTTTTTATACAGTCTGTGTTTGGGAGTCAGACAGACCCTGAATGTCAACACTCAGTTTGCTATTTATTTGCTGAGTGATCTTAGGCAAGTAGATTAAACTCAGTCAATTTTAATTTTCTCATCTGTAAAATGGGTGTGATACTCACCTTGCACAGTAATTATGGGAATTAAATCACTGTACAAGTCCTTTTGCTATCCTCAGACAGCAAAATTCTGAGAATATATTGTGTATTAGTTGCTATTTGGAGAGAAAAGTAGAACTCTATATTTAAGAAGCTTAGAATACAAATGAGAACACTAGAGAGAACAGCTCTTTGTGCAAAGCAAGCAAATACATTCTTGTGGATTTAGTCATGAGAAAAAGATACCAGAGATGAATGGCAAGAATATAGTTCAACTTAAGCAGGTAAGTTTAATAATCAGAACAAAATGGGATCAATTAGGAAAAACTGTATACAAAATATGCTTTACAGAGCAATATATCCTTTTCCTGTTGATTATTTAATAGGGTATAATATATGTGATTATTCCTCACTCTTCTGAGTTAAAACTGTTCAGGTGGCCATAGGTCTTGAAACATGCACAAATACACATAATAAGTAGTTTTACTGATATTCTATGATATGTTCAACGTACTGTTCCTCACTAGCAATTCACAGTTTAATAAGCTGTGCAAAATTTCAATGAACAATGTGCACGAAAGCAGCATTTCCATCAATCCTTATACATCCATCTACAATGCATTGCCTCAAATGATTTGTGCGTCTAGTTTTCACTGAATAAACTTGTGCCTTTAGTATACCCTAGAAGAAGCAAGTAAGGGAGTCCAATCTATTAAAAAATATATGTTGTCTATGTTTCCAGGTTTTGTGGTCACCTGTATTTTACTTTTTTAAGATTCACCTACGATAAGTCTTATAAACATTTTTGCCATTTTATAGTATATCAAGAGAAAAATAAATACTAAAAATAAGATAATGGAAAAGCAAAAATAGATTTCTTTTGCTTTCAAATAATTCTACACTAAAACATTTTGCTGAAGTGAAGTGATTTTTAATCTATAGACAAAAGACTCTCTAAATGATACTCAGGATACATTACAAATTTGGTTTTAAGGTAGATTTGAATTTAAAACAGGTCTTACAATGATTTCAATAAATCAGGCACTCTAGAACACAATGTGGCTGTACAACAAATGTGATGACTTCTTAATAGTCCAACGGGATGAAGATATTTTTCAAATATGGAAAGAAATTAAATCTTTCTACAGTATTAACCCCTAAGAGCTATTCTCCTTTATAGACTACAATATTATTGTCAGTTTCATATACTTTTACTTTGTAAAGAACTCCTACAGGAAGAAATTTCTGGAGGTTTTCCCAGATATACACAGCTACATTTTCTGTTGTGCTGTAGAAGAAAAGAAAAGAAGATCAAAAGGTAAATAAACAAAATTTTATGTTCAGTATTTACAGAGAACACAAATTCTAGCTTTAAAGATATTGTTAAACTAAAACTTTGGAAATCACACAGTAATCAGACAAAATGTCAAAATCAATTCTTCTTTCTTACTATCTATATAAGGCAAGATAGTCACACTCACCTTACAACCTCTGCAAAGTATGGCACATCCAGATCCAAATTCTTATGATCAAGGGGCTTCATAATTGCCTCCTATAGACAAAACAAAGGAAAAACATCACTGATTCCATTTATGACTCAAATTCCGAAGTGTTCTACCTTCACCTCTAAACCTTACCTTATCATTTAGCCACTAACTCAGTACTTATAAGTACGACATCTGTGCCTTACAAAGCAATCTCATAAAGTTTAAAGTTGTAAAATAAAGTAAGGCCCAGCTCTTCATAAAGACTGGTTATCCTCATTACTGAATGCAAAGAGGTAAGACACCAAAAAGCAGAGGAGAATTCATTGGAGCTTTCTTGTAACAAGCTATTGTGACTCAGAATTCAGCTTAACACTTCTTAAATTCTATCCAAAAAGCTATCCGAAATACTTCTCGATAAGAGCCTCACCTTCAGCACAATGTCACAATGTCACAATGTCATTAGGACAAAGATCCAGTGAGTACTACATTTTATAAAGCAGACTAAGACTGAAATTAAGTAGTTCTAAATTTCTGCTATAAGAAGTAATTGAGGAATGATCTGAGGCTTTTAGGAGAAAAACCATAAATATGTAAAGACTATTGCTTCCTAACGTTTATATACAGTCACGAGCCACACATAATGACGTTTCAGTCAACGATGGACTGCATATACAATGGTGGTCTCATACGATTAGTACCATATAGCCTAGGTGTGTTGTAGGTTATACCATCTAGGTTTGTGTAAATACACACTAGGATGTTCGCACGATGACGAAATTGCCTAACAGTGCATTTCTCAGAACATATTCCTGTTATTAAGGGACATGTGACTATATACAAACATAATGTTTTTCCTTGTCAATGGCAAGAATTGTAATTGCCTTATTCCAAGTTTTTACTTTTAGCTGTTGTACACAATCTAAGCATTTGTGAAACAATCTAATTTTCTATATAGTATGGTTCCAAGAAGGGTACATTAGTAATAATAATAGCAATCATTTTTTGAGCAAATCCAGAATCATATAAAAAGAGTAAGCTCTAAATCAAACAACCTTTAAAATAGATCAAATGATATCCACATGGATATCAAGAAAATAAATATCTTTGTTTTATCTTCAATTCCAGTTCAGGTCCCAACTTTTCCATTGAAGCCTCTTCTACAGGGCTCTTTCTAACTTTACTCTGTATTGCCATGATGAGCCACTTTTACTAATGGGAGTGTGTGGTGCCCTTCAGGCATTCAAAGGTACGGAAATGTATTTAATCCTCCTCCTCTAGTATTTAATCATATGCTTGCTTGAGATGTCTCATATTTCTCAGATTGTTGTCTTGTATTGTACAACACTGTGTATATATATATTTTATGTCCCCAGTAAATGCAAGAACTCTGTCTTTACAGCTTTCCTAAAGCACTTTGAACACAGTACTATTTGTTCATTCATTCAACCAACACTTATGGAGCACTTATTCTTTACTTGCTAGAAAAACGTAATGTGAGCACTCTGTGGGTAAGGGCTATGTCTCAGGCATTTTTGTATTCCTAGCACCTAGCTCAAAGACTGAGGCAAAGTAGGCAAAATTGAATATATGGATGATAAGTAACGTGAAAGAAGTAATGATTATTAACAACAGGATTTTTATGAAACAAATGTCAAATTTAGAACAAAAATAAGCAGCAGAGCTGAAGAGAAAAACTAAAGAAACAGGTCAAATGATGGCATAACAAAAACTAAGCTGGACAGAAGGAAATCTACTCCTAACTTTGTAAAGGACTAACCACATGACCCAGGGCAAGTCGGTTAATTGTTCAGCATTTCTTAATCTTAATCTATGGAATGAAGAAATTGGTCTAGATAATCTCTATACAAGAATTCTATAATGACACAATCAATAAGTCCTTTATTGCATACATTCTTTTGTGTTATCCCTATGATGAACTGCCCCAGTGAGTTTATAATAAAGCTAGAGTGAATAACACAGGGTAATGTTAAAATCTATGATCAAAGGCATAAGGAAAATTCAGAGAAGGGAAAAAAAGCTTCAAGGAAAAAGCTGTATCTTGAAAGAAGGGTAGAATTTGTTAAATGGAGGAAATCAGGATATGCCAGCAAGAAATACAAGATGAGCATGCTATATTCATTCCCACGATTGTAATACAACTGTGACTAATTTCCATTAAGTCATCCAAACACCTTTAGAAGAGCACGAGAGTAATTCCTCCAACTATACCCCTACTCCCATACCCAATTCCACTTACAAGGTCACGGAACCTCTGGAGATACTTGACTGGGGAAGTGAAAAGGGAGCCATTAAATATTATACTTAGACAACAGCACCCAACGTGCCATTACCTCCATATACTCTTTGAGGTCGGTCAAATTCATAACCATGCCTGTAACAGGATCAACCTAAAGAATAAACAAAGGGGAATATTACTATAATACGCTCTTCATATTTAAACCTCTGGCAAATTACTAAAGGCTGTACAATGTGCAGAAATTGTGCCCACATTTGCCTTCCTCCCCGAGACAATCATCGATCTCAGCATGGAAACACCAAGTGCTCTAGGCATCCTTTTCATCGTACTGCTCTTCTACCTGTCCAGCACATTAAAGATGACACTTTGGGAGAGGAAAGGCCTGGAATAGCAGCAGCTCACCATACATAAAGGTCAACAATGAAGCAATACTGATTTGAACAGAATTTTGCAACACAGAATCCATCACGTTGGCTGAAAGAGGGTCCAGCAATCTGCACAAACCACAGAGATATTTTCAGCACGTACCTCTCCATGTACTGTCACCACAACTATGGGAAAGAAAACAAAATACCAAAAAACCAGCATGACTTTCAACAGATTAACATCCAAGCACAAGATTGCAACATAAATTATCAGATCTCTGCCCTGAAAAATTGTATTTATATTTTCCCCAAAACATCCGTTCTTTTAGTTAAGATCTTTTTATCAACTAAAGCAAGACTCAACCAAGACAGAGGAGGTTATTAGTAGCTTTGGCTAACCAGAGGAGCTTAGCCAAGGCCAAAATGGGTGTAAATTCCGCTTATGATGTTGATGCACTGAGTAGGAATCTCCACCAGGTAGGACTGAGATGCTGCTCAATCACTGCCTATAAAAGTAGAAAATGTACAGGAAGAAGTCCAGCTACACACTGAGCTGGTCCAATTCTGGGCAGTCCCTTTCTGAGCAAGCGAAACTACTACTGGGCCTAAAACTCTTATCCCTTTACTCACATGAATGTATACGCAGTTTACAGTAATGCTTTGTAAATTAACAGGTGCTTCTATGAGGCACTTGAAAAATCTTGATGATTGGAGTGCTTTAAAAACTGATAACTTTTCTGTATTTTTTTCAGCTCCATACAAACACTATTAGGTATTATGTGATAAATGAGGAAACTGAGAATGAGAGATATCATAGACCAATCAAGTAAGAGGCAGTAAACTAGAAATCCTGATCTCCTGACACCTTTTCTAGTCTTTTTACTCCACCACACCATATGCTGTGATACTCTATGGCTTATGTAGCTGTTTTTTGAAACTTCAGCTAGATCTCAAAGAATCAAGTCTCTTATCCTTGCATAAATTAACTACTTTCTTGGAACACCGCTGGCAAAGTTTTAGACCCAATCTATTTTCCTGCCATACAGCATATTCCTAGCCAATAGTCCCCTTTTGTCAGTCATTATTTACTCAAAGAATACAATCTAATTTTAATATTAGCCTCAGCGATACCTAATTAGAAGGAAACACGGTGCCAAAAGAATCTCATCATGCACATTAAGGCCAAGGAAAAAATTACTTAAACCATTTTCTGTTTTGGACTATCCGTAATAGAGCAGACAATTGCAAGGTAAAACTTAAGACACACCCAACCAAGGCAACAGATCTTTTCATTTTGAACTTCCATTTAACTTCTCATTCAAGGCAGAAAGCATTCATGCTCTGCCCATAAGGCTTCTTACTCAGACTATGTTTGCTGAACACTCTTTCACCCTTACTGAAAGGGCTAAAATTTCATCAGTTTTACTCTCACCTTTATAATTGTGCCCATGGCCATTTGGATTGTTGCATTTCCCAAACAGCTTCAAGTTTTCTTCTTTAGTCAGAGATTTGCTGACCAAAAAAACAAACAAAAAAAGTCAACATGACTCAAGTGCAGACACCTTCTCTGTTCCCTACATTTATTATTTGCTCTAGCCTTTGAAAAGGTTCACAATTTATTACTTTAGCTCACCAAATGGAAAGTCATAAATCAATTTGATTTCATTATGCAGCTTTATGACAGAAAACAGTACATGCCCCCTAATTAGAATACTTACTGTACCACACAAATTAGCATAAACAAATTCAACACCCTCGTTCCACAGCAAGATTCCAACAACTGATCTCCTCAAGGCCCCTCCATTTTTCAACTCAGCAAACATTTACTGAGTACCTACTATATACCAGGCACAGGCTGAATGAAGCAAGGGCATACAATGACAAAAGAAGATGCTTGTCCTCAAGTGGCTTAAAATCTCGTTCCTCCCGAAAAATATTCACATGATCTAGTACATCTCCTCTTTAACGATCTTGCTTTATTAGGCCACAACCACTGGCTACTGATAACTTCACCAATCAACTGAGGGGTATTCGAATTAGGTAAAACTTTAAAATCATAATACTCAGCTGTCATTCCAGAAAGAGAACAATTTTCTTAATGGATTTTTATACCAGTCAACTCTGCATCTTCAGTGAGGACTGAAACACCCTCATATGTTTGAGCTTCCTATTTTACAACCCCTTTCTTTCTGAGACCTTCTTTATTATTTCCTCCACTTTCTCCTGCTCATCCACTTCTTACATTTAAAGTACTACAGTTCACAACGTTTTTGCACAAAATGATCTCATTGTACTAGCCCCCATAAAATTGGCCAGATTGTACACTCCAGACAGAGGTAGTGACAGGTGCGTGTTGATCACTGCTGCGTCCCTGTTACCTAGCACAAGACCTGACAAGCATGCAACAAATACCTGTCCAGTGAATGAATGGATGAATCCTGTTAGGGAATTCATATCCTCATTTTACAGACAAGGAAACGGATGCTCAGGGAGTGGAGCTTGCTAATGAGAGGCAAAACTCTCCTCAAAATCAACTCTTCAGTGCAATCAAGCAGTCTGAGTACTCTGGGTTCAAATCCCAACTGTGCTGCTTGCTATCAGAGCTGACTTAGGAAATTGAACATCTGGGTTCATCTTCGGCAAATAGGGGATAAAAGTGTCTTGCTGTAATTGTATTAGTTATGGTAGCTAATGCTCCTGGCATGTAATAGTAGCTAACATTTATTGAGCGTTTACGATGTGCCTAGCGCTGTGTAATCTGGGCAGGTTTAATTCCTCTGAACGTCTCAGCAACCCTTTGTGCTAAACTAGGAGAATCTAGGGACGAAGTTGCTTCAGGTCACAGAGCCAGCGAAAGGAGACTCTTAGTTCCGCACCCTGGGCGGTCTCTCTCCCCAGGCGGCTCCGTTACCCACCACGCTCCACAGCCTCCCCTAGAACTAAATCAACTCTGGTTGTCACTGTTACTGTGTCATCAATGAAGCCCGGCAGCCACACCAAGGCACCGAGCGTGCCCCGCCCACTCCTCGGTTCGCACCCAGGCCCCCGCCCCAGGGCTCGAAGACCCCGTCGCCTACTATTGGCACTGTGGGCACACCCCACCTGTGGAGCCGGTGGGTCGCGCTGAAAGAGACGAGTCGGGACACTCGCGCCCGGCGGCGACCGCCGGAGCCCACCGCGTTCATCGCCATGCTGGGCCGCGCAACGCGCCTGCACCTCCTCCCTCGGCCCGCGGCGGGCTGGAGTGGGCGGAGCGTCTGCGCGGCTGCGCAGTGCGGGCGGCGCCCCCGAAGCGCGGTCCACTTCACTGTGCGGCTGAGCTCCCTCTGCCGGCCTGGAGGCAGTAACGGGTGTCCGTACTATCTGAATCTGTGAGGACACCAAGAGTTCAGAGAGCTAGGTGTACCTTGGTGCGGTCAGATTAGGTAGGTGGGGTTTTACTGTCCCTCATTTTTATGTCTGCTCAGCCTGAGGCCACGTCACGCGATTAGGGTCAATCTGGACACACTTTGAGTCCTGGAGGGACCTCTTTGAGCCACCCCCCGCACTCTCTTCTAGAAAGCCCTGGGTTACAATAGGAACCTTCAGTCGCTGGTTACTCTGAGAAGTGTCCCAGGTCCAGTGCACTTAAAGCATAAAGGGAGCAGGAATTTGAGGGTTCGTGTAGGACCACGTGGCTTTCAGAGATGATACTACCTTTAGACTGTGAAGATTCTTACTAAGGTAAATTCTCGAGCTTTTCTTATCACCCGCACACATGCATGGACCCATCTATCACTCGAGGTTGGCGTGATGTGAACACATGCACCCATGAACACACACACAGCAATTCTCTGTCCAATGTAGACACCTCTGCAGTGATGAAAGCATCATGTTTCCTCACATCTACTCATGAGGAGTGTCCAAACTACTTACAATTCCCAGTACCATGTCACATCTTGCCTCCATTCATTCTTTCATTAAATATTTATTGAATATTTACTCTGTGGCTGGTACTGTTTCAGGCACTGGGAAGGATAGATAAAACCATGGGAATGGCAGAAATATAAGCTCCAATGGTGATTTCTCTCCAATGTTTCCTGTCTCCAGCTATATATTGTTTGTTCTGCATTAAATTATTTATATGTTATGTAGCAAACATTCTTCACACATTTTCAAATATTTTTCTCATCTTCTCCATTGGGCTTTAAAGAAAGAACTTCAAAGAATTATACACTTCAGAGATTTTTGAGATAGAAACTATATAGTTCAGTCCTCTCACTTTAAGATAAGAAAACACAGGCCCAGATAAGTGAATTACTTATCCAAGATCACTCATAAACAATATTTCCCAGGCATTGGCTACATAAGAGATAAATACTCTTAACAGTGTGATCACACAAACACTTTAGTCATTCCGAAAACAGTTTAAAGAATCAAAATAAAAGGTAAAAAGTAGAAAGAATTTCTGAGAAATTGCTTTACTTATTTGCTTTAGTAAAAATTTAGTCATTGCATTTGAAGTGTTCTTGCTCTAAATTTTTTTATTAGGGCTAATTCTGTATAAAGAATTCACCCTCAGTGATCCTGTTATGGGTTGAATTGTGTGCCCCCCCCCATTAATATGTTGAAGTCCTAACCCCCAGTACCTCAGAATATGACTTTATTTGGAAATAGGGTCATTGCAGATGTAATTTGTTAAGATAAGGTCACTAGCGTGGGCCCAAATCCCTTTTCCCCTCACTTGTGCACAACATACTCCCTTTCCTTGAGTCTCTGGACACTAGCCAGTTGGGCTTAGAGAGAGGAAGAGGCGCTGCCTAGGCTTTGAGCTTTAGTCATATGCTCACTCAATTTTATCAGAACTTTCTGCATTGGATTACCAGGCATATGCTCCTAGATTTTAAAACGTCATTGATCCTTTTTTGTCTTCTTCTTTAAGAACTTTACAGATGGTAGGGCCAAGGCAGAATTCAGGAATCCTTGTGTCAAAATTTTATGATTATACTGCTAACGTTTATATATTTAAACTTCACTCCCTGTGTATTAGGGTGGAGTAAAGGTTTATAAATAGAGGAAAGACGTGATCAGAGCTGTGTACTTCCCAGATGTCAACTAGAGTCTCCTTCACTCTTCAGATCCAGATAAGATCTAGATCAAACCTCCATGTCTTGTCTGGGGAGTAAAATACCTTTTCAAGGACTTCTGTGAAATAGCAGATGATTTATGTTCTTATGGTTACCTCAGCCTCTAAGCTCCCATGTCTGCTATATTAATTCTGTTTAGGCATCTTCTTGCCATTCTGTAACCGCTGCTGTTGTTCTCACCAACCCAGATGCAAAACTTAGAACCTTTACTTTATGGCCACAAGGTAAACTCCCACACGTGGCACTTGTACGTATGGAACACTTCATTAAAGAGGATAGGGTCTGTGACGTTTACAATAACGGTTAAGGAAAATTGAGAAGAAATTGACTATGTTGGTCCAGGACTGTGCAGCAAGCCAAATCCTGAGTTCACAGTTGCCCCAAATTACATGTTTGGGGAGCTTCTCCAGCAACATTCAACATGCAGAGGGATGAGGACAGTTTAACTGGCCCAGGGTTGGAGTTCAGCAGAGGGAGGGACAAAGGATTCTGAAGGTGTTTGAAGAGTATGGTTTAAGTGATAGACCTAGGCTGTTTGAGCTGTTGGTAAAAACTGGTGGGGTTTAGAAATGTGGCGATTATATGGTCTCTAGTGCCACCTGTTGTCCAACTAACTGAAGAACTATTGACTTTTCATCAATCTCAGAACTATGTATCTGGAGATTAGAAGAAATGCCTGATTTTAGCGATGTCCCTCAAAAAAACAACCTCTCAAAAGGCTGAGCTGGGGGCGGGGTGGGAGGTGGTAGTGGGGGTTCAACTGCAGTGGCATCTGCATGGACAGCAGAGAAACAGGCAGTTTAGAAGAAGCCTCCAAGCATGACACAGCCAGCTTCCTGTCCTCTGAGTACCGTAGGACCAGCGGTAACAAGCAGGCTGTGATGGAAAAAACAAGGTACTTTTCAGATCTATATTTATATTCTACTATCTATGATTGTTTGTATTTCTTCTCCTAAGTGTGAGGACACCTTAGGAGAAGAAATACAAATCACCCACCTATCTGCTGGTGGTAACAACCCAGTTCTAGTTTTTCTTTCATGTATTCATATTACCTAGAGGAAGATATATCCAGTAAATATAAATTTAAAACTCTCTTTGAAAGGTTGTATCAACACTTTAACTTAATGTTTTCAAGGAAGAGTCCAAAGAAAATATAAAACCATAACTATCTCATGAATTCTGTTTTTAATAGAAATTTTAAAACCAGATGTCTATGGTTTGGAATGTAAGATGACCTTTTTGCTCTCTCTTCTGTAGAGAACACATTCACTTTAAACTTGGTTCCCAGACCTTGTGGTTGTTCCATCAGATGGTTACGAAGGTGCCATGGAACCCATAAGGCATTTGCACAGGCACCTCTGCTCGGCCTAGTTCTTCAAAGTTCTTGGCATCCAAGACTAGGAGAAAATTGTTTTCATTCTAGAAAAGAAAAGATAATACTGAAAATTTTTTTTTTTTCTATCAAAAATCTGTCTCCTCCACTGGGCTGTAAAATTCCTAAGGGAGAGACCATGTCTCACTCATCTTCATATCTATCCCCAGCACTTAGCACAGTGCCCTGCCAATGAATGGATGTTCACTGAATGTTTGCTGAATTGCTGAACTAGATTGAAGAGGAAATTATGACTGAAGAAGTTCATACCTAGAGCAAAAAAATTAAGTTGTTTATATCAACCACCTTCATAGGATCTCTTTGAGTTTAAGGATCTTTTTACCTGCCCTTTTCAATCTCCTAAGAGACATAGAAATTCTTTCTTCCAAATTAGAAATGCCTCCATTTTGTGTTACTTTGGAGCTGTTCAAAAGGTAGCATTGCGAGGCCAACTGAGATTTCTTCTGGTCTAATTACAGGAGTGGCAAGTATGGTATGGTATGAGGACTAAGTCCTCCTAAACCCATGGCAGACATTACTAATTGATCACAGTACTCTCTCATCAAATCCTTAAAAAGCCTCAGAATCCTACACCCAGGCAACCACTAGTAATTGATCAAAACTGGTACTCAGAGTGAACCTATTTGCCACAAGATGGCCCTAGACAAGAAGTTATATATCAATATTATTGAGACACTAGGTCAGGGCTTACCACATTACACTTTTGGGTCACTCAACTGAAATTGACAGCACCGATGATGGTATGAATATTAGACTAGAAGTCAGAAGATTGGGATTTAAATACTGGCTTTACCACTATGAGATCTAATGCAAGTCTCTTTTAACTTCCTTAAGTTTCAAATTCCACATGTGTAAAATGTTAGCCTACGAAGTTGTTTTGATGACTAAATAAGGTAATATATATGAAAGTAGTTTGTAAATAAACTTCTATGTAAATTATTATTATGGTTCTACAAATAGAATTTTAAAATAATAATAATGTATGGATTATGATAAAAGGGTATATAAATAGTAAGGAGAGGAAGAGAAGGGAGAAGGTGCCATATTGGAATCAAAATAAACTATTGATAGCATCACTAAATATAATGCTCAAAAGGCTCAGTGCTAATTTTCTTTCTGACTAGTGACAGGGAAATACATTTACCTGGTTGGGGGTGATCACCACAGAAAGAATAACCCCACCGTCTTCTTCATTGGCTCCTGGTACTGGAACAAAAACAGGTTCTGAGGGATAAAAACCATCTTCTCTCCAAACCTGTAAGTCCCAAAAAAACTATTTGATAAAAGGCTAGTTATGAGCTGGAAGCTTTCTATAGCTTTTGTCATTCCCGGCATGAATTTGGCTGTCAATATAATATTCCAACTGTAAAAGAATCAGGCTCATCGAGTTGAATATAGGAGAGAGAGGGGGAGCTTTTGCAGCTGGAGATTCCATCATCATCAAATATAATTTGTATAATTATAACTTCCCACCAACCTGAAACATAGGTGTCCCAACAACCTTAACCCATGATTTTCTCAAAATAACATCAAGCACAGAATTATTTTTCTGGGCTTATGGTTCATTGAGATTCCCTAGAGGGAACATACCCCTTATCTAGGTGATTCCATGGTTCTCAAACTTAACAAACGTAAATGGCTGAGCTGCTTAAATACTAAAGAATCTCAAGAGATACCTTAAACAAAACAGAAACTACTTCAAAGAGCAGAACAGGTCTTTTAAGGGTTCAGAAAAGAAAAGAGATTTTATTACCTTCAGTGTCTTGTTCACCACATCAACCTTGATCAGAGAATCCCCCACCAAATGCCGAAAGCCACAGCCATAGAAGAAATGATACTTTTTGCCACTGAACTGGCCATAGTTGATCTGGGGAAATTCAACACCTCCTTCCTCCTCTAGGTCCTCGGGATGTAGATTTTCATAAGAGCACCAAATCTAAAAGAGGTTCCAAAACGATTTGCAGTGATTCTTAATTCTCACTTATTTTCTTCAGTGTAGGTCAGTGAGGGTGCTAACACCCTATAAGAGTTTGTGACAAGGCTTGGAAACTGAGGTCCTATGTAATTTTTATATTGTTCCTCTTTCCATCATGTATATAAATGCATAAAAGATTATCGGATTTTGTGACTAAGATGTCAAATGGCATAGAAGATGGAAGTGGACTTTTTATTCTACTAAAGCTAAGACATTGATAGCTACATAATGATACACCTATGATAAGCACAAATTACCTAAAAGGTGGGGCTGGTAATACCAATCTCAAATACATAAGACATTTCACAACCATTAGAAAGTTGCATATATCTGTTTCAAAACACAAAAAGGATAGGTTAACACAGTGCTCACTCCCACCCAGGATTCTGCGGTTCTTGTGCAAGCAATGTTCCATGACCTTACCCTGCTCAGATGAATGTTACGAAACTTACTGGGCACCAAACATTGTGGAGAACAGCCAATGAATAAGGTAACACTGTTAAAGTTCAACGTCTTAGTCTAATGTCCGTTCATAGCATACCTTTCCATCAGCCTGTTTCACAGCACTGGCTGAAGAATAGGACAATGGGCTGAGGTTCTCCCCCTCAGGGGCATTCAAACTGACATGTAAAGGCAAAACAAATCTTCGAGGGAAAGATTTGGTCATTGAATTATAGACCTGTTCAGTAGAGAGAAATAAACAGATGAGAAAATTGTCATTCACAGGATAACAGTATGTACCAATAACTTAGATCCAGTCAACGTTACTGGCATTCCTAAGTAATTGCATAAGTGATAATTTTCATTCAATCATTTATTCAACAAATATCTGCTGAGTACCTACTATGGCCAAGCTCTGTTTTAGACACTGGGACTACAGCAGTGAACAAAACAAAGTCTCTGCCCTCATGGAACTTATATTCTAGTGGAGAAAGAATGGTAAGAAATAAAATATATGTTATTAAATTAGTGTCAAATAAACAAATGATTATATAGCCCAAGGTCTGATAGTGATAAGCCCCATTAAGAAACATACTGCAGGGTGAGGAACTAGAGAGTAACAGTAGGTGCTTCCTACTTCAGGTTTGGTCAGGGTAAACTTCTGTGTGGAAAAAGGTTAACTTAGCAGACCTGGATTGCTCAAACTCTGCATATCCTCAGGAAAGGCCTATTTTCATGACTTGGCTGGTACCTGGAACAGAACTTGTGGAATATTCTGATAAGAGTGGTTTTGTATGCCTGAGGCCTTGAGTCACATTGTACCTGTTTGTCCAGATAGTTTATGATAACAATGTGGTTTATAATGAACGCCTGCTTTACCTATGGGGATCTGGAGCTTCAGTAACCAAGGTTACTCATGTAGGGGCTATATGCCTATGTGCTGATCCCCAACAAAAATCCTGGACAACAAATTTGGGTGAGCTTCCCTGGCAGACAACATTTCACACACGCTGTCACAAGTTACTTGGAGGAATTAGGCGTGTCCTGTGTGACTCTACTAGGAGACGAGTCTTGGAAGCACACACTAGTTTCCTCCAGACTTCATCCCACGCATCCCTTTGCCTTTTGCTGATTTTTCTAGGACCTGTGAGCTCTCCTGGTGAATCATCAAACCAAGGGGCAGTCTTGGGGACCCCCAACACAGCCTCTCTGCAGAGATGATGTTTAAGCAGGAAACCGTAACAAAATAAGTGTATTTTTTCTGACAATAAGAATGCTTGAAGCACATTTTCCTCTCTTGAAATATTCTAAGATGGAGAACAAACTGTGCCATTTCCCCTCATATACCTAGTCCATATTATCTCCATCTCATGCAGAAATGTTTTTACTGAGTAAAGACTTAGTGCTATTTTTAAGCTTCATAAAGAGTTAGCTTTTAAAAAATTACTTTTAAATTGATTTAAACATTTTTTTCTTTTGCAAAACTATAACTGAACAAAAAGAGACTTCCAATAACACTGGATTAGGTAATGTGGATCAACTGTCCCATTGAGAACAGCTAGAAAAGCTAGACAAAATGTTTAAAACAGCTGCTTGAAGGCACTGGTGAACTAAAAAGGCAGTGAAGAATAATGGGACGTAGATTTGGGAGAGGAAGAAAACCCACAGAGACAAACTACATATTGAGGGCAACTTTTCCCCTAACGATATCGGATGCTTTTAGGAAAAGGCAGCTGAAAAGCTGAGAAAATGAAAGAATTTTTTATTAAACTTTTTAATTTTGAGATCATTGCAGATTCACATGCAGTTGTAAGAAATAATACAGAAAAATGAACAATTGATTGAAAAATGGGCAAAAGACTGGAAAAGACATTTTGCCAAAGATATACTAATGGCCAATCAGTACATGAAAAAATGCTCAATATCATTAGTCATTAGGGAAATGAAAATCAAAACCACAATGAGTTAACACTTCACACCATTAGGATGGCTATTATAAAAAACAAAAACAGAAAATAAGTGTTAGTGAGAGTAGGAAGAAACTGGAACCTTTGTTCATTGCTGATGGGAATGTAAAATGGTGCAGCTGCTGTGGGAAACAGTTTGGCAGTTCCTCAAACAGTTAGATAAAGAATTATCATAAGATCTAGCAATTCCACTTCTAAGTATATACCAAAGAGAAATGAAAACAGAGACTCAGATACTTGTATGCCATTGTTCATAACAGCATTATTCACAATAACCAAAAGGTGAAAACAACCCAAATGTCCACCAACAGATGAACAGATAAACAACATATGGTATACACATACAATGGAACATTATTCAACCTCAAAAGGAATGAGATTCTGATATATGTTACAACATGGGTGACCCTTGAAAAGATTATGCCAAATAAAATAAGCCAGACACAAAAGAACCAATCTTGTATGATTCCACTTATATGAGGTACCTAGAATAGCCAAATTCACAGAAACAGAAAATAGGATAGAGGCTACCAAGGATTGTGGGGGAGAAGTGGAAATAGGGAGTTGTTATTCAGTGGATACAGAGTTTCTGTATGGGATGATGAAAAAGTTCTGGAAATGGACAGTGGTGATGATTGTATGACATTGTTAATATAATGGTACTGAACTGTACATCTAAAAATGGTTAAAATGGTAAATTTTATGTCATGTATATTTTATCACATTAAAAAAAAGCAGAGAAAGCCCAGGTATCTTTCATCCAGTTTCACCAATGATAATGTCTTGCATAACTACAGTACAATGTCACAACTGGGAAATTTACATTGATATAATCCACCAAATTTATTCAGATTTCATCAGTTTCACATGCACTCCTCATTAGTGTGTGTGTGTGTGTGTGTATTCAGTTCTATGCAATTTTATCATGTGTAAATTCATGTGACCACCACCACACTCAAGATACAGAACAGTTCCATATATATACAATGGAATACTACTTAACCATAAAAAAGATGAAATCTTGCCATTTGCAACAAAATGGATGGACCTTGAGGTTATTATGCTAAGTGAAATAAGTCAAATGGGAAAAGACAATTACCATATGGTTTCACTTGTGTGGAAAATAAACAAACAAACATATAGATACAGAGAACAGATTGGTGGTTACCAGAGGGGATGGGGGTGGGGGGAGGGTGAAAGGAGTAAAGGGGCACATGTATATGGCAACAGATGGCATCTACACTTTTGGTGGTGAACACAATGCAGTCTATACAGAAGTCAAAATATAATGATGTACACCTGAAATTTATATAATGTTACAAACCAAGGTTACCTCAGTAAAATAATAATAATAATTTAATCAAATTTTTTAAAAGATACAGAACAGTTCCATCACCACAAGGATCCTTGTGCTACTCTTTTATAAGGATATAGTCACATCAACTCCCCCATTTCTTGACCCTCACGAGAAGAGATTTTGATAGTTTTGAGGAGCTAGAGAGACAAAAGTTGGAGTTCAGGGTGCCAAGAAGGGGAAGCCCTGATAAGCCTCTAGCTCTTTGGATCAGGATCCCTTAGGTCTGCACCCTAGGAGTAAGAATAAACAAGGAACACTCCAGCTCTTGCAGGGACAGTATCCTGATTCAAATTATCTCAACCCCTACAAATAGATTAAGAATATCTGGAACTGATAATGTCCCTAGCCATCTGCCAGAAGCAAATGAAAATCTTCTCTGCAGGAAGATAACATCATCCTGGGTCTCAAAATATTTCTCCAATTTTTCAAACACAACATTCTGTATATGATAAAAATTAATCAGCATATGAGAAGACAAGAGAGCATGATAAAAAAAAGAAAGCAATAAGATAACAACAAATAATAGAAACAGAGCCACAGGGGATCCAGATAATAAAGTTATCAGACTTTATTCTGAATATGTTGGAGGAAATCTTTTAAATTGAGAATTGTAACAGAGAACTAGAAATTATAAAGGAGAAACAAATAAAAATTCTAGAACTGAAAAATGCAATGAGTTTAAGAACTTAGTGGCTAAGTTTAACAGCACAATAGACAAAGCTGAAGAGAGAATGTTTGAACTGTAAGATAGATAAGAAAAAAATATCCAAAACCAGAGGCTTAGAGACAGAAAAGGATGGAAAATACTAAAAATAACATAAGCAACAAAGGAGAGTGAAAAGGGGTAATATACATGTACTGCAGTCCCAGAAAAAAAGGAGAGAAAGGATTTACCAGATGCAATATTTGGAGAAATAATGGATGAAATTTTTCAAAACTAATGAAAGACATCAAACCATAGATTCAAGAATCACTAAAAACTTCCAAGTAAAATAAATCAAAAGAAACCCATATTGAGAGATATCATAGTACTAATTACAGAAAATCAAAGAAAAGATCTTAAAAGCAGTCGGGGGTAAAAAAGATCAACTTCAAAGGAGCAAAGCTTAGACTGACAACTGATTTTTTAACAGAAATAAGAAGATAATAAAATGGTATCTTTATAGGGTCAAAAGAAAATAACTAACAATGTAATTCTTTATCCAATGAAAACATCTTCTAAGAAAGAAGGTAAAATAAACACATTTTTCTAACAAGCAAAAACATAGATTTCATCACCAGCATATCTGAACTAAAGGAAATGCTAAAAGATGTTCTTCAGTCAGAAAGAAAATGATTCCACATGGAAGCTCACAGAGGTTGGAAGGAATTAAGAGCAATAAAAAGGTATAGATGTGGGTAAATGGGTAGTATGGGTAATTATGATTTTACATAAAGCCCAATAATGCCTTATAGGGTTTAATACAGAGAGAGAATTAAAATACACAAGAACAGTAGCATATAAATCAGAAGTAGAGTAAACAGAGTTAAAGTGTTCCAGAGTCCTTGCATTGTCTGGAAAGAATTAAAAGAACCAATTTATAATATATTGTGTTAAATCAAGGATGCATATGGTCATCTCTAAAATAACTACTAAAAGAATGTATAACTACCAAGCTAATGGGCAGAGGGTGGGGTGAAGTCTAGGAGAGGGGAGGTGGAAATGAAATAAGAAAATATACTCAAACAATCCAGGCAAGCCAAGAAAGGAGAGAGAAAAAGAACTAGTGACACAAATAAAAAGCAAACAGTAAAATGGCATATTTAAATTCCAATATATTAATGATTAGTTCAAATAAATGCCCCAATTAAAAGTCAAGAATTAGCACAATGGATTTTTTTAATATATGCTGCTTACAAGGTACACATTTAGAAAGCTTAAAAGTAAAAGGATGGGAAAGTTATAGCATGCAAACATTACGCAAAAAGTAGACTTTAAGGCAAAAAGCGTTACTCAGAGATAAATGTTCAATAAACTAGGAAGGTAAAAAATTCTAAATTTGTATGTCCATAATAACAGAGCACCAAAATATATAAAGTAAAAATTAGCATAACTATAAGGAGAAACAGAAAAATCTATTCTCCAAGTAAAAGATTTTAATATATCTTTCATGTTTTACGATAACTGATATACTAGAGATCAATAAGAATAGAGAAGATTTGAATAATATCAACAAATATGACCTAATTGACATATGTAAAACACTACATCCAAAATCCAGAATATACACTATTTTAAATACACATAAAATATTTTTAAAATGATCTTATGCTGGGCCATAAAGCAATTCTCTTTACTGTATGAGTTTAAACTCATACAGTAAAATTAAGCTAGAAATCAATGGCAAAAAATAACTAGAAAAGTCCTCATATGTTAGAAAATTGAAAAACACACTTCAAAGAAGAAATCTCAGTGAGAGTTAGAACATACTTTAACTGAAAAGTAATAATAAAACATATCAAAACTTGTGGGATACAGCTAAAGCTCTGCTAGAGAGAAGTTTATCATGTTAAAGGCACATGTTCAGGGAGGAAGGATGAAAAATAACGAACTAAGGATCCATATCCTTAGAAAAAGAACACTAAATTAAGCATTAAGAAAGTAGAAAAGGAAATAATTAAGAGCAGAAATCGATGAAACTGAAAACAAGCAGACATTTAAGAGGATCAACTAAGCCAAAAAGATAGTCCTTTGAAAACCCTCATTAAATTGATAAGATCCTGGCAAGTCTAAACAAACAAAAAAAGAGAGTCAGCAAAAACAACCATATCAGGGATAAAAACGGGATATCAATTAATGCTACATACATTGTTTAAAAACATAGGATGATATTAAGAATAATATTAGGTCAATAAATTTGAAATTTTAGATGACATGGATAAATTTCTAGAAAAACACAATTTACCAAATCTAACACAATAAGAAACAGAGAATCAGAATCATCCTATACTATTAAAGCAATAGAACTCATAATTTAAGATCTACTTATGAAGAAATTTACAGGCTCAGATGGCTTTACTGTTGAATTATTCCAAACATGTAAGAAATAATGCCAATCTTATACATTTTCATACAGAGAATAGAAAAGAGAACAATTTCCAACTCATTTTATGAGATCAGCAAAACCTTACTACCAAAACATAATAAGGACATTACAAAGAAGAAAAATTACAGGCCAATTTTATTCATGAAATAGATGCAAAAAAATCCCATACAAAATATTAGCAAAGCAAATCTAGCAATATATTAAAAGAAAAATACAGTGCAACTAATTGGAATTTAGTTCAGGAATGAAAGGTCAGTTAACACTTAAATCAATCAATAGCTGTTATAAACATTTTTAAAATCAATCAATGTACTTCAAGATATTGATGGAATAAAGGATAAGTCATGTGATTATCTCAATAGTACAGAAAAAACATTTGATAAAATCTAACATCCATCCACGATAAAAATTTGTAGTAAACTAGAAGGGAACTTTCCTAATTGAAGAAAAAGTATCTTTAAAAAAAAATCTATTGATAACTTACGTCCACACAAAACCTGCACACAAATGTTTATAGCAGTTTTATTTGTAATTGCCAAAAATTGAAAGCAACCAAGATATCCTTCAATAGGTGAATGGATAAATAAACTATGGTGCATCCATACAATAGAATATTATTCAGTGAAGAGGAGAAATGAGCTATCAAGCCACTGAAAGATGTGGAGGAACCTTAAATGCATATTGCTAAGTGAAAGTAGCCAGTCTGAAAAGGCTGTATGATCATACTATATGATTCTACCTATATGACACATGGGAGAAGGGAAAACTATAGAGATAGTAAAAAGATTAGTGGTTGCCAGGGGTTGAGGGAAGTGAGGAGGGAAGAATAGGTAGAACACGGTATTTTCAGGGCAGTGAAACCATTCTGTATGATACTATAATGGTGGATGCATGACACTATGCATTTTTCAAAATCCACAGAAATGTACAATACAAAAAGTGAACCCTAATGTAAACTATGGACTTTAGTTAGTGAAAATCAATATTGGTTCATCAATTGTAACAAATGTACCACATTGAGGCAAGATGTTAATAATAGGGAAACTGAGGGGATAAAGGGAAGAGAGTATATGGGAACTGTCTGTACTCTCTGCTTGATTTTTCTTTAAACCTAAAACTTCTCTAAAAAAGAGTCTATTAGTTTTCTTTTTAATCTACAGCAAACAGCATACTTGATAAAATGTTGAAAACTTTTCCTCTCAGACTGGGAACAGTTAAGGATGCCAACTATCATCGCTTACATTCAACACTGTACTGGAGGTCCAGTGAAATAAGGCAAAGAAAAGAAAAGCAATAAATAGTTTGGAAAGGAAGGAAGGAAACTGTCATTACTTGCATATGATACAATTGTAGATGGACAAAATCTAAAAGAATCTATAAATTATTAGAATTTATAAGTATAAATACAGCATTACACAATACAAAATCAATCAAGAAAAATCAATCATACTGCCATACAGCAGTATTAACATAAATGAAAGCAAAAGTAAATAACATTTAAAATAATGTCAAAAAATATCAAATGCCTAGGAATAAATCTAACAAAATATGTATAAAATTTGTACCCAAAAAACTATAAAATGCTGAAAGAAATTAAAGAAGTCCCAAATAAACGAGAGGATATATTGTGTTCATGTACTGGAAGACTCAACATTGTCTAAAGATGTTAATCCTCTCTCAAATTGATATATAGATTCAGTGCAAATGCAATTAAAATCTGAGAAGTTTTTGTTTTTGTTTTGTGTGTGTGTGTGTGTGTGTGTGTGTGTGTGGAAACTGAGAAGCTGATTCTAAAATTTATACAAAAATGTAAAGGACAAGGAACAGCCATGATACTCACTGTAGAAAACATTAGGAGGACCTGATCTGCTAAACATCAAGATTGTTTATATAGTGATAGTAATTAGAACAATGTAGTACTGGCACAAGTATACATAAGTAAACCAATGGAACAGAATATAGAGCCCAGAAACAGAACAACACATATACAGATACTTAATTTTTAGAATTAAAAATTCTTCTAGAAGATAATATAGGAGAATATCTTCATGACCTTAGCATGGGAAGATATCTGAAACAGAGTGCACAATGTACTACTCATAAAGGAAAAGATTGATATTGGACCATGTCTGTTCATCAAGAGGCACCATTAAGATAATGTGATAAAGGTATCTACAAAAATACCTGCAGCAATTTCATAATTAATGATGAATTATTAAACACTTTCCAAATGAGATGGGGAAAATGATTACTGCTATCACCATTTCTTTTCAACTTGAGATCCTAGCTAGTACAATAAGGCAAGAAGAAGAAATAAAAGGCATAAATATTGGAAAGAAAGAAATAAAACTGGCATTATTTTCAAATAACATGATTACATACATAGAAAATCCAAAATAATCTACAGATCAACTATTTAAACTAATAAGTGAATTTAGCAAGATCTTTAAATATGAGGTCATTATATAAAATCAATTGCATTTCTTTATACCAGCAAAAACAGAAAATGAAAGTTTAGAAGATACCATTTATGATAGTTTCAAAACACACTAAATTCCTAGGGATAAATTTAACAAAAGATATGTAATATCCTTACACTGAAAACTATAAACATTACCGAGAAAAATTTTAAAAGACTCAGATAAATGGAGAGATATTTCATGTTCGTGGATTGGAGACTCAATATTTCTCGCTATTATAAAGATGTTAATTATTCCCAAATTGATCTATAGTTGCAACATGATCACAATCAGAGGTTTTTTTCTTTGTAAAAACTGACAAATTGATTCTAAAATTTATGGAAATGCAAAAGGCCAAGAAAAACTCAGGCAATCTTAAAAAAGAAAAGAGCTAAAGGACTTGTAATACAGCTATCAAGACCTATCATATGGCTGTAATAGCATAAATAAGCTTAGTTAAGTATAAGCAAACTTTAAAAGTAATGTTTTTGAAAGATTTAAAAATAAAACTCTAACTGAAAACAATTCACATTACATAATCCAAGGAAAAATTTTACCTTGGATTCAGTATCAAGAAAAAATAAATCCCTTCAGCTAGATGAACTGCTATACTCTGTTTTATCACAGAATTAAGATTACTCCATTTTGCTATCCCTTCCAGGAAATATAAGTATGTTTAGTGTTCAAATGTAATAAGGAACTAATCATAAGTGCATCAAAACATATCTCTTGGCATTCTTTAACATGCTTTTTATTTATTAGGTGTTAAGTAAATACTTCAAATTATTTTTGAGTATTAAATAAATAAATGACAAAGCTGTGTCTCCAATGCTTTAAAACCATTCTCTCTCCTTATTTGCCAAAGAAGCAAGAGAAACAGCTAATTCCAAAGGCAAGGCCAGAACTTGGCTAGTACAAACTTATTTTCACGACTCCTGACAAATCAGAGGTGTTTACCTGATCAAGCCCTTCCCCAGCTTTCCTTAGATTCTGTAGTTGGTAAACTTCTAGGTTTTCTCCATTATCTTGACAGCACAAATCAATTACAACACAGCCCTGGTCCTCAAAGGCATTGATTTGATGAAAAGTAACAAAAGGTTTACTGTAGTACATCCCTGGAAGAAGCTGCAAGGGAAAACACAAACAATGAAAAAGAGACATTTTATTTTTATTTTTTTCCTTTAATGAACAGAGCCACAAAGTTCAACTTAAGATTTCCCCCCTTTAAGTGACAGGACTGGTAGGTATAAAAAGTAGAATTTAGAATGTAGAAGCAAATACAATTTGATTTAAGCATTGCTTGTTGAAGTCATCTCATCTCATATTAATCAATGAACTGGGGCTATTTGATATAGACCAATCAACTGTCAAACTAATTTAAAAGTCCTCATGAAACATGGTCCAATGTTTTAAAGGATAAATAAATCCTGGACTCTTAACTATATGGTTAAATAGAAAATACTGCTATTAAGTAGTTTATGATAAATTGACTAACTCTTTGAAAAATGCACTCATTATTAAAATGGGATTTTTTTGGTAATGAAATTAGGGTACAGTAAATTTAGGATACTATCTCTTTAGAAAGGTAAAAAGTAGACAAATATAATAGTGCTTTTACTCAGGAGTATAGAAAGATATTTAACCAACATGCCTTGGACTTTGTTGGATTATCATATTTACAAATCAAGAAGTCATAGAAGTAACTAATTGAAGTGTCATTGCAAAAGTTACAGAACACCTCTATATAAACGACATCCTCTTTAGCAAATATTATGATATGGAAAAACCCATGCTAAGAGGGCTTCTAGATGTCATTTTAATTGAATCAGATAATTAAAAGGATAAAACCATTTCCTACAAAATCTGCTATATTAATTAATAAGCAGCTAGCCCTACCTATAGAAGAAGGTAATATCCTTGATTAAGAGTGTCTTATGCAAGTAATGCCCAGTGAAGGTAAAAACCAACCATATGGAAATTTTCCTTTGTGTCCAATCATTTTCATGATAAATATACTCAAAATACTCTACCTGTCCAGTGTGCTTATCCACCACGTGAAACCGTGTATTATACTGGGGTTCCCAGCTTATTCCATCTGAAAAGGCCTTTCCCCGAATTTTGGAAGTGACAATTTTCCACAGATTCATCTTTAGAGGCTGTTCAATGAAGATTATGTAGTTCCTTGTCATTCCTAAAAGGTTCCGGCAAACAATAAAATGTTATTTCGCAAACTAGAGTTGTCTGAAATGTGACAGTTATGGAAACTTGTCTGAATGCCTGGACATATTACTGTTGACCTAAATAAATGCCAGTCAGAAATAATTTTTTGTTGTTTCCCAGCTTTGCTGTACATATTTCCTGTTCCTACATGAAAAAGGGAACTGCTTAGAATAACTTGGGTTGAATGCCCTCAGCTTGTTGGTTATGTTTTTTTGTTGTTGTTGTTCTTTCTTTTTAAATTGTTTTGGTTTAGGAACAAAGTAAAGAAGCATAATATTACAGTGTCATTTATGATCTGGACCTTTATTCCTTAATCTTTTTGCTATTTATACTGGGGGTAAGGATCCAGGAAAAAATTGGCTATAAAGGTTTACAATGCAGGAGATAAATACTCTGAGAAAAAGCTGACACAATCTATATCAAATACGAATTCTGCCCCCCTCCCCCAAATATAGTCAAGACCCTTTCACATATGATTATTATCTGTGGCCTTTAAAGTTACCTACAATTTTGAATCCTGTCAATTTTTAATGGTCAAATGATTTTTCTTAAGACTCGCATACTTTTTTAGAGTGTTTTTATTTTCACAACAAACTGAAGGGAAGGTACAGAGATTTCCCATATATCCCCTGGCCCCACACATACATAGCCTTCCCATTATCAACATCCCCAACTAGAGTGGTACATTTGTTACAGTTGATGAACCTACATTGATACATCATAATCACCCAAAGTCCATAGCTTATATTATGGTTCACTCTTGGTGTTGTTGATGAATATTTTAGTACTTGCTTATACTAAAATAACTATATCTTTTCAAGCAGTCAGTTGGCCAGGGTAAGAAGTACATGACTAAACAGAATAAATTTAACTGGCATTAAAATGCAACCTTGGTCTCATTATCCCCATACTCTAAGCTGTATTAACACAGTACTTGCCCAAACTAGCCCCTCTGCTATGGTGACATTAAGGCAGGCCCCATTACAATGTACCTTATCTCTGCACTCACCAAAGCTGTGGTAGTAAGAAGGTTTCATCCTCTCTGCAGAGGGAATAGAACATATCACCTGGGCTCCATGGATTGTATCCCCAAGGTCCACCTTCTCTGGAGGAACTTGAATAACATTATAGCAAGAACCTGGAAAATGGAAAAGTCCTGTCTTGTTTTATACACATTCTAGAATAAAAGATAACCCTTGCACTAGTGGACTAGGCAAAAGCAGTTAACAGATTTATGCAATATGCATGACATCCATATTTCATGAAAGGTTATTACAAACAAAGACGGATATAAAAAAATATATGAACTTCATGCAAATCACTAGCTAAGGTTCTGAAACAACACACACAAAGAAATCAACCAACAGTTTATTACATTTTAATGCTCTCACATGGTTACCTTCTCACTCCCTACAGAGGAACTCAATCCCTACTTCATAGGAAAAGACAAGGTAACAGCCAGGAATATCCTCAAATTCTATTTGTCCCTCTCCCCACTCTCCACTGCAGTCTCTGCATCCATGCCCAACACCTTCTTTTCAGTCCTCTGGATCCCTGGGGTCACTTTGGGTCCCATCTCATCCTGTCTCATCAACATCCATTTATACAATCATTCATCTGACTATTGCTTACTACTTCTTCAAGAATCAACTCAAGTATCCACTCATCAAGTAGCCTTCCCTGACTCTTCCACACCCCAAAGGCATTCAGTGCCCTCCTCTATGCTCTGATTATATCTATACAGTAATAGCACTTATCCCATTGTACTATAATTTTCCTGCTTCTTTATCTTTTCCCAGGAGACTGGTGAGCTCTTCAAAGACAGGAATTGTATCTGATTTATCTCTGCATCCTCAGTACCAAACAAGAACTTAGCATTTAGTAGGTACTCTACGGATAGCTATTGATGGATTAACTAATGCATGTTTGTTAAATCATTCAATGAATGAACAAATATTGAGGTCATAATGAATTAACTTCCTGTTATTAGAATTACCAATGTAGGTCCTGAAGAACTTGGGTAACTTATAGAATTTTGCAATCACTAGCTTCCTTTGGAACAAGATAACCATACAGTTCTCTATTCATTTATTCAGCAACTACTTATCGAGTGCCAACTATATTCCAGGCACTCTTCTAAGTGTCCTAAGTACCATATTCCAGACACTTTTATACAGCAGTGCACAAAAGAGACCAAAGGCTCTTTTTTTATAAAGCTCAAATTCTAATAAACCATATAGTAAGTAAAAAATATAATGCATCAGATGATGATAAGAGGATGATTTAGAGAATTTTTGCTAATTTTAAAAAGTCTTTAAAAATATGTGGAAAATCTAAAACAATTAAAAGCTTTTTACTTCCTAAAGATAGAAATTACTAGCAAGCACTTTATTAGAATGAGAATCACTAAATTTCCCCCAAACGCATCCTAGGTAGTAGAGCTCCCTGCAGCTACATGTACATTTGAGTTCTAGTTCAAAAACTCCTCACTGAACCAAATAATCAAGTAAGAAAAAAGTAAATTCAGTTCTAGCTGAGATTAGGAGAAGATAAGGAGAAGAATTTCCTGTCTCAGCAACTGGATTAAGTGACGATTACTCGACTCACTAAATTTAAACACGACTAGAACTACTTGAAGAACTACTGCAAGTCTTGAAGGCATGAGCAAGGCAGACAGATACCCAGGAAACACCTGGCAGAGGAATGCCCATAGGAATGACCTGCCCAACACTGTGAGTCTAACTCTGGGAGACTCTTCAGGACTTTGTACGATGATTGGTGAAAGGGTTCCTCAAAGATTCAGGGGCCATTTGCACCAAAATCACCAGTGAATCTTGTTAAAATGCACCAAGATAAGGGGTGAGGGGGATTAAATGCAGATTCTTGGCCCCTTTTCAGATCTACTGAACCAGAATCTCTGAAGATGAAGCCCAGTAATCTACATTGCTAGGTAGCATTCCAGATGATTCTTAGGCACACTAAAGGCTGAGAATCACTGATCTAATGACTATTTATTTTAGAATATGTAATTGAGAATTGTTAAACAGTGTTTCTCATATTATGAACTAGTTATGAAGTTTACTACTTAATCGAGTTAATTTATTAAGAAATAGATTTTTTTAATGATCAAAAAAGATGGATGGACAAAAAACTGCTGAGTCAGTTTACCTACTTGCTGAAACATTTTACCTAAAAGGATGTTTGCTGTTTCCTATAACAGCTTTGAAGAATACATCCCTACCTGAGATTAGGTAATAAAGAAGAGGAGAAATAGCTGGGTGATAAAGTTTCCAGGGTACCCTATCTCTACTTGAACCAGTAAAAAATAAATCTGCAGTATTCATTTTCATATACATTCATATGTATAAATACGGAGAGGTAGAGATGAACATCCCACAAAGCCAATTACTCACCAAAGGTATACATTAACCTATACAAAAGATATTCTATACAAAAGTTTCATAGGTTAGAGTTGCTAGATTGATTAACAACTAAAATAGTCAGAAATATCTAATACTTATACTTACACATTCCTTTTCAAACAGAGAGGAACATGTGTACTCAGGTGTAGGAACATGAATTTGCATGCCTTGAGAGAGACTTCTGTACTCAGTGATGAATAATTATTAAGCTGGTCTAACAGAGTGACTAATAGCAAGCCTTTGGGTGTGACTCAGGCTTGGTGCCAAGTCTGGTCTTACACACTTAGAAGCTTGCCTAAGCAAGTATCTTAAATTTTCTCAAGGTTCACCTCCCTTATCTGTAAAAATGAGGATAATAATAGTACCTTTCTCAGAGTTGTTATAAGGATTAAATGAGAAAATATATGAAAAATGCTTAACACCAGCACATACTAGACACTCAATAAATGTTAGGTGTCATTATTAGTTATTAGAACTTTGTGAGCAGACTGGTAGGCAGTTGGGGAAGTACATGGATGACCAAGAAAGATATGTGATGTAAGTGGTTGTGAATGCAATTGCACTATAACTTCAACTTACTTGGTAGTGTGTCACTCCCATGATAAAAATAAATTCCTTCCCATGTGATAGATAATGTACCTTCCCTATTTCTCTTTGCTGAAGCATTCTAAATTTCTTATACTTACAATAACGGTATTTATTAAAAATTCAAGTTTGAGAAATACATACTGAAAATCCCTACAACGCTTGTGAGCCAAAAGCACATAAAATGTGAAACAGCCAAACAGAAAATCATCTGCTTGGCACCTGTGCAAAATGACCACAGAACACATACTTAATGATAAATTATATACTTTAAGTTCAGTGGTGTCACTTTGGAGATTTCTTTCTGAACCTTTCAAATGAAGTTTCATATGTTTACATCTTAACCATAATGGAAACCTGGGAAGTTAACTCCCAATTATTTTTAAAAAGACCTACATCCCAACTTTACCATGTGGCCCATAGGAGTTTCCCATGTTGTATGCTGTTCCATCTGGGTCATAATGAGGATGTGCAGTTGCTCCATTCACAGCAATAAATTTGCTCCAGTCTACCTGCCAATTTAAGACCATCAGAGACTTTTAAATGTTACATGGGCAGATCTCATGGGCATAGACAGTAGGGATATGTCAAATATTTTTTAAAATAAGATATGGAAACTAAAATCTAAGCCCTAATATCTCACCTCTGAGAAATCAAGATTAATTTTTATACTAAAGGAAAAGAAACTAAGACTAAAAAACAAAATGACTAAAAACAAACAAAAACCCTGCCACCACCACCAAAAAATGGATAAAAATGATTATCCAGTAAGGATTTTTTTTTTTCGCCCAAGATCATAGGAAATTTCAAAAGAGTAAGAGTTAAAATTAAGATTGTGGTCCAAAATTTTATTTTATTTTTAATTAATGTGTTAAGTGAAGGCAGTATAGGTCTAGACAATCTCCAGTTCAGTTCTACTGGTAGCTAGGAAGAACATGAACTGGCCAAAGTAAATCTGTACTATTCTATTTCTCCTTTACCCTAGCCTTCAGATGTCAGGACTAAGGAAGAAGAAGTCTACAATTATCTTTAAGGAGAACCAACCCCCCAGGCCATTCTAATCAGGAAAAGAGAGTACACAATGACCTGAAACAGTGGGTAACTTTGGTTTTGTTTGGTTAAGCCTCCAATTTCTTCTTCAGATATCTACTACTCTAAAAAGAATTTTGAATGGAAAGGAATGTTAGGGTCTATTTTTTTTTTAATATATTTTACCTTTTCTGTTTTTTCCAGGGTTTCAATGTCCACTTTATTCATAAAGTTGGTCTCAGTACTAATGTAGTAATCACCCTTGTACCGGACATAGTTGACATTGGTGTTGTCAGTCATCACTGAAACCAAACCCCAGAGTCATTAAAACACCACAACTTACTATAGCAGGCCCTAAGCACACAATTAGAGGGAGAAAGCAGTTAAAATACCCTCTCATACCAAAAAAAAATCTATTTCATGATTTATCTTTATATACATTGTCATATATCATAATAAAGTCATCATCACTATAACCAGCAAATTCTGGGCACATTAAAGGTTGCTTACCAGACTGTTCAAACGTTGACATAAAACGTTCAAAAATACTCTTGCATGGATCAGGGAGAGCCAGTGTGCCAAATTCTGAGATCACAATTCGATCATGAACACTGTTGGCCTTATATGTATCACTCTGTAGAAACTTGCTCCTATATGTCACTGTGCCTTTCTCCATTCTGAACTGGTGAAGCAAAGCCATTCCATCAAACCAGTGATTGTACCTTCAAATAGGAGCAAAAGTAGAAAAACAAATATTGATAAGAAAATCATGGGGTCAAAATGAGAGATTTAAAATATACAGATAAGGAAATTGGATGGGTTCCCAGCACAACCTGATTAGTCAGAGAACTTGAAATTAAGGGATAATAGCTTTTGAGTATATCCTGAAGTACAACAGGAAAGAGCAACTTACATTCTCCTGACCCTTACCCCCATCAAAAAGTTCACACTTCAGAGGGCTAAAGAAAAAAACTAACTTGGTGCCTCCTAAGATAATTCTGATCTTTACCCTATAGTCAAGAGAACAGCACGAGAAGATATGGAATGCTTGACATTTCTCAAACTAAAATGGCTTCTTAAGCTTTTAGAAATAGTTATCTTTTATATCTTGTATATGTTACATTTTCCATTTACTTTAAAATTTTTCAAAATTACTCTAAAGTAAACAAATAAGATGACTGTCCTTACTGGATAATCATTTTTGTCCATATGATTATACTAGAAATGACCTATTGGAAAAACTGTAAGGATAAGTTTGTGGCTTTACTTTTAAAGGCATTTAACATCACATAGGCTTTTCTTTCATATGCTTGACAGATTGAATGCTTACTGTCTTCAGCATAAATATGCAAGGCTAACATCATCGTCTTAAAAGCCAATGGTTCTGAAAACAGAGATTCAAAGAGAAATTTGTACACACATGTTTATAGCAGTATTATTTACAATAACCAAAAGCTGGAAGCAACCCAAGCATCCATCAACAAATGAATGGATAAACAAAATGATTACATATAATGAAGTATTACTCAACCTTAAAAAGGAAGCATCTGTCACATGCTACAACATGGATGAAACTCCAGGACATTATGCTAAATGAAATAAGCCAATCACGAGACAAATACTGTATGATAACACTTACATGAGGTATCTAAAGTAGTCAAATTGATAAAAACAGAAAATAGAATGGTGGTTACGAGGGACTGGAAGGAAGGGGAAATGGGAAGCTATTGTTTAATGGGTATAGACTTTCAGTTTTGCAAGAAAAAGTTATGAAGAACAACAACATAAATAAACCTAACACTAACCGGTACACTTCAAAATAGTTAAGACGGTAAATTTTGTTATATGTTTTTTACCACAAAAAAAAAAAAATGCAGGAAATAAAGTTTAAAAAAAAGAAAGAAAAACGCCCACTTTACCCAGTGATTTGAGATGTCATCTTTATCATAAACTAAATTTCCATAAGTTCTTGGGTCTGTTTCTGGGCTTTCTATTCTATATCATTGTCTATTTGCCTATTCATGCACCGATATCACAATGTTTTAATTATGGAGGTTTTATAGTATATTTTAATGTCTAGTAGGGCAAGTCCTCCCACTGAAAATTTTCCTTTTTAGTGTTTTCTTGCCTATTCTTGCATATTTATTTTTCCATATGAACTTTAGTATCAATGTGTCTAAATTCCTTAAAAAACTTGTTGGGAATTTTATTAACATTGTATTAAATTTAAAAATTAATTTAGGGAGAAGTGACGTTTTTATGATGTTGAATCATCCTATTCAAGAACAGAGGATGTCTTTCCATTTGTTTAATTGTGTCTTTCAAGAGTGTTTTAAAGTCTGTACACTTCTTGTTAAGTTCATTTATAAGTATTTAATCTTCTTTGCTGCTATTGTAAATGAGGTTTTTCCATCATGTTCTCTGATTACTGTTTGCATATATGAAGGCTATTGATTTCAGTATGTTAATTTTACATTCAGTTACCTTACCTTTTATTGTTTGAGTTAGTTTTGTCATTGATTCTCTATGGTTTTTCAGGTTTCTTATATCATCTACAAAAAGAGACAGTTTTACTTTATTGATCCTTATGCCTCCAATCAATTTCTTTAGTCTAATTGTATTGGTTACATCTGGTTAAAGAGTAGTGGAGATAGTGGCCATCCTTTCCTTGTTCCTGCCTTAGAAAAAAATACTTGCAGTGTTTCCCAATTTAGTATTACTGGTTTTAGGACAAAGATTGGATGTATTAATGTCTATATATGTATAAATATACACACAGGCACACATATATGTGTGTGCCTGTGTATAATCATGTTAAGAAAGTATCCATCAAGTCCTATTTCTTGAGTATTTTTATGAGAAATAGATGTTGAATTTTGACAAGTCTTATCAGCATTTATGGAGATAATTATATTATTTTTCCTGAGATCTATTAATATGGTTATGATATTAATGGATTTCCAAATAATGAACCTATCTTGAACTCTTGGAATTAATCCCTCCTGATCATAGTAAATCATATTTTTAATGTACTGTTGGATTCTGTTTATTAATAAAATATGTATTAGTACTGTATTAGTACTATAAATTTTGTGCTTTTTCATGGATATTCATATATAATATGAATAAGTAATAGTTTTCATTTTTATACCATCTTTATCATATGTAGATATCAATATTATACTTGATTCATAAAAAGAAGTGTGAAGTTTCCTTTCATTTTCAATTCTCTGAAATAATCTATACACCATTGGGACTATCAGATATTTGAAGGTTTGGTAGAATTTCCCTGTGAAGTAATCTGAGTCTGGTGCTTTTTTGAGAAGCAGTTCCTTAATAAGTTTCTCTTCTTCCTCTACAGAAATTAGTCTGTTTAAACTTTCTCTCTATCAACTTTGGTAATCTGTATTTCTTCAGGAAATTACTCATTTCATCGAGGTTTTCAAATGTATTTGCATAAAGGCCTGCAAAGTCTCTTGTAATTTATTACCTATTTCAATGGTTTCTTTTCCATTGTCATTTCTTATTTTGTAATTTGTGCTTTCTCCCTTTTTCTTCTTGATCACGTTAGCTAGTGGTTTCTCTATTTTGGTAGTTTTTTTCAAAAAACATTAAAAACAAAATAGTTCCAATAAGTATTGCTATTCTGGTCCAAATCCCTATAGAACTATGATACATAGAATGAAACACAATACTCTGGGTGTAAAACTAGACATTCAGCTTCCCCATTTAATATATTTCATATCGTTTTATTTCCTTCTTATTTTTCTTTGTTACTTACTACCTCATATTGTTGACTCACACTGAGCTCTCAACCAAAACCCCTAGGTAATTTTTAACACATTCGGCTGTTAAACCACATCTCTTTCATCCTGTGTGTGTAAAATTTGTTTTCTTCATTCACATTTACCTTTAATAATTTACAACTTTTTAGATTCCATCTCACAAGATTCTTCTAAACCCTGTCATTCCATGCATTCATTTAATCACATCAACCAGCATTTCTTGATTCCCTATACTATCTGCCAGGCATTGTGCCAAGACCAGTGCTTATAGGCACATAAATAACTATGCCACAAAGTGATTACTGCAACAATGGAGAAGTGTTAAAAAATGCTATCTATGCACAACAGGAACAACAGGATGGAAGGATGTGGGGATCAGTGAAGGGTCAAGAGAGGAGGAGACATTTGGCTGATTCTTAAGGATATTGCCAGCTGGAGAAGATAAAGTCATCCTAGGCAGAGATGACAAAAAGAGGAACAGTCCTGAAGGCACATATCTTGGAGGAATAGCCAGTTAACAAGGTAGTGTATGGGCAGAGCCGTCAGCGGCAGGCAATGAAGATGGAGAAATAAATCAGCATAAGACCTATCAGAACTTAGACTTAAGGCCTAAAGATCTTCAATAGGAAAGCGTAGAGTTTTGAAACAGGAGAGTGAAACTGTGAGACCTGCATCTTAGAAAGGTCACTCTGGACACAGGGTAGAATATAAGATAGAAAAAGAAGCATCCAGACTTGGAGAAACCAATGAGAAGACCAAGCAATAATTCAGGTGAGAGAAGATGAGAGCATAAACTGAAGCAGTACAGCAAGAAAAGGACAAATTCTGGAAAAAGTCAAAGGTGACTGATAGGAAGTAGGCAGTGACAAAAAGAAAAGGTCCAAAATGTAATACCTGAAGGGATGGTGATGCAGAATACATGAAGAGCAAGTATTGGGGAAAAGCAAATAGTCCAGTTTTGAACAAGAGTCTGAGCTATTTGTAAACATCAGTGTATGGATGTTCCATAGCCAGTTGGCATTACAGGTCTAGAGCACAAGGGATGGGGGCGGGGTGGGAATACATGTTTGAGAGTACCTATTTGGGACAGGAATAGCCACAGGTGCAAATGAGATAATAACTACCATCTGCTGAGTATTTTCCACATGCCAGGTACTATGCTAAGCACTTTACCACATCTTTCCCTACATATGAATATACTTTTTCTCAACACACATTGATCCTGTGAGGAGCAATCATTCCCATATTTCAGATGTGGAAACCAAGGTTCAGAGCAACAATATGCCCAGGATCACAGGGCTGGTAAGTGGCAGAACAAGGATCTGGACTTATTGCTGGCTCTAAATACTGGGCTTACATCATCCCAAAAAGTAGGTGAACTATAAGAAGTTATCTGGCAGGAAAGGGAGTGGGGAGAGAGGGCACTGAAGGGAAAGAAGAAAATGAAAATGTACTGGGTGCCAATTCTTGTCAGCCATTGAATGAGGTAGTTTATAGGCATTGTCTCCTTTAATCCTCATACCCGATCATTAAAGTCAATATTATTTTCTACATGGGAATCCTTGCTCAAGACCGTAGCACTGATAAGTGGTGAAAATGGGATTTGAACCCACTCCATCTTACTCTAAAGAATACATTATTTCCACTATACCAAAGAAAGGACACAATGCGAGAAAAGAAAGGAATACTCAGGGCAGAGGCTGGGATATATCAGAGGGACAAGTGAAGTGAGACACGCAACAAAAAACTATCTTAGAACATATTTAGAACACTTATAAGGTTATTTAGAACATGCACTCAGAGGAATAGAAGAAGAATCAGGAGAAAGTGTTATGTGGGAATCCAGGCACGGGAGAACTTTAAGATGGGTGATCAATAAGGTCAAATGCTGTAGAAAAGTCAAGCTGAGGACTGGAAAGTCCATTTCATTTAAGAGTTAACAGGCTTTGGTGACCTTTTGGAGAACTGATACTGTAGAGTGGTGGGGTGAAAAGTCAGATGGCAGTGAACTGAGACCTCAGGAGGGAGGAAAACAGAAGTAGCGAGGAGAGGAGAAGGGTATGAGCTGGAGAGGAAGGCGGGATCAAGTATGAGGGATTTTTAGGATGAGGAGACATTTGCAGGCTGATGTGAGGGGTTAGTGGAGGGGAAATTGGTACAAGGGGAGGGGTGTGAATGATACAGCAAGATTTCAGAGGAGGGGAAGAGGGCCACTTCCTCCTCCGATCATGAGGCAAGAACAGGCACCTATGTGGGGAAATTTGGAGGTGGGGACAAAGGAGGTTTGAGGAGCTCAAATCTAGTTACCCCTCTATTCATTACGAAGTAGGCCAGTTTATCTGTTGAGAGTGAAGGGGACAGGGAGAACGAGGGAGGCTTCAGAAAAGGGACCCTGTGGGGAGCTGGAAAGAACGACGACTACTAAAGATTTCCTGGCAGCACCAAGGACTCAGCTAGGGCTGGAAATCATCATTCTGTAACTGAATCAATCAGCAAGGTTATGTGATTTCCTTTATAAGTGCTTAGCAGGCCTGAGCCATGAGTGGAGGAAACCAAGAATGTGCTAATCTAGGACTGGAAATGGTCAGTGGAGAGGCAGTGATCACCAGCGCAGAGGAAATGAGGATGGTGTTGTGAGTGTATCTGAAGTGACTGATGGTGGAATCTGTACCAGGGAGAAGAAATTAAAGAAGAGCTGATAAACTGAGAGGAGAGAGAAGAGTAAGGAGAGGAGAACCTGATGTGATTGAAAATAAGTTGAACGAGAACAGAAGACTGTGAAAACTGGGGTTTTGAGCACAAAGCAGAGCTTCAGACTTTAAGATTTCAGAGGTAGAGCAATTCTGTAGAATAAGTTCCTGGATGTGGCTGTAGTACGTGGTCTTGTTGAAGGGGCAGAGAGGGCGACAACTGTTGCAGTGGGGATGGTCAAGGAACCGGGAGGCTAGACCATCTTCATCATGGATCTTGAAGTCATTCCAGAAGAGTGGTAGATATTAAAATGCTAAGGATATTTACTATTCTGTCCAGATTCATGTAATTTTAAAAACTGATAAGCATGTCTTCAATGAAATCATTGATAAAAAAATTTTAATTGAAGAAAGGCCTTTATCACAACACTACTATGTCTGCATGTTGACAGAGACCTATTAAGTGGCATCTAACAAAGAGATCAGAGATTCACAACTGAGTGGGGCTATTCTCATCCACAGGTTAAGGGTTACACTGGCTTTAGGTCTCTACCTGTCCCTTTAAGTCTAATCTGGGGATCCAACCACTAAACTAAGTCTTAGTTTGTCTCTTCTTTGACCCGAAAATATCTATACTTCACACCAAGGGGCAGCTAAGACCTCGTTCTTGCTATAAATGCCTACGCTGGCTCTGAAAAAAATTGATTTGAAGGACAAAGTAGACACTTGTGAGGAGCAGCCACATCATCCACTGTCCCCACAAAGACACTTATTTTAAGAGGCCTATAGTGCAAGCCTAAGCCCTGAGTAGCTCTGCTGCTTGATTTAGAATTTACTAGAGCTGCTTCTGTAGCAGATGAAATACCATATGCTTTTTGCAAGAGGCTGTTACTCTCTGGGGATTGAACTAGTAGTTTTATTTTTCTCTTCCTCCTCCTCCTCCTTCTTTTTGCCACATAATCTTTTCTCAAATTACAACTTGTATGAAATCCAGATATGTAAAATAGGGAAAAGCAGAGATTCTCTGGCAGGGCAAGGGTGGGGATCCATAGGCCAGCTCACTCACCCTCTTTTTCTCTACCTCCAAACCACCTCTCCAACCCCCAGCCACCCCAACCCCTACCTCAAGCATCTAAAGTAACTTTTAAGGGCTTCTTGAAGCAGTTGAGGGTTGGAGGAACCACTGCATTTTATTTCCTTTTAGCACTATCATTTTACAAGTCTATTATTCAGTGAAGACAAGATGCAATAGGTTCAGCAAATTAAAATATCTGGAATATTAAGAAATATATCTTGAACATGTCCATAATTTTTTATCTGTTTCCAACAACAGCTAGGAAGAGCACAGTAGGACCATGATCAGATTCCCACCAGTCCCATAGGAATGGTGTAGCTAACAGAAAGTAGAATGGATGTTGCCAAAGGTTTGGGAAAAGGGAGATGGGGGAGTTATTGTTTAATGGGTACAAAGTTTCAGTTTTGGAAGATGAAAAATGGATGGATGGTGGTGATGACAGCACATCAGTGTGAATGTGCTTAATGCTACTGAGCTATACACTTAAAAATAGTTAAGATGGTAAACTTTATGTTACATGTATTTTACCACATATTTTTAAAAGGCAATGGTTCCTGGAATATCATTCAGCCATTAAAAATAATGGTCATTCAGATTTTATAACATAAATAAAAAGGCTTTTGACAGCGTGAAGTTTTTAAAACTAGGGCAAAAAAATTCAGTTAAGATTCAAAATATATAAAGAACTCACACAACTCAATAGCAAAAAAAACAAACAATCCAATTAAAAATGGACAGAAGATCTACAGCCGGCCCCATGGCATAGTGGTTAAGTTTGGCAAATTCCACTTCAATGGCCTGGGCTCAGATCCCAGGTGCCGATCTCCACCACTCATCAGCCATGCTGTGGCAGCAAGCCACATATAAAGTAGAGGAAGACTGGCACAGATATTAGCTCAGGTCTAATCTTCCTCAAGCAAAAAACAAGGAAGATTGGCAACAGATATTAGCTCAAGGCTTATCTTCCTCAGCAAAAAGAAAATGGGCAGAAGATCTGAATAGACATTTTCCCAAATAAGACATACAGATGGGCAACAGGTACATGAAAAGAAGGTCAACATCACTAATCATCAAGGAAATGCAAATCAAAATCACGATGAGCTATCACCTCACACCTGTTAGAATGGCTATTAACAAAAAGACAACAAATAACAAGTGTTGGCAAGGTTGTGGAGAAAAGGGCACCCTTGTGCATTGTTGGTGGGAATGTAAACTGGGGTAGCTACTATGGAAAACAGTACGTAGGTTCCTTAAAAAATTAAAAATAGAACTACCATAAGATCCAACAATTCCACCTCTCGGTATTTATCTGAGGAAAACAAAAACACTAACTCAAAAAGACATATGCACTCACATTTCAGCATTATGTACAATAGCCAAAATATGGAAACAACCTAAGTATCCATCAACAGATGAACAGATAAAGTAAATGTGGTATATATACATAAGGAATAGTATTCAGCCATAAAAAAGAAGGAAATCTTGCCATTTATGACAACATGGATGGACCTTGAGGGCATTATGCTAAGTGAAATAAGTCAGACAAAGAAAGACAAATACTGTATGATCTCACTTATATGTGGAATTTAAAAAAAAACAAAAAACAAGCTCATAGATACAGAGAACAGACTGGTGGTTGCAAGAGGTAGGGGATGGGGGGTAGAGGGTGGTGAAATGGGTGAAGGGGGTCAAAAGGTACAAAATTCCAGTTATAAAATAAATAAGTCATGGGGATATAATGTACAGTATGGTGACCACAGTTAATAATACTGTATGGCACATTTGAAAATTGCTAAGAGAGTAAATCTTAAAAGTCCTCATCAGAAGAAAAAAAAAATTTTTGTAAGGTGATGAATGCTAACTTGACTTATTATGGTGATCATTTTGCAATATACACAAATATGAATTATTATACTGTCTACCTGCAACTAATAGTATATGTCAATTATACCTTAATTTAAAATATTCTGGGGGCCGACCCAGTAGTGTAGTGGTTAAGTTTACATGCTCCACTTCAGCAGCCCAGGGTTCATGGGTTCGGATCCCGGGCGCAGACAGATGCACCGCTTGTCAAGCCATGCTGTGGTGCCATCCCATGTAAAGTAGAGGAAGATGGGCACGGATATTAGCCCAGGGCAAGTCTTTCTCAGCAAAAAAAAAGAGGAGGATTGGCAATAGAGGTTAGCTCAGGGCTAGTCTTCCTCACACACACACACAAAATCTACATATAGTATGATTATAATTATTTAAAACAAATCTATCAAAATGGTGGGAAGACTAACAGGAAACACACCAAAGTGCTAAGAGAGGATGTGGTACACACTTTTTCTCCCCTCTCTTCCATGTTTCAAAAAGTTTTATGCAGGTAAAAATTTTTATAATGAAAAAAAAGTTTCTAATACTTAAAATTGTTTAAAGCAAAGGAGATTCCTTCTTGACCATAGGGTTTCTTCACATCACTTCATGTCCCCAGTAGACAGAGAGAGAAATGATACACAAAAGAGTTATTGGGTTTATTCAGAAACAAACTCATAGATACAGAGAACAAACTAATGGTTGCCAGAGGGGAAGAAGATGAGGGATGGGCAAAAGAGGTGAAGGGAATTAAGTACAAACTTCCAGTCCTAAAATGAATGTCATGGAGATGTAACATACAGCATAAGGAATATGGTCAATAATACTGTAATAACTTTGTATGGTGACAGATGATAACTAGACATACCATGGTGATCATTTCATAATGTATAAAAATATCAAATCACTATGTTGGACACCTAAAACTAATATTATATTGTATATCAGTTAAACTTCAATATAAAAATAATGATAAAACATTGCTGTTAGGATTTATTCCAAAAGGTAAGTGGTAATATGAGACATGATACTGTGATCATAAGAAAAAAATTAACAAAATAAATGAACAAAAAAGAATAAAATATATTTAGGAATATCTAATTACTAGATGGAAATTAATTTCAACCAATACTTGGTATCAAAAAAATTCATTGATTAGAAAAGGCAGAGTTCTCTTTAAACAGTCAGTGTTATTTTCCCTCAGTTTTAGAATAACTATGGGAATTCTCTAAAATTTTCCATGGCATTTAGTTTAATAAAATAAATTTTTTTAAAAGTTATTTTTTAGATTTATTTAGATATATTTATTGAATTCTATATAAGTGCAGGGCACTGTCCTAGAAATTGGGGATATGGGGTGAACATGAAAAAGTCCCTGATCTTCTGGAATTTACATTCTAGTGGGGGGACACACCTAGTAAATAAAAACAAAAAATACTAGACATTGATAGTGCTGTGCAGAGAATTAAAATAGGGAATATAATAAACAATAGCATTTTTAGATTGAGAGATCAGGGAAGACTCAAAGGACATGAGATTTGAGTTGATATCTATATGACAAGAATTAGACTTGGGAAGATAAGAGAGTCAATGTCAAGACTCTGAGAAAAAGAAATGTGCCCAGTTTGAGGAACTGAAAGAGCCATTGTGTCTGGGGAGTACTGGGTAAGGGAGTGGTATGAGGTGAAGACATTGCCCCTTCCTTCAGGAACTTGTGGTGAAATACAGGTTGGTAGTCATACAGACAGTTCCTGACTCTTCTCTTTTGGCATAAACCTTCAGAGGACTTCAAATTCATAATATTCTCCAGAGAAGAAAATCAGGGCTTTTAAAAAAGAATTGTCTCCATTTTTTTTTTTTTTTTCTGTAGACTAGTTGCCTCCTCTGTAATCAAAGGGATTGCACGGCAATGTTAGCCTCAGAGAGGAAACAGATACTAATGCATATTGCATACAACCAGTTCATGCTAAGAAATCCAAATTGTTCTCCAAAATCAGGGCTTACTTGTCCTTCCCAAACTCAAATTTCCCAGGTCCAATTCGAAGTAGATAGCCATTGAGCCACTTAGGAAAATGTCCTCGAACTCGAGCAGAGATTATCTGTGGAGTCTCCTCCACTGTGGTCAGTAGTGGTGTAATACATGGAAGACCCTCCCGCTTACTGAACATCGCTTTTTTCTGATGAGTATTTTCCATGTACTTCTTCAAACCTATGAAGAGGAAATCAAAAGCACAAAAAATTTTACCAACCTTCTATAAATATGCCTGTTTCTCCATAGACAATAATCTTATCTACTGGTAAGGGAAATGGAAACCTAACACCAAATACAGTCTCCAAATTCCTGTCTCTCCTTCCTCATTCTCAGACCACCAACTCTGTAGTTCTCCATTTTTGAACCACAACAATCCTTTTTGTATTCTTGCAGTACAAATCTGCCTAAGAATTAACTCAGAACTTTAATTACTACTATTATCATTTCTCATAGTTGAACAATGCTCATTTTTTCACAAGACTGAATCTACATGCTTACCCCAGATGTGTTAACAGTAAAATTCATGTTACAATAAAAAATGACCACCATTCAATATAATCATAATTACATTGACCTCAGTACTTCAGATACATCAGAACATGATCCCAAAGATATAGCAATTTATGAGGATTTAGTAGGATCCACAATTTAATTTCTTCTATTTTAATGGCATACATGGCATTTTCTAGGAGAAGGGTGTCATAAATTAAATTATGCAGTGATATATGGTCTGAAATTACCAGAAGTTCAAAAGTCACAAGAAGAAAAAAATCGTATATAATAAGGAGCTCAAAATTGTCCCTGTTATTTCATATTTATTTAGTGTTCACAAGGCAGTATTGCCTAACACAGAGGGGTGGTCAAATATATAATTAATTAGGTAGTATAAAATACAGTTCTTTATTTTATTTCATAAAATTTTAACAGTGATATAGAAGTCTAAACCAGGAAAACAAATTAACACAGAGAGACACTATTCCTCTGAAGAAGTGAGATTTGCATTCTTTTAGCAAAATATTTTACAATATTATATCTATTACTCCATTTCTTTCAAAAATTTTTCAATAATTCAGTTTAGAGCACATGAGACCTTCTACCTTCCTATAGGTAATGTAGGGGCAGAAAAAATTTCCCTTCTTCCCTCCTAGATTCTTTGACTGGTCTAATAACTAAATAGATATGACAGACTAACAGAAGAAAAACAAATTTAATTACATACACATTGGAGCCCCATAAAGATATGAAGACTCAAAGAGAAGCCAGGTAATTGAGGCTTACATAACATCTTGAGCTAAGAAAGGGGGTAGGAGTCTGGAGATACAAAGAGAAGAAAGGCCAGTCGCAGGAAGGAAAGAGGAGATGTTTGGAAAACAAAGGTTGTTCTGTTAATGCAGATACGTTTCTTAGGTGAAAAGGTATCTCTGGTAATAGCTCTCTTCCTGGTACAGGCCCCCTTTCCAATGTAAATTTAGGCAGTTGAGGGGGAGGTAAAAGACCTTTCCTGAATCTGATGGGTTTTGATTGCCTTTAGTTCAAAATAATCCTTATGTCGAAGAGACACATTTTGGGGTGGCCAAACCTGTTCCCCCTCAGGCCCGCCTTTGAAATTCAAATAAGAACTTTCCCAATCCAGAAGCTAAGGTGATAGGTTGTTCCAAATCTCACTGAACCAGTCTTGAGGTCAGTTCAGTTCAAACAGTTGTGTCTCATTTCAGGAGTTGGATGATGCAGGTGGGCTCCCAAAGTTAGGCCTACATTGCATAAGCAAGCAATCAGGTATTTAATAAGAGGCATTTCTATGGAAACAAAATAAAAACAACAGTTAATGATTGGAGCAGACTATAAACCCAATCTGAGTCCAGAGGGCAGCCAGTTGAGAGAAATGAAGATTTCTAGATGTAAGGGTCAAAGCATCTTTTGCAGTTTGAATGTCTCTGATGATGTCATCAGGTGTTCACATGAACTTTCTGAGTGGCCCACACAGCAACAAGCACAAAGGTCATCCATACATGAGCTGTTGTGGCAATTTCTCTGAAGCTTATATCAAAGTTCTTCAGCTTCAGTTTGCAGGGGTTCGTAAAAAGAGCAGTTATAGTTCTCAATGATTCCAAGTCAAAAAAAAGTGGGAGACAATTGGAAACATTAGTTTGGATATTTGTAGATGTTTGAAGCAACTAGAAGAATTCAGGATCCAGTCCAGTTTACAGGTAAATAACAAAACCTCAAAGACAATTAACAGAACTAGAATCTGATATCCACAAGTGTATACTGAAACAATTTTCTCTCCATAATCACTCCCATATCTACCAAAGATAATTACAGTAAAACTAATTTGTTTGTGAAGGGGAGGAAGACTATCCTCTACCTACTCTGGGTCCTTCTGGCTGGGGTATGAATTAAATTGACATGAGACAGAGTAACAGTAGAAAATCAAAGCTTTATAACATGTAAACATGGGAGAAACCCAGGAAACTGGGTAACTTGACAAAGTGGTGGAGGTTCTCCTCTTAAATAGCATATTCAGGTAAAGACAAAGGAGGATGTTGGGGGTGGGGGGAATCAACTATGGGAGAGTACCAGAAAAGCACAGTAAACAAGAGGTTAATATGCAGATTTAAGTCCTTGCCTTCCGCACTAAGAGTTTCTAGAGATAAGGTCATCCCCCCTTCTTCCTGGTACAGAGAGGAAGATACCTTTACAAATGGAGATTTCCCTTATAAATGTAAATGTCTCTTACAAAGGATAACTTCTACTTTTACTTGGTTTTCAGAGCTTTGGTAGGAATGGGCTTAGCAAGGACTCTCCCAGTCTATCCATACCCAAAATTATCTATGGAGATGGCCTTCTATCTTAAATTCTTTTAGGTAGTTAATGGGGGGAAGGTCAAAGTTTCTTTCAGAGAAAATGATCAAGGTAAAGAGATATATTTTGAGGCGGCCAATTCTGATTCCCCACATTTGCAAAATAAGTCTAGTCTTATTAAATTTGGCCCGGTTATTTACATAAGTGCAACAAGAATAGTGACTGATCATATAGACTCTCTTAAATCTGCTTTGCTGAAACTTTTCATAAGAAATCTCAGATTAGACTTTTAAAAGCCTTTCAAGGCTAGGAAGTCAAGCCAAGGACCTGCCATCAGATGTCACCTGCAATACCTATAGATTTGGGTAAATTTCTCTCTTCTTGAGGTCCCCCATAATATCCTGAGGTTCCTGCACCTGCTAGGAAGTGAACTTCCTTACTCACTTGGTTAGGCTGTCAGGAACCTTGTAAGCAAGGTACCAGGCTGCTTTTTCCAAGGGGCCTTATCGGCTCCATAAAGTCAACCTTAGTTCCTTAAAGCTGTCTGGTCATATCTAGTACTATGCACATCTCTCTCAAATATGACTTTCCGGTCAAAGCCGTGTTAATATAACCAATGTTTCCAATTGTGTCCTATTACAAGGAAAACAGATTCTTATTGAAATTATGCAAATAAATACACTGTCATAAAGAATGCTCATTAAGTTTCCAAATTCTAGAGGGATCAGGTAGGGAGAAAAAGTAATTGTTTCATCTTTGATTACAAAGTTATAACTTTACCAAATTGTTTAAGTCATAGCTGGCTTAAGAGAAAAGAGAAAGAAAGTTTCCTTAAATCTAGAAAAAGAAAACATTAAAGAACCAGCAATGTTTCAAAACAAAAAGTCCTCATCAGTTTATTCAGTCATATGTTATTAATTCTTGTTCTGCTTGAATCCAGTTTTCCATTAGTTCTGGAAATTCTTACCCAGTTCAACTTTATGATCTTAAAGTTATCAAAAACCTGTGCATGCCAGAGTCCTTTCCATGAATCTCCTTGGAAATGAGGCACTTTTGCAGGAACACTTTTGTAAAAGCATCAGAGTAAAACAATAACTGTAAATGACAAAAGACTTAAAAATGGTCATGATTAAAGATCTGATGAGAGTTTATTATAATGCATTTGGCAAGGAAATTTGCTTATTTCTGTGCCACACACCATTTTAAGAGAATAAGCAGAATTATGACTAACATTATACCAAGACATATCAGATTTCTAGGAATTTCATACAATTTCTGGAACACTTATATTAATAACATATATCCACATAAATAAAATCTAAAAGTTTACTATTACTTCTTAATTGTCATTGTCAGTGCTTCCTACATAATTTTAAAATATCGAATAAGCCTAATTAGTTTAACATCTCCCTCCCTCCTTTTTTTTTATAAGGAGAGAGAACAAATCTTTTGAGGTGTTCCAGGGCCCTCTGGAAAATCTCAAAGTTAGTTCTAGGTCAAAAAGACTTTATTTAGAATTTGATTTGGGGAAGCTTTTAAAAAATATCAAAAGGTTTGGATATTTGACTAAACAAGATCACAGATTATTATGAAACAATACTTAATTATCTATTTGACCAAGTGACAGTAAAAGATGTCAAAGGCAAATACAGAAGGTTATGTAGTTGTGAGCAAAACTTAGCTCTTTTAATATAAAGAAGACTCAGATTTCTTAAGTAATCAAAGACCTAATGATAAAGATAATATGAAGTACAGGAATTTATCTTGATAAAACACAGAATTTTTGCTTTCTAGGCAGATTACTTAAAAGGTAAAGAAAAGCCTTTTACAATCTCTCATCAGCAGACCAATAGTCCAAGAAAACTTTGTCCTTTTAACAGATGAAAGAAAATCAAGTTTTAGTTTTACATAAGGACACTACTGATTTTAAAGCTTAATTTTATAATCTCCCTAATAAATTCACTCAATTTTAGCCAACTTGACCACAGAAGGCAAGATTCTCTCTCTTTCTCTCTTCCCAACTTTCTGTTTAATTTGTCCTTTATTCGCTCCTTTCCCATTTTGAAATAACCAGTTTTACTTTGGGACAAATTTACTTTCTTTTCCCTTAACAAAAATGCACCTTCATATTTCTTACCTTTTCTTACCCCAAAACACATCCTACTTTCCTTGCATACAGAGTTATTTCCCTTATTATTTCTAGTAGTTTTAATTACATATATTAATTATAATTCTTAATCCATAGAAAGTTTAATTTCTAGTGAAATCTGAGAAGCAAGCAATTGTAAACTGTCTGTTACACCAGTATTCTTTAGATTGGCAAATTTATGAATACATTCAATAACTTCTAAAAATATATGCCCTTTTTAAAATAGTACAGTCTTTCAATTCAGTGCAAGACATATTTGCTAGCAGGCCCAAATTTACCTTTAATTTTTCTGCAATAAATAGGAAGCCAAAAGTAGACAAATCTATGTTCTGTAATTAATGTTTCATTATTTTCTCTTTTTGAAAATGATCTAGATAGTCAATGAACTTCCATCACTTAACTTAGCAAAACTCTAAGGTTTTTAGTTACCAAAAAGATTTTGGAGAAACTATTTAAGTAGACATACCATAAAATATAATTATTGTTGAAAACCTCACCTAAAGCCTTTTATCTCATTTACATCAATCTAATTCACTTGGTGTTAACAATTATGTTTAGACTACCCACAAAAACTTCATGAGAAATTAGACAAAGTCAGCCATCATTCTAAGTCATTTTTTCTTGCTGACAAATTTTATAACAGAGATAACATGAATTTATTTGATTAATAAATTCAGGTAGAATAAAAGTTATATGTCTACATTATATTCAATGTTGATAACTCTAAAGACATGTCTATTTTAATTAAACCAGCAAACTTAAACTAGCTTTAAAACCAAATATTTTTCCAGATCACCTGAAAAGCACTGGGGTTAGTTTTTGTTATATTTCTGAGAATTTTAGGAATACTTAATTATATAAGCACTTGTTTGTTTTTAAGCCAAATAAATAGAGCTCTTTTACAAACTAATTTTAGCAATACTATCTGAAGGGAGAAAAATACCATACAATACAACACATACATATAGACACAGACAGAGACCTTATAGATATCATTCTAAAATTTTAGCCATGAGTCAGGGATAATACAAAACTCACTAGTTTATAAAAGAACAGTTGAATCCAAATTTTCTTTTGGCAATTGGAATAAGTTAAGTTTACCTGCTTAGGTGGCTAAAGCTTTTTACTAATTTTTGTGGAAAGGACATTTAAGATTTGTCATTAGCCCAATTTCCAAATAGTTCCTTTTTTCTTCCTTCTGATGAGAAACTTCTCCCTAAAGTTTCATTTCATTTCCAAGAATGGCTCCTAGGGCCTAGAGTAGATGGGGGTAGAAAATCTACATCACAAAAGCACAGAGAAATTATCTAAGTATTCTCCAAGATGGAGTTTTGGGGGCATATTTGCCTATTATCAGAGGTCTACAGTAATTACTATTTAAATTTTTCCTTCTTTTTTTTAAAGCGCAGGACAATTGTACTTCCAATGTCCTGATTTTTTTCTACAATATCTGCAAATATCTGAAGGCAAAAAGGAAAGGGTCTGAATGGACTTTGAGTTGCTCTCAGAGTTATGCTTTTTCCCTAAAGATTTAAGTTGCAAATCAAGAATTGTTGATTTTATCACCCTTTTTTCTCCTGCATTTCTGCAAGCTACCTTCAAAGAATTGGGTAACTGCTTCCATTACAATGCTTAGAGGTTAACTAGCCCACTAAACCACACTATTTTGAATTTACCTTTTTATATCAGGGAGAAAATTTCCTACTAAGGTGGAAATTAAGACTTCTATGTTCTGGAGATTCAGGATTTACTACAGTATGCCTTTGAAAAGTCTGTATAAAGTGTTCAATAAAGAAAGGCCTTTGGATGCTCTCCTTCTTCCTGAATATACAATTCAACTTAGACTAATTCACCTTAGGGGGAAAAGACTCTACTATTGCACCTATCAGCCCCTGAATATCAGCCTTCAACTGAGCCATTTCCTGGTCATTTGTAGGAGGGCCTCAGAGAAATTCTGGCCATTGTTTCCTCTGTGAGGGGGTTTTTCCCCAGAGAGCCACCTGGCTTGTCTGATAACTATAGTATAATCATGGGTGGGAAGAACACCCCTTAACAGACAACCTAGGTCCGTGTGAGTGGAGTTGTGAATCACTACTAATCTTTCCAATTCCTATCTAAATTTAGTAGGATCTTCTGAAAGTGGAGTTAAATGGACTTTATAATTTAGAAGATGTGCTGCTGTCCAGGGGACATGAATTCTTTGCAGTGGGGATCCAGACATCCTACATCCTCAAAGGACATTGCATAGGAAGGTCTGAAGCTAGCAGAGCCCGATTACAGAGCCCTGGAAAGTAGGAGGAATTGTAAGGATGGCAAAGTGAGCCCTACTATCTATCTTGGGGGCTTCTGCTAAATTCACTTCCTGGCTTTTAATATTTACATGAGTAAGCTGTATACCCCAGGCCTGGAAATCAGGCTGGCATGTTCTCTGTAAATCTCGTAAAGAAAGGAAAGTCAAAACAGACAGCTGGGTGTTTAAGGGATATTCTTGGGAAGTTGGAGGAGTCTTGGGATCTAAGGGAATTTACTGAGGTGATGGAGCTGGATTTTGAGGGAGGTTTGGAGATCTTTTGGCGCAGAGATCCAAAAGATCTTCTGGAGGGTCAGGGACAGGGAGTTGGGGGAAAAGGGGTGGATAAGGGGAATTTACATTAGATGTGGACTTTAATTTTTGTTCTAAGTCCAATTTCTGTTCTTTCATCTTATTAAGGGAGTTCTTAAAGCCAGCTGTTATATTTCTTTGTATCTATTTTTAAACTTGGTCTTTCCATAGGTACCAATAAGACAATTGTTTAGGATGAGAGCTCACTAAAAAAAATTTTTTTACACAGCCAATTCAAAGGATCCATCATCTGGCCATTAACAAGCAGTCACTTATATTAATCTCAAGAGAAACTCAAACCAATAGGCCTTTTTATGACTTAGCCATGGATGCAAGACACTTTCCAAAGGAGAGTGCAAAAGATGCAGCTCTGACAACATCCAAAAAGTTCACTCCTAGAATTAGCCTAAGAAAGCAAAGACCTTCATTGTCACAGGTAGTAATGTAACCACAGGCCCTTCAGGACCAGTTCAACTGATCCCATCTTATCAAAAGAGTAATTAAGAGTTGTCTTTCAGGAACTGAGACCCCTTGTCCTGTTCAGGCCAGTTGAGACACCAATCCATCATCTGGGCCTATGCAAATGCTCAACAAATGAAATTTTTGACGTCAAGGAGCTAAAAATTCCACAGCTAAAGATCACAGTAATGCCACCATTTTGTGAACATGCATCCTATGAAGAGGCATGAAGCTTGACTATGCTTGTGCAGATCATCAATTAGCTCACTTCTCTTTACCTCCAATCATTTATCTCCACACTTCAGACTGCCCCGCTCTTCATCCCATAAATTGTGCCCCAAGCCAGGGGCACAGGGAGACAGATCTGAGGACACATGCCCCCTGTCTCCTTGCAGATGGATCTCACAAAATAAAGCTACATTTCTTTTCCCAAAAGCTGATGCCATAATAATTAGTTTTTATGCACATCAGGGAAGGGAACCCCAATTTTGTGTAGTAATAGTAAGAATGGTGTAGTGCCAATGGTGTCTCCAGTTTCCCACAAGAATGTGAGATACCTCCAGTCACAGACTCACTAATCTGTGACATTGGGCAGGTGCTACTGGAATGGGACTTTTCCAACACTAACAAACAACGAAGGTTGAGATGACAAAGGTTCCTTATGGGCCAGGGCCCCTTATGACAAACTCCCCTGAGAGCTCGCACAGTCAGACAAATGGAATGCTGCTTATTGGATCCACAGCCTATTTGGCTGTCCACCAGATGCACACTGGTACATGAATCCTCCAGTTGGCAGAGACCAGAAAGAATATTCTCACTGTCCATACAGCCAAGCTCTCAGGGCACAGAACAAGATGACAGAGACAAAAGAAAACAATGATCATCTCTAGGAGGAAAGGGATCAATAGAAAATAAAAGTACTCATAACAAATTTTTACCAAAGTCTCTATACCCAAGAAACTAGTTAATACAAATATTTTCTCCTGCTAATCTAAATTTAGAAAAAGAAAAGGACCCTCATCACTCTCAATTCCATCAGACCCTGCAGACAGAGATCCAGGAGACTGATGTGGTAAGAATTCTTACCTTCTGCTGGCTTTTGTCAGAAGTCCCAGGATCTCTCACCTACAGTAGCCTTGGAATGAGCAGCATCAAGCCAGTGAAGGTCCCTTTGTAGTTGCCAACTGTGGGAGTGGAAAAATTTTCCTTTTTTCCTTTCTATGTTCTTTGCCTGGTCTAATAACCAAATAGATACAAGACAGATTAACAGGAGAAAAACAAATTTAATTACATACATATGGGAGCCCCATAAAGATATGAAGACTCAAAGGACAGCCAGGTAATTGAGGCTTACATAACATCTTGAGCTAAGAAAAGGGGTAGGGATCTGTGGAAGGAAGGTCATTCACAGGAAGGCAGAGGAGATGTTTGGAAAACAAAGTTGTTCTGTTATGCAGATAAGTTTCTTAAGGTAAAAAGGTATCCTTGGTAATAGCTCTCTTCCTGGTACAGGCCCCCTTGTCAATGTAAATTTAGGCAGTTTAGGGGGAGGTAAAAGAGCTTTCCTGAATCTGCTGGATTTTGATTGCCTTTAGCTCAAAATAATCCTTATGCTAAAGAGACATATTTTGGGGTGGCAAAACCTGCTCCACTTCAGTAACAATTCAAGTCAAACCTATTTCCTGATTTCTCAAATAAAATTCACTTTCACTCTGAATGCCCTTCCCAGTAATCTATCCCTAAGTAAATTCTACCTATTGTTCAGTCTATCTCAAATGCTACTTCCTTTAAGAGGAAGTATATTGTAATATTGAAGGGTGTGGGCCCGGGATCCACCTGGCTCCAGAATATTTAGGTTCAAATCTTGGCCTGCCATTTTCCAAATAAATAGCCTTCAGCAAGACAATTAACCTCTCTATGCTCTGTTTCCTTTTTCTAAGATGGGGATAATAACTCTTTGCTCCTAAGGCTGTAAATAATAAATGAAATAGGCTATGAAAAGTTCTTACAACATAGTAAATACTCAAAAAGTGATAGCTATTATTATTTATACAGATTTAATGATCAATCCAACAAGATGTAATATCTTTTTCTTTGAATTATATATTTAGCAAAGTGGTAGGCACTGCTGAGGGATAAAAAGTATTAGAACCGTGATGTAAAGGAACTCACTGCCTGGTAAACAGACATACAAACTGATCATTTATACTGTAATCACTCTTTCATTTGAGCATTGTTTCTCAAGGTATGGTCTGAGGACTAGTTGGAACTGTCAATGCAAAATAACCAATAACCATTCTATAGGTAAGAGAAATAAGGTAAGCTTACTTGAGCCAAAGTGAGGATTATAACCCAGGAAGGCCTTAGAGAGTGTTCCGGAGAAGCATGGTTTTCAGTACAGTCTTATAGCTTTTTAGAACAAAGAATGTATATTAAACACACCCAGGATACATTTTCATCAAAATCCAAAGAGGTGTTCAGTTGCAGATTAGCAGGCCAATGTGACTGTGATGGAGGGGAAGTATGCATTCTTATCTTAAGAGAGTGTATTCTTTACTTTAGTGGTTAAGCAGATGGGCAATGTCTGTTTGATAGACCATAAGTCAGGCTTTTTAGTTCAAGCTGAATCAGTTTTGAACCCGAATAGTTACCCCATATACCTCAATATGTGAGACTCTCTTGTCATTTTCACCTTTTGATCAATAATCTTTTGCTAGAAAGCATTGCTGATCAAAATATTGTCCCTTGGTGCCAGGGTGGTGGCTGCCTTGGGTGCCTGCCCTGGGTCCATCATGTCCCTTGGTGCTAGGCTTTTATTTCATTGATTTGCCCAGTTATCCATGTTGGAGGGAAATAGACATAGTGGACAAGCATAGAGGTATATATTAACAGGGGAAGTGGTTCATAGGTTATGTAATTTGTCAATTAATTTTAGATTATCATACAAACATTGCACATGTGCTTTTACACGACTTCCTATAGTTACATTGTTTATAGCAATTATAGAACAGGTAACATAATACTTGAAATGATTAGCTTAAAAATGAATTCTCAGGCATAGCCTTAATAAGAAAAGGAGATTTGTCCAGAGTTGTAAGTTGATCAACCATCTCACATCACTGAGGAATCATTACTCTAGCTAGCATGCCAGTCTTACAACACTGAGTAAAGAAAACAATAATTAGTTTGAATACTGTCACCAATACAAGAATCCAAGGAACAACAGAAATAGGAATTGCAATCCAGGTTGCAAATGGAAGCCAATACTGGAAAGGAGCCAACTAAACAAATCAAGACAACATATAGGATCGCTTAAGGCATTCACCTGTTTTCTCATGTGCTTTAGCAAAGATGATACATTGGAAGACTCATCAGATATAAAAACACAACATTCACTTTCAATGATATATATGTACCACCTTGGGATGCTTTAAGAATATCTAAGGCCATTCTATCTTGAAGAATAGCCTTCCTCACTAAAGACACTTTAGTGTTTTAAAAGGCTATTCTTGCTTGACAACTATTAAGGGCTTCTGTACAGGATATGACATCCTCCAACCCCAAAGAAGGAACCAATACAGCTAGCTGCTTGGTGATCATACCAGTGGAGCACTGAATGAGCCGATTTGGCCTTAAAGAGAGAAAGATTGGTAATAGATGCTAACTCAGTGAATCCTTCCCTGCATCCAAGGGAAGCTCAGGGTGCAGTGTTTTAGCCATCCAGGCAGTAGCCAAGGCCAGAGATCTGTTCCACATAACCACTGAGTTCCGTTAGGAGCCACACAATAAACGCCTGGCCTTCAAAACCAGTCTGCTCTAAATCAATCACTTTCTTTAAGTATAATAGTATTCTGAAAACTTTAAATGGAACAATTATAAAATAGGTACACAGTTTAAGCATAACAAAGGTTTAAATAAGGGGATTTAAGGTTGGGAATACAGGCCTGGTCTGGAGTCTCAGGATAGCTGTCTACAAAAGATGCTGTCTTCTTCTCATCCTGATTTGGAGATATTTGTTGGAGATATTGGTCAGTTGAAGTCAGGTATCAGAAATAGGAACTGAAACCCACTCAGGTGGTGAAGCCTCTTTTTAAAACGAGAAATGTGAATCTGTGAGTCTATGTCTTTTGATTCTGCAGCGCATGAATTGGTTCAAAGTACCTGGTATCGTCCTTTCCAACAGGGCTGCAAAGAGTCTTTTATTTGATGCCTCTTCTGATAAATTTTCCAGGTTATAGTCCATGATCCTTAAGGTCTGGGACCTCTCTGTGAAAAGAATCAGCTACCAATCTCTCATTTCTTTTAAGTGCCTCAATGAGATCTTGACAGTAATGTAAAATGTCTCCTTTAAGTAAAGTTGGTTCATACATTCCTTCATCTAATTGCATAGGCTGTCCAGTTATTAACTTGAAAGAGACAGCTGATGTTTACCAAAGGGTGTAGATCTAAGATTTAGGAGCACTAATGGAAGAGCTTTTGGCCATGAGAGATTAAATGGCTCCAAAAGCTTTGCCAATTGAGTTTTGACTATGTCGTCAGTTCTTTCCACCAATTCTGAGGATTAGGGATGGTAAGCACAGTGGAAATGCTGCATTATTGGCCAAGTATTACAAGTAGATTTAATTATTTGTCCAGTGAAATAAGTTCCCCAATCACTATGTAACTCAGTAGGAATTCCCCAAACAGGAATTATTCTAATAGTAACTTACCTACTATTAGAGCCATTGCTTTTCTGCAAGGAAAGCCTTCAACCCAATGTGAGAACATACAGATGATTACCAAGATGTATTTATATCCTTGAGATGGTGGCATTTGGACAAAATTCAATTGTCATAGCTCAAAGGGTCCCTTAGGAAGGGGAAAGTGGTGAAGGGGAGAAAGAGTATTTTCTACCCACTCTGGGTCCTTTTTGGCTGAGCTACAAATTAAATTAACATGAGACTGAATAGCAGGAGAAAATCAAAGCTTTATAACATGTATACATGGGAGAGACCAGGGAAACTGAGTTTCTCTCAACAAAATGGCAGAGGTTCTCCTCTTAAATAGACAAAGGAGGATATTGGAGGTTGGGGATGTCAGTTACAGGGGATTACAAGAAAAGCACAGTAAACAAGAGTATGCAGATTTAAATCTTAACCTTCTGCACTGATAAGAATTTCTAGAGATAAAGTCATACCCTGTTCTTCCTGGTACAGAGAGAGAGAGATCTTTACAAATGGAGATTTCCTTCCAAATGTAAATGTATGGTAAACAGAACTTTGATAAGAGTGGGCCCAGCAAAGACCCTCCCAATCTATCAATACCCAGAGTTATCCACAGTGATGGCCCATCCCGGAGACAGGCCTTCCATCCCAAATCTGAACTGTCTGAAGGGTCAGACACTTGGGGGGAGAGGGTGTCAAAGCCTCCTTCACTGAAAATAAACAAGGTAAAGAGACACATCTTGAAGTGGCCAATTCTGATCCTCCACAGTGGCCTTGTGACCCATGAAGTGGTTTCCCTGGATTATACTTTGGGCATATAACACAACAAGTATAGGCTTTATGGGCCACCGTGGGAGAAAGTTTTCAAAAGTATTGTTTTCCCCATAAAATCATCTTTTCAGGCACCCAGTGGGTTAATTGGTGTATATGCTGGAGCAGTGGCAATTGTGCTCCAATAGGTATTATGGGTTTCTTATTGGGCTGAAACCATATCTGTGAAGGGGTGTCAAATTTCCACCTTTTGATTGTCATATCTGTTTCTCTTCTTCTGTGGTGATTTCTTGAGCCTGTAGGAGGAAATCTTTTACTGGATTAGCAGAGTTAATAGGAAGCAGCAGGCATTCTTGAGGCTGGGTAGAGCAAGCCTTCAAGGGTGCTTGTTCAGCAGTTGCATCAGCAAGCCAGTTTCCTTTAGCTTCCAAAGTATCAGATTTGGAATCCCCTGGTATTGTAATAACTGCTAGTTGTCTCAGTAGCTGTATAGAATTTAATAATTCTGCAACCTATTTCCTATTCTTTACAGGTTGACCTGAAGAGGTTAAAAACCCTCATTGTTTCCATAGCATTCCAAAGTCATGTGCTACTCCAAAAGCATAATGGCTGTCAGTGTAGATATTTGCTATCTGGTCTCCAGCCAATTGACAAGTTAAAGCAATTAACTCAGCTTGCTGTGCTGATTTTATTTTTGGTAAATAAGAACTCTCAATTATGTCCACTGAGGATGTTACTGCATATCCAGCCCAATAATTCCCTTGCTTATCATTTAAGCAACACCCATTTGGAAACTAAATTAAATAGAATGCAGTCATGGTCTTTTACTCTTATGATGTTGGGAGCAAAGAAGCGGGGTTAAAATAGTCAACAGTATTTACCTACGCAATTTAACCTAAGATGGTTTATCATTTATTTGACAATGCTTCCCATGGAACCTAGCATAACAAACAAGCCTAATTAGTTTAGTTATTTCCTTCTTTATAGAAAGAGAGAATACATTTCTTTGAGGGCCCTTTGAAAATTCTCAAAGAAAAAGTCAAAGGACTTTATTTAAGATAGGAATTTGTGGGAGTTTGTCAAAAATATCAAAAAAGGTTTTAAAACACTTGGTCAGACAAGATCAAGGGGTTTCCGATCTTGTCTCTGTGAAACAATGCTTAGTTATCCATTCAAACAAAGTGACTACAGAAACAGTCAATGGCAAACAGAACATTAAAACATCCAAAAAAAAAAGCCTTAACTGAGAGACCTCAGTCTTTTGAACATAGGAAATGACCTTAACAAAACATAGATCTCTGTCTTTTAGGTAAACGTAATCAAAGGTAAAGAAAAACCTTTTATATAATAATCTCCTAATCAAAAGCAGACTAAGAATTTAAGAAAATTATCCTTTTAAGAGAAAGAGAAAACCAAATTTTAATTTTGCACCAGCTTACTTTTGACATTAAAACTCATTTACTTAATTGGATTTAGTTTAATCTTAGCCAACTTGACCATGCATAAAACTCCTCAGAGTTTTACTTTCACAAACTTCCTATCACTTACTTTTTCCATTCAGAATTTGTCCCATGCCTTCTTTTTTTCCTTCTAGTACTTTAGGACAAATTTATCTTTCTTAACAAAACAAAAATATTTCCATTCTTAATACCTTTTTTACTAAAAACACATCTTACGTTCCTTGAATGCAAACATATTTTCCTTAATTTTTAGTAGCTTTAATCACATATTAGAATTTTTAACCCTTAGAAACCTTAATTTTTAAGTAAAAACTAAGAAGTAAGCAATTAGAAGCTTTCTTTTACATTAGCATTCTGTGGTCTAACAAACCTACAAACATATTTCACAATGTCTGGAAACATGCTACTTTATAGTACAAGCTTAATAAAACACAAGACATATTTACCAATAGACCCAAAACATCTTTTAGTTTTTCTTTAATAAGCCAAAATTAGACAAACTTAGATATGTTTAGCAATAATGTTTCAGTATCTTATCTTATTTGAAAATGACCCAGATACTCAATAAACTTTTATCATTAACTTAATTTACCAAAAGTTTTAAGTTACCAAAAAGGATTTGGAAGCTGTTTTTTCAAGTATACAGACCATAAAACCTAATTATTTTACCCCCAAACTCTTACCCATTTTCATCTATCTAAATCATTTGTTTCCAACAATTATGTTTAGATTATCCAAGAAAATCTCATGAGATAGACAAAATTAGCTATCATTTTAAGCTATTATTTTGCTGACAAATTTGTAACAGATAACACGAGCTTATTGGACTAGTAAATCCAGGCTGTGTATCCAAACACTGACAATTGTAAGGACATGTCTATTTCAATCAAACCAACAAATTTAAACCAGCTTTCATTTACCAAAGATTATTTCATATCATGTTAACTTGAAAGACATTTGGGTTAGTTGCATTTAGAAATAATTTTTGTAAGTGCTTACTTTAAGTCAATTAAACGGAGCTCTTAATTTTAGCAATACCATGCAGAGGTAAAATATCACACACATATAACATACATATAGACACACACATAAACAGACAGATGCAACAAAGATTTCCTAGCCTCTTAATCTTAAAAATTTTAGCAGTTTGCATCTGCAAACGCTTCTTTTCCCATTTTTTTCTTTCTTTCAGTGTTAGGCCCCTTTTGTTAAGCGCTTGTGCAAGTCTCTGGAGTTCGGAAGGAAGGCTGGCCATTCAGGAACTGGTTGGGCTTTTAGAAGCTCAATTTCCCACTTCTCTTTTAGTTTCATTTTGCTATAAAGTCTAAACAACATCTAAGGACAGTGTAGCGGGTCAGAAGTGTGCTCTTTGAGTGTTACCCCCTAAAGAAAGGTTGTAACACCCTCTTACATGCCTTGTTTTCTCCCACCGGCAGTCTAAGATCGCACTTGGGGCTTGGAGTACATGGGTGACCATCCCTCATGTGCGCTTCCCCAGACAAGCCTTTAATTAATGTGAATGATAGTGAAGTTCCCTATGGGACAGCTACATCTTGTGAGGATTTGACCCTCCAACACCACCACTAAGGTTCTTAGTCACCTGAGAATGCCTTTCAGCTGGGAAGAGCAGTGTCCCTTTTCTTCAGAGCGGAAAACATTCAGTCTCTCATTTCTCTACCAAGTAACTTGTTCAGACTTTATAAACACAATTCTTTCCAATTTTAGAGCCAAATTAAAAGGTCAGCCTGCCCCATTCACTCCAAAAGTTCCCCCTAGGCTCCCCTGGCCTAGGAAATTTCCCTCTGACCTAGAGTATGTACTGGTACCCCCTTAAGACACCAAGTTTTAAGGTTTGGAACAGCTCAAATAAACTCTGGACCATCAACTTAAAATAAGGAGGTCACGGTTTCAGGAGAACTCAGCAGGGTCACCTGAAGAATGCAGTGAACTGCAGGGCTCAATGGGCCCAAATGCCAGTTCAGTGTTGATTCCAGGTGGTCTCCGGTGGGTTTCTCTGAATCCTGCCAGGACTACACCAAGAAATGTCGACGCAAAATAACCAATAACCATTCTATAGATAAGAAAAATAAGGTGAGTTTACTTGAGCCAAAATGAGGATTATAACCCAGGAAGGCCTTAGAAAGCGTTCCAGAGAAGCATGGTTTTCAGTGCAGTCTTATAGCTTTTTAGAACAAAGAAAGTACATTAAACACACCCAGGATACATTTTCATCAAAATTTCAGAGATATTCAGTTGCAGATTAGCAGGTCAATGTGAGCGTGATGTCGGGAAAGGGACTAATTCTGGTGTTACCAATATGGCGTAGGAGGGGAAGTATGCATTCTTACCATAAGAGAGTGTCTTCTTTAATGGTTAAGCAAATGGGCAAGGTCTGTTTGATAGGCCATAAGTCAGGCTTAGTTCAAGCTGAATCAGTTTTGAACCCAAATAGTTACCCCATATACCTCAATATGTGAGAATCTCTTGTCAGAACACACATACCTGGTGTTATTGCTAAAATGCAGATTCACGGACTCTACTCTGGACCTAATAAATCAGAATCTCTGGGTAAGGCAAGCAGGTATTCTTAGGCAGACTAAAATTTGAGAATTATGATATTAGAGGTACAAAGAGGATGCTTTGAAAACTGAGAGGAGAAAATCCTTGGATATCTTACTACTTTTACTAATATGCATATTTATCTTACTCTCCTCTTAGATTAAAAGAAACTCCCTAAGGTCAGGTATTTTACTCCTCTTACTTAAGTAGAATTAAATTGAATAAACTGGTCATTTGTCTGAATAGAGATTCATGAATTTAAAACATTTTACATTTTAGAACATATTTACATGTCTATATGTTCTGTACTCCATAGCATGCTATTGGCAGTTTTATTATGTACTCTTCAAATTTTCCATAATACTTGACATTGTGGTCAACTCCTCCTTAAAACCCATTTCTATTCTTGGCTTCCAAGACATTGCACTTTTCTAACTTTCCTGTTCCCTCTTTGTTTGCTTTATGCCAGCTGCACTATCTATTAGCTGACAACCTTGGGTAAGTTACTAATCACTCTGAGCCTCAGGTTTTTCAAGGAAAAAATGGGAATAATGGAGATAAAAGAAAGACAATGCTTCCCATTCATGTCTATCGTCATAACTAAATATAATGATAGAAGATAATTTCCAAATGTTAATTCTCTTTATTAGTTCCTCTTGCCCTTATCACCTCATGAATGTGTTCCTAAGGTCTGACCTTGGACCTTTACTCTTTAATCTTAGCACTCTCCCTTGGTAATCTTATCTAGTCCTTTAATTTCACTAATTACTTCTGACAAATAAATGGCAAGCAATAGGATATATTGGAGTATATGAGGAAGCCATTTGGTTTAAAACTAATTTGGCCTGACCTTGTTTTTCCAAAAGGGCCTGGTGTGGCCTGTTGAACACACATTGTATATCTGCTTAAACATTCACTATGCCCCAAAGACAAGAAGGGTGCCCTTAAAGATAAGGATGTAACCTCCCCTATATCAGCATTTCCTTTAGGATAAGCATCTCTCCCTAAACTAAGGATTAATTACTAACCTGCTGTGCTCACCTTGTGACCACTGATGTGCTGACCACCAATCTGCTGTGCCAGCTAAGCATCTCATGACAATTGTAAAAGGACATTCCAATCATATGTGATACATGCTTTTTGATGGTATATAACCATTCTGTATACCACACTTCTTTGGTGCCCTTCCTTCCTTGAGGAAGGAAGGCCCTAGGCTAGTCCTCAGATCTGGCTCATAATAAACTCACCCCAATTTTGGTTTACAGATTGATTACGGATTATTTGTGTTGACACTTCTTGCAAGTAACTCCCCACATGTGAAAAGAGAAATTTTCATTTTCTCCCTTCCAAATTAATTTTCCCACCTGCTAAATCACCTAATTTCAAAATCTCTGTTGGCCTTGAATTCATCATCTTCATTGCCCCTCACATTCACTAAGTGGTTAAGTTCTGCTGACTATACCCACACAGGGCCAGGAAGAGGATGCTAAGGGTAGCAAGCATAAATTATTAGGGCTCAGAAGTTTGCAAGGGTGTCTGGGGGCAAATCCCTTGTAGGGATTTTTACCAGTCCACCCCTCTTGGGCAGTGCCCCCAATTTTTCCTCTGGCCCAAACCTGTCCTCATCAATACTGATGCTTCATCTTCTCTTGCCTACGAGTCACTTCCTTTCTATTGTCCTAATGTAGGCCTTCACAACCTCTTAGATGGATGTTATCACAGCCTCTTAATTTGAAGGAGAAATTAGATAAGGAAGCTATCTTCTATGCAAGAGCTTCCTAATCAGTGGGCCTGTTGAGCCCCTTAGCCATTGGGATGGCCAGAGGCCCCAAGCCAATCTCATCTAGCTCTAAGCAGTTCATGTGGGCTCCAGATACCATCCAATTTACTCCAGTGTGAGGTGAAAATATTATCATTTTCTATGTGTGCTATGATGTGAAAAAAGTTGGGAGGCACTGCTACTAAAACTTCCTAAGTACAGATCTGATGGTATCATACATTCCTACATAAAACTTTCACAAATGTTTCCTCATTGTCTAACAAGTAAAGTCTAAACTGATTGGCTAGGCACTGATGAAGGCACTGTTCAGTCTCAAACCAACCTATCTGTCCAGTTCTGCCTCTCACTATTGCCTCCCACTCCAGCCAAACTGAACCATTCCCCATTCTCTTCTCCTCATCATAATTGTACCCTTCTTTTCACCTAGGATATTTCCCATCTCCTTCAGGGAAAATTCACTTACTCTACTCATCCTTCAAGATCCAGTACCACGTCACCTGCTTCATAAACACAACATCCCCATTTCCTATAGCAAGAACTGATTCTCCTTAGTCTGAACTCACACAGCACCTGTTTTAGCTCTCTTATAGCACTTATTCTGTCTTGTGCAATAAAGATGAATATACTTTAAAAACCTCTACTACCAGTATTTCTTGAGTACAGGATCTTGTTTCTGCTCCCAACCCAGTACCTAACACACTGCCTTTCACACTGCGAGCATTAAATTATTGAACTAAAAAATTTTAAAGTTCATAGTGTATATCAGTATGATTTCTGATAGCTCTATATCAGCCAACTTCAAGAAATAAAATCATGTAACAATAGTAGCTATAATAGAAAGCTACAGAACAATAAACAGAGGTTTTAAGGCAGTCCCCTAGAATGCAAATGAAAGGATCAAACATTTACATTAGAACATGTAGCAAATTGAGAAAGATCAAAATAGTGAATATCTTCCCATTGCAGATAGAAAAGAATCCCTAAACCTTGAATCCTGCCCCTACATGTTGTGTAAAATATACAAATGGAAAGGCTGTTTCCCTGATGACGAGTAAACAAATCCTGACTCGTTCTTCTTTAACTCCCAGCTCTGCAGTGTTGCTGCCTGCATCTGCTCCACATAGAGCGGAAAACTTCAGAAGCCCCCAGTATTCTTCAGGAAAGAGGCACAGAATTCTAAGTTCAGGCTGGTGGGAAGAGGAGGAAGAGGAGGAAGAAGGGGCAATTCTCTTACCTGGAATCCGGTGTACTATCACAGAAAGGAAACCCACTGCGATGGTAGAAAGATTGCTGACAAAATGGAGAAAGATTTGAAAAAACATTTTTGTATTGAGTTCAGTAGCAGCAGCTCCCCTGATTTCCAAATCCTCACATTCACTGGCAGTAAGGTAAAACACCGACTTCCTGGACTGTCCCTGGCTCACTGACAGAACAGGAGGGACTGGGGGAAGCGGGAGGTGGTGAACAGGCAGGGCTTCAAAACACCTGCAATCTCACTTTGTCTCCTTTCCCTGACAAGTATCCCAACAATCTATCTATAACGGTCTTCCTCCCTAAATTTTCCTTTCAAATCTTTCCTCATACTACAATTCAGTCAGTTGATCCATGGGATCAATTTCATTATGCCACTCCCCTCTGAAAGATTCAGATCTCCTCTTTCCTTATAGAACAAAGTGCAAATTTAGTCTGCCAACAAAGGACTCTACAATATGGCCACAACCGACCTTTAATCCTTTGTCTCTCTGCCATTCTAGCACCTTCATTCTTCCTTTTCTTTTCTATTCATTTAATTTACAAAACATTTTCTGACAATCTAGTGTGAATAAGTTCCTGTGAAAGTATGCCCTTAAAAAACTTATAACCATATATAATTTTAGTAATTTAACAAACATTTTTGAAATGTATTGAATGTATTGAATACTGTGTATTGAATACAAATGTATTGAATACTGTGCTACAAATTAAGAATATCAAGAAACAAGATTCAGGGGCCGCCCGGTGGCGCAGCAGTTTAGTTCGCACTTGGCAGCCCTGGGTTCGCGAGTTCGGATCCCGGGTGCCCGCCGACGCACTGCATGTTAGCCATGCCGTGGCGGCGTCCCATATAAAGTGGAGGAAGATGGGCACGGATGTTAGCCCAGGGCCAGTCTTCCTCAGCAAAAAAAGGGGAGGATTGGCAACAGATGTTAGCTCAGGGCTGATCTTCCCCACAAAAAAAAATAAAATAAAATAAAAGAAAGAAAGAAAGAAAAAAAAAAAAAAGAAACAAGATTCAGTCCCTGCTCTCTAGTAGTTTAGAAGATACACTATTCCCCTTTGTGAATTCTCACCCCAGTAAAATGACTAGTAAACATACCGTGTTTTTGTTTTTCTGCGCCTTTGAGCAACTTTCCCCTGCCTGAAATATCCTCCCTCTTTCCTTTTCAAAAACCCATTTCAAAATCTACCTCTCTGACCCCTTGCCAAAGGCCTTCTAGTAACTCCCACTAGAAGGAGTTACTAGCACTTCAACACAGATACTTCTAACATTTACATGCCACGTCTTCCTAGCAAAGACACCTAAGTGTATTTCAAGAAAGAAGTGGTTAAAATTGTCAGAAGGGAGAACAAAGAGTATCTTAAACTATTCTGTATTCCCCACAGTGCCTAGCAGAGTGTGATGTACAAAGATTTGCAATCAGTAAAAAAAAAAACTTATAAACCTGTGAAATTTTATTGAAATGAAAGAGTGATAATAGATGTATAAATTAAAGGGCAATGGTATTTCTGCAATAGTATATCTCTAGTTGTGAAATAATTATTCTTGTTTATGTGGATGATACCACAGACATCAAAATTTGATAAAAATAAGCCTTAATTAGGCTTTGAGGAACTTTTACCCCAGGAGGTAGCTGTTCTGACCAGTAAACACATTATGACTAAAAATCAGTTCCCTAGTTTTAATTATACCAGACCAAATGATCTAATCAATTCTCTGAACCTGCACAGGGAAGAACCAGATGCTGAACAATGGTGACACCATCAAGACATAACAAGTATATTATGAAATCCACTCCAAAACAATCTGTTAGCCTTATTTTCACATTAATAATAAATATTTAGAAAAAAATAACTCAAGAACATTTCTTAATGATGATGGGCCAGTAGAGTCATCTTTGTAATCAGAACATTAAATAACTCTATGACAGAATAACTCAAAATCCAGGTGACATGTCATATCAACTCAAATATAGTCTTCTGGTTGCATTTAGTATTTAAAAATCCCATTTCTAATAGTTACTTCACTGACCTCCAACTTATCCTGTGCCATAAGCATATCCCTCTACAAACCTAATAATTTTTTCCACTTAATAACCAGTATTTTCAGTAAATATTATTTTATTTTACTATTTTCAATCCTTTCTTGTATGAATATTTGTTATGTGGTATATATGCCTTAAAATAGTAATGTGATGAGATGAGATTTTACTTTAATATTTAGAGGACAGCAAGGCAAACACGCTGTCCATCTGAAGAATACCAAATTCCCTGTGGTACTGTTTGTAAATATGTCCAAATTGGTGATGCTTATATCAGCAAAATATACATAATAGAGTGAATTATCTATATGACTGAAAAATGGGTGCTGTGATTTTTAAAAATCTGATTAATATAGTTATTATATATAATTATATAACATATTGAAAGCTTTCAATAAAATCATAGCAATACCTTCCATCAAAGTAAGCATTTTTTTTTAGCTTGATGAGTATTAGTGATCCTCTAGTCCAAATTCAATTTCTGAATTATAATAGGATTGAAATGATTCACCAAGGTCGCCTTATTGTTTAGCCTTTACTTTACTTCTGGACCACTAATCTTTATCCCATACTACAAAGCTGCCAAGGCTTCTAAATATAATTCATTAACTGCATCATTGATATGGTTGATGTGTAAAAAAGCCAACTCATATAAGATTCTGGTTAGTAACTTCTGGTTTTTATTTTACCACAAGAAAATAATTTTTTTATTAGCCATGTATAATAACTAATAGTGAAAATAATCAAATGGTAATATTAAATAGCAATAGCACAGTGATATTTTATTACATATTGAGAAATTGGACAAATTACTTTTGGGCTTTAATTTTTTTTATAATACTGATCCTGAAAAACATTCTAAAACTATCACCAAAGCTATCTACCTGCTATTTAAACAAAATATCCTAAAAGAAAAAGTGCAATATTGTTAAACATCATCAAATTAACTCATTGAGTCCTCTTTTAGAAGTTTAAGAAAGGCTAGGAGGTTTAAGAAAAAAAGAAAGAAAAGAATTTGTCTATAACTTAAGTAATTTACACTTTTATAAAATATGCCAAGTATCTGACCCCCAAAAGAAAAGCTACATACTTCATATTCAGGTCCAGCTTAAAGCTCTTCTTAAATCTAGAAAAGAAATTCAAGGAGTGTCCCCTTCTTATGTTTAAGGTAGACATTTTCCTTTAACAACCAGAGAGCTTTCAGAGCATAAATGTTATTCTCTCATTACAACAATAATGGGCTTAAATTCTCAGCCTATTTTAAGTACACAATTTTATCTGTGCAGTGTGTTTGCAATCACCGTAAACCTCTGTCTCAGGAGCTCTCTTTTTTGTATTAGAAAGTTTTCAATAGTATTGGCTTCTTTGAAGAGTCCATCTATCTCGTCAATATAAGATGCATCTACTGCTGCTCTCTCACTAATGGGGAAAAAAAATTTTAAGTTAAACTAAACAGTTATAACATCTAAACACACTACCATAATGATGTTCTTTATTATGCTAAACTTGTAAGCTATTTCATTTAAATGGCTTTGTACATCAGAAAGCTTCATTAATTTACATTCTTCACTAAAAGTTAAATTAGTCCCACAAATATTTTTGACTACCCAGTCTCCTGACACAGCAAAATGTGTATCTTATTCATTATAATTTTAATATTAAACTATATACATTATTTTAACAGCCACACAAACCATTATTCAAGTACAATGACTGCCCAGTAGTTAAAAAAACACCATATAAAACAATCTCAGGCCAAAAAAATATTTAAATTCAGCCTTCAAATATATATAGATAATATTTAAGTATTTCATAAATAGAAATATTTATTTTATCTTTAATATCACTCTATTGTTATCATTAACCTCACCATATGGTATTTTTCTCAAAGAGGTTTTTTCATAAAATTTTAAATGTTATATCACCTTATTAGAGATCAAAATACATAGAGCCTAGTATTAGCTCTGGTAGTAGCAAAACAAAGGATGTTTAGTGGAAAAGTTTGGGGTTATTCTTTGAAAATAACCAGCTAATCTATTACAAGAAACTGAGGTAGAATAAAAAATTCCAAAATTATAATTACTGGATAGGTTTTGCACCACTGAACTAAACTTCCCACTATGGATTTTCCAGAAGAAAACTTCTAAAGTCATGTACTGCAAAGCAACATTTCAGTCAACAATGGACCACATATACGACAATGGTCCCATAAGATTAGTACCATATAGCCTAGGTGTGTAATAGACTATACCATCTGGGTTTATGTAAGTACACTCTATGATGTTTGCACAACAAAATCGCCTAACAGTGCATTTCTCAGAACAATTCCTTGTCATTAAGCAACACATGCCTGTATTTCTAAGGTAAAGACTCAAGAGAATATACTATAAGTACTTGCCTTAGGATCTTTGCATATGTAGACAACATTAGGTTAATTTCCTTGCTCATATCTGTTAAAAAAAAATCACTGAGTAAGTTATGAACTATAACAAACCTCTGTATTATAAAATCAATGTATAGAAGTATAAGCATTTTATACATCACCATTCAAATCTTTCTCCAGGGCTTCATCTTTATAAAATAGTCCAGAGCTTTCAGAGGAAGAGGAATCTGACTTTCCAAGAGAGGACAGTTGTGGACTATCTGGCATTTGAGGCTATAGAAGAAAGTAAAAGAATAAGTAAACAGTCAACAAGATCCTTAGAACATATATTTTCTCTCAAAAAAAAAAAAAAGCAAAAACATCTTTCAGAAAAAAAGCAAACATGCTAGGAATTATATGCTCTTGTGTCCTAGTCATTCGAAATTTTACTATTAAGGAAACTTTTAGGCCCAACAAGCACCTGGTCAACATACTACATTTTATTTTTCTTTTACATTAGACCTTGAATATGGTATTAATCTCCTGATGGAGAATTTTCCTGTATCTTGAATCAGTAGATGTTTCCATAGCAATATAGCAAAACTTTCATTTAGACAATAGCCAAATGCTTGCAAAATTTTGCAAGATAACATAACCTTTAAGGGAGCAAATAATGTTCCAAATGCAAACAGATCAATTTATGGGGGTAGTAGCAAAGAAGGGCAGGATACAGTGCTCTCTTTGAAACTATCAGCAACTACGGTACCTAGGTGTTCTACTTATTACAGCAAAATAACTATTTAAGGTCCTATGTATCATGAAGGCATGAACCCACTTCTGTCTCTAGATCACAAATTACCACAAAGAAATCTCCCAACAGTTTCTTGGAGGCCTGTACTTGGTGAAAAGGCAGCTGGAGTCAACATAGTTCCTGCTGGGACAATCCCAGCTCTGGGAATATGAAAACATTAAATTCCATTTATAAATAGAACTTGCTTAAATGGAAGAAATTTGAGAAGTATATAAAATAAAAGGCTCCAGGGACATATAGATTACCTCCAACTCTCTTGTTCTCTTGCAATTTCTAGTATCAGGTTTTACAAGGTGACTTGCCATCATATTCCGGAGGCAAGAGCTGCAAAGTTTAGAGCAATGCCATATTTAGGTACAAACTCCATGCTAGACCTCTCTTGAACCCTTCCCTTTCTTTCCACTCCTACTGCCACTGTTAATTTAGGCTCTCCTTACCACTTACCTAAACTACTCAATTTCTCCCTTCTCTGTTTCATCCTACCAATAGCTGTTTGGGCAATCTTTCAAAACTCTGATTCCCATGTTCCCTTAACTTTTCAAAACTGTGATTACTGCATTCCCTTAACTCAAAAACCTTCCCCTGACTATTCACTGCTCCAGCATAAGTTCAAATTCCATGGTATGGCATCCAAAGTCCTCTATCACCTGGGGCCAGCCTATCATTCCCATGATTTTCATGTACGCCCTCCATACACAGTTAGCCAAACTAGTCTCTTTGGCACTTCTGCCTTGTTTCAGGATTCAAGATTCTGCTACCTTCACAAATGCTTAATGTTAAAATGGATCTTATAGTTCATCTAATTCAACGTCATTTTTTACAGACCTGAAAACGATGGCAGAGATAGTTCACCAAGATCAAACAAGTAAAATCGGGCCAGACTAGAACCAAGATCTCTCTTAGTCTGAGATTGGTTCCACTGTCCTATCTTAACTTCCTACAGCATCAAGTTTTACTTTTAAATTACTTTCCCATAAATTCTGAAGATAATTTCCCTAGGAGTCTGAAAGATTAAGTTTAAACTTAAAGAAAAAATGTTGAAGCCTAGAATAGTATAGTCTCTACATCTTAAGAGATGAGTGAGGAGCCCTGTCTAGACTCAGGTTTTCAATTTAGTTTGTCGTTTTTTAAGAAACTATGCTGACCTGAATAATTGTAATGAATCTGATTAGTCATATATAATATTTATATATGTAAGACAACAACAAAAAATAAAGATGTTTGTTTAGTAAATTCCATACAGTGCTTCAACATTCCTGTCAGTAACTTTCTTGTATATAAGTTTAAGTGCTATAACAGAAATATGTGGAAAATACTACACATGCACAGTAGCGCTCACTTTGCCTTGGGAAGTTCGAAAATGTTTCAGAGAAGCCAACGTGAGAGTTGTTCTCTTCTCCCCTCCCCTTTTTCTTTTTCCTTTTCCGCCTCTTCTCTCCCTCAAAGTAACAGAATGTGCACGTATGTCAAGTTAAAACTTTTATAACTAGGTAATTCTGTTTCTGTAAAAATAAATTCATTTCTTGTCATAATTTAGGGCCTCAGCTGAATCTAGCCCTGTACAAGAGGCTGGGCCTCCTCTTGTGACAAATACCATTCACAGCCACTGACCCCTGCTATGCAATCTAAAGCGTTGGTGACCTAGTCATTACCAAGAAGTACCCCTTCGCCTTATGCAACTTTTTCTTCTAGTCTTCTCTTTCTTCTCAACACCACCTCGGCCCCTCAGGCCATTTCACCTACATTTTTCCTCACTTCCGCCCGTCTCTCTTTCCTCCCCACTTGTGTTTCAGCCCCACTAGAGACCCTGAGAGCAAGTTTCTATCCTCTCACTGCCTTATTTTACCGACACTCATCCCCTCAGCCCCACCCCAAGATCAGTCTACTACACAGCGTCGAAGCCTTCCTCGCCGGCGAAAGCACGGGAATGAAGACGTCGGGCGCACGCGAGTGCGCAGACGCCAGGGGCAGCAGCGGGAGGCTCTCGGCGTTCCCAGAGGCCAGTGCGCGAATCACGTGACAGGCCGCGAGGCCTCTGGGAGCCTGGCCTGGAGCCCTCTGGCGCCGCCGCGGATAGGTAATTTTCTGCCGCGTATCTCCCGCTCTTTTCCTGGACTTGGAATCTCCGTGAAACAGAAAATGTCTCTCTGACTCCCAGCGTGTTTGGGGAAGAAGGGAAAAATCTGAGACTGGTCTCTCAAGAAAGAACAAGGAAGTATTGCCAAGGCAAGGCTGGGGTGTGTCCCCGCCTCTTGGCATCTCTGTAAAGGAACACAAAATAGTACGCCCACCACCACTTTTCAAGTAAAAGTTACATCATATTCCATATGGTTTATTTGAAGGAAAGGTTTTACTAGAGTTCCCCTGGCCTGCAAGCAAAACTTCTAGATCCAGAGCCCCCGTTCCTTCACCTCTTTTTCTTTGGTGCAACCAGACCTTCAGAATCACACCCTTTTAGAAAACCCCTTACTCGATGTGTCCGTAAGAGTTAATTGGCAGCTTTCAAAAAATATTTTGTAACATGCTTGGCTCACATACTTGAAGCTTAACCTCATTGGGTGCTTTAATGTGGCAACTTTGACCTGCCATTTCAAAGACAGACGTTCTAAACTAACGCCTAGTTTGTTGATGTAGAAGAAAGAAAAGCATATCACCTCATAAAACAAACGTCAATACCCCCCCCCCATAAATCCCAGGTGCATAATCTTACACCTTAGCAAATTATATTTAACATATTTTTTCCTTTTGGTTTATTTAAATGTTTGTTGTCATAAAGACTTGTAAGTATTGTGTGTATGTTTGTTTGTGAAAAAGCCAACTGTTTTAAGTAAGTTCCTAGAAAACAGGTACTCAGTTTATTTAACTTGGTTTGGTAGTATGGTAAAATATGTCACTTAATAAAACTAGACTAGATGATTATGGTGTAGTTATTGACAGTCTTTAAAGGATCCCAATTACTGTCTGAGGATTGATGGCCACCTGTGTTGAAATTTTCCTTATCTGTGGTAAAATGAGGGGAAAAGTAATGAGTTTTTCCTAAAGCCAATGCATTTACTTTAAAGGATCGCCCTTTGGGGGCCACCCGATGGCGCAGCGGTTTAGTTCGCGCTTGGCAGCCCAGGGTTCGCGAGTTCGGATCCTGGGCGCCCGCAGACGCACTGCCTGTCAGCTGTGCCGTGGCGGCGTCCCATATAAAGTGGAGGAAGATGGGCACGGATGTTAGCCCAGGGCCAGTCTTCCTCAGCAAAAAGGGGAGGATTGGCAACAGATGTTAGCTCAGGGCTGGTCTTCCCCACAAAAAAAAATAAAAAGCTCTTAAAGAAAAAGAAAAGGATTGTCCTTTATTCTATGTCCTTCCTAATCTTTTGGTATTAAAGTGTCCTTTCATGCAATAAAAATATAAAGAATGTTAGATTTTTAATGTCCTTATTTGGTAAAATATAAAGTTGTGCACTCAGTGTTTCTCTCTTCTTCATTGTTATCATTATTTTTGTTATTCTTCTTAATGGTCTGTTAAATCCAAAAGTCTGGGAAATACTGATCTAATTCCTCTCCCAGCCTTCACGTTGTATAATATCTAAACAAGTAGTTATCTAGTTCTTAAAATCTTTCCAGGAAAAATGGTTTCACCTAATAAATAAATGTTGACATCAGATTAAGAGAAACCATGGACATTTTATTTTATTTTTAAAATTTTATCTCCATTGTATAAGCTAAATAAGTAAAAATAAGTAAGAGGGTGTGGAGGGTTATAGTATCTAGTGCTTTAAAGTATTCAAAGGGCTGTCACCATCTCATTTAATCTTCACAAAAAACCCTGTGAAGTAGGCAGGACATGGAGACATTTGGGTTGCTCTACATCAAAGAAAAAAATGTTTGTCCCAAAACTAAGAAATGGGTAAATTATGCATTCTACAATTTATACGCTAGAGTAAAACAATTGGTGATAGGCCATTTAAAATTAATTTGTTTAGTGCTCTGCTTCTGATCACTGTTTGACTCCACTTCATGCTTTCATGTTAATTGACCCAACTGGACATTACAGTTGGAGGATGAAAACTTATTATTTCTATTTCAATTATGTGTGCATTCTTATCATATAGTTCTTAAATGTGTTGTTTTTTTTCTTCTGATAGTCACAGCACCAAGCAACTCCAAACATCCTGCCACAGACTTCCTTTGTAATCACTGCTGTGGACATGTTTTTATGACCACATGAAATGAAAACCCTATCTTGTTAAAAACAAAACAAAAAAACCCACAAGCTGCTTATGTAAGCAGTTTGTTTCCTTACTCTAGAACTCCTCTGTTTCCATACAGTCTCTGTACTGGCAAAAAAGCAAAAACAAAAAGTCACCTTGTTATTTCCCTTCCTAGCAAGATAATACAATTTAGCAACTGTTCAAGAGAAAATTGTCTAAGAAACTTTGTTTCTGCTAATTATTTTCAAGGCTTTCATATTTACACTCTGCTTTTTAAAAGCTACATTTTAGGTGCTATGATTGCATCATAGGAATTATTCTAATAGGGCTGATTATTCAGCACTGTTAGATAAGAAAAAAAGTTTTGTGCTGAAGTGTGAGTAGAAAGTCTCAAAATAGAGATTAATGTGAGAAAAGATTCTTCTCATTGACCGAGCAGGTGGTTTTTTTAAAGTGCTTAGATGTACTTCTCAAAGAGATACAAGCTTTGGAAGGCCCAGAACTCCAACTTTTACAGAAGAAATGATGTCATTAAAATAGTGATTTCACATTAAAAGAAATACCCATATTCTCTGACATTTTATTTCAAGTTCAATAGCCCCAGGAAAGAGCCCACGTTTGAAGGCGGGTCCAAGGCGTGCCAGAACAGTCTCCTCCCTCCGCCTTCTTCCTCCTTTCTCCCAAGTGCTTGGCTCCCTCTCTCCTCCCCAGACAGCGTTGGATTCGGACAAGCAGTGAGGAGTTCCGTTTTCCAATGCTTTCTGCATTCCTGGCTGCCTGCTTCGGCTGCTGAAGGGGCTGCCACCTTCTACCATTTACACAGCTTCAGGAAAAGAAAGGGACTTCATATCTTCCAGATCGCTTCCTCTCGTAGGAAACTATTGAGCACAGGTAAGAAATATCATTCATCTTTATTTGGAAACCTGGGCATGGCGATTAGTGGTAAATAACCTAGAAAAGCGATTGAAAGGAATCTAAGTCCTTTGCATCGCTGTGATGGGCAGTCAGTAACAACATAAGGAACATGGCAAAGTCAGAGTAGAAACTTTTTTCTCTTTTAGTCAACACTGGAGAGTATCACTTTAGAGCAAATGTCCTCAAACTTTTTGATCTCGTGACCTCTTTACACTCCTAAAACTTATTGAGGACCCAGAAGAATTTTTGTTTCTCTAGGTTATTTACTGTTTTACTTTCATCTACTGTATGAGAAATTAAAATTGAGAATTTAAAAAGTAGTGACCTATTAATTTATTTTAAAATAACAATAAGCATATCACATGTTAGCATAAATAACATTTGTAATTATAGATCACTATATATTCCAAAATAATCTACTGTGAAGAGTGACATTGTTTTTCATTTTTACAAATCTCTTTAATGTCTGGCTTAATAAAAGACAGCTGCATTCTCATCTGCTTCTGCATTCAGTCTACGCAATATCACACAGAATGTAGCCTCTGGTAAACTACTGTACACTCGTGAGAGAATGAGAGTGAAAAAGACAAATTACCTCTTAGAATTATTATATTAATAGCTTTGATGTCATGAACCCCCTGAGAATCACTGCTTTAGAATGATAAAATAAATAAGTTTCTCTTTAAAGGCAGCCTCAATTCTCTTTAAAGGGAGAATCAATTATTTTAAAAGCAAACCAAATATTTGGCAAAGGTTGATAATCTTGATGAAATCTGCATCAGCACCCTTAGGCTGGGCTACAGTTGGATAATATTATAGCATTCCCCAGGAGAATTTTATTTCACAACAAGCAAAGGGCTGAATAAATATCTCTATTTTGAAGTATGAATAACAAAAATTAGGACCCACTTAAACTCCTCTTCTTTTTGCCTATATCCAGCTATTTCAAGTTCTATTAAATCTTCTTTCAAAATATCTTTTTAAATCTGGCTTGTTTATACACAAGCCACGTGAATATTATGAATTCTTAGAAGAATTCCTACATGAATTCTTAGGTAGGCTTAGTTTCATAGCCTGTCTCTAATCTTTTTAATAATGTACTTGCCAGCTCAGTAACCAGCTTCTCTTATTGCCTGTGAGATTAAATTCAAATTATGCTATGTGAATTCCAAAGCCCTCCATAATCTAACCCCACCCTACCTTGTGTTCACTGCAGGACAGCAGGATTGTTCCACTACAGTCAAAAAATGGCTCCATTCAGTCCACTCCCCACCACATTGTTTTAATTATCACATAAATGCTTTTCCATGCCCTTCTCCATCTATACAAATCTTAAGCATTTTTTAAGATTAAATTCAATTCTCCTTTTCACACAAGGCCATTCCAACTACATCAGTTCCATTTTGGCTTTTTGCTTTGAGTCTGTATTTAGCAGTTGATTATATATACCTTTTATCATTAACTATTTACCTAAATTTTTACCTAAGTCTTCTTCCACCCCTACCTCCACCATGCCCACATATATAGCTTCATAAGATGGCAAAATTTTCAAGGACAAAATGGTTTATGGAACTGAAAAGTTAGGTTTTGATCTTGTTGCTATCAAGATGACTACCTACCTCATTTTAGGGAATTAGTTAGGTAATATGCTTCCTCATTTCATCACATACCTAGTCTACAGAATTGAAATTCCATAGCAAGGATAAACATAATCATACTTGCTTTTCAAGTTCAAGGCATTTTTACTTATAATCTAATAGTATGTTTTTAAACTCCTAGTGGCTTAACAATGCTGTCTATATAATAATTATTCAATCAATATGTGTTGTTTTAGAATTATGAGGAAGTGGTTACTAGGGCATTTGCCACATATAAATGGTTCTCTCCTAGCAGCCTTAACTAGACTCTAGAATTATGGAATGCTGAAGCTGGAAAAGACCTTAAAGATTGACCATTCAGTTCATTCCTTGTCCAAATGTGGACACTGAGACCCTCAGAATTAAACAAGTTGCCCCAGACAAGATTGGAACGCATGTGGCCTAATTTCCATCATGACTTTCTACCATCCACTACCCTCTGGCTACTTTCCAAGGCTTGTATAACTAAAACTTTTTTTTGTTTCAAAGAACCAGTTGTCACTGCATACTCCTGGGAGGATCTTTCTGAGGTGGTTTATAACTCATTTAAAGAAAAAGTCAATAATCTGATAATCTTAGATGAAATACTCAAAACATTTGTATCCAATGGGAACTATAATTTTCATGGATAAGAGTTAAGAAAGCAAAGGAACACAGATGAGAAAGGAAAAGAGGAAAATCGGGGGGAGGAGGAAAATAGGGGCACACTTATAATCATAGATGTTTTGAAATCTAATAAAAAGAATGGTAAGAAAATAAAGAATTCAAAATAAACACATGAAATAAAAAAGAAACTACTAGGGGAAAAAAGAAGAGGAAGAATATTAGAGAAATTATTCTATTTTTTAAAATCTATTTTCAGACTTCTCTCATTTTCTTTCTCTTTCTCATTGCCTTTCAGATGGAGTGAAAGTTTTAAGCCAAAAAAAACATTCTCCCAGTCCCTTTACTCACTGTTGTTGTGGCGACAAGGTTTATTGGAACAAACATTTATTCATTTAACATTTATTGAGCTCCTACTATGTATGAGCTCTTTCCAGGTGTTGAAGATTCAAAAAAAAAAGACAACTCATTGTCTTAAAGAAAGTCAGATTGAAGCTAGGCAGATCTATTTGTAATTTAAAAAATTTTAATTCAGTGTAGTAAGAGCTATTTCAGAAGCGTGAAGGCAGGAAGTGGGGGGAAGGCACTGAGGAGAGAATGATTAGCTAGGAATGGAAAAGTCAGGGAAGTTTTCCTAGAGGAGATGTTTGAGCTGGGACTTAAAGGATGAAGGATGAAGAAGGACTTGGCAGGCAAGAAAAAAACAGAAGTTCCAGCCTGGCAGGGGAAATAACTTTGGCAACAATATGGAGTGGGGGAAGAGTCTGGAAGCAAGAAAACTAAGTAAAGGAGAATATTAAAATAGAAGATATCGGAAGTGATAATGGCTTGATTTAAAAAGGGGCTGGTGGAGATGGAGAGGAGATAGGAAATTCTAGAGACATTTCTGAGTTCTAATGTATAGTATTTATGAGACAGAGGGAAGGTTAGAAAAAGGAGTCAAGAAGGACTCCCAAGTTTCAGTTTGGGACAGATTATTTGGACATGTTTTGAAAAGTAATTCGTTATCATATAGTACAGTCAGAACTGTGGATCTGGAGCCAGAAATTGAAATTTGCAAGTTATACATCCCCCAATAACTATCACCCTCTCTCTTCACTTCCTAAAAGAATAGTTTGTTTTCACTGTCTTTACTTTTTTCCCATCCCATTCTGTCCTAGATCTTTGTTAACCTGCCTTTTGCTACCTCCACTTGCCCCAAACTGTTCTGCTGATACCAAAACTTCCTAATTGCCAAATTCAGGGAACAAGTTTAAGCTTGTATCTAAATTATGGGCTCTGCAGCTTCTGATTTCAAGCAGCTCCTCCTTGAAGCTCCTTCCTCCCTTGACTTCTGTGACACTTCGTTCTTAGATTTGCAAAACTGAACTAATTATTTTCCACTCAAGCCTGCCTTTCATTCTCTTTTTTCTTAATGAGGTAATCACTCAACAAATTGCCTAAGCCAAAAACTTTGAAGTCATCCACAGTTCCTCCTTCTTCATTTGACCCACAACCAGCTAAAAAATTTCTGCTGTTTAATCCCTCTTGAATCCATCCTGTCCCTTATACCTTATAGCTTCATCAACTCTTACCTTAACTGTTAAAATTGCTTCTGAGGTTGTTTTCTGGCCTGTGTCCAGTCTTGCCCCATCAAACTCATTCTCTACACTGCTGCCAGAGTGAGCTTTTTAAAACATAAATTTGACCATATCTTTCTCCTACTTAAAGTAAATCAATATTTTTTCAGAAAAAAGATTCAAACTCTTTAGCCTACTTAAATAGGCCTTTATAATCTGACTCTCCTTTACAAGCTTTTGTCATACTGAACTACATTGCAAGTTATGTTTCAGGTGAATTGAATTAGGCAGAGTCAAACAAATGCAATATAATATAAAAGTAAGAGTCTTGGGGCTGGCCCGGTGGCATACCGGTTAAGTTCGTGCACTCTGCTTCAGCGGCCCAGGATTTCGCGGGTTCGGATCCCGGGCGCAGACAGATGCACCATTTGTTAGGCCATGCTGTGGCGGCGTCCCATATAAAGTAGAGGAAGGTGGGCATGGATGTTAGCCCAGGACCAGTCTTCCTCAGGAAAAAAGAGGAGGATTGGTAACGGATGTTAGCTCAGGGCTAGTCTTCCTCACAAAATAAATAAATAAAATGAAAATAATAGTCTCGTTCTATGGGCAAAATGGAAATGTGAACTCCTCCAAATTAAATAGTTTATCTAGAATGACAATTTCAAAGCTGGTAGGCCAAGTGAGTTGCGAACTATTAACACTCTTGCCACATAGAAGAATTATCTGCTTCCATGTCAGTATCATGTAAGCTAGGCTATTCTTTAAATATCTCAGAATTTCTTGAGACATACAGGTTATTGTTGTGCTGTTATTTTTTTAACATTCACTACTGTTATAATTTAAAGTATTTTTATATCTGATAACAGTGTTATCACAGTGCTAAGGAGATTATTACTGTTTGTGCTGTATTACTTGTACCTTCAAATAAATAAGTTGGGAAAAAAGTTAGATGCAAGAAAACAATAGTAAAAAGGCCAAGTACCACCATGATAGGCCATGTGGAGAGAGCCCTCTGCAAAACATTAGTAATAATGCTGAGAAAGTTGAAAAACAGAAAGAAATAAAGAATAACTTTGGTTGTTGTAGATTTATGTACCCCAAGGATATTTCCTCACATACTTTTATATTTATTCCCAAGGAAAAGTTAATCTTGAATTATGTGAGATCTTCAGAAATGCATTCTTCCTGTTAAATGTAACTGCATTTGCATTAATTACAGTAAAAATGATGAGGCTCCAAACAAGCCATGTTCTCTCAGGCTCCCTGCTTCCTGGCTTTTGCCCACATTGCTCCCTCTTTGTGGAATGCTCTTCCCCTGGCCTTGAAAATGCCTGCCTATCTTTCAAGACAGCATCTCTGCCTCAATCATCATTTCCTCTAAGAAGCCTTCTTCAACACCACCAGGCAGAGAGAGATGATCTGTAAATCCAGCTCTTACAGCACTCATTATACTATTTTGTAATTGTTTATATATATATATGTCTCTCCCACTAGACTCTGAGTAATTGAAGGGTAGGAACAAAGTCTTAATCATGTGTGTTTTGTCAGCTTTCTAGCACCATGCCTGATACATGGTGGATGCTCAATAATTAATTGATGAATGAATTCAAATATTGTGTAGTAGTAGTATTTCTTAAGGTAAATGTGTCCTCTAAATCCATGCACTCATTAACTAACTAAATACTTACTGTAGTAAACACTAGTAATTTCTTCAGTTCCTGCACATACTACTTAGTACTTTTCAGGTAAATTACTTTCAAAATATATATATTAAATATTTAATACACAGTATTAAAGTTTTTGGAGAAGACCACCCTAGCCATTATTTCACCAATTTATATTTATATATATACACACACACATATATATAACATATCTACATAAATTTAAAAACTATCCACATTTGCATTTGTGTAAGGAACTGAACCTAGATAAAAATTTTAAATAGCCACCAACTAACAAGTATTTGGGGTTAGCTTAATTTGGGTTAAGTTTTTTCAACTGGGTTTTAATTTCCTGCTTCCTCTACCATCGTTTGGCCTCAGCAGACTATACTAGAAAAAATTTGAATCAGTTCTCTACCTATGAGACTTATAAATACCCCCATATATACCAGTGACAACTGTGACCCAACCACCTTCCTTAGAGCCCCAACCATAACTGCTCTCAGGGACCCAAGGTACTGCTGAACCCTAGAGTAGGGCTTCTTAATCATTTCTGTGGTATGGACCCCCAAGGGCGGTCTGGTGAAGTCTGTGGACCCCTTCTCAGAATAATATTTTTACATGCATAAGATTAAATACTTAGGATTATAAAAGAAACCCATTATATTAAAATAGAGCTGTCAAAAAAATTTTTTTAACAAATTGTGATATAGTATATATGTGCTTCTTTATTAACAGTAAATAACAAGATCTACTGGTGGGACTAATTACTTCCATATATTTCAAAGTAGTAATAAGTTTAAACCATATTTCAAGATCTCTGCAGCAATTATAACACAATAGGAAATATATATTTCTATCAGTGACAGTTACAGGTACTGCTAATAATACTGTGGTTTGTTTCTGATCCCATAATGGAAGGAACTGCTAAATTTCAGTTAAAAGTTGGTGAAAATAACTATGTGATTTTTTTCTCATCCAAATTCACAAATTTCCCAGATTTAGAACCCCTGCTCCGTAGACAAAGGTCTGGAAGGATACACACCATATTGGAGTGGGGTGGGGTGAGGTGGGGTAGGGTGGGGCAGAGGAGAAGAGCAAAAAGAAGAATTTGTAACATTTTCAAATCCTATGGACTTTTTTTTTTTTTTTTACAGAAAGATTGTATTTATGTATTACTTGTGTAAAAAGCATAGTATAATCCAGACTCCAGATCAAAAGCTGCTGTTGCTCAGGGGGAAGAGGGCCATCAGATGCAGAAGCCCTTCACCCTCCTCCCACCCTGCCCCCACTCCCAGACAGAAACACCATTTTTCTCATTGCCTCACCTTTAGCACTTTGACAATGAAGTCACAAACCCTCAATCTCTCGTGCATAGGAACCCACTGGTTGTAAAACAGAGAAAGAACCAGTCCCTAGTTAAATGACAGGATTAGGTGTGTTTCTGGCATTCTATATTTATATTGATAATATATTTATCTTTCCCCCAAAATACTAGGATAATAATTCAGTTTAATAGTGGGCCATTTATCCACCCTTTATAACACTGTTTAATGAGAAAATGCTTTCTAGATTCCAAGTATCTGATGGTTTGCAAGAGAACATTTGAACTTGTGTTTTCATAAACTGAAGACTTTCAGCATTTATTAAATGTCCAGAGTTTTCATCAGCATACTGAGTGGTAAAATGTCTTCTGAGTTTGGAGATAGTACATGGCTGTAAGTAGTAAAAGATTCCTTTTGTGTGAAAGGAACAATCACTACCTTTTAACAGATGTCTCTTTGCTTTCATTAAGAATAAAGATGGCTGCTGAACCAGTAGAAGACAATTGCATCAGCTTTGTGGAAATGAAATTTATTGACAATACACTTTACTTTGTAGGTAAGTCTAAAGCAACAGGCCAAATACAGGGTTCAGATAAATATATTCAACTAGAAAAGATGTGGGGTAAACTATTAAGTGACTCCTTTTTGTCACCAAATTCCATTGTAATACTATTGACACTCTTCTCTGGGAAAAAAAAATATTGGGCTTCTAATTAACCATAAAATGCCCAAGGTCCCAGCACCTTGTCCCACATGTCCTGACACTTTAAGTAGCCCACTCACAAGGTAGCTGCAGGTTCACATCATGAAAATCCCATGAAATTGGGTACATTAGGGGAATACAATTGCCCAAATCAAATAGGCAGATTATATAAGAGATACCTTAAGTCTAGAGTTCTGTGAGTGAGTTATACCATTTAATGTAAATATATATGACAAATAAAAACACATTCTTTTTTTTTTTTTTTTTTTTGCTGAGGAAGATTAGCCCTGAGCTAACATCTGTGCAGTCTTCCTTTACTATGTATGTGGGTCACTGTCACAGTATGGATGACAAATGGTGTAGGTCTGCCCCCAGGATCCAAACCCACGAACCCAGGCCGCTGAAGCAAAGTGCACCACTATGCCACAGGGCCAGCCCCTAAAAGCACATTCTTATGATTAATCTTCCATGGGCAGTTTGGGTTCATTTGAAAACTTCATAGAAAGTTATTAGGTGGCTTTCCACTGAAGCAATAAATTTAAGTGTAAAATCTATCACTTCATAAAATTTCTCTTCAGCTACAAATTTAAATTTATAAACCCTGAATTTAGGTTTTATATCTAACTTACCTGAGAACACACTAGTCTAATGGGCTTCATTTTATGGGACCTTTTAGATGATTATATAATATTTCCAATGGAGGCCAACAAAGGCCATCACTAGTAAGTTAGGGTTTAAATAATGGGGAGTGGCAGAGAAGAGTAATAAAAGGATAGGGTGAGAGGAGATTCTGAGTTCAAATATAGAATTTAACATATTTTGTTTCTCTTTTTTCCCCTTTAGCTGAAAATGATGGTAAAGTATAAATTTATTTCTCTTTCTTTGCAAAATAAGGAGCTACTTGAGTAAGCATCTCACAGACACATCCATATCACCATTCACAGCTGAGAGAAACTGGTACCAATCTATCTGAGAAGCTAATCTTCTTTCAAAGGAATATGGACTCAATAGCACAGCCTTGAAATAAAGATGACCATAAGGGATACAAAGAAGAATCTCTAAAATATATGCTTCTCTACACCTTAGGAAATTCTCTAGCTCTTAGAATCTACAAAATAGACCTTGCCTGTTACATAGATCCTGAGATTAGCAGGAAGTCATGGATTCCCTAGAGTGCACAGGAAAAGAGGATTGAAGCATGAGAATTGTTGTCCAAATCAAGAACTCTTCCTTCTTCAACCTTCTCTTTCAGAAATGCTTTGGGAATATGCTTGGAAAACTACCAGGAGGAAGAGAATTTTGAAAGTAGAGGAGATGGAAAAGGGTAGAGCAAGAAAAACTATGAGGTTGAGTCATTAAGTCTTCTTAAGAAGCGGATGTACCCAGCCCTTGTTCTTATGGCATTCAGGGAGGATCATACCCATATATAGCCTGTGGTCTCTAATAGACCCCCAGATTATTAAAGTCATTGGTTTCTCATACTTTTCCTTGAAAATAGCACTTTCCCCATTCTTAAGGTGATCCTTACTGGACTAGAAATAGAAAACAGCAACTTTTAAAAAATATTATTCCTTCATATTTTTTTCCCCCCAGCTTCATTGAGATATAACTTCTCATGTTTCTTTTTTTTTGGCTGAGGAAGATTTGCCCTGAGCTAACATCCATTCCAATCCTCCTCATTTTTTGCTTGAGGAAGGTTAGCCCTGAGCTAACATCTGTGCCAATCTTGCTCTATTTTTTTGTATGTGGGACACTGCCACAGCATGGCTGGTGAGTGGAGTAGGGATCCAAACCCACGAACCCAGGCCACTGAAGCGGAGTGCGCAGAACTTGAACCACTGGGCCGGGGCACCAGGCCTTCCTCATGTTTCTTAAAGATCGCCCTACTCTCCATTTATTTAATTCAATAAATATTGTCATCTGTATCTCAGGCACTATTTTGGGCACTAGGATACAATTGTGAGCAAAACACAGTTCCTATGGGGAGAAGCAGGCATATAAGGAAGGCAAATAGAATATGGTATGTTAAGTGTTACAAAGGCACAAGGTGCTATGGGAGTGCATAGAAGGGGCATCTAATTCAGTTCAGTAGATTCTGGGAAGGCACTTTGAAGGAGGGACAGATTTGAAGAGTGAATAGGATTTAGCTAAGAGAAGGTATTCTGGGCAGAGAGAAGACCATGTGCAAAAGCCAAGATATGAAAGAAAGCATGGCATGTATAAGAAATTAAGAGTAATTCGGAATGGGAGTAGAGTGGGAATAGAAGAATGATGAGAGAAGAATGATAAATAGGGTGCAGATCATGAAGTTTCTCTTATTCCAAGATATAGAATTTGGATCTTATCTTTGGGGTTATGGGTAGTTATTAAGCACAATATGTATGATCTAGGATACAGATTAGTTTGCTGTAATAAAGAGATCCAAAAATATAGTAACTGAATAAGATAGAATATATTTCTCTCAAATACGAGTCCAAGTAGGTAGTCCATGATTAGTACGGCTGGATGTAGCCTGATGATGTTGGGATCTCAAGTTTCTTCTGTCTTGTTATTCCATCATCCCCTACTTGTTGAACCATTCACATACTGTACTTGAAAACTATCATCATAGTTCCTGAGTCCATATCCCAGCTAGCAAGAAAAGTTTCAAACTAAGAGGAAGACAGGCCCATTCCTTTTAAAGGCTCTACTTGGAAGTTGTACACATCAATTCCACTCATATTCCATTGACTAGAATTTAATCATGTGGCCATACCAACTACAAGGAAATCTGGAAAATAGAATCTTTATTCTGGGTGGCCATGTGCCTTATTAAAATTCAGAGATAACATGATCATATCTCTGAATTTTAACTTTAATTATAATAGAATTTTAATTCTTTCTGGCTTCAGTATAAAGAATTGATGTGGGGACAAAAAAATAGGGGGATCCCAATTAAGAGGCTATTATTGTAGTCCCTATAAGAAATGATGGTGACATGAATTAAGGTAGGGACAATGGGGTACCGATGAAGATCTGTGAATAGATTTAAGAAATACTTGGAAGAATCAACAGGACATGGTTTGGGGTTGGATTTGAAAGGGGGTGGAGAGAAAGACAGAAAAGATGATGCCTGTGTTTTTTCACCTATGCACTTTGTACCATTCAGTGAAATAGGAAACACAAGAGGAAGAGCACGGTAAAGGAATACCCAGGGCAAAGAGAAATATAGATGATAAATTTAGTTTTGGATCTTGTCTGTGGGACATCTGGTGGACATGTCCAGGAGATTCTTGGACATAATGGTTCTGAGCTCAGGATGAAAATTTGGGCTGGTGATATAGATGTAGGAGGCTTATGCATAGAAATGGCATCTGAAGCTATAGGAATAAAAAGACAAATGAGAGGAAATGTGTAGCATGAAAAAGTAAAAGTCAAGGACTAAAGGATGCAGTAAAAATAAATAAAGCATGCAATAGAAAGAGAAGCTAATAAAGAACAGAGCAGAGTAACCACAGCGGGAGAAGAAAAACCAAGAGAATGCCACAGAATCCCAGAAGAGCATTTCAAGATGGAGGTAATAGGCACTGTGTTGAATTTTGCAGCCTTGAAAATCAAAAACCAGAAAGCATCTATTACATTTAGCAACAGGGAGTTTCATGATCTCAGTGAAAGCAGTTTGATGGAGAAATGGAGGCAGAGGCAGACTGCAATGAGTGGAATAGTAAATGGAAAGTAAGGAAATGATACAGACAATTCTTGCCAGAAGCTTGGCTATTAAAAGGAGGAGAGAAACAAGGCTAGCTACAGAGTAGGATATGGTTGACGGAGGATTTTTAAATCTCAAAATGAAAAGAGCTTTATGTTATTCTGATTATAAAAATAATGTGTTTATTATAAATAATTCAGGCAATGAAGATAAGAACTTCTTACAGAAGAAAAATATTCTTTCTTATAGGAGAATATAGATATATAGAATATTCTTATAGAAGAATATAGGACTATAGAAGAATATAGAACTATTCTTATAGAAGAATATAGATATATAGAATATTCTTATAAGAATATAACATAGAAATTTATATAGAATATAAAAATATTCTTTCCTATAGAAGAATATTTATTCTTTGTATAGGAGAAAAATAAAAACATGAAAATAACCCAGAAATCATCATTGCTATCATTTTGGTGTAGTATTTCTGTGCTTCTTTCAATATATATATTATACTACACCTAAGCTTCTTTTTCTAGTTTAATACACATGGACATCTTTCCAGGGCAGTGAATAATTACAGTTATATTAAATTCATGATATTCCATAGTAACGGCTTATCAAAATTTATTTGATCAATCCCCAATTAATGGACATTTAAATTGTTTCCAGTTTGTTGTTATTGCTAACAGTGCTCCTATAAACATTCTTGCAGAGAAATATTTACACATTTGTCTGATTGTTTCTTTAGGATAAAATCCTGGAAATAGAATTGCTGGGTTGATAGAAGAGAGGGAATGATTGGTAAAGTACAGTTTTGGTAGAAGGTTCTTGTAGAACACAAATGGGATTAGCCTTAGATACCAGAAGGGGCACCTTTCCACATTTTCCTATGGGACAGGAGAGAGAGAGGAAATAACTGGTGGTGCCACGGTTAAGTCTGTAAGTGGAGTAGCGGGAAATCATTTGCTGAAAGTGAAAGCAGAGGTGATGATGTAGAGATCCAGAGAAGAGTGACAAAGGTTTGAAATTACAGCTATGGACTATGGAAAAGGGTGCTGAACTGTAAAAGAAAAGAAGGCTTGACAATTGATGTGTTTGTAATGGCACCAATTTGCACATTTGTATCATTGTTTACCAGCAGCACTCAGCAGTCAGGTTTGGAGTTTTGTAGAAGAAAGACAAATGAGTTCGGGATTTAAGATGCTGGCAAAAGGGTAGATAAAATAGTGAACATGAGGTCCAGGCTGCATAGAGAAGGAAGGGAAGACAGGAAGAGGTTAGATAGAGAGGAGATGCGAGAGTCAGGAGGGCTCAATGAAGTGGAAGAAAAGTATAAAAAAACTAAAAAGATAGGAGATTGTGGTAAGAAAATAGGATATTTGAATTTAAGATTTCGGAGGTAGAGTAGTTCTGAGTGATAACAAGAAACAGGGTGTGCCCTTGAAAGTGGGTTAAAAAACACCGTGCAACTTTATTTTAGCTGCTTCTGTAACAGATTGTGATTAAAAATTATTGAAAACTGAAATGTATAGTATGTCTATTTGTAAATTTAGGAAAAAAACATTTTTTAATGAGATTTATTGTGCATTGTAGAAAACCTGGAATCAGATTACTTTGGCAAGCTTGAACCTAAACTCTCAATCATACGAAATTTGAACGACCAAGTTCTCTTCATTAACCAGGGAAATCAACCTGTGTTTGAGGATATGCCTGATTCTGACTGTACAGGTATTTTTTAATATGTATTTGCAAGTGTAGAAATGACAAACTACTTCTCATTCCATTTTACTGCCTACATTTTTCTATGATAGACCTAGCCCTCAGATGAAGTTATAGGAGTAGTAATAATTTCACTTACAAGAAACTTTATAGGGCACCCATATTTTTTTAGTTGGGGTGAAAAACTGATACCATGAAGATGTTGCTAGAGGTCATACCACTCTGAGCCTACATTTGGATCACCAATTCCTTCACTGTAATTAATTGCATTAACCATATAAGAGCTCTATAGAGTTGGATCCTTAATACCTGCTGGTTATAGCTGAACTTGCTGATAGCATTTTCAAAACTCAAAATTAAAAATAAATACACAAACATTTCAAATAAGTCCACAAGAAATTTAGAGTGCCTTAGAAAATGAATGTTTACTGTGCCTTCCAATGTATGAATTCCAAATATTAGAGTTTAAGCAGAGTTGAAACAGTGAATGTGCACTCCAAAAAAATACTGAATTTTTACCTTAACGGGTGGACTTTTAATATTCTATTTAGCATTTAAAAGTTAAAGAAAATCTTTTAGAATTCAGAATATCTCTAAAACACTCAAAAAGTTGCTGCATTTGTGTTGTAATACACATTTGAATGTGTTTTAAAGAAGGTCTGAGCAGCTATGTACAGTTTCCTTCTGCTAAATGGCTGAATCTCAGAGTGTGGGATCGGTAATGGGTCTATTAAGGTTTATCCTTTGGCTAATTTCCATAAATATTGACTTGCAAAAATTCTTCTAACTAGAGTTCTCATTTGTTAACGTTTATTTCAGATAATGCACCCCAGACCATATTTATCATATATATGTATAAAGACAGCCTCACTAGGGGTCTGGCAGTAACCATCTCTGTGAAGTGTCAGAAAATGTCTACTCTCTCCTGTATGAACAAAATTATTTCTTTTAAGGTAAGGCTGAGTCTTAATTTGTTCTAGTCATATTTATGTGCAAAATTAGAAAACTCAAATATTCTCAGTCCAGCCTTTTGTCTAGAACAAGAATAGCAAGAAGCAGAGAACCGTTGAAAAGGATAGTTACTAAAAATTGTCAAACACTTTAACCTATTGTAGTAACATCATGGTTTTTCTGAGCCTGCCATAGGGAAGGAGGGGCACAATACCTGGGTCTTCTGAATAATCAATCTGTAGATAAACAATAATATAAAGTGCATATGTGAATTATCATGTTTATTTAAGAATTGCATATGACTTTCCAGAATAAGTCTTGCTACACAGGATGAAGCTAATTTTCCTGTAAACCTTCTACTTTGTAAATTATGATGATGATATTTTAATCCCTAATTGTTTTGTTCCTGTTTCTTAGCCTAAGTCTTGGCTACATCCTTCAGCTTTCAGTTGATGTATGTTATTTTTAATATTAATCTAAGTGAATAAAATTAACAAGATCAGGTGTAAAAGCAAAGGTATAATGTATCTCAAAGCCAGGTATCAATTATTTCTGGCCACTGCTTTTTTTTCTGTATTCTCCATTGTTATTTTAGTCTATTTTCTCCATTATTATTAGATAAACGGCCATTAACTATAGCTACAGATTGACCCAGAAAACTTTCCTCCCAATGAGAGCAGCCAGGAGATGCTACCAAACTGACAGTGTTTCAAAGGTGAATCCCATGTCATGAAGATTTTCTGAGTGGGGATTTGCCAATAAAGAACTTCTGTCAAGATGGCACGATTCCCACTGAAAGTTAGAGTATGACCTTAGTGCACATGCCAAAGGACAACTTGGGGGGGAGGAAAAAGCCACTCTAAAATTTAATCCAAGTAAAATCTGTGTATGCAACAAATACAGCCCCCAAACAAATCCCTTAGCCATCCTCTTCCAACTAGAGTGCCACCCCATCAGGTGGCAATTTGGAGTCCCCACTTTCTGATCTGACAGGCAGGAAGTTTAGTTATCATAATGGCTTTAGAGGCCTGGGGGTGTAGGGCAGGGTTGAGAGGATTAAGCATGTTATTACTTAGTAACAAAATCAGAAGGGAAGGAGGGAGATGGCCAAGCTCAAGCCATGTGGAGTAGAGGAAAATTAATTCCGCTGTAGAAGCAGATTCAGAAACTGGGATAAGCCTGATCTGTAAGTGAATTCTTACTGAGAGGGACTGGGGAGATTGTTAAGAAGATGGAAATAGGGGGCCGCCCGGTGGCGCAGCGGTTTAGTCCGCGCTTGGCAGCCCGGGGTTCACAGGTTCGGATCCCGGGCGCCCGCCGACGCACTGCTTGTCAGCCACGCCGTGGCGGCGTCCCATATAAAGTAGAGGAAGATGGGCACAGATGTTAGCCCAGAGCCGGTCTTCCTCAGCAAAAAGAGGAGGATTGGTGACAGATGTTAGCTCAGGGCTGGTCTTCCTCACACACACACAAAAAAGATGGAAATAATGCTTGGCATATAGTAGGAACTGGGGCAAATCCAGGTTTAGGGGAGGCTGAAGCTTATACAATTTGGGCAGCCCTTTTAAAGAAAGAGCATATAAAATAACTGAAGGCATAAAGTTGACGATTTATTTAGAATAAGAAAAGAAGGGGCCTTAGAAGAGACCTGTGCAAGTGAGGGGCTCTGACATTAAGCTTCATAGCAAATCTGCTTCTGGAAGGAACTCAGAATTAGTTTGGAGGGAGGGAGGAGGAGAAGAAGGAAGGAAGTGAGGGATGGAGGAAGAAAGGGAGGAAGAAGTAGACTAGGATCATTTAGCTTGTGCTCTTTAATCCCTTTTCCCCCTACTAATAAGGATCTTAGTGGTGATTATAAATACAGACTAAGTTCTAGATAATAAGACAGAACTAGCTGCCATTATATATATGCTCACCTTTCTGTATTGGTTACTAGTTATAAAGTCCTAGTGCTTATGGTTACCCCTGTTTTTCTTTGGGCGAGAACCTTCACGACACCAAGAGGGATTTGCTTCAAGAGGCTACTATCAGTGTCTTTTTCTTGTATATACATCCAGGCTTGGTCAGGATTCTCTCAAACTTGCTCATGTACTTGGGAGAGGGCCAAAAGAACAGATGTTAGGTCAAGCTTAACTTTCCCTAGGTTCAGATTCAACCCCTCCTGTTGTAAAGAATCCCTTAGACCCTGGAACACTCAAGTTTCACCAGGTAGGGCTTTCCAATTTGGGGGTTCCACAGGGTCACTGGGATTGTTTCCACATCCATTTGTGTGTATGACGGGATGAATAGTCCATACCAAAACCAAGGAAAGCTACTGCTCTAGGATTTCCTTGTGTCTGTTCTGAAATGTGACATGAAACTATGATTAGAGATCGCCTTTTCTACCTCTCCACACCCCACCTTCAACTATAACTTTCCATGCTAGGTTTGAACTAACAGGCTCATCTCCCTTTAGTATTTCTAGAGATTTTGAAGTATTGGCTAAGGATTATTTCTCACTTATATATTAGACTTCAGCTTAGTCGCAAATTGGCTCCCCCAGCTTGGGGTCTCTTCCTAAATTCTCGTATACTGTAGACAGCTGCAGAAGTACATGCCAGTAGGGGAACTAGTTTATATTGTCATCAATTCAGGACTCACACTTGTCGATAAAGGACAAAGGTCAAGAGTTATGACTATAAATTCCATAATTGATTGAGAAATTTGGAGGTACCCCCCCCCAAATTCTTTCAGGCATCTTAGGAGGAAGCTGGAATGCTATTTTGGGTCTGGAGATCACTCAGTCAGTCCTTAGTTAGGATCATGGAAATCTTTACTACCGTGGGGTAAAAATTAAGTTCAAAATATCTACTGGTTCCAGGATTAGCATGGAAAGAACTTTGGGTGGTCCTCACATTTTCTAGTCCATCCTGAAAAGTAGGCATGATGCAATAATAGGAAGAGTGCAGGTAGTACTGTCAGCTAGGTGACCAGCAGGATGATAGTTTAAAGTGATCTAGCCGTTCTTGAAAAAACCCTGTCCTGAAGCTGAAAGATATAGGAATCAGTATTTGCTCTTACAGGGCAGGGCTCAGCCAATAGGCTGCTTTCAGAATAGAAATTCAGGACTACTATGGAACTGGAGTGCTTGGCAGAAAAAAGTCAAAGGCTGCTGACAAAGCCAATACAGCAGGGCTATACAGGAACCCAGGACCTAGCACTAGAACAAGTAGTGGGTCTATTTACAGCAAGTTTCAGTTCTAGGCTCCACTGAAGGAAGGAAGAAACTGAGATTCCTGGCACTTCTGTCTCTCTCACATTTGGCTCACAAACTAGAGATAGCCTAGGCCTATGGGTGGGGGTCATCAATGTCTTTAGCTGTGAATAGTTGGAGAAGACAGGGACTGACATTAGCCCAAAAAGGTTGTGGTCTTTGCTGGAGCTCTACTTCATATTGAGCACAGGAGAAAGGAGAGGAGAAAAGGAAGCTATCTGATGGATAAGTTGGGAAAAACTAGAGGCCTAGACCTGAATGTGCATTGCATGGTGGGAAAAGCCAGAGTGGACAGGGTGAATAAGAGATTAGGAATTAAGGAGGGAGAGGAGATCAGTATTTCTATATTCAGAGATTTTTTTTCTTAACTTTTGAGAATAAAAACCTATTTAGTTCTATGCAGTAATATACTTCAAAATAAACTGCACATATTCAAATTGTTCATGTCCTTAAAAAGTTAAGTAATTTTTTTTCTCTATAGGAAATGAATCCTCCTGAGAGTATCAATGATGAAGGAAATGACATCATATTCTTTCAGAGAAGTGTTCCAGGACATGATGATAAGATACAATTTGAGTCTTCATTGTACAAAGGATACTTTCTAGCTTGTAAAAAAGAGAATGACCTTTTCAAACTCATTTTGAAAGAAAAGGATGCATGTGGGGATAAATCTGTAATGTTCACTGTTCAAAACAAGGACTAAATATTAAAATTGCATAGTTTGAACTTTCTGAGGTTTTGTCTTTCAAAAGGTTTATAAGCATTAGAACCTATAATTGCAGTGATGAAATAAAATGAATACTGCTCTGAAAGAAATGAATAACAAGCTTCACAAAATTGAATTGACTCCCTCTTATCCAGGTGAATAAAATATTTGTATAATGTAGAAAGAATGCATAGTTTGAAAACACATTGTACATTGTTAATTGGAACATAGATTATACTCAGTAGAAGTGTTTTGAATCTTCTGTCTAATGATGAAAGATACTGATATTTGAATTTTCTAATTCTTAAGAATATCATTAGAACCATCAAGATTTTATAAAGAGACAACTTCACTTGACTAATTCCTGCATTTCTTCCAAAGTCAGAATATCTTTAAAAGTCAGATTGATCCTGAATCTGCAAATATACAGAAAGGATTATACACTCTGATCAAGTGGCATTCAACCCAGGAATGCAAAGATGGTTCAATATTCTAAAATCAACGTAGTACAACATCTTAATAGGATAAAGGATAAAAACAACACAGTCATCTCAATAGATGCAAAAGAAGCATTTGACAAAATCTAATTCATAATAAAAATTCTCAACCAACTTGAAAGAGAAGAGAACTTCCTTAATGTGATAAAGGGCATCTATGAAAAACCTACAGCTAACATCATACTTAATAGTGAAAGAAATAATGTAAGAATTTCAGCTCTTGCAACTTCTATTCAACATCATAGTGGAGGTTCTAGCCACTAAAATCACAAGGAAAAGAAATAAAAGTCATCTAGATTAGCAAAGAAGGAGTAAAACTGTCCTTATTTGCAGACAACATGATTCTGTATGTAGAAGATCCTAAGGAATGCACAAACACGCTCACAAACTCCTATTAAAATTAATAAACAAGTTCAGCAAAGTTACAGACAAGATTAATATACAAAAATTAATTGTATATCTATATACAAAAATGAACCATCTGAAAATAAAAATAAAACAATTCCATTCACAATAGTATTAAAAAGAATAAAATACTTATGAATAAATTTAGCAAGAGAAGTGCAAGACTTGTTCAGTGAAAATTTCAAAACATTGCTGAAGGAAATTAAATATGATCTAAATAAGTAGAGAGACATTCCACATTCACTGATTGGAAGACTCAATATTGTTAAGATGGCAGTTCTCCCCAAATTGATCTACAGATTCAACTCAATCTCCATCAAAATTATAGCAGGCTTTTTATGCAGAGATTGACAAGATGAACCTAAAATGTATATGGCAAGCCAAAAGACACAGAATAGCCAAACAAATTTGAAAAAGAACAAAGTTGAAGAACTTTCACTTCCTAATCTTAAAACTTAATATAAGTTACAATTATCAGAACAGTTTGGCACTGATATAAGGATAAACACATAGATCAGATTTAAGAGTTCAGAAATAAACCCTTATATTTATGGCCAATTGATTTTTTTAATTGAGGTATAATTGACATAAAACATTATGTTAGTTTCAGCTACAACATAGTGATTCAATATTTGTATATATTGTGAAATGATCACCATAATAAGTCTGGTTAACATCCATCAGTATACATATAGTTACAGATTTTTTTTTTCTTGTGATGAGAACTTTTAAGATTTACTCTCTTAGCAACTTTCAAATATGCAATAGAGTATTATTAACTATAGTCGCCATGCTGTACATTACATCCCATGACTTATTTATTTTATAACTAGAAGAGCCAATTGATTTTTGACAAGGGCAGTTTGATAGAAAAGGAGACTCTGGGGCCGCCCGGTGGCACAGAGGTTTAGTCCGCGCTTGGCAGCCCGGGGTTCGCAGGTTCGGATCCCGGGCGTCTGCCAACGCACTGCTTGTCAGCCACGCCGTGGCGGTGTCCCATATAAAAGTGGAGGAAGATGGGCACGGATGTTAGCCCAGGGCCAGTCTTTCTCAGCAAAAAGAGGAGGATTAGCAACAGATGTTAGCTCAGGGCTGGTCTTCCTCACAAAAAAAAAAAAGAAGAAGAAGAGGAAAAGGAGACTCTTTTCAACAAATGGTGCTGGGACAATTGGATATCCACATGCAAAAAAGATGAACATAGACCCTTACCTCATATTATACACAAAAATTAATTCAAAACAGATCAGAGACATTAATGTAAAGGCTAACACTATAAAGCTTTTAGAATAAAACAGGAGGAAATGTCAAGACCCTTGGGTTAGGCAAAGATTTTTTAGATACAACCCAAGAAGCATGATCCATAAAAAAAAATTAATAAATTGGACTTAAAATTTAAAATTTAGGGGCAAAACTGGGTGAAGGGTATGTGAGACATCTCTATACTATCTTTGCAACTTCCTGTGTCTCTTTCATTATTTCAAAATTAAAAATAAAAAAAAAACTTTGTGCTCAAAAGACGTCCTTAAGAAAATGAAAAGACAAGCCACAAATTGGGAGAAAATATTTGTAAATCACATATATGGCAAAAAAACTTGTATCTAGAATATACAAAGAACTCTTACAACTCAAGAAGAAGATAATCCCATTTTTAAATGGGCAAAAAATTTGAATAGACATTTCTCCAAAGAAGATGTACAAATGGCTCATAAGCACATGAAAGGATGCTTAACATCATTAGTTATTAGGGAAATGCAAATTAAAACCACAAGATATCACTTCAAGTCCACCAGGGTAGTTATAATCAGAAAGACAGACAATAACGAGTATTGAGAAAGATGTAAAGAAACAGGAATTCTCATACATTGCTGATGGGAATGTGAAGTAGTACAACCACTTCAGAAAGCAGTTTTGCAGTTTCTAAAAAATATATAAATTTTTAATATGACCCAGCAATTCCATTCCTACATATCTGCTCAAGAGAAATAGAACATATGTTCAAAGATTAGTGCATTAATTTTCATAGCAGCATTATTCATAATAGCCAAAAAGTGGAAAGAGTCCAAATATCCATTAACTGGTGAAGAGACAAACAAAATGTAGTATATCCATAATGGAATACCAATACTAATAGAAAAGAATAAAATATAGATACATGCTACAACATGAATGAATGTTTAAACCATGCTAAATGAAAGAAACCAAACACAAAAGATTACATATTATGTGATTCTATTTATATGAAACATCCAAAAAGGCAAATCTATAGCAACAGACAAGTAGACTCATGTTTGTCTAGGATTGGGGGTGGGAATGGGTTTTAACTATAAACAGATGTGAAGAATCTTATAGGGAGAAAAAAATGTCCTAAAACTGAATATGGTAATGGTTGCAAATTTACTAAAAGTCATTGAATTGTATATTTAAAATGGGTGGATTTATGATATGTAAATTATACCTCAATAAAGTTATTTTAAAAACAGAAGAGTCAGTCTGATCAGGTTTTTATATTAACTTTTGTTTTTTCCTTACTATGAAATTGACATATTCATTATAAAAATTTTAGAAAATACAAAGGATCAAAAAGAAAATTTAAACACCCATCCTTCCATCCTCAGATAACCATTTTTGACATTTTGGCATAGGTCCTTACAGTTTTTCTTTCTATAGGGATGTAGGCTGAAAAACTAAAACATTCCCTACCCCTTGCCCTAGATAGAATCTGTTGTAAAATACGTTTACAACAATCCTTTCAAAGCTGCAGTTGAAATCTTGGACATGCATAGGGAGAGCATGAGCTGAATCTGGATGTAAGGAATGGAAAGAGCTGAATGGTTCTTCATAAAGAAAGAGGGGCCTCTGAGAGGGAGAGTACAAAGAGAGTTCTAGCTTGAGTTCCCACACCACCAAAAAACAAAAAACAGAAACAGAGCCTGAAACAAGGACTCAGGTGCAGGTAATTTATTTGAGCAGTGATCCCAGGGAGCAGGAATGAGAAAGCTGGGAGGGTGAGGAAGGGAAGGTGCAGAAGCTAATATAAGGCGTGTTATCAAAGTTGTCACTGCGGGCCTGATTTGTCCTGAACCTCTTGAGAAGCATAAAGAACGCCTCCCAAAATTATCCCCCTGGAGGAAGGGAGGCAGGGGCATTAACCCACCAGCTCCCGACACTCATTAGCTGAAGGGGATGCCCCTGGGGATGGTAACCCCCACATTTCTGAGCTGTGCTTGGCCAGGCAGATTTATTTGCAGCAGAAAGTGAAAAGACACGCAGCACATTCGAAGCAATATTGTTAGCATGAGCTGGTACAGAACTGCCCACTGCAGTTACTGCCGAAATCAGAAGTAGGCTGAAGAAATGTGACACACGGCACCAGACTGGATCAGAGCACCATGGCAGGAAGGTAGAGCTCAAGTAGTGGAAATCACCAGAGGACTTTTTAAGCACAGAGAAGTAAAATTCCCTTTTTCATGGAATATAAGATGCCATTGATTGTAAAATGCACCACTATTTTATGTACCACTAAGAAAGAAAAGACACTGCCAACTAAACTATGACATGACTTCAACTGTAAGGCACATTCTTATTTCAGAAATATTGAAATGGGAAAAGTTGCATGTCCTAGAATTGATGAAATACAGATACAACTTTAAACGATTTGTGTTACTTTAATGTAAATGCCTCCATCTCCATAAACCTTTAACAAAAGTCTGCTAAACACATAACACTGTGGGCCTATTTTTTGTGGATATTAGGGAGAACAGCTGAATTTCACATCTGAATCAGTGTGAACAGAAGAGTGACACGCTTTGGATATCAAGATAACCACAGTTGGAGGAAGCGGGAGCTGAGTTTCAGGAATCTGAAGAAACTATGATAACAACATTGGACTTCCTTCAATTCATAGAATGGAGTTTGAGCCAATCTTAATAAGATCTTAATAGACAGGAGACTACTTTTTTAAAAAATACAAAACTAGGATCATATTAAACAGACTATTTTATGTCATTTTCTTCTTAATTACATAATTTGATCACTTTTTTAATTGGCTAAAAGCTGAAATCAGTTTGTCACAGGTCTGAGTCTAGAAAAATAAATCTGATCATGTGCTGCTAACTTATCTGTAACACTTCTTCCAATAAAGTTGGCATTCTTAAACATTTTATTAATAATAAAAAAACATAACGATTAATTAAGACAGAACACAATTTGTCTAAGAACAGCTTTGTTTAATCACCCTTGACCAGTTGTCTCTGGCCTTGTCAGGTTAAGAAACTGAAGGATTGGGCCATGCCCTGTTGTTTTCTAAACTCTTTTGGTCTTGCTGCCTTATATTTTGACTCCTGAAAATATAATGTGGATATTTAAAGAGGCAGTGTAAGTGATGAAATGAGAATAGGTTTTGGAGACATGCAAATCCTTGAATCTTGTTTTGAATCTTGTTCCATAACCCAAGACTTGTCCCATAACCAACACATACATCTCTTGTGTACTTTGGACACATCTATTTGAGGCTGTTTCCTCACTTATAAAATACGAATAAAAATCAATAGCTACTTCATAGGGTAGTTGTACAGATTAAGTTACTAATGATAGCATCTGGCACTGGAACATATTAGCTAATGAGTATTATTTCCCTTCTTACACGTCTGCATGCACCCACTACCCACTTCCACATTACCTCTCACACATGCGCACGTGCACACATCATCTCTCAGAGTGAAACAGGGCCTTTCCTTCCTACGAAAACTAAACCATTCCTGCTTTAGGTCATTTCTTTTCCTGCAATGTGTAAGCTCATTGCTCACTCTGAAGGAATAAAAACATCACTGCTTTTCCTACCATTCTTTCTGGCTCTTAGACATATGTTGCTTTTTCCCTATCTTCTCTCAACACATGGGCTTTATGAGAGAAAATATCAGGTCATAAAAGCTTGTTTTGTTTTGCTTGTTATCCAAATTTTCAACCCTTGATTTTGTTGCACACACACACACAAAAATCCAATTTCATCTTAGGCCACAGAAAATAGTGTGAGGGAGGAAGAAATTTTCCTCTACCCTCCTAGGTTCTTCTGGCTGGCCTAAGAATTAAATTGACATGAGACAGATTAACAGGAGAAAATCACATTTAATTTTGCATGTACAGGAACCCCACATACATGAAAGGGTGAGAGAACCCACATACGTGATAGGTTCAGGCACAGAAAGGTAAAATGAGATATTCATGCCATCTTGAGCCAAGGAATGGGATAGGAGCCTGGGGCTTCAGAGGGGAGGAGGGTAATTCACAGGACAATAAGAAGAGCAGATGTTCAGTAATTAGATGTTTGCCCCGACATAGGTCATAAAAATTTATTTCTGGAGCCAGCCTTGATGGCCTAGAGGTTAAAGTTTAGCACCCTCTGCTTTGGCGGCCCAGGTTCGGTTCCCAGGCATGGAACCACATCACTCGTCTGTCAGTAGCCATGCTGTGGCAGCAGTTTGCATACAAGAACTAGAAGAATTTACAACTATACACAACTATGTACTGGGGCTTTGGGAGAGATAAAGGAGGAAGATTAACAACAGGTGTTAGCTTAGGGCAAATCTTCCCCTGCAAAAAAAAAAATTATTTCTGGTAATAACTCTTATTATGGGCAAGGACCTCAATTGAAATTCTTTAAGGGAGAGGTAAAGTTTCTTCTGAGCCTATAGGGTCTCAGTTGCCTTTATCCCAAAATATTTTACATGACAAATCTTGGGGTGGCCTGTTCCAAAATCCTTCAATAGAAATTCAAAGTTAACAATTTTGCTAAGTCTACTTACGATTGTCTCTGGACCCATAAAACCCATATAGCAGAACAAAAGTTTCTATTCACATCTGAAGGCCTTTGAAGGCTCAAAATTTAGCCTTTGATTTTTCCTCCAATGGTAATGGGTTTGCTCACGGAGGGACCCTTACTCCTATGAGTGGACCCTGTCTTTTGTCTGGGACCTAAATTAAGTATATCTCACAGAGGTCAGTTCAGGAAGCTAGAAAATAAAAACGGTCAAAGGTATAGACATTGGAAGTCATAAAATTTGGTGTGAGATGCCATGAGACACCACCTGCCCAAAAAGAGCTCCTCAGTCGATCTACAAAGGAAGCACTTTCTCTTTCTGGCTCTTAGACTGCAAGATAGGTTGCAAGATATTTTTAGAATAATTAACTCATTTTTTGAAGCCATTTGACAAAAACAAAACAACAGGTGGAGATATTTCCAAAAAGCTCTCAGATACCATATTTGAACATAATGCCTTTCTTAACATTTTTTTTTTGTTGAGGAAGACTGTCCCTGAGCTAACATCTGTGCCAGTCTTCCTCTATTTTGTATGTGGGTTGCCACCACAGCATGACTTGATGAGTGGTATAGGTCCACACCGGGGATCCAAACCCGCGAACCCAGGCCGCATGCCGAACTTAACCACTAAGCCATCAGGCCAGCCCCTGAACATAATGCCTTTTAAGACCAGAAGCACACATAAGGCAGAACCTTGAGCCTTCCAAAGATGCCCTGCAACAAGAAGGGTAAAAACAAAGCACAGAGGAAGAGAAGGACCTGTGGTTGGCTGATTGGGTTTGACTTCACAGAAAAAAGTGTCATTTAAGCTAAGCCTTGAAGGATGAGAAGAATTTCAACAGACAAATGTGAGGAAGGACTCTCTCCTCCTAGCATGTGAACCTGGACTTGTTGGAAATTATCTCTGAAGATCACAGTGCTAATTGACATAGCAGGTATGAGTCTTAGTCCTTAAACTCTAATGGGTAAAAAAATGCAACCTTATTTTCTAAATTTTAATATCTACTCCAAGTTCTCACAATGATGAGGTAGTGAAAACTTAATTTTAGTAATTGCCGGGTGTCCCTCTTTCTCCACAGTTATATTTAAGTTCCATAGAGTCAATAATACCAAGGTGTCAAGGGTGGGATGGGTAGGGAATCTAGCCCTTGGTCATTAAAAACAGATTCTGACATCTGCTGAGATGTCCATCATCCCCTTTTGGTCCCTGACCTACTATCCACAAAGTTTCTACTGAGTAGCCTCTCATTTCTGTCCACAAAGCCCTTTTATGTGTATGGCTCTCTCCATCTACATGATTGACATTATTGGCTGCTGCTCCAGGATCCACGTGATCTCTTCCATTATGTAGCAGACAGGTGATTGGGGTGGGAGTGACATAAACCACCCCCTCCTACCAGTTCTGCTGGTAGATCCTGATTGGCTCAAGCATAATCCCAGCCTTCTTGCCTTGATGGCAAGTCCTTAGAGTGCTTATTTTAGGGGTAAGCACATGACTGAGGTTGGTCCAAACTAAAGCCTAGGAGTATTTTTCCATGGTTGAGAAAAGTAAGTTCCCTTTCCGAACAGGCAGATGTGAGACTGGATGTGATAGAACAATTTGCTATTAGGAGGGAAGGCAGCCTGAGGACAAAGCTAATACCTATAAGAGAACAGTAACAGAGCCAGTGCCTGATCAAATCACACCTACCTCTGAGCTATTACCAAACCAATAAAATCCATTTATTGTTTATATCAGTTTGAATTGAATTTTTTATTACTTCCCTACAAAATCCAATCTATTTCAGTGACACTCCTGGGTGAGCTGAAAATATTCTGGTTTTTCTGGACCCATTGGGACTCAGAGAACTCTGAGAGATTGTTCAGGCTTTATCTACTGGAGATGCCACATAACCATTTCTTTTTTACTGTCTTGCTGCCTCCTAGGGCTCTACCCAGAAGAGGGGCATAGATCCCCTCTATTCTTATTTCTCACAAAGCCATCTGTATGTGTTTGGGGGGTGATCTCAACCTATACCCCATTCCTAGAACTCAGCCTGGTGGGAAATCAGGTCCCCATGACCTACTCAACAAGAAAGCTCTCATTGGCTCCCCTCCCATCTTCACCTCCTCCCCTGCTCTTTCCTAGTTTTGTACATCATGCACCACTTGCTCATCACTCAGCAGTGGCTGGTAGCCTCAGGACCTTGCATGGTTAAACACTTACTATAGAAGAGAGAACACCAACACCTGCTGGACCCACGGTCACTGACGAGAGCTGTGCAAGTAGTGCATGATGTACAAAACTAACACAGTGGCCCTGGCTGGTCAGCATTCCTTTCCCACCTTGTTGACACCTCACACTCTGACCTTCCAGTTTCCAGAAAGGCTCCAGCCTTCCTTCCTTGTGTCCTGACAGAGATGGTTATACCCAAGCAAGGGGTATCTAAACTCCTCCCTACTGAATACCTCTTACGTGCTAGACATTATTTCATTTAACTACACAGGTATCCATGAATCCAGTTCCTAATGCAGAGGCTTCAAAGGCTAGTATAATCTATGCCAGGTGCTCACAAATTGTTTAAGGAAGCAATAACAACCTGAAGGGTTGGAGGGTAGGGCAGAGTCTCCCTACTCCTCTAAGTAGTGATTAAGCCTGGGCTGTCTGCCAAAGTCACATTCTTCATCAGTCGGTGGTTCTGTGAAGATAAGAGCCTGGTTTCCTGGTCCATTCCCATCTTTGTTGTCTGAATATCAGTCTTTGATTTGCCACCTTACTACCTCACCTCATTGCTTTCCAGCCAGCTCATCAAGGGTGGAAGCCATGTGTTGTATCCCTGAAGCTCACATGTTAGTTTCACCCACAAGTAGAGGAAGACAAACCAAGTTAACAAGAATTATTTAAGTGCCTTTCATGCCTCCAACAAATATTTATTGAGTCCCCACTATGAGCCACGCTCTCTTATAGACAATAATGATTCAAATAAGAGAGACAGATCTCTGTTCCCAAGGTGCTTACATTCTAGCAGAAAGGAAATGAGACTCAAAAAAAATTTTTTTAAGATCACAATATCAGATAGTGAAAAATGCCATGTGGGGAATTAAGAACCTCTAAGAAGAGGCAATAGTTAAACTAAGATCTGAAGGCCAAGACAGGCTCTTATGCCAAGATTATGAGGAAGTACATTATAGGCAAAGAAAATAGCTAGTGCAAAGGTCCTGAGGCTGGAATGAGCTTGGAGTGTGTGAGGCAGAGAAGGGGGCTACTATGGCTGGAAGAGAGTTGTCAGAAAGCAGAGTGGCCATGGATGGGGTGGGAGAGGTGGCTGGGGTTTGGACAAAGTTTGTGGACTCGAGTAAGGAGTGTGGATTTTATCTAAGGGCTAATAGAGGGCTTTGAGCAAGGGGATGATTTGATCTGATTTATGTTTCTAAAAGATCATTCTGGCCATGGGAGCAGAATGGACTTTAGTAGGTAAAGATGGAAGCAGGGAGACAGGGGGCGATGTAGTAGCCCAGGTGAGTGATGATGATAGGGGATGAGGATATAGCAATGGAGGTGGAGAGAACTCTTAGATTCACATGTGTTTTGGAGGAGAGTCACCTGGAATTGCTGGTGGATTGGATGTGAGGGTAAGGGTAGGGAGGAATCCAGGATGACCCCCGGGTTTGGTCTGACATCACTGTACCCACAGACACCTGGACTATCCGACCTTACCTCTCAAGCGAGCTGAATACCCGAAGGGTATAGTTCATTTACTATCTGTTTTCTCTACAAAAACCTGCCCCACTACATTTACAATGGAATTTTCCATGTGCAAAATCACATACAGACAGACATCTTCAAAAAGGCCTCCAGACAGGCCTCATATTGATTATTGAATTGTCACATGTTTGAAATAATGATTACAAAAGCAGTGTATCCTCAATCCCTAAAGCGAGATAAACCTACTGTATGCACATTCATAATAACATACACAACCAACATACATGCTTGTGACTTTAAAAATTGAGACCAAAAATTAAATTGCAGCCCACATTTTTCCAGATCCTTTAATTGCTTCCATAGAATTCAACAGCCAGAATAGGTCTTGTTTATCATCGCAATGCCCCAATTAAAAAAAAAAGAAAGCAAGCGGCTGTTATCCCCATTGCACAGAAGAATAAACCAAGGTGCAGAGGAAATAAAAGATGGAAGCTCAGGAAGTGAAATATTTTGACCCAAGATCACACATTAGTCCCTGGTAGTGCCAGATCTCCCAGCCCCTTAGTCAATCCAGTGCTTTTTCCACAATGCCATAAGGTTTTCCCATAAACCACAACCCTATTTATTGGACATCCCTGGGCCCCAAGGAGAGAAGAAAAATGAAATTCAGAGTAAAGAGACTAATTGAGACCTCAGTAGAGGCACACAAGCCAACATCCACTGAGCACGTCAGAGACAGCAGGCAAGATGCCTGCCCTTCCGAAATTTAGAGTCAGAGAGTTATTCATTTGGCAGATATTATTAAGCACCAACAATGTGCCAGGCATTGTACTAGGTGCTTGGCATATAAAGATGAACCAGATGCAGAATCTGGTTTTAAGAAACGTGACTGTCTATAAGAGGAAAAAACCAAATATATTTGAAAAGTGTTAAAAGCAGAAAAACAAAAAGGACGCTATAGACTGGGTCTATGTTATGCCAAAATCACCCATCAATTCAGTAAACTCAGCTTTTAAAACTGTTTTTTTTTTTTAATTAGGCAGGTTATTGAGCATCTTGCAATTAAAAAAAAGCAATTGCTTATTTTTTTTTTTTTTACCTCTACTGGTAATCCTAATAACTATTGCAGTTATGCGTGGCCTTACTGACCTATAATGATTTATACTGACAATAAGTGTCAGACACAGCAACAGCACATTAAACACAAAAAATGTTTATTGGTGACGATGGCCACAACAGGGAAGCCAAGCCAGGTAAGGTTAATCAGTGAACTGTTCCTAGAAGAGATGACTTTTAATCAGACTTAAGGTAAGAGACTTGTTCTGGTAGAGAAAAAGAGGAAACAATTACTACACACTGTTGACTTCTCAAAAGTGTCATCACATGTGTTTTGTTTTGTTTCGTTTACAGTAAGAAGAATAAGACTGTAGGGAAAATTTTGCATTTAGTGGAAAACTGCACTGTCTTTTTTTAAATTGAGATACATTATATTAGTTTCACATATACAACATAATGATTTGATATTTGTATTTATTGCAAAATGATCACTGTAATAAGTCCAGCTAACATCCATCACCATACAGTTACAGAATTTTTTTTCTTCTGATGAGAATTTCAGGATCTACTCTCTTAGCAACTTTCAAATATGCAATTCAGTATTATTAACTATAGTTGCCTTGCTGTACATTACATCCCCACGACTTATTTAGTTTATAACTGGAAGTTTGTATCTTTTTATCCATTTTGCCCACCTCCCATCTCTGGCAACCACCAGTCTGTTCTCTGTATCTATGAGCTTGGTTGGTTTTTTTCAGATTCCACATATAAGTGAGATCTTACGGTGTCTGTCTTTCTCTGTCTGACTTATTTCATTTAGCACAATGCCTTCAAGGTCCATCCATGCTGTCACATATGGCAAGATTTCATTCTTTTTTAAGGCTGAATGATATTCCATTGTGTGTATATATATACCACATTTTCTTTACCCATTCATCCATTGATAGACATTTAAGTTGTTTTCATATCAAACTGCATTGTCTTAAGGAGACTCTTCCAGTTATCTGATTCCAATTCTATGGGAGCTATCTTACCATTCTGTAAGTTGTACATAACTGATAGCAACACAAAATAATTCTTGTCTATAGACATGCAAGTTCTGTTCTGTCCAGCAGAAGAACAACCGACTTCCCTCCTTCCTTCAAAATACCAGTTTTGCCACCATTTGCACATTTATTTCGATATTCTTGACCTAAAAATGGTCTGTTCTTTGGATTCTCTTTTGAACCAGTTGTAACCTCTTCCTGGTTCCTTCACTGATTAACAAGTAGAATAAAATCTTTAATGTGTATTGATGTTTATATCTGTATAAGAGTCATGACTTTATTTTGAAAGTTATCTTTTAACAAGATAAAAGAGAGACAGGCAATATAAGAAAATGAGAGAAACTGAGGGGAAGAGGAAGAGACAAAAGGAAAAAAGATAAAGCAGTTCTCTTGTAAAGTCTGAGGGGAATAAATTAGAAGTCAGGTCTTCTGAGAGAGTGAATTAGATGTAAACTTTTCTTTTCTCACATCTGTTGTTCTCTTGAGTTGTGGCATTAGTGTGTGTTGGAGAAATATAATTAGAAACAAAATCTTCTCCCAACCCAGAAAACCTCTCCACAAAGAAAGAGAAAGAAAAGTTTTATTACTGAATAAGCATTAAACCAAAATGTAATGTACATCCCAGGCAATCCACTAAGAGATTGCAAAAACAGAAAGAAATCTCACCCCCTTATATAGCCAAGCAGAAAGACCCATTACCTACATGTTCTCAAGAGAAGCAATAACTAGTCCTCAAGTAAGAGGATGTGATAGCACTATTACACATAGTTCATCCTAAAGTTACCTAGTAATTGAGATGATCGCCTGTGTTAGTTAACTGGTTTTATACAAAGAAAAAATAAATTTCTATCTTTATGACAAGAGGTCGTTTTGCAACTGGGAACCGGATGCCCACTGAAATTAGGCTCCTACCTACCCACAGAAACTGGGAGATAGGGGCACTATTCCAAAGAGATGGCCCCCAGGTCCTTGAGAAAGACAACCTGGGTCATAAAGCTGGCAAAAATCCTATTTAACTTTTAAAAGGATTTGCATATATTTCAAAGAGATGGAGAAATAACTGACAATTACCAGTTTTCTAAAGTAAAGAGGGGAGGGGTTGTCTCTTCCCTTACTTTTAACAGGGAGAATTAAGCCTCTTATTTTAAATGTTTATTTGCCCTTACAAGTGTAAATCATTACTCGTGTAACTGTAGTATTCAACTGCACAGTTGGAAGTGTGAGCAATGCCCTCCTCCCAAAATGTAATGTTCAGCCCCCCCCCCAAGTGCAAGTCCAATTCAGTCTCCTCAAGGCCCTCTGTTCCAGTGAAGTGTGCAGGAACCCTATGTGAGTAGAGTGTCCAAAGAGGGGGAAAGAGAGGCGCCCCCCATCCTTTGACATCTGTGGCTGAAGGATGCCTCTTTCGCCACAAGACCATCTGTTCCTGGATGGGTCACTCTGGGAGCTAGTGTTACAGATGCTCTGAGCAAAGTGTGAGGGACTTTCCATTTGCTGCTCTGGTCTAAAAAGTTCCTCGAGAGAGGACAAGCTCATGTCTCACTGTGAAGCTCAGTCTGGGGTTCTCCAGATGACAGCACTTCTGACACAGCTACTTCCCCAGGAGGCCAGTCTGCCCCAAGAAAGCTGGGTGAGGCTAGCTTCCAGCACTGGTAACCTCACAGACCAAGAGCTGTGCCCTTCTCCTCACTTGACAGGTGCAGAGGCCAGCTCACTGGTTCCATCTTCAGCCATCATGGTTATTTTATAGCAGGGAACTGGAACTCCTGGCCTTACCTACCCCCAAGCTTGAACTGAGCCACACAGAGTCCCTCCTTCTAGACTCCCTAACCTTGAATGTCAGAGCAAGAGATTGGACTTTTAAAGCCTATCCTTTCAAGAGGCTCCTGAGTTCCCCATATAAATTCTCCACCTCCTCCTCAGAACCACGCACATTAAGTAAATTGGAAGAGGGGAGCGGGGATACAGTTACACTCTTTCCCTTGGACAATGGAGAAAAAAGTCACAATTCCATAGTTAGGAAAAGCCAATCAAGTGATTTCTTTGGGTAATTTCTGCTGTAAGTGATTTGCTGCCTCCTCTTAAAAGTCAAGAAGCAGCATAATCTCAAAGTTCTGCCTTACAGCTACATATTCTGGCATCCAGCTACATTGAGAATCAATTAGCTTAGAACTTGAGAAGTAACCTTTCCATGTCCTCAGTGCAGAAATTCAGGTTTGCAATTAAAGTTTACTTTCCCTTTGCAATGAGGAAAAGAAATGAGGTAACTTTTAGAAATAGACTTTGAAACTTTGAGATAGGTAATTGGATTACTAACTAGTCCCAGTGACATTCAAAAGCAGTCACACTGCCCCCCATCTTTTTTTTTTCTTGAGAGCACAGGACTCTGCTGTATTCCAAAACAGCCCCAAGTAGAATTAAAACAGCATTTAGTTTTTGCTATGGTCCTGAGTCCTTTTCTTAATCATCTTTCCTTTTAATTGGATATTATAATATTCCTAATAATTCACACTTTTTTAAAGCATATAAAGGAAAAGTTCAATGTAAAATGGATTAACTACTATGATTATTCAAATAGCTATACAGCTCTCAGTACAGTATCACCAGAGGACTGTTGCGTTAGCTCATCCTTGCAGCTTTCAAATTACGCAAGAGGTGCGGGGATTTCCACCCAATTTAAGGGAAAATGATCTGAAGAGAAAGTTATATTCAGATTAAGCAGCTCCACTGCCCATGTGACTAATCTTGGTTCTTAAATTTCATGGGCTCTGCTGACTCACTTCTCTATTTAAGATGTTTATTGCCCAGGAAATAACACTTACACCATCAGAATCCATTTCCACTTTGAATGATGCCAAAGTTACAAAGCAGCATGGGAAAACGCTCAACTCTTCATGTGTGAGTTACAACATGAATGCCAGCAAAGGAAAAAGAAGTTTTATCTTTTACAGGAATCCTTCACTTATCTGGCATTACTGACCAATGTTGAGAAGTAAAAAGGGGACAGCTGACTGACCAGACTAGGCTCCCCTATTTGTCTGTGGCTTGGTGGCATCACCAGGGGTCATGGAAATGGGCTTCAAGTTCAAGGATCAGATCCTTACATTTGTCTAGTTACCTAGTAGAGATTAAGTTCTAGCCATGCTCTTAAGGGAGTAATTTATAAGCCAAAATGCCAATTTATTCAGTTTTCATGCACACACATGAATGTGCATACACACACAATAAACTGTCAAATGGAAAAAATTTCAGTGTCCATTAGTCAATATATTCACTTCCCAGTTTAAAAAAATCTATTTAGGGGGCCGGCCCGGTGGCGCAGCAGTTTAGTTCGCGCTTGGCAGCCCAGGGTTCGCGAGTTCGGATCCCGGGAGCCCACAGACGCACTGCTGGTCAGCCATGCTGTGGTGGCGTCCCATATAAAGTAGAGGAAAGACAGGCACAGATGTTAGCCCAGGGCCAGTCTTCCTCAGCAAAAAGAGGAGGATTGGCAACGGATGTTAGCTCAGGGCTGGTCTTCCTCACAAAAAAAAAAAAAAAAAAAATCTATTTAGGACCCAAACCACCATCAGAATTTTGCTTTTGAATATAGTATCCTGTCTACTGTCTTATGTGCCTCCCCACTGAGCCTTTGAGCTCCTGGAGTTCAGGAGATATGTCTTTTTCATCTTTATATTCCCAGGGCCCAGCACAGTGCCTGGTACATAGTAGACACTTAAATATTTTTTAATATATGAATGAATGATTGATAATGATGTATGTGAAATCTCTTTGCAAATTATAAGACACTACATAAATGAAGAATTATGATTATGAATAAGGAATGGAGTCACTAAGCTATGACAGACTAATGTACCCATCGTCACAGTGGGAGCAACGGAAGTATGAAAGCAGACACTGGAAAGCAAGTGAAGATGCACATGTATAAGAGCAAGATAAATGTCATAATGTCAAATAATGGTTTTAGATAACATTGTGAGAAATATAAAGTACAGAAAATGAGGTTTAAAAAGCATTTTAGAGCACTAAAATATAAGAATGAATTGTGCAGAGAGAGAAGAAGGGGAACTCAAAAACTAAAACCTCATACCTCTGCACTGTGTCCACCAACTCAGAAACTCGGGTTCTATACCTAATAGGAAACTGGCCAATGTTTTCATAGGAGATTGTTTAAAAACTTCTGTTTGTATTTCTTTTACCTTGGAGGGTGGGAATGAGGAAAAACAAAAATATGGGTCAGTCAACAAGTGAAAATTTTCCATAGAATATTGTCAGGATCATTTTACCTTAGAAAAAGAAAGAGGTCACAGTGACTGTGTTTAGGGGAGATGTTGAGTATGTTTGGGTTAAAATGTAAACTGAGCCAGAGATAATCTGTAGTGGTTAGACCCTGATCTGGCCAGAAAAATATTTTGATTTTCTAAACTTACTAAGTAAGACCAAGAAGTTAAATAAAAAGGTATTGAATTCCCCAAGCCTCTAAGTCAGGAAGAAACAAACCAATGACAAATAGGCCCCTAGTTCTGTCATAACAGCCTTGAGAGAGAGGAATCAGTGATGGACATAGTTTGGGAATGGGGAGGGGGTGCCATGGCCACAAACTTGGCAGAGCCACCAATATGGTTGAGTCATGGTTCAGGAGGCATCATTAGTTCAGTGTCGGCCATCAGTCACATCCATCTGCTTAGGGGAAGAATATTCAGACTGGAAGCAGAACAGGTGGACAACAGAAAGTGCCACTTCCTTCTTTATTCACAGGATCCCAATTTCCTTTTATTTTAAGTGTATGGCATTATTTTTTTTTAATCTTTGTATTGGTAAAATATTGAGATAGGCCAGGAAAGATTTAGATAAGCTGGTGCTGAAGTCCTTTAGCAACAATATCCCTTTCTCTCCACCGGAAGGAGCAGTTTCCTTGCTTCTTGTCCACAGTCTCCCTCTCCCGAAGGTTACCCCCTCCCACAAAAAAGAGAAAAGAAAATCACACCTGTAGCTGTTTTTCTTGTTTTTATTGTTTTGCTTTGTCTGTCTTTTAATCACATGAATCTCAAAATACAAGTGGGCAGAAAGTTTGGGGAAACTAACTAGCCCTTGAGTATAACCCTGGTGTGATTTAGAGTTAGGGGAAGAAGCAGGGAAAATCTTACTAGGACAGCATTTTTAAAAATCACAATTCCTCATGTACTAGAATAGCTGAAACTAATAGAAAACCAGGCAATAGGAGAAGAGAGAAACGCAACTTCAACAGAGCAGAAGTATACTAAGTGAAAAACTGCTAGAAACTGGGACACATGCACATCACTCTGCTCTCCAGATATAGATTTTACAGAAGGATTCAACCATCTGATTTCTTCAGAACCAGAGGAAATCCTCACTCACTCTGCGTAGTAACAAATGCTGAATCTAAACAGATAACGCTGTGTTCAAAGTTGAAAACAGAAGAAAAAAATCAGCATGGAAACTATTAAAAAACAAGAGAAAGGAAAAAGTATTCCAGAGATTCACAAGCTTTGCATGCATCTGAATGACTTTTTGCTGAAGCCAAGAAAAAATTTTAGGAAATTGTTGGACATCTTAAGCGGAATTGAAAAAGACGTGAATGTATGTGAGTGAGGAAGTAGAAGAAATAAGATAAAGAAAATTTTGATAATTGTTAAAGCTGGGAGATGGGTACTTGTGTCAGTTTTAAAATTTTTATAGCAAAAGTTTTTAAAACTAAAGATCTGTTAGAGATAATGAATTAATTCTACAAAATTGCAAAATACTACAGCCACAAAAAAATAATTTCACTTCAATATATGAGTGATATGAGTAAGAAAACATAATTTTTAAAATCCCATATTGGGATTTTAAAGTAAGAAGGACCATATTGGGAATAATCTAATTTAGGTAATAAAAGCTACTCAGAGAAAAATGATAAAACTTATTAAGAGAAATAAAGGAACCCTAAAACAGATAGAGAAATACCCATGGACAAGAAGACTACATGTAGTGAAGATGGTGATGCTTTCCAAGTTAACATACAGTTTTAATACAATACCTAAAGCAGTACCATATTAATGAGTATAGGTTAAAATTTCCATTCATATACATTTTTGCCATAATATTTCTTTTAAGCTCTAGAGTCTCATGTATTAATAATATTTTTTATTTTGTGTTTTATGATGTTTAGACATCTTTGGAGGGCCTTGCTGGCTGGAGAGAATCTGCCCTTCAGGGCTAGCTAATTCCTAAGACAGTAAACAACTTGTTGGTGTGCCCACCTTTCCTATACAAACCATCCAATCTCAAGTCCATACCCCCAAACACCTCTTCTATCTAGCTCTCATACACTAAGTCAATATTTCTCCTGCCCTAAATCAACCCAGGGCCAGATACTAGACAACTAGGGACAGCTCTATGCCCCAAAGCCTGCTGGAATTACTCAAACTATCCAATACTAAACTGTTCACCTTTCCCTGCCTTGCCTTTCCTGCAAAAAACATAATAAAAGCTGTTGCCCATGCTTTTCCCTCACTGCTTTCTGCCTGCTAACACTGGTGCTTCCCCTGTAGCCCTGCATGGCATACATGCCTTTCATTTATAGAGCAACTTTTCTTTCGATGGCATTGACCTCTTCAAGTTTTCACTTAGTCATAAGTTAAAAGCTGGGCACAAATCATCTTACTTTCCTGCATTCTTTGGCCATGGTGTCTAGCTTCTTTTTTTTATGTCATTTTTTTTGTCAGAACAGCTGCTACTGCCAAAAATATTTATTCACAATGTCACAGTATTGTTGAGCATCTGTTGATCATTCACTAGCTGCACAATGCATCAGTTCTGTTTTTAACACCTCCTTCCACACAGGTGTGCACTGCTCATTAGCTTATAAAAAAGGCAGAGGCTACAGAAGTCACACCTTGTTCATTCATTCAACAACTTTTTCCTGATAACTTAGCATGTGCTAGACGGTGTGCTGATTTCAGGAGTGGGAACAGAAAGGTGTCTGAGACATGATCCCAGCCCTTAAAATGTCGCAATCCAGCTGAGAAAGTAAAAGATGAACAGAAAATTTCTAAATTATAATGAGGTGGGAATTTAACTTAGAGACAGTTCTTTTGCTTTCACATCCTTTTTAAGGTTTTGCCAGAGAGCTGTTTCAGAGAGAGATTCTCCCAGAGAGATGCTGATATGGAAATCCAGTTTGTAAAAGTGCTTACTTATCTTTCCAGAAGGAGGAAAAAGAGCTATTTAAATGATTAGTAGGTATTTTCTGAGCATGAATAAAAAAAGAAACTATAAGATTCAAGAAAATCTCAAGATTTGGGGAGATTGTTCTGTTTTGTTATTGTTGAAGGGGAATTATAATTCTGCTGTGTTTCACTTGGCTTCTAAGCATAGTTGTTGGTTTTTGGGGGTTTTCTTTTTTGGTGAGGAAGACTAGCCCTGAGCTAACGTTCATTGCCAATCCTCCTCTTTTTTTGCTAAGGAAGACTGGCCCTGGGCTAACATCCATGCCCATCTTCCTCTATTCTATAAGCCACCACAGGATGGCTTGACAAGTGGTGCATCTGTCCGCGCCAGGGATCCGAACCTGTGAAACCCTGGGCCACCGAAGTGGAGTGCACGAATCCAACCACTACACCACTGGGCCAGCCCCTAGTTGTTGTTTTTTTAACTGGGAGACATGGCTGAAAAACCAAAGGAAAAGTACAAAACACACGCGCACATTTTCATCAGGAAAGCTTCAGATCATATGACAGTATCAAACTTTTACCCATCAAGGAAATATATAAATACAACGAGATTCATACAGCACCAACTTTAAATTAAAGCTGGGTTAACTTCCTGCAAATAATGTGTAACCAAATTAAATCACAATGGAATATAAACTTCTTTAGTCAAATAAATAAGTTTAAAAAAGGAGGGAAAAGACAAAAGAAAAAAATGAAAAGACACTGATGGCAACTATGTAGACACACACAGTTCTAGAGGATGACAGACATGAATAAAAAGATGAGGAAGAGTTAACAGAGAAGATGGGGAAGGTCATTCCAGGCAGAGGGAACAGATGTAAAAGTATGATAATGTTTTTACTTTAGCTTCTTTTTTTGTGTGTGTGAGGAAGACTAGCTCTGAGCTAACATTCATTGCCAATCCTCCTCTTTTTTGCTGAGGAAGACTGGCCCTGAGCTAACGTTCATGCCCGTCTTCCTCTACTTTATATGGGACACTGCCACAGCATGGCTTGACAAGCAGTGTGTCTGTCCACTCCTGGGATCCGAACCTGCGAACCCCGGCCGCTGAAGTGGAGTGCATGAACTTAACCAGTATACCACTGGGCCGGTCCCTTTACTTTAGCTTCTGATTGCTCATTACACCTGTGACCATGCACCATTGCTCAGTTTTCCTCCTACACAGTATCTTAACTTTGGTTAACTATGGCAAATTTTTTATGGTACATACCAGAAGCCTCTCTTCACTTTCACTACAGCTATTAGGACATCTTTCAATGGGCTGGCCTGGGAGCCTTGCATTTAATCAATCCTTTCCCACACTATAACTTTAAAATGCCATGTGGGAAAATTAAATGCTGCCATTCCCCATTCTTTCTCCTTGGACTTGCCTTGTGAACTTATTCATATTATAGCCCTTTACAGTCATGTCATAAACTTCCACTTACCTATCTGTCTCCCAAACCAGACAATGAGTTCCTGGGGTGCAGGAACTCTCTTTTTTTCTGTGAATATTTACATGTATGTCAAATGACTAACTCCTCTTTCTCACAGGATCCTCATCAAGCTGGGCTGTTTTCTTCATTTTTTCTGCTTTTCTGCCTGCTTTACTATAACTTCATCTATTGTGTTATCAGGCTTTCTCATCCTTGGAAGTCACATAATGCTATGGTATCTAACTAAGGCTTTACATGTTATAAGTAAAGGTGTTACTATTTTCATATATTTAAAAGCTCTTTGTCTATCTATAACCCCAGCTCATTTTTCAATAGAGTTGTTTGTATTTCTCACTGATTTATTTTCTAAGACAACAATTGGTTAATCTGTAAGTCAATCTGTTAAAATGATATTTAACCCATTAAAAGGATAGTGTTGGAGTCAGATGGATCTGTGTTTAACTCCTGGCTCTGGGTACTGGTCATCATCTCTAAAATGGGGATGAAAATAACACCTCCTGGGGCCAGCCTGGTGGTGTAGTGGTTAACTTCATGTGCTCTGCTTTGGCAGCCCAGGGTTCATGGGCCTGGCTCCTGGGCACAGACCTACACACTGCTTATCAAGCCATGCTGTGGCAGACGTCCCATGTATAAAGTAGAGGAAAATGGGCATGGATGTTAGCCCAGGGCCAATCTTCCTCAGCAAAAAGAGGAAGGTTGGCAATAGATGTTAGGTCAGGGCTAATCTTCCTCACAAAAATAATAATAATAATATTTTCAGCATCATGGTGGAGTGAGTTTTTCCCTTTAGACTCTCTCCCCCAAGATACAACAAAAAAAAGGAAATTCACATACCAACAAAGGACACTCACACAACACAAAAGATGTCTGAAAGACCGACACAGCTGTACATCTGAAGGTGGAGGTGCTGGAACCCACAGAGGAAGTAGGGAGAGATAAGGAGAAATCCTCCCCCTCCCCATTCAATCAGCAACTCCAGGTCCTTGCAGCTCCCAGACAGAGAGCAGGGAGGGGTGGCCCTCTGCAGGAAAACTGTCACTCTCCAAGTTCTCTCACAGCCTGTGGGAAATTCCCTTATGGAGGGGACTGAATTGTTGTGGAGGTGTTGTCAACATCTGAGCACCCCAGGAGAACAGATAGCAAGGGAAGAACGAGAAGCCCCAGGGATCAGGCAGGTGAAAGAAAGAACACATCCCCCCATATGCCCAGCACTTCAGCACAACCAGTTGTCCAGAGCACGCATGGATAGCAGCAGGCTCAGAATACACAGCTCTTGAGCCCCACTCAGTGGCGGCAGGTGGAAACTGCAACCAGATATTTTTAGGATGAGGAAAAATAAGCCAACATCCACAGGCACAATGCAAAAATATATTAAATCTCCAGACCAGAAGGAAAATGACAAGGACCCAGAAATCAATCCTGAAGGCACAGAAATTTATAACCTAAACAACAGAGAATTCAAAATAGCTATCAAAAAAAAGCTCAACAAATTACAAGAAAATACAGATAGACAATTGAATGATATCAGGAATTTCTTCACAAAAGAGATTGAAACCATAAAGAACAACCAATCAGAAATGGTGGAGATAAAAAACACAATGGAGGAGATAAAGAAAAATCTGGAATCTTTAAAGAACAGAACTGACAATATAGAGGAAAGAATTAGCATTATGGAGGATAGGAATGCAGGGATGCTCCAGATAGAGGAGGGCAGAGAACTAAGACTAAAAAGAAATGAAGAAATTCTCCAAGAAATATCAACTCAATTAGGAAATGCAACATAGGATTATAGGTATTCTTGAGGGAGAAGAGAGGGAAAAAGGAGCAGAGAGCTTGTTCAAAGAAACAATAGCTGAGAACTTCCCAAATCTGGGGAAGAAGCTGTAAATACCAGTGAATGAAGACAATAGATCTCCTAGATATATCAACATGAAAAGACCCTCTCAAGGCATATAGCAGTAAAGCTAGCAAAAGTTGATGACAAAGAAAAAATATTAAGGGCAGCTAGACAAAAAAGTAAAATAATATACAAAGGCATTCCCATCAGGCTGTCAGCAGATTTCTCGACAGAAACATTACAAGCTAGGAGAGAGTGGAATGACATATTCAAAATTCTGAAAGACAAAAACTTTCAGCCAAAAATACTCTATCCAGTGAAAACATCTTTCAGATATGATGGAGAAATAATAACTTTCCCAGATAAACGAAAGCTAAGGGAGTTCATTGCCACAAGACCCCCACTACAAGAAATGCTCAAGAAAGCCCTCATGCCTGACAAAAAAAAAAGAGAAAAGGGATACAAAGCTTTGAGCAAGGAGAAAAATAGGTAGAAAAAATCAGAAAAATTGCAGCTGTCTATCAGAATAGGTTAGCAAACACTTAACTATAAAAATCAAAGATCAAGGGAAGGAAAACACTAAAAATTGTTCATCACTTTAAACACACACTCACAACACAAGATGGAATAAGTTGTGACAATAATCACTTAGAAGAGGAAGAGGTAAGGGATTGAATCAACTTAGTCTAAGGAAATAAGAGGTCATCAGATAAGGAACTATCTCATCCATGAGATTTTTTTAAACAAACCTCATGGTAACCAGAGGTTTTTAACCAGATTTTTTTAAACAAATAACCAGAACAGAGTCACATACAATAAATAAAGAGAAAACTAAAAGAATCATACAGAACTACCAAACTAAATTGGTAGTCTGAAACACACAGGGTAAGAAACAAAGGAAATGCAAAAGAACTGGAATATGAGCAAAAAAATAGCAACATTAAGTGCTCACATATCAATAATCACTCTAAATGGAAATGGATTAAAATCTCCAACCAAAAGACACAGAGTAGTGGGATGGATTAAAAAGCAAGATCCAACAATATGCTGCCTCCAGGAAACACATCTCAGCTCTAAAGACAAACACAGGCTCTGAGTGAAAGGATGGAAGACAATACTCCAAGCTAATGGAAAACAAAAGAAAGCAAGTGTTGCCATACTTATATCAGACAAAGTAGACTTCAGGATAAAAAAGGTAATGAGAGACAAAGAGGGGCAATATATAATTATAAAAGGGATACTCTACCAAGAAGACATAGCAATTATAAATATATATGCACCCAACACAGGAGCACCAAAGTACATAAAGCAACAATTAACAAACCTAAAAGGAGATATTAACAACACAATAATAGTACGGAATCTTAACACCCCACTTACACCAATGGATAGATCATCCAGACAAAAAGTCAATAAGGAAATAGTGGACTTAAACGAAAAATTAGGTGAGATGGACTTAATAGATATATACAGAGCACTCCATCCAAAAATAGCAGACTACACATTCTTCTCAAGTATGCATGCAATAGTCTCAAGGATAGACCATATGTTGGAAGATAAGGCAAACCTCTACAAATTTAAGAAGATTGAAATCATAACAAGTCTCTTTTCCAACCATAATGCTATGAAACTAGAAATCAACTACAAGAAAAAAACTGGGAAAGTGACAAAGATGTGAAGACTGAATAACATGGTACTGAACAAACAATGGATCATTGATGATACCAAAGAGAAATCAAAGAATATCTGGAAACAAACAAAAATGAAAATACACCATACCAACTCATATGGGATGCAGCAAAAGCGGTCCTGAGAGGGAAACTCATAGCAGTACCAGCCCACCTTCACAAACATGAAAAATCCCAAATAAGTAACCTTAAACTACATCTAACAGAACTAGAAAAAGAAGAACAAACAAATCCCAAAGTCAGCAGATGGAGGGAAATAATAAAAATTAGAGCAGAAATAAATGAAATTGAAACCAAAAAAACAGTAAAAAGGATCAAGGCAACAAAGAGTTGGTTCTTTGAGAAGATAAACAAAATTGACAAACTCTTAGCCAGACTCACTAAGAAAAAAGAGAGAAGATTCAAATAAATAAAATTAGAAATGAAAGAGGAGAAATGACAACAGATACCACAGAAATACAAAGGATAATAAGAGAATACTATGAAAAACTATATGCCAACAAATTGGACAATCTAGAAGAAATGGATAAATTCTTACACTCATACAACCTCCCAAAACTGAACCAAGAAGAAATAGAGAATCTGAATAGACCAATCACAAGAAAAGAGATTGAAGCAGTAATCAAAAAACTCCCAGAAAATAAAAGTCCAGGACCAGATGGTTTCTCTAGAGAATTTTACCAAACATTCAAAGAAGATTTAATACCTCTCCTTCTCAAATTATTGCAAAAGATAGAGGAAGATGGAACACTTCCTAACACATTCAACAAGGCCAACATCACCCTGATACCAAAGCCAGACAAGGACAACACAAAGAAGGAAAATCACAGGCCAATATCGCTGATAAACATCAACGCAAAAATCCTCAACAAAATATTGGCAAACTGAATACAGCAATACATCAAAAAGATCATACACCATGATCAAGTGGGATTTATATCAGGGGCACAGGGATGGTTCAACATCCGCAAATCAATCAATGTGATACACCACATTAACAGAATGAGGAATAAAAACCACATGATCATCTCAATGTCTACAGAGAAGGCATTTGATAAGATTCCACATCCATTTATGATAAAAACTCTCAACAAAATGGGTATAGAAGGAAAGTACCTCAACATAACAAAGGCCATATGTGACAAACCCACAGCCAACATCATACTCAATGGGGAAAAACTGAAAGCCATTCCTTTGAGAACAGGAACAAGACAAAGGTGCCCATTCTCGACCCTCTTATTCAACATAGTACTGGAGGTTTTGGCCAGAGCAATTAGGCAAGAAAAAGGAATAAAAGGACTCCAAATAAGCAACAAAGAAGTGAAACTCTCACTGTTGGCAGACAACATGGTCTTATATATAGAAAACCCTAAAAGAATCCATTGGAAAACTATTAGAAATAATCAACAACTACAGCAAAGTTGCAGGGTACAAAATCAACTTACAAAAATCAGTTGCAATTCTATATGTTAATAATGAACTAACAGAAACAGAACTCAAAAAGATAATCTCATTTACAATCACAACAAAAAGAATAAAATATCTAGGAATAAATTTAACCAAGGAGGTGAAAGACCTATACAATGAAAACTATAAGACATTATTGAAAGAAATCGATGATGACATAAAAAAAATGGAAAAATATTCCATGCACATGGATTGGAAGAATAAACATAGTTAAAATGTCCATATTACCTAAAGCAACCTACAGTTGCTTTGCAATGTGATCCCAGTCAGAATCCCAATGACATTCTTCATGGAAATAGAACAAAGAATACTAAAATTCATATGGGGCAACAAAAGACCCCAAATAGCTAAACAATCCTGAGAAAAAAGAACAAAGGTGGAAGCATCACAATCCCTGACTTCAAAATATACTACAAAGCTATAATAATCAAAACAGCATGGTACTGGTACAAAAACAGACACACAGATCAATGGAACAGAACTGAAAGCCCAGAAATAAAACCATACAGCTAATCTTCAACAAAGGAGCTAAGAACATACAATGGAGAAAGGAAAGTCTCTTCAATAAATGGTGCTGGAAAAACTGGACAGTCATATGCAAAAGAATGAAAGTAGACCATCTTCTTTCACCATACACAAAAATTAACTCAAAATGGATCAAACACCTGAAAGTGAGACCTGAAACTATAAAACTCCTGGAAGAAAATATAGGCAGTACACTATTTGATATTAGTCATAAAAGCATCCTGTCAAATTCCATGTCTACTCGTACAAGGGAAACAAAGGAAAAAATAAACAAGTGGGACTTCATCAGATTAAAGAGCTTCTACAAGGCAAATGAAACCAGTATCAATGAATAGACAACCCACCAGCTGGGAAAAAATATTTGCAAGTCACATATCCAACAGGGAGTTAATCTCCATAATATATAAAGAACTCACACAACTGAACAACAAAAAAACAAAAAACCCAGTCAAAAAATGGGCAGAGGAGGGGCCGCCCGGTGGCTCAGCGGTTTAGTCCGCGCTTGGCAGCCCTGGGTTTGCGAGTTCGGATCCCGGGCACCCGCCGATGCACTGCCTGTCAGCCATGCCATGGTGGTGTCCCATATAAAGTGGAGGAAGATGGGCACGGATGTTAGCCCAAGGCCAGTCTTCCTCAGCAAAAAGGGGAGGATTGGCAACAGATGTTAGCTCAGGGCTGGTCTTCCCCACAAAAAAAAAAAAAAAATGGGCAGAGGATACGAACAGACACTTTTCCAAGGAAGATAAACAGATGGCCAACAGGCACATGAAAAGATGTTCAACATCACTCATCATCAGGGAAATACAAATCAAAACTACACTAAGATATCACCTTACACCCTTTAGAATGGCTATAATCACCAAGACAGAAAACAACAAATGTTGAAGAGGTTGTGGAGAAAAGGGAACCCTAATTCACTGCTGGTGGGAATGCAAACTGGTGCAGCCTCTATGGAAAACAGTATGGAGATTCCTCAAAAAATTAAAAATAGTAATATCTTATGATCCAGCTATCCCACTACTGGGTATCTATCCAACGAACCTGAAATCAACAGTCCAAAGAGGCTTATGCACCCCTATGTTCATTGCAGCATTATTCACCATAGCCAAGAAGTGGAAGCAACCCAAGTGTCCCTCAACTGATGATTGGATAAAGAAGATATGGTATATATATACAATGGAATACATACAATGGAATACTACTCAGCCATAAAAAAACCAAAATTGTCCCATTTGCAACAACATAGATGGACCTGGAGGGTATTATTTTAAGCGAAATAAGCCAGAGAGAAAAAGACAAACACCACATGATTTCACTCATATGTGGAAGATAAATTAACACACAGACAGAGAGAACTGTTTGGTGGTTACCAGGGGCAAGAGCGTTGGGGGGGTGGGCACAAGGGGTGAAGGGAGGCATTTATATCGTGACTGACAAAAACAATGTACAACTAAAATTTCATAATGCTATAAACTATTAAGATATCAGTAAAAAAATAATAATACCTCCTGTCTCATAGAGATATTCATAGAGATGTCATGAGTATTAAACAAGAAAAGTAGCAGTGTACCTAGTATATAATTATAGGTACCATTTAATGTTTACTATCATCATTATTATTAGAAATAAAAACAATAACAGTAATTAAAGTTTATATTGGTATAGCATTTTAAAATATTCTAAGTATTTTAACATCTTTTAAAATCTTTATAACAATCCTGTAAAGTACAGAGGACTCTGCTGAAATAATGCCTCACCTGTGCTCTCCAGAAGAGAAGCGTGAATAGAGTTGCAGGTAAGGTTTTTAGGTCAGATAGGAGAGAAGACAAAGCCCAGGCAGGCTAGGTCTAGGAGCTAATTCAAATCTTACCTTATAAGTGATGGAACGACTCAACGCACAAGGCTGAGCCTGAATGCAGTAAATATAAAGGAACACTGCACAGGGTTTTGCATAGTGTAACCCAGATGTCACCTGAAGTTTTCTGGAGATCTAATATTCCTTGCAGCGTGGAAGCTCCAAGTCCCCACCGCCTACTCAAAGATTTCTGCAAATTCCTAGGAGGCTTACATCCCCCTGGTCACTTCTGGCTCCAAACTCCTTCTTCCAGTGAATTGGTATAGTTTGTGGATCATCTTAGCATCTAACTTGTGCTCTGCATTAAGGATACTGCTTTGATCCCGATAGAAATTCACTCCTGATACAATTTACAAAATAAAATAAAACAAAAGACTCACACTGTTGCAAGACATAGTAGACGTTACTGAAAATTTGTGAAGGACTAAAGAGTGAGTTACGCTGTAAAAATGTAAAAAAAAAAAAATCTTCAAATTGCACACGGACACCCTATTCCGTTTTATGGTCACTCCACAATCAGGAATTTTTTTCACTGGCCACGACACCCCTAGGGTCCCCCAGATCGCAGCCTCACTCCATCTTGCCTCACTCACTCTTTTCTCATCTGCCACTCTAATCTCTCCTCTTTCCCAAGTCCCTTCCTGAATTAGTTTTAGGAACTTCAAATTCTCCCTATTCTATTTTGCAGAACAATTTAGCTCCCCTCAACCTTTGCCCCCAAACTCAGGCTTACATCTGCATTTCCCAATCCATTATATGCTCAGCCGAACAACAGGGATTTTCATATAACTAACAATTTTAGATGACTTTTCTTTGTGTGTTGACCCCATTCTCTCAGTGGTGGTTGTACAACACTTTTTTTTTTCCATCATTACATCATTCAAAACTTCATACATTACCAATATATTTGTCTCCTCGTCTGTCTCCAGTTCTCAAAAGTCAACTAAATAAACACAATTTCTGGAGAGTGAGGATGACAACTCCAGATAACAACACTCTTCAGTCTGAAAACAAAGATTATGATCACCAGCCCATGTCTACTCACTACTGAAACCCATCCTGCTAATTTCATCAAAGAACGCAGAGCAGGAAGGGGCCAACTCCAGCAGGATGATAAAATACATGCTACCTATGCACTGTTGTTTTATTTTTTTTTAATCTATTTTCCTAATTGGAATATATGTTCACTGCCAAAATATAAACAATCATTACAAAAATATATAACGTAACCACTGTTAATAGTATGTTATATACATACATAACATGTACAAATTTTCTAAAGAAAATTGGAATCAAACTATAATAACCACTGCATTGTTTTTAATTAAAATATAGAAACACATTTTAACTTACACATATTAACTTTAAGGTTAAATGTTTTTATGATGTTTTGCTGTGGGAGGAAGATAAACTATGAAGAACGTTCTACTAAAATTGTTCCTTTAAGTCACATTGCTTGGAATGTTAGATTATATCCAGACAGATCTCAACTATATCGCCCTCACCATGCTATGGACACTTCTTTAATGAGCTGTGGTAGCCCAAAAAACAATCTAAACCATTAAGGCATGGTAGAAGATCTAAGTGTGTTGTCATTTCTTTGAATGTGTTAAATTGATCCTATTTGCTGCAATGAAGTAAATAGCTGAGATTAGAATCCACAATGAAGGGAGATGTAAGCCTTTGCCTGTAGTCAAATCCTTCCTTTCATTCATCATACTTACCATTATTTCTTAAGTTGGACATCTAGCTCATTGATTTTCAATCTTTCTTCCCTTCTAGTCTATGTTTACAAGGCTATAAACATAGCATCTAAAGATGTCTTTGACTGCAGGAAACAAGTTTTGCTATATATAATTTTTAATTGTGCATTTTCTATTATCTAATTTCCACTATAATTCATCCTTTTGCCTATAAATTATTCTGAAGTATCTTTCTTATTTTACAAATATATCACACTGAGGATTGTTTTAGCTATCTTTATTCTTATTAATTTCTAATTTTACACATTATGATCAGAAAGTGTGATTTGGATGATATTGATTCTTTGGTATTTGTTGAGACTTTTTTGTAGTCTACATACACAGTCAGGTATGTTCTTGAAAAGAGTATGTATTTTCTAATTGCTGGGTTCAAAGTTCTATATATGTCTACTAAATCAAGCTTGCTAATTTTATTGTTTAAATCTTCTATGCCATTATTAATTTTTGTCTAATTGAGCCATCCATCTCTGAAAGACACTTGAAATTTTCCACACTTCCTCTTAGAATTCCATCAATTTTGGTTTTGGAAATTTTGAGGCTATGATTATCAGGTGCATACAGGTTCAGGATTGTTAAACATATTGGTGAATTTTTTATTTTACCATGTAATGACCCTCTTATCTTTAACAATGCTTTTGCTTTAAAGTCTACTTTGAATGATATAAATATAGATATACCAGCTTTCTTTTGCTTTGTATTGTACTGTATTTTTCTATCCCTTTACTTTCATCCTTTATACATTCTTATATTCTAGGTATATCTCTTATACAGTATATAGCTGAATTTTGTTTTAGCTCATCTGAGAATCTGTTTTTTATTGAGAAGTTTCACGTGTACAACATTATAATCCAACTTCTGTATAGACTACAGCATGCTCAACACCAAAATCTAGTTTTCATCCATCACCATACAATTGACCCCCTTTACCCTTTTTGCCCTCCCCCCACCTCCTTTCCCTTCTAGTAACCACCAATCTGTTCTCTGCATCTATGTGTTTTTTATTTTGTTTTGTTTGTTCATTTCTTTTCTTTTTTTTATATTCCACATGAGTGAAATCAAACAGTATTTGCTGTTCTCTGATTTATTTCACTTGGCATAATACTCTCAAGGTCCAACCATGTTGTCGCAAATGGCAAGATTTCACCTTTTTTATGGCCAAGTAGTATTCCATTATATATATATATATACCACATATTCTGTATCCATTCATCCATTGAAGGGCATTTAGCTTGTTTCCATATCTTGGCTATTGTAAATAATGTTTCAGTGAACATAGGGACACATATGTTTTCAAATTAGTGTTTTCATATTCTTCAGATAAATATCCAGAAGTTGAACAGCTAAATCATAGGGTAATTCTTTTCTTAATTTTTTGAGCAATCTCCATACTGTTTTCCATGGTGGCTGCACCAATTTACATTCCCACCAACAATATATGAGGGTTTCCTTTTCTCCTCATCCTCCCCACCACTTGTTAGTTCTTGTCTTTTTGATAATAGCCATTCTGATGGGTGCAAGGTGATATCACCTTGTGGTTTTTATTTGCATTACTCTAATAATTAGCGATGTTGAGCACCTTTTCATGTGTCTGTTGGCCATCTGTATATCTTCTTTGGAAAATGTCCATTCAGATCCTCTGCCCATTTTTCAATGCGGTTGTTTGTTTTTTTGTTGTTAAGTTGTATGAGTTCTTTATAAATTTTGGATATTAACCTCTTGTCAGATACATGATTTGCAAATACCTTCTCCCCTTTGGTAGGTTGTCTTTTTGTTTGTTGATGGTTTCCTTGCTGTGCAGGAGCTTTTTAGCTTGATGTAGTCCCATTTGCTTACTTGTTCTTCTGTTTCCCTTGGCAGAGGAAACATATCCAAAAAAATATTGCTAAGACTGACATCAAAGAGCATACTGCCTATGTTTTCTTCTAGGAGTTTTACAGTTTCAGGTCTTACATTCAAGTCTTTAATCCATTTTGAGTTAATTTTTGTGTATGATGTAAGACAGTGGTAATTCATTATTAGTGTAGAAACACAACATATTTTTGTATATCGATTTCATACTCTGCAACTTTTATTCATTTATTATTTCCAACAGTTTTTTGGTGTAGCCTTTAGGGTTTTCTATCTATAAAATCATGTCTTACTTCTTCCTTTCCAATTTGGATGTCTTTTATCTCTTTTTCTTGCCCAATTGCTCTGGCCACAAGGTCCAATACTAGATTGAATAAAAGTGGCGAGAGCGAGCATCCTTGTCTTGTTCCTGACCTTAAAGAGATAGCTTTCAGTTTTTCACCATTAATTATGATGTTACTTGTGGGTTTGTCATATATGGGCTTTATTATGTTGAGGTACATTCCTTCTATACCCATTATATAGAGAGTTTTTATCATAAATCGACAGTTAATCTTGTCAAATTATTTTTCTGCATCTATTGAGATGATCATATGGTTTTTAGCCTTCATTTTCTTAATGTGGAGTATCACACTGATTGATTTGCAGATGTTGAACCATCCCTGCATCCCTGAAATAAATCCCTCTTAATCATGGTGTATGATCCTTTTAATGTATTGTTTTATTTGGTTTGCTAATATTTTGTTGAGGATTTTTGCATCTATATTCATCAGAGACATTGGCCTGTAATTTTCTTTGTTGTGGTGATCCTTGTCTGGTTTTGGTGTCAGGGTAACGCTGGCCTCATAAAGTGAGTTAGAAAGCATTCCCTGCTCTTCAATTTTTTAGAAGAGTTTGAGAAGGATAAGTATTAAATCTTTGAATGTTTGGTAGAATTCATCAGTGAACCCATCTGGTCTTGGACTTTTGTTTTGGGAGAGGTTTTTGATTACCATTTCAATCTCCTTACTAGTGATTGGTCTAGTCAGATTTTCTATTTCTTCATGATTCATTCTTGGGAAGTTTTATAATTCTAAGAATTTATCCAATTCTTCAAGTTGTCCGATTTGTTAGCGTATAGCTATTCATAGTAGTCACTTATAATCTTTTGTATTTCTGTGGTATCCATTGTAACTTTTCCTCTTTCATTTCTGATTTTATTTATTTGAGGCTTTTCTCTTTTTTCAAATGAATCTAGCTAAAGGTTTGTCAATTTTGTTTATCTTTTCAAAGAACCAGCTCTTAGTTTCATTGATGTTTTCTATCATCTTTTTAGTCTCTGTTTCATTTATTTCCACTCTGATTTTTATTACTTCCTTCCTTCTCCTGACGTTGCACTTCATTCATTATTCTTTTTCTAGTTTCTTTAGGTGTAAGATTAGATTGCTTATTGAGATTTTTCTTACTTCTTGAGGTAGGCCTGTATTGCTATAAACTTCCCTCTAAGTATTGCTTTTGCTGCATCTCATAGATTTTGGTAGGTCATATTTTCACTTTCATTTGTCTTAGTTATTTTTTGATTTCTCCTTTTATTTTCTCATTGACCCAATAGTTGTTTAGTAGCATGTTGCTTAGTCTCCACATATTTGTGACTTTTCCAACTTTCTTCTTGTAATTGATTTCTAGTTTCATACTGTTGCGGTCAGAAAATATGCTTGATATGATTTCAATCTTCTTAAATTTGTTGAGATTTGTTTTGTGTTCCAACATATGGTCTATCTTGAGAATGTTCCATGTGCACTTGAGAAAAATGTTTATTCTGCTGGTTTTGGATGGAATGTTCTGTATATATCTACTAAGTTCATCTGGTCTGATGTTTCACTTAAGGCCAATGTTCTCTTTTTGACTTTGTGTCTGGATAATCTATCCATCGATGTAAGTGGGGGTGTTAAAGTTCCTACTATTATCATGTTGCCGTCAATTTCTCCCTTTAGGTCTGTTAATAATTGCTTTATATATTTTGGTTCTCCCATGTTAGGTGCATATAAATTAATAAACGTTATTTCTTCTTGATGGACTGTCCCTTTTATCATTATATAATGTCCATTTTTGTTTCTTGTTATCTTTTTTGGCTTGAAGCCTATTTTGTCTGATATAAGTATAGCTACACCCACTTTCTTTTGGCTGCCATTTGCTTGGAGTATCATCTTCCATCCTTTCACTTTGAGCTTGTGTTTGTAGAGCTGAGATGAGTCTCCCAGAGGCAGTGTACTGTTGGGTCTCGTTTTTTAATACATCCAGCCACTCTGTGTCTTTTGATTGGTGAGTTCAATCCATTTACATTTAGAGTGATTATTGATATAGGAGGGTTTAATACTGACATTTTATCTTTTGTTTTCCGGTTGCTCTATATCTCCATTGTTTCTTTTTGTGTTTCTGTCTGCCATTTTAGTTTGGTCGTTTTCTATGATGTTTTTCTCAGTTTCCTCTTTTTTTATGTTTCGTGTCTCTGCTTTAGTTTCTGTTTTGTGGCTACCATGAGGTTTGTATAAAACATCTCATAGACAAAATAGTCCTTTCTCTGCTGATAGCATCTTACCTTCATTAGCCTATACAGGTTCCATCCTTTTTCTCTTCTCTTTTTATGTTTTGTTGTTACAAATTATCCCTTTTTATGTTGTGAGTTCATTACCAAATTGAAGTAGTTATAGTTATTTTTAATGCTTTTTTCCTTTAACCTTTATGCTGTAATTAAACATTTAATAACCTATTCTGACATAGAGTTGCAATATTCTGATTCTGTCTATTTATCACCTTAGTCAAAGTTTTGCATACTTTTGTCTTTTCGTTTCAGGTAGAAGAGCTCCTTTCAACATTTCTTGTAAGGCAAGTCTATTGGTGATTAACTCCCTCCCTCAGCTTTTGATTGTCTGGGAAAGCCTTTATTTCTCCTTCATAGCTGAAGGATAACTTTGCTGGATAGAGTATTCTTAGCTGACAGTTTTGTCTTTCAATATTTTGAGTATGTCATTCTACTGTCTCCTGGCCTGTAGAGTTTCTGCTGAGAAATCTGCTGATAGCCTAATGGGGGTTTCTTTGTAGGTTATTGTCTTTTTTTCCCTTAGCTACTTTTAAAATTCTTTCTTTATCATTGATTTTTGACAGTTATTTACTATAACGTGTCTTGGAGAAGATCTTTTTGCTTTGAGATAATTAGGTGTTCTATTAGCTTCAGGGACTTGCATATCCAGTTCCTTCCTCAGGTTTGGGAAGTTCTCAGTTACTATTGCTTTAAATAAGCTCTCTGCTCCCTTCTCTCTCTCCTCTCCTTCTGGGATACCCATTATCATTATGTTGTCTTTTCTAATGGAGTCAGACAGTTCTTGTAGAGTTACTTCATTTTTTTTAATCTTAGTGCTCTCTCCTCTTCTATCTGAATCATTTCTAGATTTCTATCTTTGAGTTTGCCAATTCTCCCTTCCATATGGTGTGCTCTATTTCCAATGCTTTCTAATGCACTCTTCTCACTTATTGAGTTCTTCAGCTCAGAATTTCTGTTTGGTCGTTTTTTAGAGTTTCAATCTCTTTAGGAAAGTACTCCTTCTGTTCATTAATTTTATTCCTGAGCTCACTGAACTGCCTTTCTGAGTTTTCTTGTAGCTCAAAGAGTTTCTTCATGACGGCTATTTTGAATTCTCTGTTAGTTAGATCACAGTCTTCTGTGACTTTAAGTTTGCTTTCTGGACCAAAAAAACTGTCATTTTTTGTGGGTGTGATACCATGTTACCCTAATTTTTCATGGTGCTTGCCGAGATGTTCCTCTGCTGGCACATGTCAAGTAGTGAACACCTTTCTTATTTAGGTAAAGCTTTGTTTACTTTGATTCTAATTCAACAGATTGGTAATTAGAGGCTTTTCTTTCAATTTTCGGTAGCTGGCACTTTAGCACAAGTTTTTGGTTTCTCTTAAGTGAGCTGCCTCTGGCTATATTTGAGAATCAGCACTTTCCATTCTCCACTGCCTCTGCCAGAGGTGTAGCCAGTGCCCTACTCCTAACTGCTTATGCCTCTGGGGTCACTGGTGTCTTGCTGCTGCTGGCGTCGCTGTGGTCACTGGCATCACCTGAGTCGGGGGCACAATGGCCACAGCAGGAGAAGGGTGAGGGTGGAGGGAAAACCAGATTTGTACATGCCATTGCTGTGGGCAGGGGGTATGAAGTAGCGGACTCTGCTGCCACTGCTGCCCGGTTCCCTGTGGCTGCAGGTGCCACTGTGGCTGGGAGGCCAGAGTTGTGTGTGTTTTCTCCACTGCTGCTGTCGGGTTCCCTGGGGCTGCAGGCTCAGCTGCCGCAGCCAGGGAGCCAGGATCACAGACACAGCCTCTGCTGTGCCCCTGGTTCTGCTTTCTCTGTGTGTTCCAATCTACCCACCTTCAAATGTACAGATATGTGGATCTCTCTGGTGCCCTGGTATGTCAGGCAGACAAAACTTGGCTGAGTTATGGATGTTTTACTAGTTGTAGATTTAAGGGGAGAGACAAAGGGAGCATCTCACACTGCAGTGATGCTGACATCCCTCTCCTGAAAATCCCTGTATTTTAACCAGCAAGTTTAACCCAGTTATCCTCCCAGTGATTCGTGCTATATCTGGATTTAATTTCTACCATCTTATTTTGGGCAATTTGTCATGTATTTCTTCTTTTTTTCCCCTCCTATTAATTAGTAAATCATCCTTGGACACCTGGACAATTTCTAGGACAGAGAATACAAAACATTCTCTAAGTAAGACAGAGATACAATACATTGGTCACCAGTCATAGTTTTAATATATCTTTAACTCTTTTTATCCATTATAGATTGATCATCAGTTAACATGTTTAGTTGAATGTTTCTATGCCCTGGGGTGATATTAGTGTTTACTGAGACACTTTGTACATCAGCTCTTAGTCACCTGCCTTCTGGTTTTCTCTCTATCTGTAAGGGAACAGAATTGTATTGCTGTGGTTAAAAGTTGTAACTAATACAGATGATTAAGACTATATTAGATATACTAGTTGCAATAAAAGAATATACAAATTTGAAAAAATGGATACAGTTTGTCTACTTATCAAGGAAATTTTTACACTTTACTAAGGCAGAAAATTCAACAAGATATACGTGTTTGCCTAATATGCTAAGATTAATTCATTTTAAAGCTAAAGGCAAAAGCTTTAAATCTATCATCTAATTGTGTGTTTGTGTATATATAATCAAATACATATGAAGAATATATTAAAATTAGTATACAAAAAAAGTTTATGAATCATTTTTAAAGAGAAAATCAGCAGCACAGAATAAGACTGATCTTTAAATATAGTTTTTGTGCCTTTGTCACTCCTTGAATCACTCTTAGCAAAAGTCCTCACTTCTAAAAAAGCTTCCTGTTGTATGTATTATCACTCCAAAGTAAGATGTTTTCTTGTATTTCAGTATCTATGACTTATGCCTACATGTAATAACCAATTTTCTTTGACAATGTTTTTTTCATTTCCTAAACTCAAGGCTTAAATTCAGAATAATAAAACTGTTAGGAGGCCTTTTACATCTAAACTTTCTTTAGAGTGTCCCAGGTGGTGATAATGTTTTTATTTTCTTACCTCATAAAAGGAGAGATACTAAAAACAATTAGGTATGTTTTGTATTCTTCATATTTTGATTAACTAAAACACTACATGAGTTGACCTTAAAATGTCCCAGAGCTCTGCCCAGGGGATACAGATGTTCAAGAGGCCTTTTCTTTCTTAAATAATAACCTTGCTTACAAAAATCTCTAACTTTGGGCATTCCCAACTATGCTACACCCTTCTCATTGTACATAAAAGACAGGATTGTGTTTTAGTGATGCTTACTCAAAAGCAGGAACCATACAAGCTTATTACCTTCTATAATATTATTTGTCTGTTTCCTATATAGCTATTAAATGCTGCTCCAATCTAAATCTAGCTTCCCTACTTCCCCTTCCTGATAAAGAGTAATTTCAATATTTTCAGCAGCTGTTAAACTCTATGTATGCCCAGTCCTGATCTGACTGATGCTATCATGTGCAACCCTGATATACTACCACTTGATGATGACTCATAACTTAAAAAGAATCAAGTACACTTTGTCCTAAGTATGCTGTAACTTTTGAAATATTCTATTTTGGAATATTTTGTAACCAACATCTCAGACAGCTGAACTGATAGCTCTATTAAGAGCATGCCATCTTGCTAAATAATGAAGAATTAATGTCAATGCGTCTATGGATGAGCATTCAGGATTGCTTGAGATTTCAGCATATTATGCAAAGTATTTCCTAACCTCAGACAATTCAAATAAAAATTGAAAAGAAATTATTGTCTTATTGACAATACCCAAAGAAAGTTTCTGTTATTTAGAATAAAGCCTATACTAAAGTTAACACCTTAAAGCCTACTACCATACAGAGTCCTTTCCAGCATTACCAGCATATTATAAAGACAGTTGTTTAATCTGATTTCTGTATAAGAGGGACTAATTAAAATACAACACTCTGCCCTCATTGGGGGTGTGAGGAGGGATAAGGGGAAAGACACTGGCTTTGTCAAGACTGTTTCATACTGCTTGATGTCTCCCAAACCATCTCCAGACAGATAATAATTATGCTGAAGAAAATAATTATAATAATCCAAATTACAGGGACACATTGGCTCAAACTTTACAAAAATATTAGTCAAAAATTTTTTACCTAGGAGGCTTAACAAGTGATAAAATTTTACTCATTTTTTTCTTCCCCAGGTTGTCTTTTTTTTCTTTTTTGGTGAGGAAGATTAGCTCTGAGGTACATCTGTTGCCAATCCTCCTCTTTCTGCTGAGGAAGATTGGCCCTGGGCTAACATCCGCGCCCATCTTCCTCTACTTTATACGTGGGGTGCCTGCCACAGCATGGTTTGACAAGTGGTGCATAGGTCTGTCCCCGGGATCTGAACCTGCAAACCCCAGGCCACCAGAAGTGGAGTGTGCGAACTTAACCATTACACCACCGGGCCAGCCCCTTAACTCATTTTATTATAATTCAGAAAACATATGAAGAAATCCCCATATCAAAGATGATTTGAACATTTACAAATGGATTTAATTCAGTTGACCAAATCATAACCCTAAATTTAAGAACTTTTTGTGTGTGTGTGTGTGAGGAAGACCAGCCCTGAGCTAACATCCGTCACCAATCCTCCTCTTTTTGCTGAGGAAGACTGGCCCTGGGCTAACATTCATGCCCATCTTCCTTACTTTATATGGGACACCGCCACAGCATGGCTGACAAACAGTGCGTGGGCGGGCACCCGGGATCCGAACCCACAAACCCCAGGCTGCCAAGTGTGAACTAAACCGCTGCGCCACCGGGCGGCCCCCTAAATTTAAGAACTTTTAAATAATAGTTTACAACTTTTCTGGTTAGACGGAAACTTTCCCTTAGTTCTAAGTTTCATGCCTAGGTCTAATGATATTCCAACTTACATTTTAAATTTTTCATAAGCTCTCATAAGAAACTGTTACAGAAAGACCTCAGGAGGCTGGGCTTGACCCATCCTCTAACAGATTCCATTCTTGGTATGTTGCAATCATTACATTTTTTCTAAAATGAATCTCATATACACAGTCTTATGCCCAAAACAAGCTATATTTCTGAAAAGCACATCATCAGATGTGTTGTGCCCCCTACCATCACCAGCATGATACACAACTGGACACTAGATCTATTAGAAGAGATGCCAATAAAAGTCAGCCTTAAAACCACAATGGGGGGCCGCCCGGTGGCGCAGCGGTTTAGTCCGCGCTTGGCAGCCCGGGGTTTGCCGGTTCGGATCCCGGGCGCCCGCCGATGCACTGCCTGTCAGCCACGCCGTGGTGGCGTCCCATATAAAGTAGAGGAAGATGGGCACGATGTTAGCCCAGGGCCAGTCTTCCTCAGCAAAAAGAGGATTGGACGGATGTTAGCTCAGGGCTGGTCTTCCTCACAAAAAAAAAAAAACCACAATGGACACGACCATTTTGGGTACTTTTAACTTCAAATACAGTTCTTAAGCTCCAGGCCCACAGCCATGGATACATGCTTCCCAGTGTAGTGTAAAGGCGCTTAGGATTCTATAACCTGGACATCCAGACCAAGAATTGACTCTGACATTCATCATAAGGACTGCAAAGAGACAGACAGCTTTCCTAAGTAGACATCCACCTCCAAGATTGTATGGATCGAAAAGATAACATTCAGGGTGGACCACTTTCTCCAAAGACCTTCTGATCCCTGATCTGACAACTGACTTATATTTAGACTTCCATCACATTTTATTTATATTCTGTGTCTGAAAATTCTGCCAGGGTCTGAATTCTTGCGGGTATGGTTCTGTTTGGTTTTTTTTTTATTTTGTGCTGACTCTTGTTCAGGGTGCTCCTGTATGTATTGTGACTTTTTGCTGGAAGTTCATGTTCATTGGAACTTTGTGCAGATTTTTGAGGGTTGTGCTGGGGAAACCTTCCACCAATGAGGATTTGCTTACTTCTACCAGGCATTTGGGGCACTACCAACCTAGGTAAATGTTAAATTCGCAGCAAGTAGTCTTTTCACACATGCAGATAGTATGAACTCAGGCCACAAACCAGCATGAGGGCTGGCCCTTAGCCGCCTATTCTCACAAGAGAGATTCTTTCCACAGGTAAGATTACTTTCCAAGGTAAGACAGACAAGTTTCTCTGCTCTCTGCTTTCTCAGGTAAAAGTTACTTTTTTAATTCACCCTTTCTCTGAAGGCAAAACTCTTGGTGGTTCTTGGTTTTAGGGAATCTCCAATCTAACACCAATTTGAGACCAAAGCTTTGTTCCCGGCCCATGTTGCCTTCTTAAAACGAGAACTGTAGGCCACCTGGGATTATTAAACACTCCCAGGGCAATGGATGCCTCTGGCATTTGCTTACCTCCCTAAACACACACTCATTTTGTTTTGGCTTGAAAGATTTCATTTTGCAAGCTGAATCATATGTTTTTAAAGCTGCTCTTGTTGTATAACATCCTTAGGTGCGTCATAGCAAAATAGTTTCTAAAATTTAGTCTGTCATATCACAAAAACAGAAATCTACAAATTCTATCACTTCTTGGATACCTCACAAATCCAAAACTGGTAGTGACCTATCCCTCCACTACCATATCTAATTTTCCTTCAAAAATTAATAACACCACTTTCCATCCACCTATTTACAACAAAAAAAATTGAGCATAGCCTCCCTCCTTTCTCCATCTTTCACACCCCAGTATAACTCTTACTGATTCTAATTTCTAAACATCTCCTTGATTTATTCTCTTCTTCATTCTGGCTACTACTGCCTTCAGAATTCATTTCTTTTCTGGAGCCCTGAAATAATCTCCCTGTTTCCATGCTCACTTCCCTCAAATACATACTTCACACAGCTGCCAGCATAACCTATTTAAAATAAACATCTGACCACATCATTTGCCTAATTAACCATCTTCAGTGACTCCTCATTGCCATCAAGGTAGTCTCAATTACTTATCATGGCATATAAAGTCCTCTACAATCAGTCCATCTATGCTGCAGTCTTACCAAATTATGTGCAATCTTCTGCTTGATCTGTCATCCTCCAGTCATCCTCACACCTCACCCCAGCTTCCTTGGCCACCTGTCGGCTCCTTATCTTTCAGAACCCAAGTCAAGACTCTTCCAGGAAACTTGCAAGCAAATTCTTACTGCACCCTTGCTACATCACTGCTTGATGTGCTTAACTATTATTGCACCTATCACACCATATTGCAATCATTTATCTGTTGTCCCAATTAGACTATGACTTCCTTTTAAGGGCAGAGAAATTCTTCTCTCTTTAGCGACAGTACCTGGCACAGTGCCAATTCCATGAAGCACTTAGCACCCTTTGAATGAACGTTTTTGATTTCTACAATACCTTATGAAATCAACTACTTTCCACTGCCACTGTCAAAGTTCAGGCCCTTTCTTCTACCTCTATCCTCTCACACATCTTTCTGCCTCTAGTTTATCAACCTTCCTAATGTCACCTAAATTCCTTCTGAAGCACAATTCGGATCATGCCCTGCTTAACCTTAGAAATCTCCTATTGCTGTTAGACCCTGACTCAGTTTCCCTGCTGCTCCAGCAGTTCACAGCAACCCACTGATTTTCCAAAGTGACAGCTCAGCTCTATCTTAATTACAAAACCAACAGGGACCTGGGGCAGGCAGTACCCAACCAGCCTCCACTCTAACCTCTCAATCCCTGTCTGCTGAAGCTTATTAGCATTAGACACCTTTCCAGATCCAAACTGGGATCTGATGGTATTGGTGATAGCTACAGAATTCCTATATTATCTAGTTGTTGCCCTCCCCATTTTGACTAAATGGAAGAATCCATTTCATCACTCCATTTTACAGCAGTGGTGTACTAGGGGCTGGGGACGAACAACACTAAGGGGATCATTGTCTACAGAGAATTTAAAAACAATAATAAAATCGACTAAAGGTCAGTCTGCTTTTTATCATCATCATGAACCAGTAATTCTAAATAATGTCAGTAATAAATACTCCTCCCTGCCAGCGTGGACTGGCCTACCACCACCACTCCTTGGTAAACTACTGCTATTCAGGAATCACTCCCTTTTGGAACCTACAGGTTTCACCCCAAAACAGAATGAATCACCTCTTCCTAAACACTTAATACACATCTGAATCTCCTATAAGACCACAAGCACATTAAGGGGTGCTTATCTTTAACCCCTAGTACAGACATTCATGAACACACTTACCCTTCTAGCCAGCTCCCCTTCAATAGTTTGCCTCAGCTGCCTTGTAAGGTCCTCAGTGAGTGAAATGTGCCAAGTCCCAGTTCCTCTGTTGCTAGGAAAAACAAACCATCATGCCTTACTCTCACCCCTTAGACCAGACTAACTGCATACAGAATATAATTTGAATTCCAAAGGCTGGCACTGACAGAAAACCAGTTTGGACAGAATTCTAATTCCTACTACTGAAATCTTATACTCTCCTCATACCAAACTACTCATACTCAGTATATTTCTGCCAATAACATGTAAGTCTTTTTTGTATTACAGTACTGTGTCTGATTTACTAACTGCTAAGCCCCAGAAGGAAATTCAAGCGCTCAGTCCTGTTTTAGTGCTGTAGATGCAATAGACACTCAGTTCTACTGAATAAAACTAGGGACAGTTGATACGTAAAAGAATACATTTTTATTATATAGCATTTTATTTTGAAAAAACTTTATTTTCATAGAATACATTTTCACACGAGATTCCCATAGTGGGAAAATAACAATTTATTACTTACAGTTTTATATTTGTGGACAGATTATTTTAGGACAAGTAAAATAAACACATTTGAGGATTAATCTCAATTGAGAATCTGTAATATTTTGATACACCTAGAAGGGGATCTCTTCCCCACATGGAACTTCTCTATATGCAGAAACTCTCCAGGCTCTTCTTCCTGGGATTTAGAAATTAGTAATGTGAAATACCAGCATTTCCTAATTTTAAAGTTTCCCTAGATCAGTAACTGGTATTGACTGAACAGAGGGGGAAGTTTTCAAAAATTAAACACTGTCTAATTTTCTGCAAAGTCTTTACTTATGAATTAAAAGTCTTTCCCTTTCTACATCATTTCCAGGACAAATATAGAAGTTTGATCAGATATTGATAGTAATAAAGGTGAATTCCCTTTAAGAGTTCGATAAATTAAAAGGCAAAAGCTCACATATAATGTTTAGTTATACTGTGAATCTTGTGGGAAGCTGGGAGACAACCCCTTAACTCACCAGAATATGGAACTCAGTCTCACAATTTCTTGGATACAGTTCCTCTCAAACCTTTTCCTCAAAGATTAAATTCTAAAAATAACCAGGTGATTAGGAGAAGAGGTTTGTCTCACCAACGGACCTATCTTATTTCCTCCCTATTGTGAGTTGAATGGCATGACAGAGCAGAGGCAAAGAGGTGTACAATCAGTTCTCAAGGTATTAAGTCAAAGAGGTCACAGCTTCCACAGCATGGCAACAGCTTTGCAAATGCCCACGTCATGATAGTTGAAATAACAAAGCCCAGCAAAGGTTAAAGCCGAAAGTGCCAAAAGGCCTGTCTTGGTAGCTTTCTGCAATGCATCCCCTCGAACATAGTCAGTAACAACTTGTCCAAGGCCCCTAAACAAAAAAAAAAAAATCACAGTACAAATGAAAAATCACAAGTGAAGTTAGAAGGCTATACAGATAACTTGGCTGCAAAAAAATAATCTGTCAGGTTCAAAATGCAACTCACGGTTACAAAAATCATAAACTAAAATGAAGGAATCAAGAGTTGCCTAATAATACAATAAAGACTTCTTCCCATTGTTCAGATCCAATTTTCCAGTCATTTATATCAGAGACAGTAACTAATTACTACTCTATTTACAAAATCTTGGGTTTGGTTTTTTTAAAGACTAAAAAAATGCTCTACTGAGTTTTCCATTAATTTAAAAAGATTTTATTAGGCAGATATTATGTGCCAGAATCTGTTACAGATGTTGAGAGTATAGCAAATGGGACAGCATCCTTGCCCTTTATGGTACATTCTAGTGAAGGAGAAGAAAAAGTACATATGTGCTCTAAAGAAATATTCTAGAAAGGATGACCTGAATGAGAAGAACACTCCAAATAAAAGTGACAATGACCTTGGTATCTTTGAGGAATAGTAAAAAGGTTAGTGTGGCTGGAGAACATGGAGATCAGAAGGCAGGGGCAGAAAACACAGGCCCTTGAAGGTCATGATAAGGAGTTTGAATTTTATTTGAAATATAATGGGGAACCATGGATGTGCTTTAAGCAGGGAATGACCTAATTTTACTTTTTTTATAACAGTTTTATTAAGATATAATTCATATACCATAAGATTAACCCTTTTAAAGTGTACAATTCAGTGGCTTTTAGTATATTCACAGAGTTTGTGCAACATTATCACTATTTAATTCCAGAACATTTTGCTCATCCCCAAAAGAAACCCTGTACCCACCAGCCCATTAACCAACCATTAATTTGTTTTCTGTTTCAATGGACTTGCCTGTTCTGGACATTTAACATAAATGAAATCATACAACACGTGGCCTTTTGTGTCGAGTTTCTTTCACTTAGCATCGTTTCAAGGTTCATCCATATTGTGGCAAGTATCAGTACTTCAATCCTTTGTATGGCCAAATAATATTTCTTTGTAAGAATATATCACATTTTGTTTAGCTATTCATCAGCTGATAGACATTTGAATTGTCCTCACTTTTTGGCTATCATAAATAACACTGCTACGAACATTACTGTACAAGTTTTTGTGTGGGGACATTATGTTTTCAATTTTGGGGGGTATAGACCTAAAAGTAGAATTGTTGACTCTATAACTTTTAGTTGGAACTGTCAAACTGTTTTCCAAAGTGGCTGCAATGTTTTACATTCCCAACAGAGTTACATAAGGACTCCAACTTCTTGACATCCATCTTTTTCATTATAGCCATTCTAGTAGGTATGAAGTGGTATCTCATTGTACTTTGATTTGCATTTCTCTAATAAGAAATAATGTTGAGCATTTTTTCATGTGCTTATTGGCCATTTGTCTATCTTCTTTGGATAAATGTAATTTTACTTTTTTAAAAGGTTACTCTCGTTGTAGTGTGGCGAATGCACGCAGGAGTGCAGTGCAGTGACAGTGCAGGCAGGAGAAGGAGGGCAAGAATAGAAAGAGACAACTAGTTAGGAGGCAACTGAAAAAGCCTAGGCAAGATTGCTGGCTTAACCTAGGCTGTGACAGGGCAGACAGTGTGAAGTGACAATCCAGGCTGTTTTGAGGAGAGAACTAACAGAAAGACCTGATGGACTGGATGTGGGGTAAGACAAGAAGAAATATCTAGAATGACTCCTAGGATTTTTGTCTTGAGCAACTAGATTTAATTGAGTTAGGGAAGAATAGGAGAGGGGGTGGTTTTGAGGGGAAATCAAGATACATTTGGGGAGAAAAAGAGTGATTTGGGCAATGTTAAATTTGGGACAACTACGAGACATCCAAGTGAATTATGTTGGTTAGACAACTGGAAATATAAGTCTGCAGCTCGGGGAAAGAGGTCAATCTGAGCTCACCTCAGGAAACCGTGCAGATAGAGAAATTAAGAAAGCTAAGACTAAGCCTGGGGTTCAGACTTTTATTATTCAGAGGTCAGACAAGAGAAGAAGGAGCTGACAGAAGAAACTGAGAAGGTTTAGCTGTTGAGGTAGAAGAAAACAAGGTACGTATAGCATCTAGGAAGTCAAAGAAAAATTATTTAAGGAAGAAATGGTCAATTAAGTTGAATGCTGCTGAGAATTCAAATAAGTAGAGGACACAGAATAGACAACTGGATGTGGAAAAATGAAGGTCTTTGGTGACTTTGGTAAGAATGACTTCAGTTAAATAGTTGGGATAAAAGCCCAATTACTGTGGATTAAAAGAGATTGGATGCTGAGGAACTAGTGCACACTTACAGACGACTCTTTCAAGTCTTTTGTGTGTGTGAAAAAGAAGAGACAATTAGTGAGGTAACTGGAGGAGAAATCAATTGTAATAAAAAATGTATTACTTGAGAATTATTTCTTATTCTGATTTTTCATTAATTTAGATGGATTTCCTTCCAAGAAACACATATTAGAGAAATATTATTGTACTTGTGATCTAATATTTCATATGCAACTGGAATTCTTTATTTTGAAAGGTCTAACTGATTAAAGGGTAATTCTCCTAACCAACCCCAAAAAACTAGGTAGGCAAAATCCCCTTTAACACTAGTTAGAAAATGATTCTGACAAGTCACTTAACCTCCCTGGGGTTTAGTTTCCACATCTGTAAAATAACAGGGTTGGTTAAGATACTCCCCCTAGTCAATTCGGTTCTAACAATCCAAAACGTGCCCCCAAACCATGGTATCATATTGTCCGTGTAAAACAGCATAAAATGAACGACTCAAGGAACTTGTTATTTACAAACTTTCTGGAAGCTTCATTAACTTAGAAAGTCTAACAAACTGTGCTGGATAAAATAAATAGAAAATGGAAATTCATTCATTCAACAAATGTTTACTTACTGCTGTGTCAGATACTGCTCTAGGCACTAAATATATAACAGCAAACAAAATAGTCAAAAATCCATATCATATTTCATTTTTTTAAAAGGGCAAGAGTGAACTATAGTGTACAGGGATGCACATTTAGGTGATAAAACTATGATGAAATGTAAGGAAGTGATTACTAAAAATATAAGGATAATAGTTCCGAGTGGGGGGATATTGAACAGTTATGACTGAGATAGAACACAGGAAGAGGCTTCTGGAACACGTGGCAGAGTCCTATTTCTTGACCTGAGTGGTATTACCGTTACAATAATTCATTAAGCCATAGATATGGGTATTTTTGTGTGTGTGTGAGGAAGACCGACCCTGGGCTAACATCCGTGCCCATCTTCCTCTACTTTATATGGGACGCCGTCACGGCATGGCTGACAAGCAGTGCGTCGGCAGGCGCCCGGGATCCGAACCCGCGAACCCCGGGCTGCCAAGCGCGAACTAAACCGCTGCACCACTGAAGCCATAGATTCGATTCTTGTGATTGTCTATATCTGAGCTTTCATTCTAGTGAGGGGAGACAAGGAATACACAAAATAATGAATAGACAGCATAGTATAATTAGAAGGTAATAAGTGCTACTAGGAAAAATAAAACAAGGAGAGATAAGGAATGTTGGGAAAGACACTGCAATTTTGAATAAGTGGTTAGAGAAGGCTTCACTGAGAAGGTGACACTTAAGATGTGAAGGAAACGAGGTAATAAGTCAAGTATAACTAGAAAAAGAGTTTCAGGCAGAAGGAACAGTAAGAGCAGAGCCCTGAGGCCTGGAGTGTCCCTGGCATGTCTGAGAAATGTCACAGAAGCCAGTGTGAATGAGGGAGAGAGGAGCTGGAGATAAGGGAGAAACGGGGCCAGACCACACAGAATCCGTAGACCACTGTAAGATTTCTGACTTTTAGTTTGAGTAAGATTAGGAGACAACGAAGGGTTCTGAGAAGGGAAATGTCCTGACTTGACTTAATATTTTAACAAGATCACTGTGGCTGCTATTTTGGAGACAGAGGGGGACCAGTTAGGAGACTACTACTGGATTCAAGGATGATGACCAGGTTTGGGGCTTAAACAAATAGAAGGGAAATGCCATTAATTCAGATGAGCAAGAGTGCTGGAGGAAGAGATTTGGGGGGGATCAGGTACTCAGTTTTATAACATGCTACATTCAAAACGCCTACTAGATATGGAAGTGAAGACATCGAATAGGCAGGTGGATACATAAATCTGGACAAATAAATATTTTATGTATGTTTTAAAGTTTTCTACAGGTCTTGAGTAGCTCAATCAACTTCTCCCTCATATGCAATAAAGAGACAAGCTCACAGCAAACAAACTGAGCAGACAATGTAATACTGAAGGGACTGCTGTACTTGCCAGTGACTATGGAGAGTGAGGGCTGCAGCCAGGGAGTAGTCCATCGCAGAGCAAGGATTCAAATAAGCAGCTGGAAGTAGGCCCAGGAGCAAAACACTGACAACCCTCTCACTAGTCCAGTGGAGAGATGCAGCCTTGGAACCAGCTACAGAAAAAAAGGACCAGATTCATAAGAATTGAAGGGGGAAACACACATCTCTCACATTCAACATTTGCCACAAAATAACTCAAACTGACAGAATGGCAAACAGCCTGCATATAAGACTTAACTCTGAGCATAAAGAGGGTTAAGATTAAGAAGATAAGTGAGAGAGGTGCTATCTCCCTTGCTGGAAGTCTTTCAGCACAGGATTTCTCAATGCCTACATATGTTGTTTAGAAAACAGATCCACTTTGCTTATAGGCAAGAAGATGGGCGAAATGTCTGCAGAATTACCAATCTTGGACTCGAGTGTAATGGACAGAAACCTTATATACATAAGTTAGTGACACTTGAGGAATTCTTTTAAAATATTACTCTTTTATTTACACCTTCTAATCTTTGGGAGTAAGGTAATATTAAAAAAGCCTCCCAGAACAAAATTAAACCATGTTAACTTTTAGGATCATGGTTCTTTCTTCTGTTCCATTACTTATAAATAGCCCAAAACAGATATGAAATATAAAAACTTCCTTTAAACAAGTGAAAAACAAAATGGGCTTTAAACATTTCTGTGGGAGTCTCCATCTTTTTTTGGTTACAGACCCCATTGAGAATCTAATAAAAGGATGAAGCTACTTCCTGGAAAAATGCACATAGACACATACATTAAAAACAATGTATACAATGTCAGGGGCTTTCCTTCAGTCCCACGCACACCAAGTTAAAACCACTCTCCTAAATCTAATTGAACTAAGCAAAGGAATGCAGAAACAAAAACTTTTCAAAGCTAAAATAATTCTAAAAAGCAGAAAAACTACACTTGCCTAATTTCTCATAACTCAGACACAACTATATCTAAGTGGTTGACTTAAGTATCAAGAAAAGTCTTCATCTCTGTAAAATACTGATATTTCCAGACTTCAAAAGTGGAAATACAGTTAACTCATTATTTACCTACAGATTTTCTAAGACTAATTTTTTTGTGTGTGTGCGGAAGATTAGTCCTAAGCTAACATCTGTTGCCAATCCTACCCTTTTTGCTGAGGAAGACTGGCCCCGGGCTAACATCCATGCCCATCTTCCTCCACCTTATATGGGACGCCACCACAGCACGACTTGACAAGCAGTGCGTCAGTCCACACCTGGAATCTGAACCTGCAAACCCCAGGCCGCCAAAGCGGAGCGGGCGAACTTAACCACTACACTACCGGCCAGCCCCAAGACTAATTTTAATAATATCTAAACAGTATTCATCTAAGAAATGCCACATGATTTTAATATCAACCTAAATAAAAATAAGCAAGTCAATTACAGCTATAAATATGCATGACTTTTTAAACTGTCTACTATTCTAAATTATTCATACCTGGCTCCTCTCCATTAGCTAAATAAGTAAGAGTGACTAAATTATATCGAACAGATTCTCCTTACAGAGCTATTTTCTTTTTAAAAAACTAAAATTTTTAAATGCTGGCATTATCTACCCAAAAGTGTAGGCTAGGTCTTCATTTGACAGAGTTGGACATTAGAGATCCCCCCACAGACAGCAAGTCCCGCCAAAGGCATGATAATTAGCACAGATGAAGATGGCCAGAGCCCAGAAAGCAGCACCAATGGAGAAAACATACAATGGTGGATGGGTGACAGGTGAATGCGCTGCGTTCCACACCATCTTGGGGTAGGTCGGTCCTGGAGAAATGCTGAGACTAGAGCAGGTCTGACCACTGGGGTTTGGAGCAACAGAGCTGAGGAAAGAAACATTAAGGGGATTATAAGCACCTCTCCTTTAACAGGACTGAAAGACTTTCTAAATGATCATAGGTAAGCTACTTAACCCCAAATAGGAGATAACATCTCATGTCTAAAGTGAGGATAGTATCTATTTCATTGGGTTGCCGTGAGATCAGATTAAGTAGCCATGGAAAGATTTAACTATCAATGTACCATCCATGTAAAAGGGCTTCACTTTTACTTATTTTAAAAAGTAAATTATGGCTCCTTTCTCCTTCCATTTATTCATCTATTCATCCAACAAACATTCACTACATGTAAGATTATGCTCTGCACTGGAGTGCGAGAGATAAAAGACAAAGTCTTTGTCCTCAAGGAATTCAGTCTAGTCTGGGAAGTTTATCTATTACCGTCTTGCTTTTCAAGATTAATTTCTCCATTTGTACTCTTGAACCCATCCCTTTCCGTCCCCTTTGGGATTCTCTCTCTTGGTTAAAAATTAGACAGACCTAAGTTTACCCAACTCGACCACTTACTAGCTGTGAGATGACATGCAATTAAGTTAAATGGCTCTCTAAGCCTCATTTGTAAAATGAAGTAATAGCACTTCATGATAACTCTGTTGAAAATTAATTAATATATGCAAGGTGCTCAGCATAATTCCCAGAATGTAATAAGCACTCAATAAAAGGTAATTTCTCTCCTGTATCTTTAATCTTTCCTTCCTTCCTATTGGTCATTTTCCCTCATCTGATGTAATAAACTTAACCCTTCCCTTGATCCTATGACCTCTAATGCCCATGTACTCTTGCCCTGCTCTCTTTCTTCTCTTTCCAACCATGCTTCTTTAAAGTGTTGTCTAAATCACCTCAGCTTCCTCACTTTCCCGTCATTCTTCAACTCTGAAACTTGTTTTTATCCCCACCAAAGCTGCTTTAGTAAGTCACCAATGGTCTCTATGTGGCCATATCCAACAGGGGCTGTTCAGTCTCCATCTTATTGGGTCTTTCTGCATCAGCTGGCATTGGTGGCCTTTCTGCCATTCTTTTCTCTGACAGAACTCTTTTAGTTCTCCCTTTGATTCTTTGACCATCCTATATCAGTCTCCTTCCGCATTCACTCTTAAATGTTTTCCCAGGATTCTGTCATCTACCCATTGCTCTCTTCACTTCCTATGCCCAGCCCTGGCCATTTTGTCCACTCAGCTTCTACTACCTATAAGCTCATGACACCCCATTCTGTTTCTCTAGCCCTGATATCGCTCCAGTTTCAGAAGTTTAAGTGCCTGCTGGGCCTCTCCCCTGAGATATCCTACATGGTCCTCAAACTCACCATGCCCAAAACTAAAATCATTCTTTAACTCACTTTCTCATCCAAATTTGTCTCCCATTTGCATGTTCCCTACTTTATTTAATGACATCCCAGGCACTCTTTAATCCAACCCAGAAATCTGGAAAACATGTAGGACTTTGTCCCTAAATTCAGTCAACTGTCAAATTATATTGATGTAACTCCTTAATATTTCCTGAGACAATCTTCTCTTTTTTGTACTACTTTCGAAGTTCAGGACCTCACCATCCTTGCCTGGACTACTACAACAGTGTCCTCTCTCATCTGCCTGACTTGTGTCTCATGGCCATCTGATGGTCATCTACCACACTGTTACCAAAGTCAAATTCTTCAATGGCTCTCCTTCATACTAGGTAAAATGCATACTCCTTATCAAGACAAGTTCTTTTTGATTTGATTCCAGTTCGCTATTACACATTCATCTCTCATTCCTCAACTTGAGCTTCACGCTCTAATATCTGATTTGTTTTGTTTTTTTCTCATACCAAGCAGTTTCTACACCTTCATCATTGCTTTTGCTCTTCCCGGTAGCTCTAACTGTAATGCCCTTCTTCCTGTGGCTTTCCTTATCCTCAAGACTCAAATCAGGCACACCTCCTTCAGGAACCAAGACAAGGTAGTCCTTCCAAAAATGAGCTAAATATATTCTTCCTCTGAACTAGCATAACACTTTATGTACAGCACAACTGTTTTTGCTTTATGTTAGATTATGCTTATATGTGTTTTCCCTATAAAAATGAAAACTCTTTGAGGGCAGGAACTATGTTTTATTCACATTTGTATCCCAACCTTACTACAGTGCCTGATATAACTCAGTATAATGATTATCGAATTGATGCCCCCATCCCTACACCAGCTTCAGGGGAAATGGGCAAAACCGGGCTTTGAGACTTCGAGTCCAACACACTTTTCCGTTTCCGGGTGGGAGCATTCGAAAAACAGTGAATGGTGAGAAAAAGAGAACGCTTACGAATAGCCTCAGCAGGACTGTAACTTCCAGAAGGAGCTCTTTTTCAGATCACCCCGTCACCACGCTAGCCCAGAGCAGGGGAGATACGCGCCCGGGTGAACATCTGGGCCAGGAGGCAACAGTGGTCATTGCTGTGGTTTCGGCAGGAGCCAGAGAAGCCAAATGAAAGGAGGGATTCCCTGCTCAAGGTCTCACTACCCAGCAGACGAATCCTCAGCGCATCCCCTTCCCCGGCTGGAGGCTGCCCTAAGAACCTCCGGCTGCCAGGACCCCTCACCTCGGCCTCCTTGGGCACCGCAGAGGACACTCAGCCTCCAGAGAATCGCCATGTCGGTCCTGAAGGTTCAAGGTCATCCAGCAACCCGGAAGCAGTTATACAACTCCCGCCCTGCGACAGCAAAAGAAAACAAGGAAAAGGAAAATACTGCGTGAACCGGAAGTCGGGTTTCGGTGCGCGCCACCCCCCGCGCATGCGCACACATGCTCGACGGAAGGTCCGGAGCCCGATGGGGACAATGGCGGACGTGCGTGAGGCGGACGAAGCGGAATTGCAGCGCCTGGTGGCGGCTGAACAGCAGAAGGCACAGTTCACTGCACAGGTGTGGGGACAGGGACCAGGGTGAAGAGAAAGAAGGGTGAAATACAGGTCCCGGCACCCGCGCAGCTCTGTACAGTGGCGGCACGGTGAGGCTGCCTGATGCTCCGTCCCTGCTACCCCCGGTTCCCCTCACAAAAAAGAGGAGTCGTGGCCCTTCTCCTGCTGGTGACCAGTAGTGCTGAGGTGCCCGCTAAGGAAGCCCAGCGTGGGGAATACAGCGGGTGTAAAGCAGAGAAGAAACGTTTGGGCGGCGGAAGGGTATGGGAGCCTAGTTTGGCGGCGAGCTCTCTGGGCTGGCGTTCGGAAGATCTGGGTTCTAATCCTACCTCTGCCTCCTGCAGGCCACGTGCCCCTAGACAAGAGACCCATTCACTGTGAGTCTTGCTTTCTTTGCCGCGCGCTGCCTCACTGGATTCTGAAGATCATATGCGATAATGTTTGAAAACGATAGAGCAGTAGAATATCATTGGAGAAAGATAGGCTCTGGAGACAGTCTAGACTATTAGTTTAGAACAAGGCTTTTGAAGCCCTTTAGGCATGGTTCGAACCCTGGCATAGTCCCTTACTAGCTGCATGACCTTGAGCTAATTACCTAACCATGCCTCGTAAACAGAAATGACAGTCGTCTTTTAGGACCGCAGAAAGGGTTGACTGAATGCTTAGTACTCAGCTTCCCAAATAGAAAGACTTCAGTAAATGGTTATTTTCTACCCCTCTTTTTTTAGGGAGGGGGAGGGTTCGTAGAGGATAAGTAGCAAGAATCCTGGTTAGAAATCTTAGGGTCCTGAACATTATGTAAGTGCACACATTTTCTGTGCCTGTATGTGCATTCTTCAAGAGAGTGGATCCATAACCTTCATCCGATTCCCAAAAGGTTAAGAACTTAAGAATTACTCTCTAAGGGATAGGTTTGGAATGAGATGAATGCAGTGTTTGGGGGAATTAGTTGGTACCATACCTTCCCTCCCAGCCTACACTGGTGCTAGTTTGAGAATATAAAAGAAAGTATTAACCCTACCTGAAAATTTACAATCTGATTAAGAACTTGACACAATTAGAAAATAATAGACAGTGGCCTTCAAGGAGGTAAGAATTTGAACTGTTTTGAAGGATGGGGAAGTCTTTAGGGAGGGCATTCCAGTATTAACAGTCAAGTTGAGTATGCTTTGGGTGGACCTCACTGAAACAGTATAGATTGGGGATTAAATAAGGGAGTGCCCTAAGTGGCTAACAGGGAAACTGATGCATTAAGCAAACACAGGGGTGACTTGATGGAAAGTGTTTTTAAATTACTAAAAAGGAGAAAAACAGAAAAGGAGAGAAAGGATTTTTGCAATGTTGGGATGAAGATCTAGGCCATATTGGTGACAGAAAGTGAGGAAAGAGGAGAGCCCATGGTTTGTTGATCGAAAGAGGGGTTTAGTCAGGTGACAGAAAATGGAGAGGAAATAAGAAAATTGGCAGGCCTATCTGCAGACCCCAGTGGTTACTATTTTTCTTTCCTCTTAGGTGCATCACTTCATGGAGCTATGTTGGGATAAATGTGTGGAGAAGCCAGGGAATCGCCTAGACTCTCGCACTGAAAATTGTCTCTCTAGCTGTGTGGACCGCTTCATTGACACTACTCTTGCTATCACCAGTCGGTTTGCCCAGATTGTGCAGAAAGGAGGGCAGTAGGCCAGCCCCTGGGAGAATGACAGAAGCAGCAAAGGACTTGTCATTAAGCAGATTGAAGGGCCAGTGGGGGAAGGTTGTCAACTCATTGTCAGGTCAACTGCAGGCCATTACCTAGCCTGTTGGTACGAAAAAGTAACAGATCAAATGTTTAAAAAGTGAAATTTATTTATTTGGAATTCAGAAATTCCACATTGTATCACAACAGTTATTCAATAAATGTGAATTCTCCAACTTTCTTTTTAATCCCATTTTATGATTTAATACAGAAATCTCTGATTGGCAGGAACACTAGAAATAAATATGTTCCAAGGCCAGTACTGCAAATGGGAGATCTTAGGTTTTAAAGAGCCACCCTATGCCATATTTAAGGGGGCTGGAAGAACCATCAAAATCTTAAGTCTAAGGCATAGAAGAGAATTTGAGGTTGAGAAAGGTTGAAGAACAGGAAACAGCTTTATTGCTTATACATGACCAAGAAAAGGTAAACATGGCAAAAAAAACAAAACAGCCAAGATGTGTATTCGTTGGGAAAGAGGCCTGCTAGAATGGGAGGAAGGGAAGGTCAAGACCTAAACAGAACCAACTTCCTGGAGATGCCTTGTTCCACTGGCCCATCTTCCTGAGTCTGTGCTTAGAATCAGTACTTTTATAGCACAGAAACAATGCTAAAAAAAGACATGCTGAAAACTCCTTTTAACAAAGATTTCACTTGCTGCAAAAACAAAACAATTGCTTTAGATTAAGAGGTAGTAATTATAGACTGTTCTTACCTCCTTGGGCCCCTACTAATCCCAAAGGTAAAAATACACACCATGGAACATTGACAGTTAAGTACCAAAAGTATTAATATTTCAAATAAATATCCCAAAAGGTAGCACCTGCTTATAATTAAGAGATAGGGAACCTCTGGCCAACCATGTATTTTATGACTAAGTATTTTATTAGAAATCTGTTCTGTAAAGAGAACAAATTTAGTAGTTAGAACCACAAAGTATTACCACCTCATGGAATGTTATCATAGTTAAAATTCTGTTGCTGGTGTCTTACACTGGCATGCTACCATGAAATATTTCTGTTATACACATGGGGAAAGTAAGGCTAGGGAGGTTAACTTACCTGCTCTGGACCTCATAACCAATTAGTGGCAGAACCAAGACTGAAGCCTGAGTTTTCAAGCTTTTTACTCAGCCCATTAAGTGACAACCAGGAAAAAACAATGCCACTTGATCTGCCATAATGAAAAAATTCACTTGTGTTCTGCCAGTCTTCTTTCAATGATATTTTGGTTTCTTAAGAATTAACATAGTAGGGATCACAGTCTAGTCATGTGCCACATAGGGATGTTTCGGTCAACAACGGACCCCATATACAATGGTGGTCCCATAAGATTAGTACCACATAGCCTAGGTGTGTATAAGTACACTCTGATGTTTGCACAACTACAAAATCACCTAATGACGCATTTCTCAGAATGTATCCCTGTCAAGCAATGCACGACTATATATAGCAAAGGGAAATAACATGGTTTCTACTTGGTGCTTTAATCCAAAGGCAGAGTGGGGAAAAGTGAGTATGTCCCTGAGAAGCCTGTTTTATTCTAGAACTGATCAATCTAGTTCCAGGGAAAATCTAAAGTTCATTAATAGATTGAGAAATGAACAAGGAAGACAACGTTTAAATGGTAGTTGCTGCCCTGGATCCTGTTCAGAGCACCATTAGACAGCATGACTAATTCTTAATTCTTCCCCATTTAGTTGAAGACTTACCTAAGACAACTGAAGAAATAATTTTGAACACAAGTCCATCTAGGCAATGTGCAGCAATGGAACTAGAAAACCACTTCCCATCCAATTACCATGTTTAGGGGTATACTGAGTATAGCCACAGACCCTGTCCAGTAGGGGAATTTGATAGAAAATCCTAGTCTCTTCTAATAACAGCTATCTATGGATGTTATCATGAAGGGAAAATGTTCTTAAGCTCATTTCCTCATTAAGTAAACTGGACCACACCTGTGGGGCCAAGATACAGAAAGATCAAAGCACCAAGAATGAAGACAAAAGTCAAGTTGTGGCACGTGCTATATAAACTGACAAGAGAGCAACTTGTTGCTTTATCATACCATCCTACACAGCACTGGTTCCAATAAACCTCTTGATCCCAGCCCTTGCTTTCCCCAAATTCAGCTTTCCAATTGGTGTACCCAGGTCACTGGATTCAGCTTTCTGGGTCTTTTAATTTGCTGTATATGCCCTCTACACTAAATGTAATTAATTGCAAAAAAAAAAAAAAAATCTCTTCAAGAAACCTTAATAACAAAATATCAGATTCCCTATTAACAATAAGAGGATCAAGTTTAACAGGCCAAAACAGAAGATAAGTCTGTCAGAACATATATAGATGGCACAGGACAGCTCTGACCTTAGGTCCCTGTGCTAAGACATAAGAGTCATTGACAAAACCCCAAGGTGTAAGAGCTGTAATATCCAGTCTCATGGAAACTGAAGAATGTTTCTTGCTCATTTAGTCATCCTCTGAACTCTCGGCAGACCTTTCATCTGTAGCCACTTTCCAATTTGTGCGTTTGTTTGTCCTCTCCTGTATTTCATTGTTAACTATAGGGATATGGACTTTTTTCTCTCTCTTTTTCCTCTTGGTTTTCTTAGTGTCTTTTTCCTCACTTTCCTCAGAACTGCTGGATGCGGAATCATCTGACTGGGAACTGTCACTTTCTGCCTCTAAGAATAAAGCAGGTTTTTTGAGAGACTTTTTCCTGGATTTTTTCTTGTGCTTATGTGGTTGTTTCCTTTTCCTGGTACTAGAAGCTCCTGTTTCTTGTGAGAACTCGCTTGAGGAATCTGCTGTCATATGTGTGGCTTCCTTTTTGCTTTTCTTCTGTTTTTTGTGTGACTTTTTTTTCTGCTTTTTTTTGTGGGATTTCTTTGACTTCTTGTGTTTGTGAGATTCGTGGGTAGATGATTTTACCTGGGGAGATGTTTTTTTTCCATTGGTAATATCTTGCTGATCACTACTAATAAAAAAGAGAAACTGCTTTAGTATAGAAAATAAAAAGTATATTTATATTTTAATATTCATTCTAGACAGGAAGTTGGAGGTTAACATCTAAATATTAAATCAGAGCTTTGACATGCGGTTACTAAGCGACTATCACCCTCACTGAGTTTTTGTTTCCTTATCTTTAAAATGAAGATAAAAATTCTAATCTGCCATACTGAGTTACTGTATGGAATACCATATATAAAACCTAAGTGCTACAGATATGCAGAACACCAATCAGGGAAAGGCAAAATATCAATCGTCTCCCAATTAAATTGCCTATTATTTCTCTGGTTACATTTTTAATGGCAAATGTTATATCCTTCATAAAAATTAGGACCTCAATTTATAGTTTGGACTTTGTACTAATCTTAGTTTCTAAATTTTTCTTCAGTAAGCCTATTTGCCTTACCTTTCTGTTTCAAACTCTTCAGGGTATAACTCTTTATAACCACTGTGACCCCATCTGTAAGATGACATATTTTATTACACATACTGTAAAGCAATGCATACATTTTGAAAATTAAAACAAATTAGACTTAGGAGTGCATACATACACACAGAACAAAGAAAACAGATAAGGTAGAGTCAACCCCACATTATAGTTCAGTAGCTTAGTTGGCTACATTTTCTGTACTGCACAATGTCATTTCAGACACAAAGGATTCCTCTGTCCATTTGTAAGAGAACTTGCCATTCTCCTCCTTAAGAAACACTAAGGAACTCTTATACTCTGCTCTTTACAGCCCTGAAGTACTTCTCCAAAAACACTTCATAACATAATGCTGTCTACATTGGGACATTTTTTTAAAATAACTATTGAGATATAATTCATATACCATAAAATTCACTCTGTTAACATACAATTCAGTGGCTTTTAGTATATTCAGAGTTGTGCAATCATCACCACTATCTAATTTCAGAACATTTTCATCACCCCAAAAAGAAACTCTATCCATTAACTTTCCATTCCTCCCTCTCCTGTAGCCCATGGCAACCACTAATCTACTTTCTGTCTCTAGATTTGCCTATTCTGGACATATAAAAAGAATCATACAAGTGGCCTTTTGTCTCTGGCTTTTTTCACCTAGAATAATGTTTTCAAGGTTCATCCACGTTGTGGCATGTATCAGTACCTTATTCCTTTTACTACCAAATAACATTCCATTACCCTTCCATATACCGCATCTTGTTTATTCATTCATTAGGTGATAGACATTTGGGTTTCCAGTTTTTGGCCATTATAAATAATTATGCCATGAACATTTGTGTACAAGTTTTTGTAGCGATAATTTTTAGAAGTATACATTGTCAGGCCAAATATCATTAATGGTCACAAGAATTTAGTCACAAACCTGTCTGGCATGTTAGCTTCATAATCATATAACTTCTTGTTCCAGGATTTAGCCTTAAGAAAATCATCTTCTAGTGTCCCAGAAATTTCATTCTTTGGCCTCCAATAGTCTCTTTGACTTTCTTCATCAAAACCATCACTACGCATCCGGCTATAAGAGAAAACAAGAACTTTTAGGTTTAGAAGCAATCTGTGAGGTTACTTTATGGAATATTATGCATAAAATTCAATGAACAAGCTATAGGGAAAACAAAACAACCTGATACTTAATGTTAAAAAAAACCTCATGTGAAAGAACTTGATCCGTTCCTCTCTATAAGTCTGTACAGTTGTCCAATGAAAACTTGACCATTAGTACCCATCCTATTGCAGAGTGTAGACATAATGACTTCTGAACTGTGGCATGCTGTATGTAGCTCACTCACTGATTCTCAACTAGGAGGGCATGCAAAGAAGGAAACAGAACATAATCACAGCTGGGCACAATTCAAACTACCCTAGAGATTTTGAAATACAATCCCTTCCCTGAAAACCAGCAACTTGCTGCAGTGAGGACATAGTGACAGTGGGAGCAAGGCCTAACCCATGACTACATTGGGGTATGAGAACCACTGATCCAACTTGTGCTTACGATGTCCACTAACTGTTCACCAGCTAATCAGTTATCAAAAATGTTTAAGGGCCTCCTATGTCCCAGGCATTGTTCTAACTGCTTGGAATATAATAGCAAATGAGATAATCAGAACCCCTGCCCCTAAGGAGATTATGTTTTAAAGATTTATTCACCATGACAGGCATTAGTAGTCCACTCTAAAAGAACAATATTTTGTTCCTGGAAATGCCACCTGGAATTGAACAACCAACACAAAACAAATCATCATCTTCACTAATGTACTTGTAAATTCTCAAAGGACCATCTTTTCAGAAAACAGACTAAAAAGATATTTGTTTTTATGTTGAGACTCTGCCTTCTTTACCATGGATACACTGAATACTTTGTTATCTGAAGCCCTTCACACACAACCAATCACACCCCAAAGTCTGCACACTCTGCAGGCACACTCACTCTCCTTAAATATCTTACTATTAACTATTTCCCTGGGTGGCTTTAGAAATCAGTATTATTACTTTATAGTCATTTTTCATACACACAGCTCCAAACTAACAGGCATATGAGGCCCAAGAGATGTTCCCAATACTCAGACGTTTCTATACTTCCACAGGTAAGATAATCCTGCATAATCCTTCATATTCACATTCAAATTATTAAGAAGGCAATGTGAAAGGCTGTGTGACTTGGCGAAGATAGTGAGTAGATGGGGTAAAGAAAAGGCTGCGAGAGAGAATGAAAGATTAAGAGAGGAAAGGAGTGAATGATCAGCTAAGTGACCACAGATACCAACAGAAAATCTTAAGTTAAAAGCCATCAGGCAAAGTCAGAATTCACAGAATCCTTGACATTTACAACGTTCAAGGTAGAATTTTTAAATTCTCCATTGCTAACAAGTAGAAAGAGTGAGGCCATATGCATCATAGCTATTACCTTTATGCTTGGGTCTAGATTTATGAAAGAAAGGCGGCTTAAGGACTCAGAACTGAATTCATCTATCTTAAGCACACCAAAGTGTTTTTAAACAGAAGTTGATGATTCTGAATAAGATGAGAATTATTATGGTTCTCAGAGCTGCAACTTCACCTTGAACTGCTGGGTAACATTTTCTTTTTGGTCCCCCGGTAAGCATCTTCCATCTGTTTCTCCAGTTCTCTTATTTTCCACATATCTGATTCCTCCTGAATCTAGATTTTTTTAAGAAAGAAATAAAAATAAGTTAACAAAAATAACACTTTACATCACAGAAAAGTAATTGAAAATACAGTCTGCAATAATCATTGGATTACAGACTGGGTTATGATCAGGAACCTGGGAAAAAAATTCTGGTTTCTCTAGAGTCGTTAAACAATCTGACCCAGTAAATCTCAAATATGTAAAATTCTGCAGCAACAGAACTTTTTAACCCCTGCATAGACACACTTACCACCTTATAAATTTTGCATTTATGCTGCAATTAGCAAATGATAATCCTTTATGTTACTAAAATGCTTTATGATTTTAATTGTATCATCTCAAGTGAACCTTAAGCAATATTAGAGAAAAACAAAGCAAGTACCACTATTACATTTTATTGAAAAGAAACAAAAGCTCAGAGATTTTATCAAAGTCAAAAAGCTAGTGAGGACAGGTCTTTAAAGTTTCTAGGCTGTCTCTTCTCCCAACATTATAATTTTTGTTAAAAACAAAATAGAACAAACAGTATGAGAACTGCTGGAGAATTTCCTGGAAAGCAGATTACAATTGCCCAAAGAACAACAATACATTTTATTTCTAAGTCTTTCTGTAATGTTTTGTTAAATCTGTGGTAGATTTCTCTCTTTTAGCCACCACTTTCAAATCTAAGTTCACTATCCAACTAGGGGTGGTTTCACATAATGACAGAGGCTGCTTAGGTAACAGTTATACCCACACTCACAATCAAAATATCAGGTGATATGATAGTAATAACACTTATGATCAAACTAGGAGTTGTACAGTTCACCAAAGAAAACCAAACAATGGTCCTCAGCCCTCTTTTCATTATATGTGCTCTCCTAGGTGACCTCATCTATTCTCATGACCTCTACCAGTTCCTATACATCAATAATCCCCAAACATTTATATCTAGTGTCAACTTTTCGCCTTTCCTCCAAGTCTGAATTTCCAACTGTTTGGACATCCTATAAGCACCTCACCATCAACATGTTCAAAAAGAAACTAATTATCTTTCCCATACTTGTCCTTTTTCTTTTGTTCCCTATCTCAATTAATAGCATCATCATCATTCACCCAGTCAATATATATAACACAAGGTGTTTATATTTGATTCTATAATTATCATTATCATGCAATAAGTCACCAAGTTTTTTGGATTCTATCTCCTAAATTCCTCATCTTCATCCCTACTATCACTGCTTTCATGAGAACCCTTCATTTATCTCTCACCTGGAACACTGTAATTACCTCCTAATTGATCTCTCTACTGTTTCACCCTTCTGATCTAACCCCTACCCACCTAACAAATCATCTTTCTAAAATACAAATACAATTATGTCACATTCTGCTTAAAAACACTTGATGGTTTCTTTACTGCCTAGAGGAAAAAGTCTAATCTCCAAGCATCATAATCCATCTCTAATTTATCACTAGGGCCTCATCTTCTGTCCCTATCCCCCACATTCCCTGTTCTCTAGATGCACACAATTTCTTGCCATGCCCCAAGTGCTTCATGCTTTTTCCTGTTGCCATGTTAGTACATGATGTTCTGTCTGGAATGATCTTTTACACCTGGTAAACTTGAACCTGTTTATCAAGAACTAGTTCAAACATCAGCAACTCAAATACCACCCATTCTGTGAAGCCTTTCCTAATTCCCCAAGGCAGATTTCATTATTCCTTCCTCAGTATACTAAAGCACTTTGTATATGTCTCTGTTATAAGTATTTATCAAATAGTATTGTAATTATCTATTTTATTCGTCTTTGTATCTCCCAACTGTACCAAAATAATGGTTGGCACACTGCATGCCCTCATTAAATGTTGAGGAATAACTAGGTTCTACCTCTCACCTTATTGTGAGCATCTGTGTGCCGGATGACATTCCTCAGGAGGACTTTCCCCAATGGAACCCGGGACATTCTTCAATCTGAAATGAATCAATGAATAACATTTAATAATAACAATTCCCTTTATTACCTTGTCTTTTATTACAATGCTATAAAGAAGCATAAGGTAAAGGAAAGATCACTGAACTCAAAGGCAGAGATTCTGAGGAATAGTTTTTCCTTCACCATTAAAAGGGGAAAATGCCTGACCACACCAATGTGAAGATGAAAGGAGATAACGTACACTGGAGTTCTTTAAAATTGCACAAAATTAAGTGCAATTTCAAGAGCACTTTATTTAATCCTCAAAATACCTCTATATTTTATATAAGGCAAGTATCTTTATTCCTACTTTATAGATGAAATTTCCTTAAAGCCATAATTTGCCCCAGGCCACAAAGTCCAAGGCAAACAGGCCCTGATTAGAAATCACCTCTCCAATCCCAAAATTAGTTTGCCATGAAGCAAATACCGAGATTTGAGAGTGTCAGGGACCACAAATGTCAACAGTAACAAAAACAGACGTCTAAAAACATCGAATGCAGAGATACCCTAACTTTCTCCATTTAGGGGAATTTTATTTCCTATCTTGACAGGGATATTCACGTGTGCACTAGCACGGGCTTTGTGCAACCACCCCACCGCTCACTCACCCCTCGTTCCTGAGGAAATCAGGCATCTTGTTAGTGTGAGACGAAGAACCACTCCATTACAAGCTCTCCTCCGACCCAGGAAGCCAAGGAGTCAGGGCTCAAAAGCAGCTCTGCAGCTTCCACCCGAGTCCTTCGTGAAAACGCAGCCTTCCCACCGGTTATTCCGCCCTCACCCGCGGCCCAGGCCACGGCTGCCTTTCCCCCAGCCCAGACCGACAAGCAGGTCTCTCTCCGGACTGAGGCCTGACGCCGCGCCGGCGCGGGATCCGGACGGCCGGGGGGCGGGGGCATTCCCCGCTCACGCTCCTCTGGGATGGACCCGGGGGGTGGGTTTCGCTCCCCAGAAGGGATGGGGACGTGTGGAGGAGTATGACCGTCCACTGGGCCCCAAAAGTATCTATAGTGCCTGAAGGGGGAATTGAGGCTTCCAAGTGGAAGACAGAGAAAGTACCCCCATTTTTGTCACCGGGACCCCTGCTCCCCTGCGGCCACAGAGCTCCCGGTAACCTTCCCTCCAAACGCCCTCCCCACACAAATACACACAAACACACCCATACCGTGCGCCGCAGCCTCGCGTGGCGGGGGTGGGGGGAGGAAGCGGTCTGGGAGAAAAGGAAGCAGGCTTCCCTTTCAGACCGGAAGTCGTGCGCCTGAGAAATTCTTCCCACCAACAGGAGACCCGAAGACTCCCACAGGGAGGGTTTCCAGGACGCTCCAGAGGTCGACAGGCGCAGAAGGGAGGCGGGCGCCTTCCTGAAAAAGAAGTGGGTCGGGCTCAGCTGAAAAGCAAGCCCAGCACCAGAAGGGGGCGATTCCGGAACTGGATGTAAAAAGACCTTACTGTCTGCGGCTTCCCGGACCCACTTAGATGTTGTACCCAGTCCGGTTACCCTGGTAACGGGTGTCGCGGTTTGGCAAGGAGCAGAGCAGAGGTGAGTCGGCCGACCTCTGGAGTGATTGTCGGTTACTTAAGTTTCCCATTTAGTCTAATCCTAATGTAGTATTCGAAGAACCCAAACCTCCTCTTCTCATTCTGTGGCTGCTGTGGGACACCTCTCCAGTGAGGGAAGGGGCTGCGAGGGGGGTTCTCTCAAGACAGAGAGGATATTGTTACTCTTCATACAGTGGTTACCAGGTGTTCCAGCCTCTCTCTGTTAGCTTCCTTAATCCTCACTATAACCCTGTGAGATAAGTATTATCGTCTTCATTTTGGGGAGAATGAGCTGAGGCACGTATATAAATTATTTCTCAAGGTTACACACCTAGTAAGTGGTAGAGCGAGGAATCTAGGCGTTCTGGCTCTAGAGTCCATGCTTTTAAATACGAAGCTATGCTGAGGATTGAGGCAGTCTCGTGTGGCCCTCACCCCACACACACCTCTGGCAACTTCAGGACTGGATAGGCACCAGTCAGCCAATGCCCAGGCATTAGAACGAGAAAATCACGGGGAAATCCAGACTTAAAATGACTACTCTGTCTCCTCAGGGCTTGTGAGCGTCTAGGCAGAGGTAAGGCCTTATTTGAGAGGACAACCTGAGAATTTAGGAAGGGGTACTAGATAATTAGAGAATAAGGAGAAGATAAAGTGGTGCTGACCCCAGTTTTTTAGACACAAGTGTTAAGGATAGCTGCTGACTTCACTCAAACAATTCCTGACCTAGTCCTCCTCCCCTAAAAGACGAATCAATAGTTACAAAGACTTTTTTCCGCTTAAGTCATGTCTTTCCACAGACGTAAGAGGCCTATTCTCTTGAATCATGGAATCATCCTCAAAGGGTCTGCTCAGCCAAGTTACTCAATTCTGGAACCTCCTAGATGATCTGGCTGAAAGTAATCCTGAGAGCTATGAGAAGTTCATCCAACAGCAATTGAAAGAGGGGAAACAGCTCTGTGCTGCCCCAGAACCACAGCTCTGTCTACAAACCAGGATCCTGGTATGTAGAGTTGGTGCCCAGGGACAGGGAGGTCCTGAATGAAATGATACTGAAATAACGGGAGAATGGCTTACCCTTAGCTATTGCTACTTTGACAGAAGAAAATTTGAGGGAAACTGACACTCTTAAGTGGAAAATGAAAATAGTGTGGAAGATTATTTTGAAGGAGTAAGAATGGGAAATTCATGTTTGATATATTTTGGAGATCTCAAACTGAGCTATTTTTCTGCTAGAATGAAAATAAAAAGTAATGTAATGATTTAATAGAGAATCATAGAGTTGGGGGTTTTTCAAATAAAGAGAATTTATTTAGTAGGGTGAGTAAGGAAGTGGTGAAACAGGGTCAAATTCACCTGAACAGCTCCTTAGATCAATTCCCCCTTCCTCCTCCCAGTTCCTCTGGGAGCAGCCATTGGATTCTTGATGAGAAGCCAGCAGCTTTGGGGAAATGAGGTAACAGTATAATTTCTCAAACACAGTTTTAATACATGGAATGACTTACTTGGGAGCCTGAAATTCTCACTCTTAAGTTCTATTACCTTTAATATATTTAAAAATAAAAATCTAGGTTTTGAGATATGCAAAATTGTTTTCTAGCAACCAAAAGAAAAAATACTTTTTATCAACCTATGTCAGTGGAAAAGGATCCCAGCTCCCCAGTCAACCACTCATCCAGTACCTATAAGTATTGGAAGACCAGAAGATATGTCTGAGACATCAGGTACATAGAATTATGGGAGAGAAAACACATTTAAAAATTTGTATTGGGAATAAGCATGGATCAGATTTTACTTGGTAAAAGGCATAAGTAAAATATTTTATTTGGTTATAATGTAGTTAATGACTAATAAGTGTACCTTTATGCAAATTGAATAGTTTAATTTTTCTAATATGAGCTATTTTTAACCCATATAAATTGCCAAGAAATGCCCTAATTGGAATTTTGTGTATATAGCACCATTATGGTTGCCTCTGAAAAATATAAGAATAGAATTTACACTCTCTAACTTTATCAGAATTATGGCTTAAAATATTACCTGACAATATCCTTAGTGAAACAAGTTGTCTTCATTTCACACTCTCTGAATTACACACACAGACGTTTACACAGTCATCGATGTTGCCTACAATCCTGATGTTCTCCATACAGCAGAAAAGGACCAAGCGAAAAAAGATCAGCTAATATGGATGACCATGAAATGCATTGAGGAACAACTCCAATTCACTCTCTCACACTCTTACCATATTACCAAATTTAGAATAAAAGGAAGCATTCAAAGGATGAAACAAAATCTGATGGGAATCCAAACTGATCCCACAGATTTAAGAGAGAAAATGAGAAAGGGTAAGTTAATGAATGTGAATGGAAAATTAAACTGATTTAAATTTTTTTGCATCCTGTGTATATATTGCAAACTAGAAGTCTTGATTTTAAAACTTAAGATGGAGAAATATAAAGATTAGATATGACAAATATTAGCATGTACTTAAAGATTTTTAAATCCTGCATACTTTTAAGCCAAATTCTTTGGTTTAAGATTCTTTTAATATTCCCAAACTAATTTAGCTGCAGCTTTATCTGCCGTCTCAGCTAACACTACATATATTATAGCTCATAGCCTGTTAGTATCTTCTGTTGTTGATTGTGTGATTTCATTTCCCCCCTTTTTTTCATAAAGAACTAACCCTTGAACAGATAAGAAGTAGTACTGTGAGCAATCCAGATCACTTTCCTCAACTTTTACTGCCGAAAGACCAAGTTTCAGGCAAAACAGGGTGTCTGATAGAAGAGATTTCCAGTGCAGATATCCAGGTGGAGATGAAGACACCAATCTATGAATTAAAAATTGTGGTGGATCAAAATGAGAAACCTCTGAAAATTGAATTAAAAGTTGAATTACCTGGTATTAATTCAGTATCTCTCTGTGACCTTAGTGTTTCTGAGGTAAGTTAATAGATAATACTGTAAATGTATCAATCAACATTCACTATATCATGCTGTAGTAACAAACTCCACAATCTCAGTGGTTTACAATAATTTGCTTAGGCTACGTGTCACCCAGGCTTGTTCTGCTTCACGAGTCTTGCAAATTTCAAGATACAGGTGAAAGGGCAATTTCCATCTGAGATATGCCATTCTTATGGCAGAGGGAAAATAGAAATGGCCAAACCATGCAATGGATCCTAAAATTTCCTCTCAGACATGGCATATATCACTTTTACTTGCATTCTCTTGGCCAAAGTAAGTCACAATGCCAAGTTCTACAAGAATATTCTTCCAACAGGTAGTCACAGGAAGTTACATGGCAGGGATATATAATCCTTTTAATGAAGAAGAGCAAATAATTGGCAACAATCCTACAATCTACCACAGTCTACTCTCTTGGTCGCAAATATTTGCTTCTCTCCCCAAAGAAGACACCTCCAATCCCAGCATCAGACTCCAACGTACAGGATTTTGCCATCATAATCTGCATTCTGTTCCTCTTGATCCACAGACCTATGAACTGCAGAGACAAGTTATCTACTCCTGTAACCCCATGTACCATACAATGTTGAATGGGGAGAGGACAACCCTAGTTAGCAGTCTCAGTTCAGAAATGGGAAAAATATGAGGCACAGCAGTTACTGGTGCACAGCAATTCTGAAATCATGGTAGGCAGATATTGTGAGGGGTCCCTTTCCTGGAGCTTCCATGACGAGGTTCCTTGCTTACCAGCCCCTTAGTTCCATTGTTTTCCATGACCTTCAGCTTCATTCTTTGGGAGGTTTTTTCCTTTTTTGTTGTCCACCTTGGCCACATCTGAAAAGTGTTGGAGAATATGCCATCCTTAGGTGCTAAGCAGCTTATTCAGCCTGTTTCATGCCCATGGAATGTTGGGGTCCAAAGGTTATTTTAAATTAATTTTAGTCCAGGCTGGTAGCATTTCATTTCTTTGATTCCAATCAGTGCTACACCCCACAATTCTTTTTTAGACATGTCCATTTTGCAATGGCCTGTCTCTTTTGACTTAATTGCTGTCATTTGGGCAAAATGTAAGGATTTACTGAGATCCACCTTAATCCAGTTAGAGGTTTTAACAATGGGTATAAAGACTTGTGATTTAGCCTTTGCCTCTGGGCTGTCATAATCAGCCTTTGTTGATAAAAACTAATTTTATCCTTTACTGATTGAAAAATTAGTTCCATTTTTCAGTCCTCAAGTCTTATAATTTCTGGGCTCTTGGAACACCATCTTTCCAGTCTCCAAGAAGTCTCCTTGCTGTTTGCTGGTCAGCCCCAAAGTCCATGCCACATAATTTAGGATGGCAATACTCATCTTCTGGTACTGTACCAGTTAACTTTTGATGTATTAAGCAGCAATAACAACCTCAAAATCTCAGGGATTTATATCAGCAATTTTATTGCTCAGCTCATTGCAAGTCACAGCAATAAGTAGGATCCTCTTCTCGTGGGAAAGGAGTGAACAACTGCTAACAATAATCCAGTAACACGAATTTTAACCAGGAAAGAGTTTCTATTTTCATCTTTTAAAATATCTCTTGGTTTATTATTCTTAGGATGATTTATTGATCGAGGTCTCTGAGAAGTACAGATTACATTTGAATCTTCCACAATCTGTGAATACTGAAGTGACTACAGCAAAATTTATCAAAGAGAAAGCTATATTACTCGTCACGATGCCATTGGTATAAGTCAAGAGCATCATGTGTTTGGGGTTTTTAGTGCTAAAGTCATGTAAATTAGGACCTTCATTATGGGTGAAGACGTATAGCTTTATCTTAAACACTAGTTTCATATTTTCTAAGAGTCTCTTTTGATGGGATGAGATTTTCTCATCAGCTGTTATACCTTTTTTTTTAACTCACTTTCTTCTCAAATAAACTTGGCATCAAGCAGAAACTACTAAAAACAGTCTTACCATGATATACTTGTTTTGAAGATATTTGTAATGGTCTTAAGTAACTTAAATATCATTTGGGAAATGTTATTTGTTTCTAAGTAACACGTGAGAATTCTTGGTTTGCTCGTTGAAAAAAATTTTTGTCTCTAGTAAATTTTTGCATCAGGAATAAATCCCAGACTCTGCAAGAAGTTTTTTATTACAAGATGGGCCACAGCAGTTTAAGTTTCCATCAGCAATAAAGATACAGGGCCAATGTAATAATATGCAAACCTCTGCTTCTATGAAACAGCTCTGGCAGGAGGATAAGCTACCCAGGCCGACCATTTAATTTCAGATATGGAGTTGTCTGTGGATTGGATACAACAATGCAGTAACACTAATTGAATGTTACTGCACGTAAAATACAAAATACATCCAACTCTAAGAAAAAGGAGTTGACTTAGAGACAAGTGCCTTTCTCCTAAGAAAATAATTTTTAAAATACAGAAGTGATGTACTTTACAACTCCCATACATCTAAGTTGTCAAATGGTTGTTCAATACAAAAGTATCAACTTTCCAATTTATATCCCAAGTAAGCAATGTTCACTTCAAACTTTAAACATCCCTTAATCATCTTTTCTAGATACAAAACAGCTTCCTTGTAGTTATTAGTTTCTAGTTCACAATAAGGTCTTTAACTAAAGTCCTTCTTAATTTTAAAACTTTTTAACTTTAGAAACTAATGTTGTATGTGTAATAGAAATAATTTGACATATGACACTTGAATATAATTTTCTTTAACTTGGCCTGGATTTGAATTCTTCTAGCAATAGGATACTATATTATCAGAAAATTTTCTAGAACTGTATCATGTCCTAAAATTTAACAATCCTATTATATTCTCCTCATCCCTCAAAAAACTTGGAATGCTTTCATCTTATCTTATATTCTACAAAATCACTGTCAAAACGTATTTCCTAGAAACTCCCACACCTAACCATACAGAACTGGTTGAATCTCTACTCTTGCACTCTCAGCACTTAGGTGTACTTATGTCAGCAGCTATGTGTTTGTATACTCATTAATAAAATGCATATCAAGATCTAACACGCTTAAAGTTACAATGTTAAATCCACAACCTATTTTCCAAAATATTTTCACTTATTTCAATGGATTTTATGTTCATAAAAATATCTCTATCTCCGCTTCCCTACAAAAAGCAAAATGCCCAAGAAGAGCATTAACTAATAATGAACTGTGGAGTAGTTTAAATTTGAATCTTACCAAGACTTTTTTCCCTCAAAATTAGAAATTATTTGAGATGGACATTAATTATCTTTGATTTAGAGAGATTTTTCTACTAAAACTTGGTTTTAGATCAATCATCAGTAGTGATTATAGTCCCATGTCTTCCAGGGCTTGTGCATTGCTAGGTAATGAGTATTCCTTGCAACACATTCCTGTCATCTCTCGCATTGGTCAACTCCTCTTGTAGACCACGCCTTGGGACACCATAACTTCACACACAAACCTCAGGATTAGAGTTAGTTAAATATCTAACAGAGCCACACCCCAACATGAGGTGCTTCAGTGACTCTTTGAGCTTAAATTATCCTCCTAAACTCTGTCCTTATTTTACCAATTCTATAAACTCAAAATGTATCTGTATTAAGAGCTTCTATGTACATAGCTGTCCCTGTCTTAATCATTTAATGTGAAAGATGATTACCAACAGATCAAAAATTAGACCAGACATATTAGAAACACACAGTTTAATTTTTAAACAATCTAATTTGAAGCAAAAACCCTATTTCTAACTTTTTTCTTTCAGTTCTGGTAAGAGAAATAGACTGAATCCAGATTTAGATTATAGCTCAGATTAATTTTTAACTCAGAACAATTTTTATTAGAAGGCAATGTTTTATTTTTCTTTCCAGGGAACAACAGAGCCATAAGCATTAGCAAAGAATGAATTATCTTTGAAGTTTCCTGTATCTGAACCAGATATGGCTCATACTGCTGAAGGTCCCTTGTGATAAACTTGTTCCTTCTGCATAATCTTCAGTTCAAGCTAAAATGACTAATTACTGAAAAATCAGATGAATGTATTGAATTTTTTTCATAATAATACAGCCAGGGAAATATTTGTGGAATATATGAAGTGTCATTTGTGCACCATGTAATACTGAACATTCAGAAATAGATTCAACACTGAAAGACCTAAATTTCAGAGGGGATAGCTCCACATATTACATATATAAGGAAGCACTGGTCAGATTTATTTTAAATAGTCATAAACAATTCCAAGTATTTATTAAAATGTATCAATTCAACAGACAGTCTGGAATTGTGATAATGTTCCCAATTCATTTTTATTATCCTAAATATCACCTCCTTCACCCTTAGGATAGGGGTATATCCTAAATATACCCGTAGAACAAAGGCAAATTGTTAGCAAAATAGAAAAAAATATTTAGGCTGACAGATAGCAAGCAACCTAAATAATTTTGTTCTCTCCAATAGGATATTAGGGTTTTCTTATTTTACATGAGACAACACTGGGGTGGAAAAACACAGAACACTTTTATTTGTACACATGTAACATTTTTTCCTTTATCCAAGTAGACATGACCACTTTGTTTTGGTCATCATCTTTTATCACTCCAAACTGCTCACCAGTGTCTCTCCCATCTTCTTTTCATACAGGACTTGGTGATAAATGGACTTTGGCACATACGTCACTAGAAATCATATTTTACATATGTACACTTATTCCATAGTTACTTGATATAGTTTTCAAAAGTTATTTGAGTAATAAATTCTAGTAATTAAGTTTATTTGCAAGTAACCACCAGTTAATCTTGGAGGAAAAATTCTACTTTCAGAACTTCTCTCTGTTAAATTCTATAAGCATATTCTTTTATTTGGAGGTAAATGTAAAATTCTGCTCTCAGAATTACACATTTAAGCTGTTTACATAAATACCGACAAATATTCTCATTTACTAGCTGGTTTATATTTACATCTTCATCTCAAGAGGGGAAAACAACCATTCCAGGATTCACAGAAAAATAAAGAAGAGTTGATTGAAGAGGTCTAAGAAAATGATGACTTTTAAAATTTCACTTATTTTCCTTGAAGTTCTCTACCCTTCCTATCCATGATAAACCAAGATCATGTAACAGAAAAATTTAAATTAGGGTTAAATTCCAAAATTAAGCTTCAATTCAAAACCTTTCTCCAAGAGAACTAATTTTCTTGACTTCTCTTTCCCTCAAATCTAAGCAGAACATTTGAGGCAATTAAATTTCAGAACCTCAAAGTTTCATCCAGGTTACTTTTACAAACCTGTCTCAGTGGGGAACCACAAGTCTACCTCTACATTTCCCAGTGGAAGTACTTATCACTAACATGTCCCTTGACTAGGAGTACACAGCTTAAAATCTGGTGTTTATTAAATGCGCACAGTATTTGAGTGTAATTGGCATTTTAAAAATTCAGTAATGCCCATTACAAATAACTTATCTGGACAGACTCGAAAATAACTGGTTAACTTTAAAATAAAAATACCTGTTTAATAATATATTTATATCTTGATCAAATGAACCAATGTGACCTGGGAGAGTCTAGAAATTCTTGGGTTAATTATAACAACATGGTGATTGGTTTTTCAATGTATTTTCTAAACTCTGCAAGCCACTGGGCTCCAACTGCTCCATCCACAACCCGATGATCACAACTGAGTGTAACAGACATCATGCTAGCCACATCAAATCTAGAAAAAGGTAAAAACATTATTAGATATTCTGAAAGCAATCACCAGATTTTAGCCAGTAACCAGCCCAAATGCCAACTCCTACCCAATAATCCCAACCAAGTAACATTATTTTCCACCTACTCTCCATGTCCTGTACACCTCTAGCTCAAATTAAAGCTTGAAGGAATAGACCAAACAGCCGTCTGAAGCATGGGTCAGCAAACTACAGCCCACAGGCCAATTCCTGCCAAATGCAGGTTCACTGGGATTCATTTATGTATTGCCTATACTTGCTTTCACACCACAATGGCAGAGTAACTGCAACAGAGACCACGTGACCTAGAAAGCCTAAAATATTTACTATCTGGCTCTTTAATAAAAAGTATACTGACCTCTGACTTAAGAGTAAATAAGGCTTCCCATCTCAAATAGGATTAACTACATTTAGTAAAATAAGAGTTGCTGCCCTGAGAAACTTCATTCTATACTTATGTCTGACCCTACCCGAAGCTCCAATATGCCATGCCAATAATTATAAAACTAAGACTCAAAAACAGGTATAATGTAATGAAAATGAGCTTACAACTCCCCCCACCCCCATTTGGCACTTACCCTTTTTCATTATCTGCTGGAACCAGTCTATCCTCTGAAGCACCAATTGCCAAAATACATGCTTGAGGTGGGTTAATAATAGCAGAGAAGTTCTTAATTCCAAACATTCCTAAATTGGAGATCGTAAAAGTGCCACCCTTGAGGAAAAAAGATTAAAAATAGATCATGTTAATTGCTTGTCAATATAAACAAGAAAAAATGACAACTGTTTGTGAAGACTTTAAGAGAATCTTTTACTCTAAAAAACTCTGAACCACCATAAAAATAGAGAGAAAGAAAAGGAAAATGGTGAATATATGAGGTGATGAATACATGAATTAGCTTGTGACCGTTTCACAATGTATACATATATCAAAATATTAAGTTGTACACCTTAAATATATATGATTCCTATTTGCTAATTATACATTAATAAAGCTGAAGGGGAAAAAAAAGGCATGAATGGAATACACTTTACTGAAAATATACAACCTTTACAATATGAACAAAAGTCAATTGTGTGGCTTTTGCACATTAGTTGGAAAATGTCTTATTTTCAGTTTTTGACAGGTTACTCAATTTTTCTTTTCAGGACCTTCTATCAGTGACAATATAAGGCAGAAGCAAAAAGTGTAATTGCAATAAATAATGCAGACCTTAAAAATAACATAATTCTTAACATTCTAAAGGTAAATAAATAATACCTTACCTGGAATTCCTGTGGCTGTAGTTTACCCTCTCGTGCTTTGGTTGCTAAAGAAACAACATCGTTAGCAATGGTTTCCAGTCCTTTTATATGTGCATTAAATACAATAGGTGTGATGAGTCCTGCAGGAGTACTGACTGCAACACTGATATCAACAACATGATTTCTATTTAAAAAGAAAAAAGAAGAAATTGCAATCATCATCAACAATGTTTATTAAGAGTTTATGTGTCAAGTTAAGCAAGAATATTGATATTTACTTCAGTTTGTGCTACTGTTCAGCCAGAGGGATATCTTTCCTGGTTTTTACATTTTGCTGTGCCCTCTCCTTGACCTGCACTTTTTTAAATGAATGAGAAATGTGTTAGCAGGTTGGTTTCACATGCACTCTCTAATTCCCTGGCTCATCTGCCTTCACTAACACATGTGTGTAGGTAGAAAAAAAAAGGCTCATGGCATTCAGTGAGAAACAAAAAGAACTTCTTGGATTTTGAGACACAGTGGATTGGCTAAAGTGGAGTCTGCAAGCAGAGCTTGAGCAGATGAAAGGAAGAGTGGAGGGAAAGAACTGTATTGTGGGAGAAAGAGGAGAGCTCAGGATGTAGGGTGGTGGTGTCTCAGAATACAAAACTAGGATTCTTAATCTTTTCTACACCATAGGCACCTTTGCACTGGAGTCCTTTCTCAGAATACATTTTTTTAACACAGAAAATAAAATACTCAAATTACAAAAAAAAAAACTATATTGAGATTCAGTTATCAAACTATTCAAAAAACAAAATTGTGATGTATGTGCTTCTGTATTAACTCAGTAACAAGATCTTGCAGCAGGTCTAATAATGGCTATAATTTTGAAGTAGTGATAAATATTTTAAGACATCTGCAACAACTACAATGTGATATCAAAGTAACTTTATTGGTCAGCAGCACAAGTACTGTTAATACCTTTTTGATTTATTCTCTACATTTATAATAGGAGGAAATGCTAAATTTCAGTTAGAGGTTACTTGAAAAGAATGATTTTTTCCCTCATCCAAGTTCCCAAACTCCTGAATTATATCCACAGTCTCCTTGGGGTCTGTTTCAGGGCCATGCGGAAGTGTTCTGCAATCTAGAACAAGTTAAAACTTCACTTGAAGGAAGAACTCTAACTCTTTCTAGGCACAAGCTTTAGAAGATTACGTGTACCAAATGTCTGAATGTGGCCAAGCTGACCCGAGGCAGTGGGCTTTTGTCACTTGCAAACACAGGGACCTGCTCTAATAATAGTGTGTGACCCTTAGCAGCTACCACAGTTGTGCTCTGGCCAAGGTATCACACAGGAAAAACTGCTTTCTTAATTAAATTATCTTGTTATTATGATATTTAAAAATCTTCCTCCTAAGAGAGTAGAGATGGTGTTTCCTATCTTGTTCACCACTGAATCCGGCAAACAGTACATGTTCAATAAATATTTGTTGAATGGCTATATGAACAAATGAATGAAGGGTATTTGGTAAGAATTAATGAACAATTCATAGAACTTGCCCTGCAACCTTGATCCTTTCATCTAAGTAGTGTGTCTTCAGATATTCTTAAAAATTTGAATATAATTTACCCTATAACCCAGCAATTCCACTCTGAGGAATCTACCCAAGAGAAATGAAAACATACCTCAACACAAAGAATTGTACACAAATGTTCACAACAACCCTCTAAAAGATAAGTCTCTGTTTTAATCCCAGAATCCTCAATGTGACCTTATTTAGTAAAAAGGTCTTTGCAGGTATAATTAAGATCTTGAGATGAGATCATCCTGGATTATCTACCTAAATCCAATACCAAGTGTACTTATGAGACAGAAGAGAAGACACAGACACAGAGAAGAAGGCCATATGAAGATGGAGGCAGAGGCTGGAATTAACGCAGCCATAAGCCAAAGAATGCCTGGAGCCACTAGAACTGGAAAACCATGGGAAGATTCTTCCCTAGAACTCACAGAGGGAGCGCAGCCCTGCCAACACCTTGATTTCGGACTTCCTGCCTTCTAAATTATGAGATAATAAATTTTTGTTTTAAGCCACCAATTTTGTGGTAACTTGTAATGACAGCCACTGGAAGCTAATATGGTCTATAAGGAATAGTAAGACCCTCAGATGTTCTTCAGGATGGGGGTGACCAAGGAAAAAGAATCAGTAGATTACCTGGTATGTTTGACAAGACTGAAAAATGGTTTAGAGTTCTCTTGGGGAGTTTCAGAAAATTCATGATAAGTACATAGAAAACTAGCTCCCTCTTAGGCAATCATTAAAATCAGTTAGGTTAGTATTCTTGGTATACTACATGTCTTAGTCATAAACAATATTTTCATAGGCATAAAAATATTAACACTGAATATTGATTAATCCAAAATTTGTGCTATGATCAATTTGGTAGGATGGGTGGGTAGGTGGGTGGGTGGGTGTGTGTAGGGAGGGTACAACAAAGCTAAATCTTAACTTTCTTTAATAGGAAGTCAGTCGATGAAGGAAGACATGAAAAACCCATAAAAGGCAACACAAAAATGTTATTTAGAAATAGGAAGGTCAGGCCAGCCCAGTGGTGTGGTGGTTAGGTTTGTGCACTCTGCTTCAGTGGTCCAGGGTTCGTGGGTTCGGATCCTGGGCACGGACCTACACACTGCTCATCAAGCCATGCTGTGGTGGCATCCCACATACAAAATAGAGGAAGATTGGCACAGATGTTAGCTCAGGGCCAATCTTCCTCACCAAAAAAAAAAGAAATATGAAGGTAAATACCATAAGAAATAATAATTTAAAAATTTGTTTGCCTATTGGGAGTGGACCTCAGATTAAAGGTTGAGTAGCTCACTGTGAGCCATGGAGCAATATTCTAATGTATATACTATTATTTTAATAAAAATTAAATTAATAATATAAGAGGGGGCCGCACGGTGGCGCAGCGGTTTAGTCCGCGCTTGGCAGCCCGGGGTTCGCGAGTTCGGATCCTGTGCACCCGCAGACGCACTGCCTGTTAGCCATGCCGTGGTGGCGTCCCATATAAAGTGGAGGAAGATGGGCACGGATGTTAGCCCAGGGCCAGTCTTCCTCAGCAAAAAAAAAAAAGGGGAGGATTGGCAACAGATGTTAGCTCAGGGCTGGTCTTCCCCACAAAAAAAAAAAATAATAATAATAATAATAATAATAATATAAGAGTCTACACAGTAGAAAAAGCCTAGGGTTAGGAATCAGAATCCTGGTTCCAATCACAGCTCTGCTACTTACTAACATATTAACTCAGGGAAAGTTACTTAACTCACTGAACCTCAGTTTCTTCATCTAGAAAATTGGAGTGAAAGCCCCTAACTCATAAGGTGGTCACAGGATTAAATGAGACAACATGTGAAAGACACTGAGCACCATGCCAGTCTCATGCCAACATAATATTAACAAATACTGGTTTTTGGTTTTGTTTTCAATTTTGCCCCCACCCCTCAAGTTCAGCAGAACTGAATGTGAACAAAAACCATTTCAATTCTGCTTTGTGAGAGTCATTATCAACTTAATTATACATATCTGTACACTTATCTCCCTTTCTTAAACTCATACAAAGAATTTGTAGTCTTTACTAACTAAATTTAGCACTACCTCATAAATAATTTTATGTTGTTTTCAAGTTGTTTCAGCTATGGAACTCATCGTCCCCTCTGTATTCCATTTCTCTTATCCCCTATACTCCTAGTTATACATAAGATAACACAAGAAAACTGCTGATGGATATATACCTTCCCCAGCAGTGTTATACTTACTGTCTTATAACTGTGTCCAGCCAAGAAGAATTTGCTTCAGGAACTTTTAAACATGCCAAAGCTGAAGCTTTTATGATGAAATCATTGACAGAAATTTTGCTTCTCCCTTCTAACATCTGCAAAGATAAGAAACCACTGTAGTTTCTTCAATTCTATTCCCAAAGACTGAAACTATATAATCTTGAGGGAGGGGGGACATATACAAATGTTCTGAGGCGGAAAGGATGAAATGAAACCAAAAGTTGGTTCTTTCATCTTTTTAAATTTAGGCCTTTACAGCTGTAAGTTTTCTGCTAAGCACTGCTTTAGCTGCATGCCATAAGTTATGGTATGTTATGTCTTCATTTTCATTTATCGCAACAAAACCAAAAGTTGGTTCTTTGAAAAGATACAAAATGACAAACATTTAGCTAGACTGACAAAGAAAAAGAAGACTCAAATTCCTAAAATCAGAAATGAAGTAGGGGACATTACTATCTACCTTACGGAAATAAAAAGGATTCTAGGTAATACTATGAACAAGCATATGCCAACAAATTAGATAACCTAGATGAAACAAACTCCTAGAAAGATACAAAATACCAAAACTGAATAAAAAAGAAACAGAACCACTGAATAGGTCTAGAACTAGTAAAAAGATTGAATTGGTAGTTAAAAAACTATCCACACAGAAAAGCCTAGACCCAGAGGGCTTCCCTGGTGAATTCTACCAAACATTTAAAGAAGAATTAAAATCAATTCTTCACAAACTCTTCCAAAAAAAGGGAGGGGAGAGAGCACTTCCCCACTCATTCTATAAGGCCAGTATTAGCCTGATACCAAAACTAGACCAAGATATCACAATTAAAACAAAGAAAGAAAAGGGGCCGGCCCAGTGGCATAGTGGTGGTTAAGTTCACGCGCTCCACTTCAGCAGCCTGGGGTTTGAAGGTTTGGATCCCAGGCGTGGACCTATGCATCACTTATCAAGCCATGCTGTGGCAGACGTCCCACATATAAAGTAGAGGAAGATGGGCATGGATGTTAGCCCAGGGCCAATCTTCCTTAGCTAAAAGAGGAGGATTGGCAACAGATGTTAGCTCAGGGCTAATCTTCCTCAACCAAAAAAAAAAAAGAAAGAAAGAAAGAAAACTACAACATACAAAAATCAGTTGCATTTCTATAGACTAATAACTAGCAGAAAGAGAGATCAAGAACAGAATTCCATTTACAATCGCAAGAAAAAGAATAAAATACCTATGAATAAATTTAACCAAGGAGGTAAAAGACCTATACACTGAAAACTATTATAAGACATTATTGAAAAAAATCGAAGATGACATAAAAAAATGGAAAGATATTCCATGCTCATGGATTGGAAGAATAAACATAGTTAAAATGTCCATATTACGTAAAGCAACCTACAGATTCAATGCAATTCCAACCAGAATCCCAATGACATCTTCAGAGAAATAGAACAAAGAATCTTAAAATTCATATGGAACAACAAAAGACCCTGAATAGCTGAACCAATCCTGAGAAAAAAGAACAAAGTTGGAGGTATCACACTTTTCGAATTCAAATTATAATACAAAGCTATAGTTATCAAAACAGCATGGTACTGGCAGAAAAACACACACAATCAATGGGACAGAATTGAGAGCCCAGAAATAAAACCACACACCTATGGACAGCTAATCTTTGACAAAGAAGCCAAGAACATACAATGGAGAAAGGAAAGTCTCTTCAATAAGTCATGTTGGGAAAACTGGACAGCCACACACAAAAGAATGAAAATACACCATTGTCTTAAATGATACACAAAAATTAACTCAAAATGGATTAAAGACTTCAATGTAAGACCTGAAACCATAAAACTCAGAGGAAAATATAGGCAGTACACTCTTTGATATCGGTCTTAGCAATATCTTTTCAAATGCTATGTCTACTCAGGCAAGGGAAACAAAAGAAAAAATAAACAAATGGGACTATATCAGATGAAAAAGCTTCTGCATAGCAAAGGAAACCATGAACAAAATAAAAAGACACCCACCAACTGGGAGAAAATCTTTACATATCATATAGCTGAAAGGTGGTTAATTTCCAAAATATATAAAGAACTCATACAATTCAAAGACGAAAAAGTGAACAACCTGATCAAAAAATGGGCAGAGGATATGAACAGACATTTCTCCAAAGAAGATATACAGATGGGCAACAGGCACATGAAAAGGTGCTCAACACCACTAATTATTAGGGAACTGCAAATCAAAACTACAATGAGTTATCACCTCACACCTGTCAGAATGGCTATATTTAACAAGACAAGAAATAACAAGTGTTGGAGAGGATGTGGAGAAAAGGGAACCCTCATACACTGCTGGTGGGAAGGCAAACTGGTGCAGCCACTATGGAAAACAGTCTGGAGATTTCTCAAAAAGTTAAAAATAGAACTACCCTATGATCCAGCTATCCCGCTACTGGGTATTTATCCAAAGAACATGAAATCAACAATTCAAAGAGATTTGTGCATCCCCATGTTCATCGCAGCATTATTCACAATAGCCAAGAGGTGGAAGCAACCCAAGTACCCATCAACTGATGAACGGATAAAGAAGACGTGGTATATATATACAATGGAATACTACTCAGCCATAAAAAAAGGACAAAATCATGTCATTTGTGACAACATGGATGGAACCTGAGAGTACTATGCTAAGTGAAATAAGTCAGACAGAGAAAGACAAATACCATATGAGTTCACTCATATGCAGAAGATGAACACATAGATAAGGAGAACAGATTAGTGGTTATTAGAGAAGGGGGGAGGGCGAAAGGGATAAAGGGGCACATACGTATGGTGATGGATAAAAACTAGACTATTGGTGGTGAACACAATGCAGTCTATACAGAAAATGACATATAATAATGTACACCTGAAATTTACATAGTTATAAGCCAATATGACCTCAATAAAAAAATTTTTAAGAAAAATTTTAAAAACTAGCTAATATCTCTTATTATATTCATAAGATACATAGATGCAAAATCCTCAAAAAAATTCTAGCAAACCAAATCCAGCAATATATGAAAAGGATTATCCACCATGACCAAATAGGATTTGTCCCAGGAATGCAAGGTTAGTTTAACATCTGAAAATCAATTAATATAATAATGTCCTAATAGAATATAGGACAAAAACCACATGACCATCTTGACACAGAAAACGCATATTTGACAAAATTCAACACCCCTTATGATAAAAAAAACTCAACAGACTAGGAATAGAAGGGAACTTCCTCAACCTGATGATAAAACAGATATACAAAAACTCCAATCATCATCATACTTCACTGATGAAAAACTTACTCCTGCCTAAGATCAAGAACAAGACAAAGATGTCCACTCTTGCCACTTCTATTCAACATTGCACTAGATAAGCTAGTCAGAGAAGTCAGGCAAGAAAAGGAAATAAAATGCATCCAGACTGTAAAGGAAAAAGCAAAACTATCTCTCTTTGCAGGTGACATGATTTTGTATATAGAAAATCCTAAGGAACACACTGAAAAATAAGGTTGCAGGATACAAGATCAATATACAAAAATCAACTATATTTCTATACAACAGCAATGAACAATCTGAAAGTGAAATTTACAATAGTATCAAAAAGAATAAAATACCTAGGAATAAATTTAACAACAGAGCAAAAACTTATACCCTAAAAGCTATAAAAATTGTTGAAGGAAATTAAAGATGACCTAAATAAATGGGAAGACATCCCATGTTCATGGAGTGGGAACACTTAATATTGTTAGGATGGCAATACTACCCAAATTGATCTATGGATTCAATGAAATCTCTTAACCCTGTAGGAAATATCCAGAATAGGGTATAAGACAGAAAGTAGCTTAGTGGTTGTCTAGGGCTGGGGAAGATGGGAGGATTGGGGTGGGGGTTATGGCTAAGGGTTGCATTGTTTCATTTTGGGGTGATGAAAATGTTCTAAAATTTACTGTGGTGATGGTCACACAACTCTGAATATACTAAAAGCCACTGAATTGTAAACTTTAAATGGATGAATGGTATGGTATATGAATTATATCTGAATAAAACTGTTTTAAATAATTGAATAAAATAACACATTGGACATATCCTTTTCATGCCTAATTTCCAAATACATTTATTATAAAATACCTTCAATATTTTGACAATAAAAGTACACCATCATCTTTAATCCTGCAGCCAGTTACAAAGCTCTGTTGATGTTTCATTCACTCATGCACCTAATATTTGAGAGTCTACTCTGTGCTGGGCATGTACCTCTAAAGCCCTAGATATAAAGCAGTGAAAAAAAAAATGGGTAAAAATTCTACTCTCAGGGAGGTTGCAGTCTAAAGGGGATGGATAGATAAGAAATAAGTGAAACATACCATATGTTAGACAGTGTTAAGTGCTAAGCAGAAAAATAAAGTAGGGAAAAAGAACTAAAGGGAGAACCCACCACTCACTCCACTCCTCTTCCTTAATTTTAGCATAAGGTGACCAGGGAAGACCAGAGAAGGTGATATTAAGTCAAATCCTTAAGGAGGTGAAGGAGGAAGCTAGGTGGATACTAGACGAAAAGTATTCCATGCAGAGGGAATAGCAAGTGCCAAGGACCTAAAGTAGGAGTATATAGGTGAGTGTCAAGGAATAGCAAAGCAACCATTGTGTCTGCAGCAGAGTAAGCAAGTGGGAAAGTAGGGAGGAGGCCAGAGAGGTTATAGATAACCTGTGTAAGGCCCTGTACGCCACTCTAAGGAGTTTGGCTTTTACTTTTCACTTCCTTGAAAATATCTTTCATCTCTCTCTCTCCTACTCCATTCTTAATGCAACCCTCAAATCCAGACTCTTACCACCATCCATAACTAGTCTCTGCCATTAAAGTGTGCCAGTATATATTAGACTAATCTTTCTTAAAATATTGCTATCATCATGTCACTTTTACTAGTTTCTTACTTAAGGTCTAATTCATCAAGTCCAAATTCTTCTGCTTGTAAATCAAGGTATTCCCTAAACCAACAACTCTGTATCCACTCTAGAAAAGGTAATCTCTCTCCCACATATGCTATACAGTCATCCCTTGGTATCCGGGGAGATTGGTTCCAGGACCATACCATGGATACCAAAATCCGCCCACCTTCAAGTCCCTTAGTTGGCCCTCGGTATTCGCAAGTTTGACGGTTGCTTGAACCATAGGGCCAACTATATCATTTCCTTTTTTTAAAGCACTTTAACTTTATGATGTTCCATCATTAGAATGATCAACTTTTTTGCCAATCAAAACCCTTCCCATTCTCCATGGCTCAACCAAGTTTTTCCTATACCATTGTGAATTTCCCAACTATTTTCACTGGTCTCCCCCTTCTCTGAACTCCTATAACACTTAACCTATACAGTGTAATTTAGCAGACAAGGGGGATTACCCTAAGAGACTGATCTACAAATGACTATTTTTACTATAATAAAAATTGCCTCCTCTCTTTTTCACATGCATTAGCTCCTCAATTAAATTATAAACTCATGGAGTAGCACAATGCCTTACGCTATGTTCCTAAAAATACCTTATGCTAAACACTAAGTAGGTGCTAGGTACTTAACTATAAACACAAAGTAAACATACTGTTTCTTACCTTACTCAAGTAGTCTTAGAGAATCATAGTGACTCTGCTAGGCTAAAAGGGATCCATGACAAACTTAACTTTAAACAATAAGCTTTACTCGAGGGTTAAAAAATGAAAATTCTCCAGGATATTCTCTGTAAGTTAAAATTAAGATGACACCCATTTTCCATCATCAAGTGGCATATTGTAACAAAAATAGGGGCAAAAATGTAAATGTTTAGTGGGGAAAAACAAGATTTTTAGAATTTATAGAGTTGGAATTTCCAGACCTTTTACCTTATTAAGTTCTTTCCGTACCAACAAAACTTCTCCCATATTTACATCAATAGAAAGGTAATAATGAGGTATGGTTTGCTTAGATTGCATTAACCGCTGTGCAATAACCTGAAATCAAAGAGATTAAAAAATCAATTATCCTGAGTTGAGATGAGAGCTTACCTAATTCAGGGCTCCAACTTCCCCTTTACCTTGCTCCCTGGTAATGCTCACCTCAAGCATTATTAGAACTGGAAGATGAAGGACTACACCATAACTTAGCCCCCTTCCAATGGTATTTAATCAGAACAGTGTTTGTTTATCCCAAGTAGTCAATTGGCCAAAGCAAACATCTTTTAAAGTAATTATCTAAGATTCCCAACTAAAAAAGTCTCTGTTAGTATTTCAAACTATGTATGCAATTAAACAATCAAAGTAAAGATGCCCCCAAGAGCTTTGTTCCAGATTGATGACAGTCTTACTCGACGAATGTTGCTGATTGGGATATCTGTGAAGACACCTGTAGGAACTGGTGCCACTCCTGGACCCGGGGGAGGCACAGCAGCTGCTGGAGCCTATGGGGAGGTAAAAAAGCTGTTAGTAACTGTGGTTCAATCTTAGCAAAAGCAACTGGGAACAAGTGCTGGTGACTCTTTTACAAACTGCAAAGTAAAAATTAAAAGGCTATAGAAAAATATAGCTATTTCTATCTCAAGGGAGCAAAAAGAACTCAGATTTGGACAGTGCTTGTTCAAGAGTTTTGTTTTTAATTTTTGTACTTAGAATTCTGTAAACATGTTTTAAGATTCATTTTTCTTTGAGCCAGACTATGTTCAGTGACGAGTTTATGTCAAAATAGTTTTGTTTTTGCAAAATTATCTTCAAGAAAAGCAATCAAAGCATTCTTTTTTGTGTGTGTGTGAGGAAGATTAGCCCTGAGCTAACATCTGTTGCCAATCTTCCTCTTTTTGCTGAGGAAGACTGGCCCTGGACTAACATCCATGCCCATCTTCCTCTACTTTATATGGGACACCACCACAGCATGGCTTGACAAGCAGTGTGTCGGTCCTCACCCGGGATCCAAACCTGTGAACCCTGGGCTGCCAGAAGCAGAGCACAGGAACTTAACCACTACACCACTGGGCCAGCCCCTCAAAGCATTCTTTTTTTTTTTTTTTGTGGGGAAGACCAGCCCTGAGCTAACATTCGTTGCCAATCCTCCCCTTTTTGCTGAGGAAGACTGGCCCTGGGCTAACATCCGTGCCCATCTTCCTCCACGTTATATGGGATGCCGCCACGACATGGCTGACAGGCAGTTTGTCGGCGGGCGCCCGGGATCCGAACTCGCGAACCCTGGGCTGCCAAGCGCGAACTAAACCGCTGCGCGACCGGGCGGCCCCCTCAAAGCATTCTTAAATTGAAAGGATTAAGGTAAATATAAATAAGGTAATTCATTTTCCTATACAGTGTTAAGAAAAAACAATGACAAATCTTTCAATTTAAAGCAAACATCTAAATAATGAAATCATTTTCCTTACTTTTAGCTGATTATCTTAGCACGTTAACCAATCAAACAGAAGCTAGCTATGTGGATTGAATGCCTGTGTGGACTAATTAACCACATAAAACTCAAACCCTAGTCAATAACTTGCAAGCTTTTAAAAATAGGGCCTGAATGCAAAGGAGAGTATGTGTTAGGAAAAGTTTAGTGTCAATAACACAAAAAAGTTTGGAATGCATGTCAATGTATATCATCTTTGCTTCTGTATATGAATGACAGCACATTCATATCTATATATTTTCAGCCAGTGAAATTAGACAAAGAAAATGAAGTTCCGGTTAAGCTATTTCATTCATGAATAATGTATGGAAGGGTCTAACAGGCTGGACAAAGCACTTTGCAGGGACAAACTGAAAAAAAAAAAAAGCCAAATGTAACTCACAGGAGCAGCTTTAGTAGGCACAAAAGAGTCAATGTCCTTCTTGATGATTCTGCCTTCTGGTCCTGTCCCTGGAAGAGATACATAAATATCACATACATGAAAGTGTACGGCTGGTTCCTGAAGGAGATCAATGCTGTGATGGTGAAGTGCAAGTTCCTAAGGGTTCTCTACCAAAGACCCTCTGAGGGAATCTCTGTCTGAATTCTGCCCCTTAAAGTGCTCCCTAAAAATACCAGCTTTTGTCAATTATTCATTTTAATTCACAGAGTGCTCCTGCTTGATCTGTAGTATTTTTTTCTTTTTAACTATATCAAGTATTCTTTTAACTATTTCTCTTTTAGATTTTTATCTAATTAAGTTGTACTTCATTTTTTCATCTTCTTTACTTTTAAACTGGGAAATACCAACATAAGGATAATGCTGAGTACAATTTATACCTCCAAAGGGAAGTCTAGCTGCCTCTTCCTGGTTAGCTCCAAAACCCTTTCTGAACCCTGAAACAGATTTCATTTGAGGTCTAGATTCATTTGATCGTAAAGAATTCCCTTTGTACAGAGTCAACAGATATGATAATTGTTTTGGACAAATCAGGCAAGTCAATTTTTTCACCCCAAAATAACATGAGTAACTCTCAATTGCAATGATCTGATCTTTAGAATCATCCATTCCTTATGTGATCGCCATCATTCACAGCTTTCTCACAGAAGCCAAGGCTCTAAACTGGCCTGTGTTAGAGCCTGTGAAGGAAATAGGTGCAGTGTCACACATGAGGAAAGATCTTCAAAGTTCTCTCAATGGGCTTAATTTATTTTCATTCAATTTCCTTCCTCCTCCCATCCACAACTTTAGACCCAAATATAATCCTAAACCTTAATTCTCATGAGATTCAGAATTTAGTTATTAAAATACCTTTTACACTGGCTCACTTCTAGAAAAAATTTGGTCAAATTGATTCATCTTCCCCAAGGCAGACTTTTAAAAGGATTCTCGTTGTGTGCAGTTCGTCCCAACTCCTTTCCTTCATTATGAAAACTGAGTTGGCTAGGACTGTGTTTATCCTCACCAGGAGCTCTAGAACAGAGGTAGCAGTACCCCTATTATATTCTCCTCCTTTATAAAAAGACAGAAACCATAACCTCCCCTTACAACCAAGCCTGATCTGGACACTGCAGCCCCTCAAGAGGAGGAAACCTGCAGTACCACCTGCCTTATCCTAAGCTTCAACCACCCACAAGAATTTCATATCATTAGTTGAAATCTTTTAAATCTTTTTGCCTATCTCCCTAGGAAGGCACAAGAGGCCATCATAAAGCAATATGGTATAAGGGGAAGATCACTAGACTTGGAATAAAAAATGTAGGGTTGTTGTCAAACATAAACCAGACAGATGACTGTAGTCAATTTCATCTGGTCTCAAATGTAGGATAGAGATTATAATACTAGCCCCTGCTCACAGGAATGCTGTGAGGCTAAAATGGGATAGTGACATGAAAGTGCTTTGCATCAATGAAATATAAGACATACTATGAACAGCTTTGAGAAAAATCGAACTCTGAACAACAGGGTTTAGGCTTTAAAACAGTTTCTCCCCAAATCATTACATTTTGGTTAAATTTCCTAAGTAATCTGTCCCTCCAGGGAGGGAAGGGGGACTGGAGATTGAGTTCAATAATCAATGGCCAATGACTTAATCAACCACACCTTCTCACTAAAACCTGTATAAAAATAAAAACTCTTGAACAACAAGATTTGGAGAGCTTCTGGGTTGGTGAGCATGTCAATGTGCTGGGAGGGTGGTGCTACCAGAGAGGGTCTGGAAGCTCTGCACCCACCCCCCTACCACAACCCCAAAGCTTGTCCTATGCATCTCTTCTATTTGTTCCTGAGTTGTATCCTTTATAATAAACCAGTAATAGTAAGCAAAGTGCTTTCCTGAGTTCTGTGAGTCATTCTAGTGAATTATAAAATCTCAGAAGGGGGTCTTGGAAACTCCTGATTTATAGCCAGCAGGTCAGGAGTACTTAAAAATAGGGCCCGAATGCGAAGGAGAGGTCCCTTCGACTTGCAACTGAGATCTGAGGTGAGGGCAGTCTTGTGGGTCTGAGCCCTTAAACCTGCGGAGTCTGATGCTAACTCTGGATAGTTAATGTCAGAATAGGACTGCATTGTTGGATACCCAGTTGGTGTTGGAGCACTGATTGTTGGGTGTGGAAAAAACACACATTTGGTGTCACAAAACACCACACAATCAATGATCCTCTCAGCTCACTTAATCTAGACCACTCCCTCTCCCACTGCAAAATTTCTTCGACCTCATCAAGACCTCCATTCCACTGACTCCTCTGCTGTCATCATCCATTATCTCCCTCTTGTCTTCACTTCCTTCTTACTCAGCTTATACTCTATTGATCATTGATATAATCACTCCCTGGTCAAACTCTAAAACGTTTGCCTTCTCAATGCCAGCACCAGAGTAGCTTAATGTTGCTGGGGAAAAAAATGCACACCTAGCTGACTGACTGTACTATAAATTCAGGGCCGCAAACCTAAAATAGACACACAAAACTACCCAGAAATTAAATTATGTTTCCCTTGAATTCACGTTCCCAGTCTCAGAGAACACTACTCCACAATCTCTCTAACCTCAACACCCCCCACACTCATTCTCCAGCTGATATCCTCACTTCATACATACTTTATTGACCAAATAGCAGCAACCAGTGAGGTCCTCTCCTCATCGTCCACCACCAAACCTATAAAACCACCCCACATTCTCTTCTCTCCTATAAAAATAGACAAAATGTCCTAATTCCTATCAAGGCCAATCCCATCAACTCTTACATTCTTAAAAACTTTGTTCCTTGCCAAATTATTCTGCCCTTTCTGCATTATCAATTTATCCTTTTCTATTAGACCACTGGTTCTCAACCAGGGCAGTTTTGCCCCCCAGGGGACATCTGGCAATGTTTGAAGATACTTTTGGTTGTCACAAGTGGGGGATGTTACTACCATGTAATGGGTAGAAGCCAACAATGTTGCTAAACATCCTACAATACGCAGGACACCCCCTAGCCCCCCAACAAAGAATTACCTGGTCAAAAATGTCAACAGTGCCATAGCTGAGAAACTATGCTAGACCCTAAAGTAGTGATACTTCATTTTCAAAAGCCCTCTCTTGAGGCCCTATCTCCTCAAAGCTACAGCTCTACTTCTATGCCGTCCTTCATAGCAAAGCTTCTTGAATGTGCTGTCCTCAATGCTATCTCCACTTCTTCATCCACTTTTCGTTTTTCAACCTATTCAGACTGGCTTCCACTGCACTTTTCTTTTGAAATGACCGTTGTCAAGTCCCCATATCCAATCCTTGACTAAGTTCTATTGATTCTGTCAAAAATGTATCTTGAAGCTGTCCATTTTTTTCCATTTCCACTCTCACCACCCTTGTCTAAGCCACTATCATCACCTCCAGTGACAGCATCTTAACAGATGCCTTGGCTTTCATTTAATCCATTTTCTCAGAGCAGCCAAATGTTCTTTTAAAAATATAAATCATTTTATGTCACTTCCTTGTTTTAATCTTTCAATGGCTTCCTACTGTACTTTAAAATAAAATTCAAATCCTACCATGACCTGTCAAGTCTTTTATGTTTTCACTCCTGTGTTTCTTTACAAACTCATCTCCTACCACTAGACTTTTTGCTCACTATGCTCCACTAACACTGGCCTCCTTTATGTTCCTCAAACATGCCAAGCTCTTTTCCACTTCAGACTATGTACTACTGTTCTCTCTGCTCAAAATGCTTTTCCCCCAGTTCTTCACATGGTTGGCTCACAGCTGACTACTTCTCATCTTTCAGGTTAGATAAATGTTACCTCATCAGAAAGATCTTCCCCAACCACCCTGTCTAAAGCAGTCATGACTGCACATATATTTACCCTGTCACTTACTAGTATATCACTTGGTTTATTTCTTTCTTAGCATTCAAATGGTCTTACTTAATAATAGTAAGTTATTCTTATCATTACTCCTAATATCTTTACATGCTTTCTACGTGCAGGCACTGTTTATTAACTTATTTAACCATCACAACATATAAGGTATTATTTTATATACAAATGAAGAAACCAAGACGTGAAAGGTCACACAGCTAGTGTATGGCAGAGCTGGTTCAAACCCAAGCATTCTAGCTCCAGAGCCCATACTCTTAACTACTATACTGTACTCCCTTTCTGTTCACTTAATTCTTTATTCTTAGAAATAGAAGTATCCGAAAATGAAATCTTGTCTGTCTTATGAACAAGTGTTGGATGCATGGACAATATTCAATGAATTTTTTTTAAAATAATAATAAATGAATCAGCTAACTCTAACTGCATGAAAAGAATATTGGGATTTTTCCACTTATATCTTTAGTAAGGTAGTCAGTGTTGCTAAATACCTAATAAATGGTCCTTCTTCACTTGTCTAAATTCTTCAAATATAATTATTAACGCAGTCCCTCCTCCCCTTAAAATGTATTCCAACTTACCCTGTTGTCCTTTATTCTAATCACATAAACATAAAGAATGGCAATAAACTAGTGAAATAATGTTAAGTTGGAAAAAAGGGTCTTCTAATATTACAAGAATCTTCTGAAGTCCAAAAAATTGACAAGATTCCATTCTTGTATCTTTGGGGATTGGCTTGCCTTCTAACCACAAAACAATAGACTGCAGACAAATGATAACCAGCAGTGAGTGCCCATAGCTGCACCATTGGGGAAATAACCATTATTTTCTTGAGTAATTAAGGAGGACAGAGCATCAAGACAGAAAGCAGCACAAGGTAGTGAGAAGAATACAGGCTTTAGAATTAAACAAATTTAGATTCAAATTGCAACTTTACTACTTAACAGAAAGAGCGATCCCTGAAGAGTCTATTTTCTTATCCAAAATAGGGAATGCTAATTCTTACTTCAAGAAACATTATGCATATTAAATGTGGTAATTAAGTAACTAGCGCATAGTACCAGCCATCAAACGAGGTTCCAGGAATATTAATTTCCTTCCTTTTCCAAATAAGTATCTTAATTATCTTTCATTAATTTTAGTTCAAAAACACGTATTTAAATGCCAGGCAATAATAATAACATGAATAAAACTAATATGTATTGAATATTATATTCTAGATACTGTTTCAAGCACTATGTTTTAATGTACACTATTATCTCAGTTTTACAGATGGACTAAGTGAAGACATATACAAGTTAAGTAATTCACCTAACGACATATTACACAGAAAATGATGAAGCTGGGATTAAACCCTAGATGATCTGATTCAAGACCCCATGATCTTATCACTGAGATACACTTTCTCTTCAGGAAGAAAAAGATGAGTTATGACATTTTCCTTTGCCCTCAAGGAGATTTAGTGCAGTTCAATACTAAGTTTATTACTTTAAGTCATTTCAAATCACCCCAACTTCATATTTTATTTTGCATATTGCTACACTCAGTCGGCCTCGCACTAACAGAGATTTCTTATTACATAACCAAGTCCAGTACCTCAGCTTTGCTAAACAAGCATATTATACTTTCACCAACAATTAAGCAGGTCTCATGAATAGAGAATGAAAAAAGCTATCTAAATTATATAGGTAGATCCCAGACAGATTAAATAAAGCAAAATAAGTTTCCCTACTCTGTGGTGGCTAAAAGGAGGTATTTCCCTCCTTGCCCTTCTCCCCACTATCATAGATAAGACAACTATAGATAGGTGTACTTGCGGGTCTTAATGCGGAAACTCAACTAAATTTTAGCTTTACAGCCCCAATCCACAGAAACAGACTTACCTTTTACTTGTGTAAGGTCAATCCCTTTCTCTGCTGCCAATTTCTTTGCAAGAGGACTAACAAACAACCTTCCCTTTGGTCCAGCAGGAGTAGCTGGGCGGGTAGCTGAAGGTATAGGGGCTACAGGTTGGGGAGTTGGAGGAACAGGGGCCACCTTTTGAAAAAAGTTACAAATTGTTAATTCACCACTGCAAAGACTGATCTGAAAGATCAAGAGTTTACATTTTATTAAGATGTCAAAAGTATTTTAACTAAATAACTTTCATCTTTTTTCCAAAGATCATAATGCACATTTTTCCTGCTTAACCAACATAATATAGCAATATGAATAGTAATAACAATACTTTATGTCAAAAACAGAACAAAGTCAAATTATCTTACTCCATAACATGGAGAGGCATGGAATTTAATACTGCTGACCAGTATATAATATCCTTAGAGCCTTTCTTCACTTTACTTTCCGCTTCTTTATTCTCATTCTCTTATATCATCAACATGGTTTTGGTTTTTATTTACTTAACCTAATTTCAAAATAATAAATAATGCTGGAAAGTCCCACGTTGAAAGAACTTTAAGAAATAAACCAACACTACTACTTGCCAGTTCCCATGAATGCATGGCAGTCAGAAATCAAGTTTTCTCTGACAGAAATGTGTAGCTAGTCTCAACTCACATGATTCTAGCATCTGCAGAAACCTTGTTAATAGTGTTATGGATGCTTGGAGTTTGTACAAGTTCATGTTATAGGGATTTAGAGTATAGTGTATAGCATATAGTGACAGACTAAATCCTATGCAAAATAAGCCATGTTATGTCAAGGTTCCAATGTACTACAAACATATGCTTGACCTACTATAACATGTGAATACCAAGGGGATTGACAGTGACAAAGATTATATAGTAAATTCTATAGAAGATGGGGAACAAAGTATTATCTTCCATTTGCATATCTACACCTAAAGCAGAAAAAAAAAAACATGTCACCTCAGCTTCGTTCTCAGCAGGACTCAAGACAGCAGAAAAAAAAAAGAAAAGCTACAAGGATCAAACTATTGACCATTAATGGTGCAGTGCCACACACCCTGTAGGTCTCCACAAATGTTAACTGACTATCTCCTTCCTTATTAATAGAACCTCAGAGCTGGAAGAAACCTGGAATATCATCTAATCTAATCCCTTAATTTAGAGATGAGTAAAATAAGCATTCCCTCAATTCGAGAAGAATACCTACCGGGGGTGGGGTAGGTGGTGCTTGTGGTTTTAAATCAGTTACTTCAGTTGGCCTATAGTCAGCAAATGCTGGTATATCTGCCTCTTTTTCTACAATGATACAAAGTGGAGTTCCTAGAGGGACATCTCTTGTGCCTTCAGGGATCAGGATTTTTGCCAGGTAACCTTCTTCCTGTACTTCAAAACCTTAAATAGAAAGAAAAACCATTATGGAACTTAAAAGACTCACTATCTCACCAAACTCAAAGCACAGTTTTAAGTAAAAGACTATTCTCCTTCAAACTAGCTATATAACCTTTTGCAAACTAGCCTCTCTGTGTCTCAGCTTCTTTCCCTACAAAATCGGGATACTAATAGTACCTACTTCACAGATATGTTATGAAAATTAAATAAATTAGTACTTTTCAACTACTTAGAAACAGTACCTGGTAAAAAGTAAATACTAAATAAATATCTGTTAAATAAAACTATGAGAGATTACAGTGGTTAGTTTTCTTAAAAACATCTCCAAGGTCAGCCCTTACGCATACCCATGAGACTCCAAGATGGCATCAGTTGTACTGCTATAGATCAGACCCACATAGATGTTAAATTAAGGGAGCCACTAGGCTTGAACAGTGTTGGGGGATTATAGACCAAAAGCATCTTTGGAGTTTTTCAAAGAGGTTATATTGGTATTACACCAAATGTTTCAGTGTGAAGAAATATAGCATTACTAGGGTTTCTATGGTGTTGACAACTTACATTTAGCTACTGCTTTTCTTACAAGGAATTCAAACATGAAGGGTTACAAAAGTAAAACTAAAAGACGCCATTTCAGGGGCTGCCCCGGTGGTATAGTGGTTAAGTTTGCACGCTCCGCTTCGGCGGCCCGGGGTTTCGCAGGTTCGGATCCCGGGCGCAGACAGACGAACCGCTTGTCAGCCACGCCGTGGCAGCGTCCCACATAAAGTAGAGGAAGATGGGCACAGATGTAGCTCAGGGCCAGTCTTCCTCAGCAAAAAGAGGAGGACTGGCAACGGATGTTAGCTCAGGGCTGGTCTTCCTCACAAAAACAAGAAGCCACTGCGGAGGACCACTTTTGCCTTCTAGATCTTGGCTTTCTGTGGCGTTGTACCTCTCCTTGATGAACACATCTTTGATGAACCCTTCATTTCCCAGTTGAGAATTAATATCCAATAAAATATATGTTTAAAAAGAAGACTCCAAGGCCACAATAGAGTTCAAAGAGTTTGACCAAGATAATACTTCTCTAGTGACTAGTCTCTAGAATACCAGTCTCTGCAGCAACATTAGTATTCAAGTTAAAATGAAAAGCAGATCTATTGTTGCCAAGGTTTTTTGTTTTTCTCTTTAACAAACAGAATCCTTTCTTCTAATAAAGTCCTATGGGGGGAAGCACAATATGCAAAAAGATAAAAAGGAGTTGCTCTGGTGGAAGTGGGGGATGGGGGCAGGACACAGTAGAGTCCTGCTTGTTAAGTTCTCCTTTGCCCCAAGGTGTCATGAAGGAATCAGGGGGTTTGAAGAACACAATCTGAAAACAACCACTGCAGAGGATGCCAAGAATCTCCCACTGCATCTCTGGGGACTGGACAGGAAAGAAAGATATTTATCTATAAATATTATCACAAATATATGATCGTCAATGTGGGTTTTGTTCTGAGCATAAAATCAAATCAGAAAGGGAATATACGAAAATGTGATATGATATCTGAACAGGATATAGACATTTTATCATTCGTTTTCAAACTATGAAAAGAACCTAAACCCTGGTTTCAATGAGAGTGCAGTATGGAACTGACAAATCTGACCATGCACACTTTTGTTATGAAGTATCCTGTTCCAGGAAATGAATCCCAAGAATTAAATTTTTTCATGTTATCACTCACTCATTACAGGATAAGAAGGCAGTCCTCTTCCCTCATGGGCAAACTCAGTGCCTCAACCATTAAGAGCTGAAGAAATCTCACCTATAGTGGCCTTGTCAGTCTCTATCTCTGCCAGTAAGTCTCCTTCATTTAGCTTCTCACCCACTTTTTTTTCCCATCTCTGAACGGTGCCCATGGTCATGGTAGGAGAAAGGGCAGGAAGAAGTACCTGTAGAAACAAATACATATTATTGCTTAATACTAGGAAGCCTTGGATACAATGGAACTCAGGCAAGATTAAACAGTTTTATAGAATGATAATAACTATGATAAGCCAAAGACCCAACTGCCTGATGCCTCTATAACAGCAAAAGCTCAGTGCCTCTGGGGCCGGCCCCGTGGCCTAGTGGTTAAGTTCAGCACACTCTGCTTCAGCAGCCAGGGTTCAGTTTCAGGGCACAGACCTATACCACTCATTGGAAGCCATGCTGTGGTGGCAACCCACATACAAAGGGAGGAAGACTGGCACAGATGTTAACTCAGGCCAAATCTTCCTCAAGCAAAAAGAGCAAGATTGGCAACAGATGTTAGCTCTGGGTGAATCTTCCTCAGCAAAAAAAAAGCTCAGTGCCTCACAAGTGTCACACCAGTTAAATCATCCTTCAAATCTCAAGCTTTACAGTATCAGCGATACTCTGACCTACCCTCCAAAGTTAAAAGCAATGGGCAAATGGAAAAGATTTCTTTCTAGACAGTCAATATTAATTCCTCAATAAATATCTAAGCACAGAACATCTTTTTATCTTTTTTTAACACTTAGATTAAGCTAGAATTTTTCATTTTCACAGAATGATCTTGGCCCAGACTGTTTCATTAAAATTTTGCTGTGCTCTGTATTAGCATCTATCTTTTCCATCAGAGGAAACTGCATTTCTCCCAAATTCCCAGATACCTTTCCAAGACAAAAAGTAACATTAAGAAGTGTTCTTACAATAGTCACTTTCACCTCAATAAAATCTAAACATCAAATAGGCTTATCTAAAGTTAAAAATTGCTTCCTTATTTATATGGCTTGTGTATCCATTGAATTTGGATGCTTACTCAGTTATTATGAGTTGTCTCTGCTGTCTTCTTAGTCTTATGTACTAATTAACAATAAAATTATGCTGAAAATACCATTTCAACTGATGATGTCTCAGGAAGGCAGGAAAAAAAGCAAAACAAAACTTAGACTGTAATTACTTTTTTTTTTTTTTTTTTTTGCTGAGGAAGATTTGCCCTTAGCTAACATCTGTGCCAATCTTCCTCTATTTCGTATGTGGGTCATGGCCACAGCATGGCTGCCAACAAGTGGTGTAGGTCCACACCTGGGAACTGAACCCAGGCCACTGAGGTGGAGTGCCCCAAACTTAAACACTAGGCCATGGGGCCAGCACCCTAGAAAATTTTTTAAAACTCTTTTTCTTGTTCAGAATTTGTCATCTTCATCTACTTCTTAAAAATTAGTGGAGCCAGGTGGGGACATCAGCATCATGGCGGAGTGAGATACCCTCTTTGAATCTCTGCCCCCTAAGACACAACGAAAACATCATTTGCATTCCAACAGAGGTCAATCAAACACTACAAAGGACTTCTAAGAGACCCCTACTGCCATACATCAGACAGTGGAGGCACGGGAAGCCCCAAAGGATGTGAGGAGAGGTAAGAAGTTTTACTCCCCCTCCCCAATCGATTGGCAAAGACAGACAGCGTGGCTTGCAGACAGAGGGGGGAGGGACGGCCCTCTGCGGGGAAAACTATCGCCCTCTAGGTGCTCTCACAGACTGTCGAGAGATCTCCACTAGGAAGCGATGATGGACTGTTTTGGGGCTGTGGCAAATGCCCCAAGAGAGCCAGAAAGGAAACTCCTGGGTTGAGCAGGAGAAAGAGAGAACCGCTCCCCCCACATGCCCTGCGTTTCAGCATAATCCCTCTGGGGACTGCAGCGGGCTCAGAGCACACTGCTCGCAATCTCCATCCAGTGGCAGCAGCTGGAAACTGCAGGACCAACTTCAAGATGAGAGGAAAAAGTAAAGCCATGGGATCCATGCAAAGGTTTGTTATGTCTACAGACCAAAAGGAAAATGACAAACACCCAGAAACCAACCCTGAAGGCACAGAATTCGATAACCTGAATGACAGAGAATTCAAAATAGCCACCATAAACAAACTCAACAAAATACAAGAGAACACACAAAAACAAATCAACAAATTCAGGGATTTCATCACAAAAGAGATTGAAACCATAAAGAAAAACCAATCAGAATTATTGGAGATGAAAAACAAAATGAACGAGATAGTGGAAAAAAATGCAGTCTTTAAAGAGCAGAACTGACAATATGGAGGAACGAATTAGCATTATAGAGGATAGCCATGCAGAAACGCTCCAGATAGAGGAGGAGAGAGAGCTAAGACTAAAAAGAAATGAAGAAATTCTTCAAGAAATATCAGACTCAATGAGGAAAACCAACATAAGGATAACAGGTATTCCAGAAGGAGAAGAAAAAGAAAAAGGAGCAGAGAGTTTGTTCAAAGAAATAATAGCTGAGAACTTCCCTAACCTAGGGAAGGAGATCAAAATAACAGTGAATGAAATCAATAGATCACCTAAATATATAAACAGGAATCAACAATCATCACGACACATAGCAGCAAAATTGACAAGATTCCACGACAAGGAAATAATATTAAGGGCAGATAAACAAAAAAACAAAATAACATACAAAGGAAACCCCATCAGGCTCTCAGCTGATTTCTTGACAGAAACTCTACAGGCTAGGGGGAACTGGAATGATATATTCAAAATCATGAAAGACAAAAACCTTCAGCCAAGAATACTTTATCCAGCAAAAATATCCTTCAAATATGAAGGAGAAATAATAACTCTCCCTGATAAACAAAAGCTAAGAGAGTTCATCAAAAGACCCCCACTACAAGAAATGCTCAAGAAGGCTCTTAGGCCTGAAAAAAAAACAAATGAGAAAGGGGATACAAACATTTCAGCAAGGAGACTAAACCAGAACAAACTACAGTTGGATAACATCAAAAATTAATTCAAGCTCATCATTGTAAACACACACTCATGACACAAGATGGAATAAGTAGTGACAACAACAAATGAGGGGAATAGGAAAGGGATTGAATCAACTCAGCCTAAGGAAACAGGAAGCATCTGAAAATGTACTATCTTATCCAGGTGAACTCATATAAACCTCACAGTAACCACTAAACAAATAACCAGAAGAGAACCACACATGACAAATAAAGAGAAAACTAAGAGAATGAGCATGCAGAAATACCAAACTGAATTTGCAGTCCAAAACACATGCGACAAGAAATGAAGGAAATGCAAAAGAACCAGAAAATGAACAATAAAATAGCAACATTAAATCCTCATATATCAATAATCACTCTAAATGTAAATGGATTGAATTCTCCAATCAAAAGACACAGAGTGGCGGGACGGATTGAAAACTAAGATCCAACAATTTGCTGCCTCCAGGAAACACATCTCAGCTCTAAAGACAAACACAGACTCAAAATAAAAGGATGAAAAACGATACTCCAAGCTAATGGCAAACAAAAGAAAGCAGGAGTTGCCATACTTATATCAGACAAAGTAGACTTCAAGATAAAAAAGGTAATGAGACACAAAGAAGGGCAATATATAATGATAAAAGGGACACTTCACCAAGAAGACACAACAATTATAAATATCTATGCACCCAACACAGGAGCACCAAAGTACATAAAACAACTGCTAAAAAACCTAAAAGGAGATATTAACAATAACACAATAATAGTAGGGGATCTTAACACCCCCCTTACATCAATGGATAGATCATCCAGGCAAAAAGTCAATAAGAAATAATGGACTTAAACGAAAAACTAGATGCGATGGACTTAACAGATATATACAAAGCACTCCACCCAAAAAAAGCAGAGTACACATTCTTCTCAAGTGCACGTGGAACATTCTCAAGGATAGACTATATATTAGGAAACAAGGCAAACCTCTATAAATTTAAGCAGATTGAAATCATTACAAGCATCTTTCCTGATCACACTGCTGTGAAACTAGAAATCAACTGCAAGAAAAAAACTGGGACAGGGACAAAGATGTGGAGACTAAACAACATGCTACTGAACAACCAATGGGTCATTGATGAAATTAAAGGAGAAATCAAAAGCTATCTGGAGACAAATGGAAAAGAAAATACACCATACCAACTCATATGGGACGCAGCAAACGCGGTCCTGAGAGGGAAATTCATAGCAATACAAGCCCACCTTAACAAACAAGAAAAACCCCAAATAAATAACCTTAAACTGCACCTAACAGAATTAGAAAAAGAAGAACAGACAAAGCCCCAAATCAGCAGAAGGAGGGAAATAATAAAAATCAGAGCAGAAATAAATGAAATTGAAACCAAAAAAACAGTAGAAAGGATCAATGAAACAAAGAGCTGGTTCTTTGAGAAGATAAATAAAATTGACAAACCCTTAGCCAGACTCACTAAGAAAAAAAGGGAGAAGACTCAAATAAATAAAATTAGAAATGAATGAGGAGAATTACAACAGATACCACAGAAATACAAGGGATTATTAGGGAATACTATGAAAAACTTTATGCCAAAAAATTGGACAACCTAAAGGAAATGGACAAATTCTTGGATGCGTACAACCTTCCAAAACTGAATCAAGAAGAAATAGAGAATCTGAACAGACCAATCACAAGAGATTGAAACAGTAATCAAAAACCTCCCAAAAAATAAAAGCCTAGGACCAGATGGCTTCCCTGGAGAATTTTACCAAACATTCAATGAAGATTTAGCACCTATCCTTCTCAAACTATTCCAAAACATAGAGGAAGATGGAATACTTCCTAACACATTCTACGAGGCCAACATCATCCTGATACCAAAGCCAGACAACGACAATACAAAGAAGGAAAACTACAGACCAATGTCACTGATCAACATAGACACAAAAATCCTCAACAAAATATTGGCAAACCGAACACAGCAATACATCGAAAAGATCATGCACCACGATCAAGAGGGATTTATACCAGGGACACAGGGATGGTTCAACATCCACAAATCAATCAACGTAATACACCACATTAACAAAATGAAGAATAAAAACCACATGATCACCTCAATCGATGCAGAGAAGGCTTTCGACAAGATCCAGCATCCATTTATGATAAAAACTCTCAACAAAATGGGTATAGAGGGAAAGTACCTCAACATAATAAGGGCCATATACGACAAACCTACAGCTAACATCCTACTCAACAGGGAAAAACTGAAAGCCATTCCTTTGAGGACAGGAACAAGACAAGGGTGCCCACTCTCACTGCTCTTATTCAACATAGTACTGGAAGTTCTGGCCAGAGCAATTAGCCAAGAAAAAGGAATAATAGGACTCCGAATAGGCAATGAAGAAGTGAAACTCTCACTATTTGCAGACGACATGATCTTATACATAGAAAACCCAAAAAATTCCATTGGAAAACTACTAGAAATAATCAACAACTACAGTAAAGTGGCAGGGTATAAAATCAACTTACAAAAATCAGTTGCATTTCTATACACTAACAATGAACTAACAGAAAGAGAACTCAAAAAGACAATCCCATTTACAACTGCAACAAAAAGAATAAAATATCTGGGAATAAATTTAACCAAGGAGGTCAAAGACCTACACAATGAAAACTATAAGACACTATTGAAAGAAATCGAGGAAGACATAAAGAAATGGAAAAATATTCCATGCACATGGATTGGAAGAATAAATATAGTTAAAATGTCCATTCTACCTAAAGCTATCTACAGATTCAATGCAATCCCAATCAGAATCCCAATGTCATTCTTCACAGTAAGAACAAAAACTACTGAAACTCGTATGGGGCAACAAAATACCCCGAATAGCTAAAGCAATCCTGAAAAAAAAGAACAAAGCTGGAGGCATCACAATCCCTGATTTCAAAATATACCATAGAGCTATAGTAATCAAAACAGCATGGTACTGGTACAAAAATAGACACACAGATCAATGGAATAGAATTGAAAGCCTGGAAATAAAACCACACACCTATGGACAGCTAATCTTCGACAAAGGAGCAAAGAACATACAATGGAGAGAGGGAAGTCTCTTCAATAAATGGTGCTGGGAAAATGGGACAGCAACATGCAAAAGAATGAAAGTAGACCATCTCCTATCGCCATATACAAAAATCAATTCAAAATGGATTAAGGACCTGAAAGTGAGACCTGAAACTATAAAACTCCTGGAAGAAAATATAGGCAGTACACTAACTGACATTGGACATAAAGGGATCCTTTCAGATTCCATGTCTACTTGGACAAGAGAAACAAAAGAAAAAATAAACAAGTGGGACCTCATCAGACTACAGAGCTTCCACAAGGCAAATAAAACCAGGATCAAAATGAATAGACAACCCACCAGCTGGGAGAAAATATTCGCAAATCGTTTATCCGATGAGGGATTAATCTCTGTAATATATAAAGAACTCATACAACTGAGCAACAAAAAAACAAACAACCCAATCAAAAAATGGGCAGAGGATACGAACAGACATTTTTCCAAGGAAGAGATACAGATGGCCAATAGACACATGAAAAGATGTTCAACATCACTAATCATCAGGGAAATGCAAATCAAAACTACACTAAGATATCACCTGACACCCGTTAGAATGGCTATAATCACCAAGACAAAAAACAACAAATGCTGGAGAGATTGTGGAGAAATGGGGACCCTCATTCACTGCTGGTGGGAATGCAAACTGGTGCAGCCTCTATGGAAAACAATATGGAGATTCCTCAAAAAATTAAAAATAGAAATATCTTATGATCCAGCAATCCCACTCTTGGGCATCTACCCAATGGACATGAAATCAACCACCACAAGAGGCTTATGCACCCCTATGTTCATTGCAGCATTATTCACTATAGCCAAGAAGTGGAAGCAACCCAAGTGTCCTTCAACTGAAGATTGGTTAAAGAAGATGTGGTATATACATACAATGGAATACTATTCAGCCATAAGAAAAGACAGAATTGTCCCATTTGCAACAACATGGATGGAAATAAGAGGGTATTATGTTAAGTGAAATAAGCCAGAGAGAGAAGGACAGACACTGCATGAATTCACTCATATATGGAATATAAATGAACACATGGACAGAGAACTGATTGGTGGTTACCAAGGGGAAGGGGGGTGGGGGGTGGGCACAAGGGGTGAAGGGATACATCCACATGGTGACAAACAATAATGTACAACTAAAACCCCACAGTGTTATAAACTATTAAGATATCAATAAAAGAAAAAATTAGTGGAGCCAATAATCTCTATGCAGTACCTTAAAGGATAATTAAGACACAACCTGAACACTTGCATACAAAGCCACAGACATAAAATGGAGAGAAATGAAGTCCTATGTAGTGAGATAGAATTGACTAAATAGGATGAAACAAATTTGTGAACTCAACACCAGACAAAACTTCACCATGAGTGACTGCTAATAATAGACCATGGAGTAGAACATTATGTTCAAAGAAGAAAATGATTCCTAAACAGAAATTTCTACAAACAAACTAAGTGAAGGCAAAATTCTAGTCTTAATCCTTTAGAAAAAGGACAGCTGGTTTTTATCCCTTTCTAGTATCTGAAACACACAAATATACATGGGATAACCCTAATATCTAATCAACTGATTTACTTAATAGAACCAATAGTGATTATATTTACTGCCTTCAGCTTTGTTGCAATGCTATTATATATGTCTATTCTACACTTATTCTTTATTGTCAGTTTTCTCATTATTAATACTACCGGACTACTTCATCCACTCTTGGAAAATAGACCACCATTGGTGTCAAAGGAAAACACCAATTGGGGACTTTCATTCAATAGACAGCACGTGAGCCCCACTAAAAACTCCATTTATAGAGAGAGTAGATAAAAGTACAAATCATCTTCAAGATATAACATAATGTTTTTGAATGAGAAATGCCAAGCATTATCCTGTCTACAACATTGAGGCTGAGAAAGGTTAAAGGAACTGGCCAAGTTCACACACCTGGAAGTAACAACTAGGAATATAAATTGCCAGTTTTCATGTTTAAATCTCTGTTTGCTTTCAAATGACAAGAGTTAGCCATATTTGACGCCAGTTTCCAGGATGTGATAGCCATCTATGAAAAATAATGAATAAATAATAAATTTTCTAAAGCAAACACCCAGAGGCTAAGCCTCACCTGCATGTGAGTGGGATATGAGCTACCAGGAGCCTGAGCAGAAGGTGGAGGTGGTGAAGCAGCAGCAGTAGGGGTTGGTGCTGGTGCTGGTGGTGGGGTAGGTGCTGCCGAGGAATCCAGTGTATAATTTTTAAAGGCCTCAATATCCTCAGGCCTAAGGAAGAGAAAGAATGCATAAGTATAAGAGAGTTATAAAGCAGATTCAGCTCCTACAGTAGTGTTACAAGTCTTTATACTCCGCTCAGCACCTAAGTTCCACAAATTACCAGGGTACTACTCACTTTTCAACTGTGATACAGATGATCGATCCAATTGGAACGTCTCTCGTCCCTTCAGCAACAAGTATCTTTGCCATGTAACACTCCTCCAAGCTCTCAAATCCAACAGTGGCTTTATCAGTTTCAATCTTTTAACACAAAAAGAGGAGCTTAGGCTTGTGCTGCCAGGATGAAGTTGATTAGCTTGTGTCTAGAATCACACAGTTCAACAGTCATGTGAAGATAAGGGCTCTATCACAGATTTGAATTAAGGAATTATTTAAAAACATCTTAGCTAAAAATCAGTTTGGCTAGCTGCTGACAACTTATCTAACCAATCTCCTCTACTATCAAGTGGTAAAAGGGATAACTTGTCACCCAAAAAGTTAATGCTCAGTCAGTTTACCTAAGCCAGTCCCTTCTAACTCATTTCCATATTTTAAAACAACTTACCTCTGCAATTAGTTCACCCTCATTGATTTTTTCCCCTTCCTTTTTTTCCCAACGGGCTATGGTGCCTGCCTGCATTGTGGGGGAAAGAGAGGGCAACGGAACCTGGAGGAGAAAAAGGAGAAACACTAAATTTTAAAAGGTCTGCCTAACTCTCAGTCTGGTTTAATGTTTCATTCAGTTCAACTTAATTTAATGCAAAGAGTTTATTGAGTCCCATTACACGCTAAGCACTGGAAGTATAAAAGGAGTTCCTGCCACCAGAAGCTCTCCAGTAACAGGCTCCCTGCTCCACAGTCCTGTGGGTCTGACAGAGCACGGACCTCTGACATTCCACATATAGCCCCAGATTTGGAGCTCTTCTTTCAGTGGAATAGAAGAGAAGGAAGCTCAGGACCTACAGCAAAGCTGGGTATTGGAGAAGGGCCGATGACATATACACAGAGGGTGGTGGAGTAACACTGAAGCCTCTGAAGGAGGATCCCGAGGCCAAAAAGTCTGCCCTGAAGGACAACGCGATCCCGCGAAGGACAGGTCTGGGGCTCACCTTCTGATGCGGGGGGAGACTATAACAGCGGCGACTAGGCGATCCCAAAAGCTGCAGGAGGAAGCGATTCCGCGGTGTGGCCCACGAGCTGGGGCTCCAACCGCAAAGCGCCCGCACCCCGCCATACCCTGTGGTCGCGCTGCTGCAACGAGCCGAAGCCGGGCCAGCACGCGGGGTCATGCACGGAGCTCCCGCTTCCTCCCGCAAGGCCGTCCACCGAACCCGGAATCCCGCCCCTGGGGCGGCATTCTGGGCCCGCCGGGCACAGACGCGCCACATACTGCCACCGACCCCCACACCCCAAAACCGACGCGGTCTCCGGAGTGACCTCTCCAAGAGCAGCGCGTTGCTGCCGTCAGCCACGCCGCGCAGCCGCACGTTGTCGTAAAACGGGCTCCAAAGATTCACCCCACCCCTCCCCAGGTCTGTGTAGAACGTATGCCTTCCACTTGGGAGTAGGGGAAAGGGTGGCCGAAAGCGGGTGGGGGCGGCTACTTTGGAGCCCCGGGGGTGGGGGCGTTCCAGCGGAGCCAACGCAGGCGCAAGTTTGGGAGAAATCAGTAGTGGAGAGGAGTGGAAGGTGGTGGGGTCCTAGGAAAGGCATCTCAAAGGGTAGGACGGGACCTAAACGACGTGAGAGGCATGGCCAAAAGGGAGGGGCCTACAAAGGCAGCGAGAGCCGGGCTAATAGAAGCGGAATGGGCTGAGAAGGTGGGCTGAGGGGAGTGACCAAGTTTTGAGGAAAAGCTGGGAAGTGAGCCCGAGGACTGGCCGGCGCTGAGAGCCTCAGGCCAAGGGGCGGGGTCTTGGAGCGCTCCTATAGAGATGGGAGCAAGGAACCGGCCCGGAGGGAATTGGAGTTTTCTGGAGGGGTGCCCTGCCCTCTGCTGACTCAACGATGTCCGGGTTTGGGGCCTCGCTCTGCGCTGGCTGTCTTGGGTTATTACACAGATTTAATTTCAGGTTTGTAGCCCAACCGGAAACCAGAGTGAACAGGTTTTCCACCTAAATGGTATGAAGCGCAGCTAAGCGGAAAATACATTCCCACATTCAGGTGCACTACAGCAGGGTTAAGCATATTCCCTGTATGTAGATATAGGTTTCAAAACAGATTTGCGTTTCCAGTATACCATAGAATCCCTTTAAATAGCAAAAAGTTTTGTTATGCTTGAAATATTTCGTACTAAAACTGAACTGTAAGGCCGTGAGAGCAGGAAGTATGTCTATATTGTTCGATGTATCCCCAGAATTTAGTGTCATTTGTGGTACCTAGTAGAGGCTGAATGCATGTCTTTTAAATTAATGAACAAAAGTTATAACATTTGTTGGGTACACTTCCACTGTAGGGTTATTATCCTGTAATTAGAAAATATCTCATTTCTGAGCTGAGGGTAACATTAGACTGGGAGGAAGCACGTGCTGCATTTATATCTCTAAGTCCCCAGTGTACAGATGGTCAGAGAACACCAAGAATACAAGAGAGAGGAGGAAAAATCAACATTTGAAAATATGTTCAACCTTGCTAGTAATTAAACATTTGGAAAATTAAAACAGCCAGAGGGTACCATTTCATACCTACTTAAGTTGGAAACTTGAAAAAGTCTTAAAAACTCAGCATTAATGAGATTGCAGAGAAAGAGATGCACTGTTGGGGGCACTGAGTATTGGTTGTTTTTAGAGATGGCAATAAAGAAATACCAAAAGTCAGAAAAAATTTTTTACATCTTTCCCCCAAATCCTATTCTAGTATCATTAAGGCATTCAAAACAAGGTAAAAAATGCTTTAGTATCTAACAGAAAAAGAATTGAAAAGATATGACTATCCAAAACTGAGGAAAAGATTAAGCAGGCACAGCTGCCTTAGAAAATAACATGTAGGCAATACAATTGATAAATACAAAATTTCCAGATTAAATGGAAAGGCACATTTGAAATAATATTAACAGTAGATAGAGCAATTATATTGTTACAATTATGTAAAACTACTTATGAATAACAATTGGAGGAAGCAATGGAAGAATAATTGATTAGTGAAAAGGCTTATATTGTAACTTTATAAATTATTATAAAAGTGTTTTAACAATTTTGAGCTGGCTAAAATATTATGACCTCCACAGCATTTGAATTTAATAACTGGATCTAAATTAGTGTTTGTATGAGATGATCTTCAGTTTGCTCTTCTTACTTTGGTAGGCTTGCTTAAACCTTGTTTTGCATTTTTCAGTGCATATGAAGTTTGCATTTTGAATATACTTTTGACAGGTGTTGCCAAATCATAGGAGGGCATAGGTGGAGCAGTCCAGGGGTAGTAAGTTTACCTCAGAGGTAAGCTAGGAATTCTTAGGTTTGTCAAGTCAACCTTGAAAGAATAGGCCTGAACTCCCCTAAACAGATTGGATAAAGGAATTTAAGGAACAGGAAGACTCAGTACTCTAAGGTTTGAAGTGGAGAGACATGTAGAATGGTGATATTACTGATATAATAAAATGGATAGGTGGAAAGAGGAATTAGTTGGTAACAAAAGATTCTGAGTTACGTGCTTTATGTATTTTTAACATAATGATGGAATAACCTAATTAAAATGACTTGTAATTAATAGTTGAAAATATGTAATTGAAAGTCAAGTGAAAGCACTCAAGGCTAAAGATTTAGATATATAAAACATTCAAATTGCAGTGATAAATGAAGCCTACTTAAGTTTTAGGAAGGCAGCTTTCAAATTAATTTGGAAATTCTGGTTCTTTTAAATACACATTTCTGAAAGTCTTTTGTTAATGTTTCTTGCTTTTGCATTAGAGACTGTTTTGCCATATGGTTTACACTCTCGGGTTCTTATTTGTTTGCACATTTATATATAATTTCAAAAGAAGTGCTAAATCAATTAATTCTCTTTGATAATAATAACCTATTCTGTACTTCCATTAACAATACCAACAGTAAAATATCTGTAGCAATAAAGTAATCCTTATCTCCACTCCCCAAGTAATGAGTAAATATGCTACCAGGGAGATCACTTGAGGAAATTTACTTTCACTAAATGTAAATGGATTTATTAATTAATTTCAGTTGATAAACACAAGTGAAAATAAAGGTATTTAGTTTGCAAACTCCATTTTATTCATAGTTTTTTTTTTAATAAGTTCACAAATCTGGTACATACAGGCAGTTAAAACTGGTTATCACTTTGATAATCAGAAGCCTCTGGTATAACACAGCCTTCATGAAAACACTGTACAACAGGGAGAATACATGGTAATAATCTCTTTGAAAACAATGGTTGCAAACATCCATGTTTCTAAGAAAATATAACTTTACATATATATTTTAAGCAAGCTATACCTCTTACATAAATTCAGACAACAGGACTGTGCAATCATAATGCTTATTTTATGGGGAAAAATGAAATTATTATAATTATGACCTAAATGCTTTTAAGTAATTACAGTTCTCTGGATTGGCTGTAGAGCATAAAGATATTTTCTCTACTCTACAACCATCCTGGTCAAAAAGAGCTGAAAAGTTGGTCAGTAAGTAGGATTGCCTTTACCAAGTAAGTTTAACCCAAATTCTTTAGGTGCAAATTGTAAAGTGTTCCACTGCTGGCTAATTTAGGGAACTAAGTGAGAATAGTCTTCAGTTTTTAAATGAAGACTTTTTAAGGAATTGAGCTTTCTACTAAATTTTTATGAGAGGGTCTTTTTTTAATCTAACAGGGCTTAGAGATTATTTTATGAACTCTAAACATTCTAGATCCTTAGTTTTCTCAAAGAAGGACCTTCAGCAGTAGCAGGATGGACTATCCCACACAAATGCCACCAGAGGACAATACTCTGAATAAAGTCAAGAGGCCTCCTAGAGTGCAGCCACAGTATATCAAACCAGAATGAATCAATGCACACTCCTCAGAAGGCTCCGCTGTCTTTAGAAACTGGAACGAGGATTACCATCACATTTTACACAAGAATTACTAGAGTGACATCCTGTAATGGGGGTGCTTAGTTATTACCCATGGCATATGAGATTAAAGGGGAAAAAAATCATCTTATCCCCCCCCCCAACTCAACTTCAGCTTTCTATGGAGGCACTAAGGCCATGCAGGCTCCTTTTCGAAAGGACGTAAAGATAAAAGACAGGGTGGAGGACTTTGAAAATTTTCTCTGATTTAATTTTCTCTGAAAAGTTAAATTCTACATAATGGTAAGAATGTTTGCTGAAAGAAAACTGACAAGTAAAAACATTTAAGAGACAGACATTCAAGAAAAATTGTACTAGAAATACAATAACAAATTTTGGTTTGATAACCCTCATGCTGTCTTATAGCAAAACACTAAAATTCATGCAACAGAAAATGTGTGCATGAGGATTTTTTTTCTCCAGACTTCCTGGGAAAAACACTGAGAATACACTGTTTTCTTCTGTTTGCTTTCATAATGAATTATTCTTGCTTTTGACTGACTTTCCCAGTCATTTCTGATGAGAAATCATTCTTCAGTAGGAGAAGGCCAGGTAAACTTACATGATAGATAGGTGTCTTTTGAGCTCCTTCTGTCTGCTAGAGGAGCAATCAAATAGATTACATAAAACTACCTCCACAACTAAAATGGCAGGTAGAATTGGAACAGGAGTTAGTTGTCATTAGTACACTCGTAGTAAAATAAAGCTTGTTCTGAAACCACAAGGGCTGGTAAGAAGAGAAGAGCCTGTATAAAAGCTACTGGGTTCTCTAGAAAATGGATACAGTATACAGAATGTGAGAATATACAGAACTCACACTCAAGTTATAAAAATAGACATGGTTCTCAGACAACAAGCAAATGAGTACAAAAGAATTCTCCGAACATGAACTATTTTAAAAAGACACATCTATATAAAACAATGAAATGTCATCTCAGAGCTTCAATGAGTAGACTGTTGAAAAAAGACTGTTGAAATGGCTGAGATGAACTAGAGACAGACAGGTCAAGAACCCAGGACAGACCTGTCTGACTCTTCTGGTTGGCAGTGTACATCGGTGGTCATAGGCAGAATTTTGGGAAAATATATATATATAGTGATGGCTGATTGGTTGATGGTGCTTGGTGAATGAATGAGAAAACCCAGGTTATTAAGTAATATCTGGAAGTTTAAACCCTTTCTTTTAGCTTCTACACTTGACAACGTTGCACATGAGAAAGGATTCTAGGTTTTTTCACCTAGAATCAACCCTGCCATTCACAACTCATGCTCCATGCCCCATGGTTTCTATTGTACCCTAAAGGATCTCAACCTAAACTAAATATATAATAGAAAATAACTCTGGCCTTGAAATGGAAAGGGGCAGACCAGTAACTCACGCTCAGTACTCATAGATCACAAATACTGAAATTAATTGTCTGTCTCCTTTTGACTGCAAAGGAGATGCCATGAGCCAAAGAAAGTCGTGAGAGAAAGAAAGTCAAGAAGATATGGGTAGCAGCACCTTTCCATACCCGCCTGGATTTTTAAGGAGACTTTCACTCCTTATTCCTTTCAAACACAAAGTTCATCAGTTGGAAGGGAAAAAAATGGCTCTAAAGTTACAGAGTCCCCAGAGAAAAACTAGCAGTACATGAAATATGCCTCTATGGGCTAAAGGACAAGTTGCAGAAGCAGTTAAGACATAAGAGGCAGCCCAAGGTCTGTCTTAATTATGGTTTTAGCATAGTATAGCACAATATGGGCAGCCCTTTTTCCATCCAATCAGCAATTCAGCACCATCCATGTCCAGCCAAAAAGATTCCTGAAGAGTGGGCTTTCATCTTTGGTACCACCTCATAAGTTTATTCTTGGTTTGCAATAGCTGCAAAGAAGCAAAAAAGCTGGTACCTTTGCCTTGTCTGTGAGTACAAATGCTGGAACTCTGATTGCTGGAACCATTGAGGCCAATTAAAATAATACTGTAACACACAGGAGTGATGCATCCAATTCCCAGTTTCCAGATAATAGCAGCCATGCCCCTACAGGAGCGGGATCATCCATTCCCATTGGTTAAGGCCTTCGGTTTGTTGTCCTCAGAGTAGAATAAAACACCGTGCTCCCATGGACAAGGAACTCCAGATGAACCCATCGTCTACATTTGGACAGGGATTTTAAGTACCACGTATGCCAGGCACAGAAACAGGACTCGCCTGCGACTGTCACACTTGGAGAAGTTTCTGTTTTGGCAGGACGAACTAGAAACTTCTTCGTGTTTTCTGGTTTTAGTCCTCTTTCCTGAGTGAAGCAGCCAGGAGTGCCAAGTTCCACAAGCCCCTAATCTAATACTCAGCATTAATTTTCTCCATGGTCTTCTTCCACCCAGGCTACAATTTTCCCTTCCCATCCAGGGATGGCATCATCATCGTGGAAAACCTAGAGAAAGAAAAAAAGCCACAATGAGAAAACAGTAAGACAGGGAGTCTCACTAAACAACTGCTGCTATAAAAATAAGATCTCCAACATAAAGGATAAGAAAGTGTGGAGGAAAGCCTTGATTTAGAGTCTATGTCCTTTTGGTTTTGTCCCTAAAGTTATAATCAGTAAAAAAAAATATATGTGTGTGTGTGTGTGTGTGTGTGTGTGTGTGTGTAATATTATATATTCTTAGTCCCCATCTATGAAATGGTAAAAGCATCCCTAATACTGCTTTGCTCATAGAGATTTACAAGAATTAATAAATTACTAACCATAGAGCATTTTGGGCTTCTTGAGAACTGCAGTGATATAAGCATTAAAAAAACGAGAAAGGGGAAAATTTTGGTCTCAGGCATTATAAAGAAAGGGTTAGAAGGAAGAATAATCTTAACATGTTTGCCTGCAGTTCTTTTCATTCATTCATTCAATTCATTTCCTAAGCCACTAAGAGAACAGGGTTATTAAAACATTTCAGTTAGGAAATCTTTACAAAATAAAATACTGGCTTTTCCAACCTTTTTCATTCTGTAACCACAATGAGAGCACTTGCAATACGTCATAACCCAGAACTCTTCCCCCTAAAGAAGTCTTATTTTTTGGCAAATGGATTATAAAGAGAAGCATAGGCTAAGAAAACAGTCAAGGAGTTGAGAACAAGCATAGATGACTTTCCAGAGTTCCTCATTTTCATTATCTGAGAAACTACCACCACAATATACAGTTCCATGTATTCATGCCTGTTTGTTTATTTTGTTCGAAACAGGAAGCAGAAAGTTTTCTAAGATTTGATTGCAGAAAAAGCACCCAAAAGCCAGGCGTTTGTTTAAGCTTAGGCCTTTTATTTTCCGTAACAAAACTTCTTTTTCCTTTTTAAAATAAAAATTCTATCCAAGTTTGGTCAAAGGCTACCAACTTCTGGGGCCATTCTTGACCTTCTCAGTCTAGAGGAATCAGACTGGTCTGAGGCTCTGGGAAATTCCTCTGACCTAGTTAGGGAACTCAGGTACTTCCGGGTACTAGTCCTTGAGTAGGAGGTTTGGAGTTCAGGAATGACCAATACTACCACCCAGACTCCCCACGGGTTCTGTACCTCCTCTTTGACAGTGCCAAACTCAGGATCCAGCGCTTTGAAATGATACCGGTGATTCCCTTCCCGGTCAATCGCTGCTTTAAAATCCTTCAGTGTCACCTCCTCCAACCTGCAACAAGAGGACAGAGCATTAAAATAGACTGTTTATCAATAGGTTGGAAAGATAAGATGTTAGCTTTAAACCCAGACCCCTGCCAAAGTCTCTCCAGGCAGAAAGAGCATGGCCTTGTTAGGTCACTGGCCCTGATAACCCCGATGATTCTAAAACAGCAGAGGTTAGGAAGCCACTCACCACTAGGGAATGAAAATGGCATTACCTACGAGGTGATCCAAGAATTTAAAATAGATTTATTGCTTCAGCAGCAGCCAAATCACTTTTCTCTATTTTCCTCTGGAAATAAGACATAAGGTCTCTGAAATCTAATTTGTTGAACTATCAATATGTCTAAGTTCTCTTGATCTCCTTGTTTGCAACAATATTCCATTTCTCTAGGCTGGTAGAATTAAATCAAGTCTCACCATCTTTATCCTTGTAGCTTCAGAAAGCTCCCCTCTAACCCAGACCAAGTACGCAGACTCTTTAAGGAAAGGGAAATCCTATCACCTCTCCCAGGAGTTGGTTCCAGAGTTTAAAATCTTTATTTCAAAGCCATTTAACTTAGAAGGGAGTATATTAACCGAGTGTTGAAGGTTTTTCACATGAATTCTCAACAGGTTAGCTGCAGTCATCAAATAGTAACAAAGATCAGTGAGTAATAGCCGTGGAGTGCCAGGCTGCAATCCATGACTATCAGCAGGAGCTATTCTGAGCACTTAAAAACTAGTTTTCCTAATTTGGAGCATATTTGCATGTCAGGATTGGAAACACTATAATTGCATCTGTACCTAGCAGATTATGACATGTCCCTTGTAATGCCACTGGTTAGTGGTAAAGTTGGAACTAGAACCTCTATCTCCTGTGCTCTTCTATGCCATACTGCTTCTCAAACACCTTTCAGCTGATTAGATAGGCAGTTAACTAATGATGCTGCCTTCCTGTCCCTTCTTAAAGAGAAATAATGATCCCAGAATCTCACCTCTTTGGTATATTGACCATGAAGGGCGTAAGGGACCGGTCAGTGAAATAGAGCACTTTAGTGCAGGTGCTGCTGACAGTTGGAGAGCTCTGTGAGTGAGGCAACTCTGCAATCAGAGAGAGACGCTGTGGTCAGAATATTCAGTTTCCTCCCAACCACCCCTTGTTTCCAGTTATTCAAAATGACCCAGGAGAATAAAGCTGCCTGAGGTCACAGCACAGCTTTCACACCCTTGCCAAACACCATATCCACAGGGTGTGACCCACAGGAAGTCACCACTGGGGCCACAAAGACAAGAGGTGCTTCAGCTATGGACACTATCACAAGGACCATCACTTCTCACCCATTCCACGTATTTCTAGCAGAGGAACTGCAACTGTTCTGACAGGCATTGTTGCTAAGAGTCAAAAGAGGTCAGAGAAGCGTGGCAAGATTTCAGCTAGGGCAGAATGGACACATAGCAGGAGCTGCAGACACTGCCAACATTTAGATTTTGGAGCACAGGGGTAGAGAATGCTCATGCAATTCATAGGAACATGAAGCATAGGAGTGAAGTAACCTTAGAAACTCAGATTCCAAGGGGACTTATGCTTCCAGTCTAAACAGTACAAGACCTACCTTATCCCTTAGCTATTCAGGATCTATATGTGTTGGTCCCATGGTTTTTAACTCAGGTTTCTTGTTCCACATCTTGTCTCTACCCTTTGTATAGGTACTTATGAAAAATTTTAATTAACGAGTACTTGTGATTATGACTTTAAGAGACTAGGAAAAAAGACCACTCAGGAACTTTTATCATAAGGATCAAAAAAAATAATAATAATTAGACTTTTATTGAAATCTCTCCCACAATTCCACCTACACATATTTTCGTCTTAACTTATTCTAGGCATTGATCCCAATCAAACTGGCAGCCACGGGAAAGCAGTTCTATGAAGGAGTTTAAAATAAGGGAGAATATGAGGGATGGATTAATATAGGTGAAAAAGACAAGAGAACATTCTCTCTTTGTACAGCAATCACAATCAGTCAGTTTTCTGAATTTTTTTTCAAAGAATGCTAACTATTGAAACCTACACACCACGATGCTCATTTGACTCCAGCACCTAGAACACTGCCTGGCACATAATGGCTGTTTAATAAAATAAAATATTCACTTTTATCATTAAATTTATGATTGACTGATTCATTCATTCATCCAACAAATATTTATTGAGCACCTACCACGTGCTAGATTTTGAGAATATAAAACCAACTATATGTGGTCTCTGACCTCAAAGAGTTTACAGTATCGTAGGGATGACAGATACAATTACAAACACTAAAATCAGATTTGTACAAGAAAGATTGGAGATGGGGCAGTTAATTCCACCTAGAAGAGGTCAGAAAGGCCCCACAGTTGGAGAATCCTTGAACAAAGCACCTTAAAAAAAATCATCAGATAGAGAAGTTGGAAAGGGCATTCCAAGAGTGAAGGATACACGTAAAGGCATGAAAGGGGATCATGTATTTGTAAAACTGAAGGTCAACTAGTAAGGCTGGAGCATAAGGAATATACTGGGAAGTTGTGGAAGATGAAGATAATAAAGTAGGCAGGGGCCAGATCACAAAGGACTCTGCCAGGCTAAGACGTTTAGATATTAGTCTTAAGCTCTGTGGAGATACTAAAAGGGAGTGGAACAATCAGACTGGCATTTTAGAAAGGTCAGTCTAGCAGCAAAGTAAAGGATGGGTTGGATGGGAGAAACTCTGGAAACCAGTAATCCCATTAAAAGGCAATTAAAACAATCTGAAAGATGAGGAAGGGCAAGATGTAGCCCTGGAGGCAGAGAAGGGATGGATTTGAGAGAACTTTAGAAGGTAAGAGTCTTAGTACTTGGGATATAGTTGAACACCAGGAATAAAAGGTAAAAGCCAAAAGTAACTGAGATTTATCGTCTGGGAAAATAGAGGCATGGTAGTACCATTACCTAAGACAGGGGAACAGAAGTGAGCTATGTCATCCATTTAAAATGTTTATTCAGTGCCTATTATGTATCAAGTACCAGAGAGGCAAAAATAAACTAGATACAATTCCCACCCTTAAGGAGTTCAAAGTCTAGTGGAGTGAAAAAAGTTACAATATATGAAAATAATATTGCTGTGGACTGAACTGTGTCCTCCTGAATTTCATATGTTGAAGCCCTAAACCGTCATGTGACTATATTGCAGATAGGGCCTTTAAGGAGGGATTAAGGGTAAATGAGGCTATAAGAGTGGACTCCTGATCCCATAGAACTGGTGCCCTTATAAAAAGAGGAAGACAAACCAGAGCTCTCTCTCCACCATGTAAAGACACAGAAAGAAGGTGGCCATCTGCAAGCCAAGAAGAGAGCCCTCCCTCACCAGAACCTGACCATGCTGGCCCCCTGATCTTGGGACTTCCAGCCTCCAGAGCTGTGGGAAAATAATTTCTGTCATTTAAGTCACTCAGTCTATGGTATTTTGTTATGGCAGCCCAGGTTGACCAATACAAATGTTATGTACACATTGTGGATGAATTTCAAGGAGAGTAATCATGATGTCAGCTGCAACACAGAGGTCTAGTAAGTAAAGAAAGCTTTAGTAAATAGGTCATCAATGACATTAGTGAGAGTAGTTTCAGGTGACTAGTGAAGAAGACTGGGTTGGACTGCACAGACTGTTGAGTGATAAAGAAAAAGAGAGTAATGAGGGAGAACTAGTTTTACTCAATATTAAATCTTACGATAAAATGATAATTCTTACTTCAGTGTGGCATTACTATAAAAATCATGTACAAAAAAATCTGAGACTAAATGACCCAGAAACATATCCTTGTGTATACGTGTATGTGTAAATTTAATACAGATCTTCCTCGACTTTAGATGGGGTTATGTCCCAATAAACCCATTGTAAGCTGAAAATATCATGAAATGGAAAATGTATTTAATACACCTAACCTACCGAACATCATAGCTTAGCCCAGCCTACCTTAAATGTGCTCAGAACACTTACATTAGCCTACAGTTGGGCAAATCATCCAACACAAAGCCTACTGTATAATAAAGTGTTGAATATCGCCCGTAATTTATTGAATACTGTACTGAAAGTGAAACACAGAATGGTTGGATGGGTACAGAATGGTTTTAAGTGTATCGGTTGTTTACCCTGATGACTGAGTGGCTAACTGGGAGCTGCAGCTCGCTGCCACTGCCCAGCATCACGAGAGAATATCGTACCACATATCGATAGCCTGGGAAAAGATCAAAATTCAAAATTCGAAGTACAGTTTCTACTGAATGCATTTTGCTTTCCCATCACCAGAAAGTCAAAAAATCATAAGTCAAACCATCATAAGTCAGGGACCATCTGTACAACATTTTAAAAGGAGTCAGTTTTAGCTTTTAAGTTTAGGTTTATGATCCACTTGGAGTTAATTTTTGTATATGGTATGAGGTATAGGTCAAGACTCCTTTTTTTTCATATGGGTTTTTAATCATTCCAGGACCATTTGTTGAAAAGCCTATCCTTTTGCCATTGCATAGACTTCGCACTGGTGTTGAAAATCAACTGGCCAAATACATGTGAGTCTATTTCTGAACTCTCTAGTCTGTTCCACTGATCCATGTGTCTATCCATTCACCTATACTGTACTGTATTACTCTAACTTTACAGTTAGTTTTGAAATCAGATAGTGTGGTCCTCCAACTACTTTGTTCATCTTTCTCAACTCTTTTCTTGTGTGGCTATTTCTAGTCCCTTTATTGTTCCACATAAATTTTAGAATCAGCTTGTTTATACCTACAAAAAGTATGGTAGGATTTTTATTGGAATTTTCATTGAAGCTATAGATCATTTGGGGAGAATGGACCATCATAACAATGTTAGGTATTCCAATCCATACACATGGTATATCTCCTCATTTATTTAGATCTTCTTTGACTTATTTCATCAGTGTTTTGTAGTTTTCAGAATAGAAATGTAACGCATATTTTATAAGGTTTATACCTACGTAGTTAATGTTTTTTTCGGTCCCACTATAAATGGTACTTTAAAGTTTTTTCTATTTCCAAATATTCATTGCTAGTATATAGAAGTACAATTGGCTTTTTATATAATGACCTTGTATCCTATGACCTTGCTAAACTCACTTCTCAGTTATAGTAGTATTATTATAGATTCTTTGGGATTGCTACATAGACAATTGTGGCATCTACAGATAGAGGTAGTTTTGTGTCTTCCTTTCCAATCTCTATGCCTTTTCTTTCTTTTTCCTGTATCTGTGTTCATTAGAGATACTAGTTTTGGAATCAGGATAAAACAAAATGTGTTAGGAAGGTTTCCTTCTGTTTTCTAGAAGAGTTCATGTAGGATTCATATTATTTCTTCCTCAAGTGGGCCCATTTGGTCCTGGAGTTTTCTTTGATGGATGCAGCATTTTAAACTACAAATTCAATTTCTTTAACAACTATAAACCTATTTGGCTTATCTATTTCTTCTTGAATAAGTTTTGGTAGTTTGTGTCTTTCAAGGAATTTATTCATTTCATCAAAGTTGTCAAATTAATAGGCATAAAGTTGTTTGTTCCTTAATTATGCTGTTGATGTCTATAGGATCTATAGTGATATCCTCTCTTTCATTTCTAATATTTATAATTTTTATCTTCTCTCTCATTATATTATGTTTCTCTTTATACTTGCAAATATTCCTTGTTCTGAAGTATATTTTATCTGATACTAACATAACCACACCAGCTTTCTTTTGATTAGTATTTTCACGGTATATCTTTTTCCATCCTTTTACTTTTAACCTATTTATATTATTATATTTAAAGTGGGTTTCTTATAGAGAGCACATAGTTGAATCTTGCTTTTTCATCCAATTTGACAATCTCTAATCTTTTAATTGATATGCTTAAACCATTTATATTTAATGTACTTATTACATGTTTTGATTAAAATCTTCCATCTTCCACTAGTACAATAAAATGATAATAGTCTCTAGGTCAGTGGTTTTTAATCTGTGGTCCTCAGACCAGCTACTCTACTAAGAACTTTCACTCTTCATAGCAACCATAACTGGGTATCGTCACCCACATTTACCAATGAGGAATGGAAGTTAGAGGGGTAAAGTGTTTAGTTCTTGAGGTCCCAGAATTCCTGAGTGGCAGAACCAGACTTAAAATACAGCTCTGCTTTACTCTAAAACTAAGTTTCTCCCAACAAACAAGGCTGCCTCCCAATTAATATGATGCTGGTAAACAATAATTTTGTAAGTGGTAAAGAACTATGTAATAAAAACCAGATTATTTTTTAAAATCTACCATCGATCTTGTTTTCTATTTGTTCCATATGTTTTTTCTTCCTTTTTTCTTTTACCCTCTTTGTCTCCCTGCCTTTGGATTGAGCATATATATATATATATATATATATATATATATATATATATATATATATATATATATATAATCTTATATATTATATATATAAGATATAATATATATGACTAATATATATTAGTATTATCTTCAAAGCCCAGTGTGATTTAGATTCTCAATTTGGATACATCATTTCAACATGTAAACAATATTTTTAACAATGAGATATTTTACATTTTTTTGGTATTGGATTGAGCATTTTATGATTCCTTTTTATCTCCCCTATTAATTTTTTTTAATTTTATTTATTTATTTTTTGTGAGGAAGACTAGCCCTGAGCTAACATCCATTGCCAATCCTCCTTATCTTTTCTGAGGAAGACTGGCCCTGGGCTGACATCTGTGCCCATCTTCCTCTACTTTATATGGGACACTGCCACAGCATGGCTTGACAAGTGTTGTGTCTGTCCATGCCCGGGATCCAAACCTGCGAAACCCCAGGCTGCTGAAGTGGAGTGCGTGAACTTAACCGCTGTGCCACCAGGTTAGCCTTCCCTATTAATTTTTTAATTTAATTTTTAAAAATCTTAGTGGTTGCTCTTGAATTTAAATATACACCTTTAATTAGTCACAGTCAGCTTTCAAATAATATTATACCACTTCACCTGTAGTGTAAGAACCTTACAACAGTAGACTCTAAAATCTTCTATCCCAATCTTTGTACCATTATTGTCATAGGTTTTACTTTCACACATGGCATAAACCCATAATACATTAATACTATTTTTGCTTTGAACAGTCTGTTATCTTTTAGACCAATTAAAAATATGGGGAAGAAAAGGTCTTTTATATTTACTTTCATTTTAACCACTTCTTTGTGTAGAACACCACAGAATTTTTCCAGGAAAGGAGGAATTTATTCAACTTCTGAAAAGGAATTTCCAAATATTTAGACCTATCTAACATTGGCAGTTTATACTAACCTAAAGAAAGTACTGAAGAGGATAACAATAAAATTAAAAGCCTCTCAAGAAAACAGAAATGACTATTTCAAAAAAATGCTAGCAAAAGAAACTAAAACTAATTTTGGTACTAACATAATTTGTTTCATTCCCAGTGTAGATACCTCATTCGAGAGATAAAGATATCTGGAGGCTCAAGAATGCTATTTTATTTACTCTACAAAAAATACTTTACCTTTCATATTTGTGCAAATACTTTAAGTGTTTTACTTTAGGTTTTGTTTATTAATGTGGTCTTTAAAATTGTATATGCAACATACAAAACCGGTTATGGTCAGCTTTTCACTATTTGGTTTCTGTAAATTATATGATACTTTTAGATTAGGCCTGGGTAAACTATAAAAGATAAGAAAATGTGAATGTTACTAAACCAAAAGGTAAGATAAAAAGTAAAATAGAAATTACCAGGCAGGATAGATTTCCAACATGTCGAAATGAAAAGGGAAAAAAATGTAATGAGTGAGCACAGAGCCAGGGCCACTATATGGCACAAATATTTTGCATGACCTAAGTTTTGCATGTATAAACTGAATGACCTAAGCACTCAAAATTTTAAGGAAAATTCCCAAAACAATTAAACTTCTTCCCTCTAGGAAGAACTGGAAATATTCTGTGCTATCTGGGACTGTAAGATGATTTGTGTGTGTTTTTGTTGTTTTATATTTTGCTTTGTTCAGTGTAAATGTTTTGACAATGTCCAAAGACATTTTAGCCTCTGAGTCAGCAGCATCCTGCACGTGGCTAAATGGTACTGGGGAGACGGTGGTGATGATGATGGTATGTGTCTTCATAGTCCTAGAAATAACTCGATTCTAGTATTGCTACATAAATAACATAAGAGTGAAGTACTACAAGAAATATTCTAGCCCCAAAATATTAGTAGCATGAAAAAAACTAAATTTCTGATCTAATATGCTAGGAGTCCTTACTGAGCAATAATGAATACTTACTTGAATTAGGGGGCCAGGACTCCCGATATTCACTACCTGCTTGAGTTCTGGGTGACTTGCCCCGAACCTGGGGAGCCATACAAAAATCACAAGAGTTATGATCAGTGGGAGAACTTAACCAAGAAATTAAAATGATAAAAGAATACCTAAAATATATACTTTCCTACCACATCTTCTTCCATAGTATATAAAATTGGGCATATTCACCCTAACAATAATAATGTACATTTATAAAAGGCTGTCAAGTTTCCAATGCATTTTTTCATCCAATGTCAAGCTCATTCGGGGGGAAGAGGTAAGGAATAAGCTGTAAAGAGAGGCCTGTGGGGTCAAGAACCACAATTCCTTACACAGTTATATAGTTGCTAGGAGGAAGAGTTATCAGGAACTCCTTCCCTAGATTGTCACACCATGATGAGGGTCCACTGAGAGGAAAACCAAAGAGAAAAGCAACTATAACCTTCAGAAGGGTCTCATATCTTTTAGTACTGCCTACATCTAAATTATAATTGATAAAACTAAGCTTCTTCAGGATCTTGCCTAAGAGAAACGCCATAGAAAGAGGATTACCCTTCTTTCTTGTTTCTTCTGGGTCTCCATGACATGCAGGCGCTCCATGAGGCTGGAGATGCCCTGCTCCAAGCTGTCAATGGTGTGGTGCTGAGGATCATGGCCACTGAAGCTATTGCGCAGGCTGCGGAGGGCATCTCGAACAAGCTGCAGGTCGCTGGTCTGTGGGCAAAAATGAGGTGCTGTTGGCACGGCGTAGTGCCATATTATTAACCATATCCCAACCACTGGGCTTAAGAAGATATAGGAGAGAGAACTCCAGGATAGATCTTCTATTTTTGAGGAGGAGGTGTGAACAGTAGGAAATTTTCCTCCAAAGAACTGGGCCTATGTTTGCCAACTAATTCTTAATTTTGGATATCAAGTGCCTCACATCTTTACACACCCAACAGATGCAAGAATTAAGGGAACGGGGATATAAAAGGCCTGGTCCACTAGCAATGGCTAGGGTAATCTGGTTTTACCTGGAAGTGACAGGTCTGCACTCTAATGCTCAGAACCTACCCCTCTGTGGGTGATTGAAGCAGCTCCTTTTCCTGCCCCTGGAAGGAGGAAACCATTGCTTTGAGAGTTGTGACTGTTGTAGTTGGTCACCTATAGCAGAAAGAGGAAATGATGCTTGTTAGAAGGGAGAATTCCAAACCAATATGTCCTGTCTTATTTTTCTTCTTTACTTCCTGACATAGTAGATAATTATGTATTTGTTTAAAGTCTCTGTTAGAATGTAAGCCTCATGAGTGCAGATTTTTTTCCCCTTGTCCCTAGTACTTGACACTTGGTAGCCATTGTTAAATATAGAATGAACAAAATGAAAACCTCAGCCTGGAGCCCCAACCTAGCCTCTGCCTGGCCACTGGAGGGCCTGAGACTGCTGCACCAGCACCTCCTGCCTTTGCTTCAGTAATAAAAAATAAGAACAATGACTAATATTTTTTGAGCCTGACTCTGTGCCAGAGGGATCTACCAGGACTGTGTTTAGTTATTTACATGGATAATCTTATATATTCTTCATAATGGCAGAGAAGGCCATTATTATTTCAATTTTCCAGATGAGCCTTATTTCTAAGGCTCCGGAACTAAGCGAATTAAAGTCACACAATGGTAAAAAGAGGTAAAGATGGAATTTGAAACCAGATTTTCTTATCCTGGAATCTGTACTCTTCACCCCTCAACAAATAGCCTCCTAACAAACTGACCTGTGGCCTTGGTTTGGCCCTGAGTCAGAAACAGAATCTCCCTCTTTGCCCTTGTAAATGTGGGAGGGAGACCCCGAGTTGTAGGTTACCTCATCTGCCTCTCTTTTCATACAGTGAGCCAAAAGGACATCTTTGTGTTCCAGCTCCCACTCTAGATCCACCTGCAAATCAAAGACTAAATCAGAAAAGGATTTCTTCAGGTCGGTGGGGCAGGAAAGTCAATAGCTGAATACGTTCCCACCTGCTGGTAACTGGCCTCAGAGAGTTTCTGGAGTGCTTCATCCAACTTGGCCTGTTGCTGCTGGAGGAGGCGATCCTTCTGCCCCAGCTCTTTCTGCAATAGAGAGAGCGAGAGCTTTCAGATGTGTGGCAAAGCCAAGGACATCGAACAGTTCACATTTTGTGATGCAGTTTCAACCTGAGGGAAGCACAGCCTCGAGGGGAACAGTCCTTTCCTCGAGCTACACGGGAAGACATTACACATCACAGTAGTCTTACACAGGGCAAAGGGTTCTTGGGAAGGTAAGAGGGGAGGGAACTACCACTTGTAGAAGGACCACTACATGCCATCCATTCTAGTTAGAGATAAAGGTTAAGACTGAACTGAAGCTTCCAGACTCCTAGTTCTGTACTCCTTCTCCTAGCCATGCTATCTACTTTTCAGGGTTAGTGAATCAAGGGGACGCAGAAAAAGATTTCCTTGCAGAAAGCAAAGATGAGAATAGAGTACCTAAGTGCTCATTGAACAACAGCAACGACAGGCTGTTCATAAAAGGTCAGATGGAAATCATTCCCAAACTGATATACATTCTTACTTTACATTCTACCAAGAGCCGGTTCCTCTCATCTAGCTTCCTCTGCAGATCCACCTGCAAGAAGGATAAGAAAGAATTAACCGGCATGGAGGTATTGTCTGCCAACCCCAGTAGGAAACCAGCTACTTAGTAACCAGAGTTCATGTTGGCAATTATAGTATACAGCACAGAGAGGGCATGGTTATGGTAAAAACACACAGCTGCTTTCTATGTTTTTACTGAGATAATCAGACTGTAGAACCACAACAGTTTAGCCTCTGTCTCAGTGTCCTCAAAGTTCAAGGGCTCAAGGCCCGGGTGGTGTGGGCTTTCACCTAGGAACAGAGATGAGTCTGATGGGGGATAAAAATAATTGCAGACACTGAGGGCACGCATCTGGAAATAAGACAAGAGGGATTAGGATGGCAGATCAAACAGGACTTCATGCGGTATCCTGTTTTGCTACTGGGCTCAGTGAGGTCACAGTTCATTCATTTAACACACATTCTGGTTGTGCAGCTCATCTTTGTCCATATTTGCCCTCAGTAGTTCTTGTTTGAGCTGAAGAACAGATGTGTCCTGCTGAGTCAACCTCTGCTGCAAGGCATCCTGGGGGAAAAAAGCATACTTATTATTGTGGGCCTGATTTATCAATTAGCCAGTTATTACTAAAAGTTTTAAACCCCTCACTACATATCCAGAATTAGTTCTGGCAAACTGGGAGACAAAAGGAGTACAGGATCTTGCCACAAGGAGATGAGCAGGGATTTTTCTGTCCTCTTCCAAGACATGAGCATCTAAAGGAAAATCCTATCCATTGTCCTGCCAAGCTGATGAAACCTGATTTTTCCTCCCCCTAGTACTCACTCCTACCCTCCACTGCATTCCTGGAAGCTTGATGTCCTAGAGGTCAGACAGACATGGATTCAAATTACAAGTCTACCACTTACTTTCATGACAGTGACCTTGGACAATGTACTCTCCTTCCTCCCACCTTGGCTTTCTCATCTACATCTTGGACATATAAATACTCATTCTAAATGAGCTTTATTTTCCCTCTCTTTCTCTGCCAAATCCGCATTTCCCAGAGGGCTCGGCCCTTTCACTGCCTGCCACCTGTTCATATAGAATCCCTGGAATTACCCCCACTCTGCCGTCCAGAGCCCTGCTCCTGCCCTGCTTCCACTGCTTTCCAATGCCTAGTCTGGACCAGGATTGGGATTGTATTTCATGCTCAGAACTGTTCTTGGACTGATGGTTCCTCTTCCCAGTGTCCTAGGATCTTACCAGCTTTAGGCCATCTTTCTCTCAGCTTGCACCCTGTTGGTTCCTACCATGACTAAGAAAAGGTGGGTTGTACATACTTGAAAGGGTCAGTTATAACCCATTCCTCCAACCATGGTGACTTCAGATGGAACTAATGGACTAGAGCTGCATTCCAGTATATTTGCCCTGACTTTTTTCTCATTACAGACTGTAAAGAAATGGCACAGACTCTGGAGAATGTGGGAGCCCATTCTAATATGCTGTCTGCCATGATAGTACATGGCAAAGGTAGTCTAAGATGCCCCTGTCATCAGAAGTTCAGAGGAACATTTCCCAAAGTGAGCTCCAGGGGATGTTAATAAGTGTTGCATGGGAGAAAAAGAATGTCTGTGGTTAATAATTCTAAACTGTTTTGGGGCCAACCTCTTTATGACAGACCTTCTCAGGACCTTTAATATGTTATTATTCACTGTGGCTCTTCAAGCCCATAGGGGATTTCTCAAACTTACTTGACATGAAACATGTTTGTTTTCTGAAGTATCTCAAAGGACTAAGGCTACAGAACATACTCTGGAAAATGCTGCTGTTATACTCCAGTGTAGCCCATAAATGGGAGTGTAGGGAAGCGGAGAAAAGCAGTAGCTGAAGAACATCCTTCTCCACTTCTAGGTATTTATTCAGCAGATATACTCCTACTTGGGTGAAATAACATATATTCAAGGTTATTAGCTAGATCACTGTTTGTATTAGCAAAAGACTGGAAATAACCTAAAAGACCATCAATAGGAACTGATTAAATAATCATATATACATATACTGGACTACTATGCAGCCATAAAGAAAGACCTAAGAAGGTCTTTATGTACTGAAATAGAATGATCTCCAAGATACCTTCCTAAATGAAAAAAAGCAACATGTCAAGCTGTATTTATTTATACTATTTATATTTATTTACTTATAGTATTTATATTATTACTATTAGGGGGAAAATTATATACATACATAATTGTTCATAACTGATAAGTTGCCTCCAGGAAAGAGAACTTAGGTGCCGGCAGGGGGGTGGACAGGGCCAGAAGGCAGACTTTTCAAGAATTATCCTTTTGTACCTTCTTAACTTTAAACCACTTGAATGTTATTAACTATTCAAAAACTAAGTAAATTATAATTTTTTAAGAGGACATTCTTCTTTAGAACTGAAGAAAACTGATAAAAAACTGAAACTGAAGAAAGCTGTAAAAATGGATTGTTTTTACATATAGAAGCAATCAAGGTGGCATGGAGAGAAGTGGCAGCACCATGAGTCATAACTACCAGAAATAAGCCTCAGCAAAATAAAGGTGTATCCTTCAACGTGTCTCCCTCCCCATCCACAAAGCTCTCTCTTTCCTACTAGCACACAGCCTGTTAAAGGCCCCAGCAAATGTCTACAAAAAAAGGTCACAGGACCCACCCTCCTAGCACCACTCTCACTGGTGACTACTTTCCCTTGTAGAGGGTTTATTTAAAGAGTTAAATGTCTTCCTTTTTTACCTTTATTCCCTGTAAGTTTCTGGCTTCTTGTTTGCATTTCAGCAATTCCTTCTGCAAACCAAATATAGTTAGATCAGATGGTAGCATCTGGGTTGCTTCAGAAGCATTACCTCATTCTGTCAGCAAGAACACAAAACTAGATAACCATTCCAAAAATTAACCCTCTACTGAGGCAGAAAGCAGGTCTGGTCCAGTAAACAATAAAGGTGGATCCGTAGAAACAAGAATAGGACCCATTCCATTCTTCCCTGTGGCACCCCGGCTCAACTGCCCAGGTAGAGAAGAGTTTTGCCAAGAAAGAAGATACCACACATTTCCACAGGCTCTCATTCCTATATTTAGCAATCTTCGTGGCAAGAAAACTTAAACATAATCATCTGAATCCCTCTCACCGAAATATATGTCATATCTTAATATGTCTACCCCCAATGTCATTGAACAATTATCTCAGTTTTTAATCTTCAGCAACGGGTTAGAGTGTTTCTGATTCTCCAAGAGGATAGCTATTGTTCTTTATGGACTAAACAAAACACATTTAGCACAATAATGAAATATTAAGTACTTAACCTTACAATAGATTAAATATACGTATATGATTGTCACTAGGAAAGAGATTTTAGGAGAGGAACACCCATAACCCAGACCACACTCTCTTTTTTACCTATTGCATCATATCAAGAGTTTGGAATTAACATATCTAAAATGGGGATTCTTAACCTGGACTCCACGATGGGCTTGAAAGTTACTCAAATAAAAATTCAAGTCAGTATGTGTACATGCACTCATGCATATTTCTGGGGAGAGAGTTAATGGCTTTACTCATATACTTATGACTCCAAACCCACTAACCTAAAAGAATTCTGGGAAGTATTCATTTAAAAAGACCATGTTGGATTACAGTTAATAGAACTGTGCTGTATATTTGAAATTGCTAAGAGAGTAGATCTTAATAGTTCTCTTCACAAGGAAAAAAATTGTAACTATGTGTGGTGATGGATGTTAACTAGACATTGTGGTGGTCATTTTGCAATATATACATATAGCAAATCAATATGTTGTTACCTCTGAAACTAATATAATGTTACATGCCAATTATTAAAAAAAAGACCATACTGATATTAGATCCATTTTTTATTTTAACTGAAAAAGAAAAACGATGAAACATTTCAAACATATAGAAAGGTATAACCAAAAATGACATAGATACCTATTACTCACCACTGAGATTAAAAAGATGTTACCTTCTTGCCATATTTAGGACATCTCTCTCTTCCAGTTAGAGACATAATATAGATATAGATACAGCTAAAGTCCCAAGTCTGCACCACTTCCCCTCTCCCCATTACCATCCTGAAGTTGGTGTATAACATTCCCACAATTATTTTCAAAGAGAAAAGTGTGCATGACTTAACATACCTTCAGGTCCTGATTCTCCTCCATACTCTGATCTAGACGACTTTGGATTATAATCTGAATATAAGGCAAAAAGAATGCTATGAAATTCAGAGGCCATACATTCAACAGATATTTACTGAGCACTTACTAGATGCTAGGCCTGTACTTTGGATACAAAGAAAAACCCAAAACAGTTCCTGCCCTCTAGTGGAAGCATATGCCCAGGGTGGTGCAAGTAGATGAATCTGGATAAAGTTTAGAATGAGTATGTGTGTGCTGGGTGCAGGGGGCTGGGCAAGGGGAAAGAGAAATGGCAAGAGATGAAGTTGGAGAGGAAGTGGGGGCCAGATCATGAAAGGCCAAGAGGGCAATGGAGAATCGATGAAAAGTTTTAGGCAAAAGGATGACAAAATGAAGTTTGCCTTGAAGGTGAATTCTTCTGGCTGTTTTACAGAAAATAAATTAGAAGAGGACAGGTGAGGAATCAGGAAAACCAGTTGGAAGGCTGTGAGAATACTGGATGAAGGCCTGAATGAAGGTAGTGGCTGTGAGAATGGAGAAAACTCGAGGAAGATATTTGAAAAGTAAACTGACAAAACTTGGTGACTAATTGGATATAGAGGGAAGGGTCAGAAAGGATTCAAGGATGACATTTAGATTTCTGTTTTGGGTATTTGGGTAGATGGACAGTGATAAGAAACAGAATCCAAAAGGACAAGTAGTTTTGGTGGTGGGGAGAGAAGGGAGAAAAAAGCTGTTTAATTTAGGACTCATTCAAACTGAGATGCTCATGGGACATATAAGTGGAGATAATCAACCGGCAATTGCATGTTGCATATACCAATCTAGCACTCCATAGACAGAGCTGAGCTAGGAATGAATATTAGAGAGGCAACATCTGAGTCAGATGGGAAGTGAGTGAAGCTATGGAGGCAGATATAACCCAGGTGAATGAATAAGACAGAAAAGGGCCCAGAGTGGGACTCTGAACAGCACCAACATTTAAGGCATGCGCAGAAAAAGAGAAGCTTCAAAGGGGACCTGAGCATAAATTCTATGAGGATAGGGTCTTAGGTCTGTCTTGTCATTGGCACATCTCCAGCACCTTGAAACAGTGCCTGGCACATAGCCGACACTCCATAAACATTTGTTGATGAAAGAAAGAAAGAAGGAAGAAGGAAGGAAGGAGACAGAGACAGACAGAAAGAGAGAAAGGAAGAGTAGTCAAAAATGTATGAGGAAGCCAGCCCTGGAGGTCTAGTGGCTAAGATTCAGCTGCCGCGGCCCAAGTTCATTTCCAGTCATAGAACCACACCACCTGTCTGTCACTTGTCAGACTGTGGTGGTGGCTCACATAGAGAACTAGGCTAATAAGTAGGATACACAACCACACATGAAAGCTTTAAAATATATATATACACACATGGAAAACCAGGAGAGTTGGAGTGAGGGAAGAGAGCATTTCAAGAAGGCATGGACAACAGTGTCGAATGCTAAAAACAAATCAAATACATAATTCAGATTATTTAGTGTCTAGTCGCAAAAGAAGGAGCTCACCAATTGTTCCTCGGGATTGACTCCTGGTTCACAGAGGCCCAAGGGCCTCTCCTGTTCATCTTCGGGTAAGGATCCATTGAGCAGTAAGGCCTGAATAACCGCAAAGGCAGAAAGAAACTTAATCTTCCATCAGATGACAGAGGCTAGAGTTGGGCTTGGTAAACTCATCTCAAATTGAAATCACAACCAGGCTTCCTCTAGAAATCTCCTTGGAATTTCTGATCCTTAGACACCTCCAATTGCTCATCTTGGGTCCATCTGGAGTTCCTTTTGTCAGGCCCATGCTCTAGGTCTCTTTCATCTCTCCAGACACACTTGAACTCTCTGCTCCAAGGCTCCTTGGCCCCAGAAAAAAATCTAAAAATAAACTCTCCTTTCAGAAGTGACATTTCAAACCAGAGCTATTCAAACTGAATTTTACCGGTTGGAAAGTGAACTAGAAGGAGTGTAGCATTATCCTGGTTTAGAAAAATTTATTATAATGAATTATTTGGAATACATTTAGAGCACTGACTTGGGTATTTTAAATTTTTGTTTGTTTAATAATTTTGCATTTTTACTCTCAAAAGCAACCTGGATAGAACAGGAAGGAAAACACATTTGCAGAGAGATGTCTTCATTCATTTCCACTTTTCACACTAGGCTTTGTTTTTGTTAGAATATGGGGGTGGAGGGTGAAGATTTATCCTGAAGCTAAGGAAGCTCAAGCCACAGAGCACCAGCGTGCACTGTCCCTCCTAAGGTCCTGGATCTAGTATTGTACTCCTAATCTGTAATCTTCTTCTTAAAGAAGGCCCCCAAATCGTATACTTTAGGACTCACAAAACTTGGATCTACTCCTATAGGTAGGTATTGGGAGACCTATCAGCTCAGTGAAAGATTTAAAAATGTGTCCCCATTTTATATCATGACTTTTTCTCAATCCAATCAAAAGAGAAGAGTTACAGAGGTTTAATCCTGCTTCAATAAATATAACATAAATTACATCACAAATGTTGGTATATAAAAACATTTTAAAATCCAGCCACTGGTTGGTCTACCAAGCACTAGTTAATAATAACATTTTAGTAAATCAAATTAATTTGGTTATCCCATGGAGTTGTGACAAGAGGTACAGACAAGTATGAGAAGCCACAGGGCCACAGGGAGTTAAGGGAGGGCAACATTACAGAAATACTGACTCCACTGGCACAGTGTTCAACGGGATCTAACTAAGGCATACTAATAGTTCAGAAATCCTGCATGTGGCTTAGCATGCAACTTGTTCATCACTGAAAGAGTTAAGAAGCCCAGTGGATGCTGTGAGCCCCATTGTATTCTATAATGGAACTGAATTCTCATTGTGATCATGTGGCTGCGAATTAAAACTCTTCTGTTTGCAGGGAATATTGGGATGCTGACTTTCTGCCTGTAGATTCTCTTCTTTTTCTGTCTGATCTGCCACCGGATTTCTCCCAGACTGAAAAATGCAAACCCAACTGAAAGCCAACTGATGGGTATCTATGCTCATATAATGCAAATGATCCTGGGAAAAACCTGGCTGGGTGTAATCCCAAAGTTCCCCATGCTTTCATACTTCCTATTAAAGGACAGCACAAAAAAACCATTCCATTAATTAAGCCATTCCTTAATGGGGTGGCAGGAAAGGGATCTATAAGGCAGACATTTTAAAAATACAGAGCAAATGGGGGAAAATCAACAACACTCCTTGGGAATGTTTAGGCAGTAAACATTCCTCCAACCCTCCTCAGTGCCTGGGGCATACATTATGCAAATAGTTTTACCCCAGCACCAATCTCCTTTTCTCTTCGGGAACCCTCGGTGTCCCCACCCTGTGGCTGGCTGGCTGGGAGCACGCCCTCCACCGCCTGCCGGCTGCCAGAGCCACTCACATAATGTGGGCTTTGTTTACGCGTCCATAAATATTTGACAATTCAGAAGCAGTGCAGTTCCTAGCACAAAAAGAAAGGAATATTCCTAGGCAATTTCAGGGTCATCAGCGCACTACAAGGGCTTCCCTAAACAGGGACAGACGCACAAAGACAGAGGACTGGGGGGTCATTCAGGGTAGGAACTAAGTCAAGTGGGTCAATCGGGCTCTGGGGGAGATTTGCCGAGCTGGCACTGGAGGTGAAGGAAAAACTGAAGGGCTTTGTTGCTCAAAGAAAACCTCTTCTACCTGGTCACTGTGGTCGGCATCCACTCGCAAATGCCGTAGGAGTGAGTGAAATCCCTTAGCCAGACTCAAATGCAAACCTGTGGCATTACTGGCTCTTCCACCCTTCTGCTGAAGAATTTTTAGGAGAAAATCCCTGACTATTCACAGTGCCATTCTTTGGTGAAAATTGCAATTGCAGGTCTGTAGCTGCAGACAGGGAAGAAACCCACCTATGAGGCCAAGAGCCAGAATAAGGGTTTGGTAGGGGTCAATAATGGCTTCCAGGCTTGCAGAAATCCTAACAGCTGTGCTGCAAAAAGAGTCCATAAAGTTCACTTAAGAGTACTCACATATAAGGAATTTTCTGCTCTTTGTGTACTACTCCCTCTATCTCAACTCCCCATTCACCTCTGACCTCATACACAACTCAATCAGCTTATTTTCAACTGATAGTAGTAGCTTAAGAATAATAATCAATTGGTGCACCAAAGACAGACTACAAGAGAAACAGCTACCTGTAATCCTGATATCATTTTCTTGGCTTCCTCCATTTCTTTTTCTAAATATTCTTGTTGTTCCAACAGCTGTTCTTCCCATGAGATCTCCAGATAGGTTCCCGGGCTGCCTGGTCGCCAGTCTCGGGACAATGGAGAGTCTGTCTCCTCTACAAAATGACAGGAGGGAGTAGAGTTCATGTTGAAGAAAACTGAGTTTCCGGCAGAAAGTGTTCACAGTCCTCGGCGTTCACCGGTTCAGGTCACCTGCCTTCTGAACCTGTCCTCACTGCAGAAACCGGACTCTCCACCAGGGGGAGGTTGTGAGACATAAAGAATCACCTGTTAACTCCAGGCTCTTGGGAGCAACACTTACTGTACTGGGTAAATCTACTCTCTGGAGAACCTTTAGCAAGCAGTAAGACTCCCTCCTTGGGAGTTTTGGTATGGGACACACATATTACTCTTAATTCTCAAGAACTGGCATGCCCAGAGCTTGATTCTGCCAGGTACAAAGAGGGGAGCTGTCAGGGGCAATGAAAACAAAATTCCTGTTGGTTGCTCTGCAGCTTCAGAGGGGAGACCTCAACTCAATATTCCTTTGGCCATTCTGTCATAACTGAACGCCTTTCACATTTAACATTGTGTAAGTCACACAGGAAACAAACCAATAAAAGCAAACTTGCACAAATTGTTTAATCTCTCTCTTTGGTTTTATTTTCCTACCTTTACAGTCTCTTTGCTCTGATTTCATTCATAAGAATGAAAATAATAAGTATAATCCTTCTGGGTTGTTGTGAAGATTAAATGAGGTAACATGCAGGGCCCCGTAGCGCCCAGCCCAGAGCAAGCACTCAATAAATGCTCTCCCTCTCCCTCCCCAGGGTCCCAGGAGTCTCTGACTCAGTAATATGACTGACTCTTTGGTACTAACACCAGGGCTAGAGGGGGAGCAGAGCAAGGAAGAATTTAATTCCAGTTTTTCTTCTGGGGGGTTCAGTTTCATTACATCCCTTATGGGTGAATAAAACTCTATCTAAATCACATGCTTTGCTTCTTCCATGCTTCCCTCTATGTTTATGTAAGAAGGAGAGAGATTGAGATGGAGGAAGGAGAAGTCTAAAGAAAGGGAACTCTGTGGTCCTTTCTGTAGCCCTCATACCAAGCCTGCTGTAGACCTGCTCTCTACTGGATGTTCTCACAGACACCTCAGCTCCTACTATACATTCCTGGCCCCAATTTAAGTTAGGAAATACTGAAATTATTTGTATAAATAGAAATAATAAAACTGTTTACTTGATTAAAGCTTCTGACTGTTCCAAAGTCATTTTCTAATTTACAGGCAGCCAGCTGAGGAACAGCCTGTCTATGCTGCCCCAAAATTTTTGACAGCTAGGACATCAGAAGTGACATTCTATAAGAGGAAAACCACATTAATTGGCTCCAAACCATTAGAGCCCTCTAGAACTGACACTGTATCCACAGACTATGGAGAGGGAGAAGGCCAGGGAGCCTATAGGTAGATAGTTAGGAACCCTAAACTCTTCAAGCTGAGGGCTGTTCCTTGAGCCAACTAGGCAGGCTGAGAAATAGTACCTGTTCTGTTCTCTATTCCTTCAGAGGGAATAATCACAAAATCTGCCTTCTCCTCCGACTGGGTTATAATGGATTCGCTCTTTGCACTGTGAATAGGACTGGGTGAAGTCAGGCTGTGATCAAAGTTAAAGAAAGAGAAACAATTATTATGAACACTTGTTTAGAAGCCAAAACTTTCATAATTTATCCCAGAGAAATGTTCTTACTCATCTTACTCCTACTGCCTAACACAGAACCTGGCCCCCAATAAGAATATTTGTTGAATGAATGAATATGAACTTGTTGAATGAATGAAATGGATGTTGAATGAATGAATGACCCAGTCACAGGAAGTCTATTCCACAACAAGGCTGCCTTTACACCTAATTCATTGAGAACAGACTGATCAGAAGGATGGGTAATCTAGCATTTTAAACAACTCCAAGTTAGGTTTGGTTTGGTTTTCTTTTTACTTACCACTACCACCATCCCTGGGCCCAAGTTAGAGATTGATGAAGTATGTGTCTTAGTAGCTTGGGGGCTGGAAGGAAAATCTATTTCCAATACATTGATCTTTCACAGACACAAGCAATACCAGCATAGTGGTCATGGCAGATCAGCTCTGGGCTGATCTCAAAGGAGGGGATGGTGTGGAGGGTGCCTCGGGGGGAGAAATTGCTGGACAGTGCCAGGCTGAGCAAAGGGGTAGTGATATATCAACAGGGCTAGAATGTGATGAGGAAAAGGATAATATGTCAAAAGGGGAAAAGACCTGCTAGGGGATGGTAAAGGTTTACTTGGTTTACTCCCATCAAAGAGTTATTTCCATCTCTGCCACACTATTTTCAAATTGTCATCAGAAACCTTGCAACAATTCTCGAGTTCTGATATAACTACTAGCCTTGGAAGGAATAGTTCAGATTTCTAGGGAAGTGGAATTTTAAATCTCCGGAACAACAGCAAATCTACAAGACAAGTTGGGAACATGAGGCTGATGCTTCCATCTGAAGGGCTCTTCTTTGCACCACACCTTGAGAGCATCAGCACTGAAACAATCTCAGGGGCTGTGGGGTCTGCAGGCCCAGCTCCCTCTCAGAAATTCTTTCCAAATCCATCACCCAGACAACAGCGAAAATGTCTAGGATTCACTGACCCACTTAATGTGCCCCTGAAGTCTCCCAGGCTAATCCTCACCGTCACGATCAGGAGTTAACATTTCGTCTTCCTAGAAACCAGTAAAAAGAAGAGCCAAGCACAGTGGAGGTAGCCAGAGATTTCAAAACCTCTGAAGCAGCCTGAGGACCAGCGTCTCATTCTCCTCATTGTCCAGAGTTTAAGGGCTTTGGTGGGAATGACCTCAACCAGTAATACATTCTCATCCTTATTAGAACCTCAGAAAAAACTTCAAAGTTTTTTGCTTCTTCGAATTAAAGAAAGTCACTTAACCATATCTATAGATCTACAACCTGAATAGGCAATAGAGGTGGAAAGTGGCAAGAAGTGGTATTTAGAAAAGATAATTGCTTTACAGAACTCTGTTATCCATCTTGCACCACTTAGGCAATCTGACTTCCAGGCCAATATGCATTAGCTGCTGGAAAAGCACTACTCTAAGGGTACTATGTTATTTATAAGAAGAATAGATTTACGACCGTTCAGGCCTCAGCGTTCGCCTTCTTACAGATATGGGGATCCAAGTGCAGAGAGACGCCTGCAACAGCTGCTCCTCTTTGAGAAATAATAAGACAACACCTTCTCAGCTGACAAGGCGCTATGGTTGTCATGTTCCACTGCCTGCATTTAGCTGGGCCACAGTGGGTACGTGTGAGGCGAAGGGGGGCCAGGGCGGGGAGTAGTGTGAACCTAGGATGCTGGAAAACTGCTTTCCTAAAAGCAGAGACGCATGCTCAGCTCTACCTTCTCCCTCCTAAGTGAGCTGTCTCCCATATAAGGGCAGAAGGAGGCGGATGTCTGCAGATCCAACCCCACTGGGGGAGTGGCAGAGCAGCCAAAGGAAAACAACATTTCTCTTTCTTGAATTGAGGCTGCCAGTGTGTGAGGCCACAGAGAGGTAAGACCATGAAACTCAGTGGCCAAGTCAAAGGATAAAGGACCTGAGGGAGAAAAGTCCAGAGGCACATGTCAGAGCAGGCTTCTTGCCACCTCCCCAGGAAGAACCTCACTGGATGAGGACGTTGCATTAAATCCTCTGCCTCAAGTCAGGGAAAAGTATTTTTAAGCTAATTAATTATATGATTTAGGTTCTCCCTGATTAGCTTAAAAACCATATTTTATAAGCAAGTAATCCCCTACTTGCCATCATAATCCTCTCAAGTCAGGGAACAACTGATTACAAATCAGGTCCCACTGATACATTTCTTAATCCCCACAGGTCTAACATCGCTCCAGTCTTAATTTATTAGACAAGCAACCCCCAGCTAAGATACTTCCAAATTAGAGTCAAATCAATCTTTTTTTTAATGGGTAATGCTTTGTAAGAGAGTCCTGTTCCCTCCTGAAGTGCCCTCCTTCAGCAGAGACAAGACAGGGTAAAGTGCCACTCCTCCTTCCCCTATGCTGGCTCCAGCTTCCGAAACCCACTATATTTTATAGCGATAATCCCAGGCCAGCAGCCTGTTCTCCCCAATATAGCGCCCCCACCCATCCCCTCCCCCGTCTCTGGCCGAGAGCATCCTCAGTCCTGGCCCTGCTCCCACCCATGCCCCCCACCTCCAAAGCCAAAGTGGCCTCAGCTCACCATTTGACTTGCGTCCCTCCCATGGTCCCCCTCCTGGCTCCGGCTTCAGCAAGCCTGCTTCCCTGGGTGAAGTGGGAGGCTGAGAGTCACAGCGCTCCCAAATTCGGGCATGTCTCCCCGCGCTGGGGCCCGAAGAACGACTCTACGGGCAGGCCAGCTACCAGAGCTGCTTGCCCCGATCGCGGGAGAGAGTAGGAAGGACAGAGAGGCAGACACCTCGGCCCCAGGGACGGAGATGCTCCCAGGTCTGAGGCGCGCTGTCCCGGCGGCTCAGACACTGCAGCAGCCCGGCCTCGGCGGAAGCCGCCTCCCCTCGCGGGCTGCCGGTCCCTGGCAGCTGCATCGTGGTCTCGGCGGCCGCGCGGCTCCGGGCATGCTCCCGGGCGCAGGCATCTCAACCCATCTCCGACCGGGAGAAACGCTCCCCGCGGCTCCGGTTGCGCGGTCGAGTCCGGGGCGGCAAGCGTGCGGACGATCCCGGCTCCGCGCCGCCTCCCCAGTCCCTCCCTTCCCCTCCCCTCCGTCCCCTCCCAGGCTGTCACACGCGGCCAGGCAGCGCCGGGCTCGGACCCAGGCGGGCGCTCAGCGGATCAGCCGAGCTCTGGGCAGGGGCAGGGCGAGGGCGGGGGCGGGGGCACCGGCGGCGCCGGGCTGGGCGGTCGAGCGGGAGCACCGGGCCCTACAGGGGAGGGGCCGCCACTCCGCAGAATCCGGAGGAGACGTCTGTGGTCCTCGTCCTGAGAACCCCAGAAGTGAAAACGTTGCCTTCTCTACTCTGACTCCTCCCTTCGCGGACACCGAGGTCAAGGCAGGTCTAACCCGGCTCCTCGCGGGAGGGGGTCTCCCCCGGAAACCCACCGACCGCCTATCTCCTCCCACCTTCCCCTCTGGCGTTTCATGTGTTCTTTTTTTCCCAACTAAGGATCATTTTGCTCGGATACAGTGAGAGGCCAGCCCGAGGTCTACGAAGCAACAGGCGGGCATGGCTCTGCCAGGGTGTCTCCAGGAGCAGGAGCAGAGGACTAAACGCCAGGGGCTATCTTTCCTGACTTCTGAGCTACTCCCCGTTCTGAGTCTCATCCTGGGCCTTCATGGGTCACTGAGCCATTACGGAGGCTCCCCCTGAGGAAGGGGGTGGGTGGGCAGAATGTTCCAGAGCCTGCTGGGTCACAGGGGTCTCACTGAGGAAAAAGGTATGGTGCTGACCAAGCATCCCAAAGAGATGAGAGGTCAGCTTAGAAGAAAATGACAAAATCAGGAAGGAGTGAAAGACTGGAAAGGAGAATGCAAACTATTCTCTGACCCCTCTCCTAGAAAACCATCACCCTCAGCCCACTGCAGCCCGATTTCCAGTGGTTCCTTAATTCACACTGTCTCACAGCCCCTGCTCCAGTCTGTTCTGCCAGAGAGGAAGGAAGCAGGTGCTCTCAGGAAGAAATCCAGGCTCTTTTTCTCTCTCTCTCTCTCTCTCTCTCACTCTCCAACTCTGGCAGGCACCAAGGAGTGAAAGGCCTGTAGCCACACAGGAAGCAATAGATCTCATCATACAACAAAACATCCTTTGATTCTGTAACAACTGATAGTCTACGCAGCAAGCAAGAAAGAAATGGTTTAGATTCTCATTAAAAGCACACCTATTGCTTAACAGGTACAGGGTTTCCTTTTGGGGTGATGAAAATGTCTTCAAACTGGATAGAGGTGATGGCTGCACAACATTATGAAAGTACTAAATGCCAGTGAATTGTACACTTTAAAATGATTCATGGTTAATTTTATGTTGTGTGAATTTTATAAATAAAAAAGCACATCTGTTGGGGCTGGCCTGGTTGCATAGTGGTTAAGTTCGCACACTCTGCTTTGGCAGCCCGGGTTCGCAGGTTTGGATCCCGGGCGTGGACCTACGCACCACTAATCAAGCCATGCTGTGGCAGGCATCCCACATATAAAGTAGAGGAAGATGGTCAAGGATGTTAGCCCAGGGCCAATCTTCCTCAGCAAAAAGAGGAGGATTGACAACAGATGTTAGCTCAGGGCTAATCTTCCTCACCAAAAAACAAAAAAACACATCTATTAAACGTGAAAATTAAAGAAAGTTAAGTAAGTTTACCAGTATATTAAAATACTGGAAAGAATTCCATGTGACCTCAACAAACTAGGAAACGGTCCACCAAACTAAGATGGAATTTTATGAGGAAAAGAAATAATAAGAAGAAAACAAATACACATAAAACACATATAAGACAAGGAACAATTAGCCTTAACTAGAACAGACTACGATGGGTTAGGGTAGGAGAAAAAAGGTCATAAGAGCATAAATTAAATATAATTCAGCAATGAAATGAAGTTAGTAAATAAGCTAACATGATCTGGGGATGCATTTATAGGAGCATGATTTACATGAGCCAGGAAAGCAGTCTTTTTCTGCCATTATGCTTGGCATTGATAGGCTTTCATTAGAGTACTATGTCCTGTTTTCGTTTGTGCACTTGGCGCTAAGGGATATAGACAGCCTTCCAGCTAGAGTCACAAACATCATTAGCTCACTCAGATGTATACTAATCTGCCACAATTCCCAGTCCTATAAATAAAAGTTGGAAACATTTTAATGCTCTCAGACCACTCTGCCCAATTTTTTCTCTTGCTATGAGCTTTATACAACCCTCTCAAGCCATAACTTAAAGTTACACTCAGGCGCAAAGATGGTGCAATAAAACTAGCTCTCAAAAACACTGGCAGCTGAGATGCATTGGGCTGGGCCCTGACAGGTCCCAGTCACGCCCCCACGTGGACATAGCTAAGCACTGGCACTGGGACTCTGCACAAAGCTTCCTTATGTGGGAAATTCACCAACACCCCACCCTACCCTCCTGCCAGCACAAAACCACAAGGCAGTGCTGAAGGCTCCCCTTTTAAAGTCAAACATAAACTGAGGGAAAGAGAAAGGGTTTAGGAGAACTGCCAGTTGTGTGCTACTTGAAGCTGAGAACCCCTAAGAATTCAGCTTTTAGCCAGGACTGTAGTGGAAAGAATCTGAGGCCACAGTTACCTGGAGCAGCTGGACTCAGACGGGGACCTTTGCTGCCCTTCATACTGTTGCACGAGGGCCCGCACACTCCAGTAGGGGTTCTCAATCTCCTCATCCATGCTGCTGTTCCTAAAGTCAGGGGGCACCAGCAAAGGAGAGGGTGTCAGTGTTTCAGCTCAGGTCAACTCAAAAGTACTGACAGACGGCCGCTCTGTGAGCACTATGGAAATAAGATGAATAAGGCAGAACCCCTGCCTTAAATATACTTGAAAACTAGTAGGGAAGAGAGACATAAAAACAAGTAATTTCACCAATCTTTGCAACACCTCAGGGTCATGCTCTCAGCAGACACACAAACCCCAAAATGTTTCCTGCATGACTCTCCAGAGTAGCTTGGCCTTTAGGATACATTCCAGGGAGAGACTCCCCAGATGTACTGGATCATTGCTCCCACATATCTCCCCATGAAGAAAACACACTGTGCTAAAGACATATATTTAAAATTCTGGGCACCCAAGCAAAAAATTACATATATGACCCCTTTACTTTCTGCTAACTGCAAAATAAACACCTCTTGAAAAAGGACTTTTCTCTTTTGGAGCACCCTCTCCAACCTCCACTCCACGCTCTTTTCTGCAATGTGGGCTGTTTAGGTGATATTTCCATCTTCTGTATCATTTAAAGGGAAAAATATCGGAGAGAGGGACAAGTTCCCATCCCCAGATTTCTACCCTTACCTCTGTCTGTATCGAAAGACATCCCGTCCTGACCGTGACATGTCATGACACACATCGGCCAGAGCAGCAGCTGCTCCCTGGGCCACGGCAGTGGCACAGTGTGGTTGGTGACTCTGCAGTGGTGCTCTGGAGTCCCGTCCTTGGCTCATTGTCCTGCTAGAGCCAGGTTTGAAATGAGCTGCCAGGGCAAGGACCAGCCTCATGATAGACTTCAGGTTTCCTTCCACAATATCTGAGGGACAGAAGAGACCGAGAGGTCCTAAGAGGGAGCAAAAGGCTAAGGACTTATTCATTTAATATGTATTTGCTAGTGTTACAGGTAAGCAAGGCAGTCGAGGTCTCGGTCCTCACAAAGCCATGACCAACAGGGAGAAAGAAGATGTAAAAGCAATTACAATAATGTGTTATGACAGGAGAAGAACAAGATTCTTTGGGAACTCAGAGTAGAGGCATCTTATCTAGTCTAGAGGGCTGAGGGAAGGATTCCTAGAGGAAGTGAGTTCTAAACTGAGACTTGATTGACAAATAGTGGTTCAACAGATGAGGGAAGAGGAGGAAAAGAATATTCCAAGCAGAAGGAACAGCAGGCATGAAGGTCTAGAGGTGAGAAAGAGCATGACATACTAGAGCTGCCCCGTCCTATAGGCTAGCCACTAGCCACATGTGGCTAGTGAGCACTTAAAAGGTAGCTGTAGTCTGAATTGAAATGTGCTGTAAGTGTAGTACTTACTTCGTCCAAAAAAATAGAATAAAAAAAATCTCATTAGCCTTAGTTCAAAAAATAGAATGCAAAATATCTCATTAACAGTTTTTTATATTGATTACTTGTTGAAATGATAATATTTTGGATATTTGGGGTTAAATAAAATATTATTAAAATTAATTTCACCTGTTTCTTTTTCTTTTTTTTTCATTGTGATTATTAGAAACTTTTAAGTTATATATGTGATTCACATTATATTTCCATGGCATATCACTGTGGTAGAGGACTGAAAGTTCAGCAGAACTAGTGCTCAGAGTGCAGGGAGGGAGGGTGGAAGATGAGGGGGTGAATCAGAGGTCAGATCAGAAGGGCGTGGTAAGCCACAGGAAGGACTGTGGATTTTATCCTTAGGGCCCTCGGATACAGAGGACTGGCATAAGCAAATGTGCTCTTAGAAAAATCATTCCGGCTGCAGTGTGGAGAGCAGACAGGAAGGGGACAAAAATTGATGCAGTGGGACTAATTAGGAAGCTGTTGCACTTCTCCAGGTAAAAGAAAATGATGCCCTGAATGGCAGTGTTCCCTCAAAATAGCCGACTTTAATGGGCCAGATCCCCAAGCCCACTCCTCATGGGGACCAGATCAGAGATATTATGACATTCTAATTTTTGCCCTAGAAAAAAAGAGAAATGCAGGCAGAAGACAATGTGATAGGTCTGGTGAAAGTTAATGAAAGGAAACGGGTAATATTCTTTTTTTTTAGTTTCATAGCCTTTTAAATACACAAGGCTTTGAGAAGGATTGATTGATACCTACTACAGGGCTCTCTCAATGGTCAGTATCTGCCCCACCTGAATGACACCAACACAGAGAACACCAATAATCCAACATGAAAAGAGGGCTCCCTCCTGGCCCCATTCTCCTCAGAGCCATGGGCAGTCTGGCCCAGAAACTGAAGCTGAAACAACCAGATTACAATCAGTTCTAGAGAAACAGTGAGAGGACTTGGGACCCTGTGCTCTCCAAGGACACCTACACTATTTCTTCCTTGTGGCCTGGGCTCAAAATGGACTGAGAAGTGTCCTCTTCTGGCCATGTGGCTACAGGAGAGGGCATGTGCAGAGGTCACAGAGCCCCTTTCACCCTGCCTGAAATGTTCTTTGATGTCCAAAAAAAAAAACCTATAAAAAATTTTCCTTCTGGAAAACTGGATGGAAAAAAATGTAGACTATTATGATTTGAAAGAATTCTTGGTCATGAAACCCTAGGAACTTGAAAAACATAATCTACAGTAGTCTCCCCTTATCCACGGTTTCAGTTACCCACAGTCAACCTCAGTCTAAAAATATTAAATGGAAAAATCCCAGAAATAAACAATTCATAAGTTTTAAATTGCATGCCGTTCTGAGTAGCATGATGAAATCTCACGCCATCCTGCTCTGTCCTGCCCTGGACACTGTGTCACAATACGTACGTCATTCACTTCACTTCATCTCATTGTATCATCTCACATCATCACAAGAAGAAGGGTGAGTACAGTACAATAAGATATTTTGAGAGAGAAAAAGACCACAATCACATAACTTCTATTACAGTATATTTTTATAATTGTTCTATTTTTTTTTAGTTATTGTTCTTAATCTCTTACTGTGCCTAATGTATAAATTAAACTTTATCACAGGTATGTATGTATAGGAAAAAACAGTATATATAGGGTTTGGTACTATCTGCAGTTTCAGGCATCCACTGAGGGTCTTGAAACGTATCCCCTGCTGATAAGGGAGACTATTATATCTTCATTTTTGATAACTTAAATGAGACATTCTAAAATTAAAATCCCAATTTTGTAATGTCTTGTCTATTAATTTTCCTATACACACTAAAGAAAACCTTTATTCAGTTAAAGTAAACAAATAACTTCTGTCTCCACCCAGGTTTCCAAAGCACTCAGATTTTGATAATCACTCCACCCCAAGAGGATAACTTTATGGAAAAATGATATGAGGTCATGGGCCTAATCTTACTCCTGTCTACTCAGAACCCTCCGCTACAAAACCAGTGGTTCTTCTAAGGGTGGCAATCACCAGTTAAAGCTGAGTGTACTCATATGTATGGAGACAGATAAAAACTAGACTATTGTGGGTGAGCACGATGCAGTCTATACAGAACCTGATATACAATAATGTGCACCTGACATTACACAATGCTATAAACCAATATGACCTCAACAAAATAATTTACAAATATATATTTATAACCTAAAGGAAAAAAAAAAGCTAAGTGTACTCCTCCACCAGGGATGTGATAAGGCACTGACCTTTGGCCGAAGTCTGGTGCATACGAATCTTTTTGGAGGCCACAAACTGTAGCACTTTCTCCACATTATTCTTCATCTCCTGTTGGTTACTGGGACTCAGCTGTACCCCACTCAGCTTTTCTCCTGCTGTTAGAAGAGAGAAAATATATGAAGTTACAGGAAGAAATATTATCAAAGTTTGATAGTAGCCAGATAGAGAGAAAGGGAATATTTGATGTAAATACTAAGATTATATATAAATATGCAAGTGAGTTAAGCCTTGGTGTTTGTAATTTGGATGAGAAATAGAAAAATGAAAGTCTTTTGGAGGGCCTTCATATTTTCACATCTACTCCCAGGGGCCTCTGAAGTTACTGTGTGGACATTTATTCATTCAATAATATCCATCAAGCGCCCACTGTGTGCCAGGCACTGTTCTGGGCACCAGAGAAACAGCAGTGAACAGGACAAAGTCCCTTCCATCACAGAGTTTATATCTGTAGGGATGACAGATGACCAAGTTAACAAGTAAATGTTTAATATAATTTCAGGTAGTGATAAGTGCCATGAGGAAAAACAAAGAAGAATGATCATGACCTCTCTGATAACACATTTGAACAGAGACTTGAATAAAGTAAGAGATGTTAAGATTTGAGGAGGAAGCATTTCAGACCGAGGAACCACAGGTACTAACCGCAAAGTGGGCACGAGCTCAGCTTATCTGAGGAACAGTAACGAGACCAGTGCAGCGGGGGTGAAGAGAGCGAGGAGTCGAGTCCTAGGAGAAGGTAAAGAGGTAAGCAAGGCCGGGTCATGTAAGGTTCTGTGGACCAGAGCAATGAGCCTGAATATTCTTCCACATGTAATAGGCGGCCAATGGAGAGTTTGAGGCAAGGGAGTTAGATGATCTGATTTATGTTTTTCAAAGTTCACTCTACGTGGACATAGATTATGTGGAGAGGAAACAGAGAGATTAGTTAGAAAGGAATATGAAAATAGTCAAGGCAAGAGATAATGACGGTTTGGGCTAGAGTGGAAGAGGCTGACAGGTAAGAAGTCAGATATCAGGTAAGGTTTTTTTTTACTTTTTCCTCCCCAAATCTAGAAGAACACAAGTCAGTCCTATTCTAAGTCAACAGAGGCTCTTTGTTAGGTGATATCTTTTATTTTATTTTTTATTTATTCATTTATTTTTGGTGAGGAAGATTGGCCCTGAGCTAACACCTGTACCAATCTTCCTCTATTTTTGTATGTGGGTCACTGCCATAGAATGGCTTGATGAGCGGTGTAGGTCCACGTCCAGGATCTGAATCTGCGAACCCTGGGCTGCCAAAGCAGAGCATGTGAACCCAACCACTATGCCACCAGGCCAACCCCCTATTTTATTTTTTTAATTAATTTTTTTATTGAGACAACATTGGTTTACAACACTATAAATTTCAGGTATACAAAATTATAGGTAAATATTTAATATAAAGCAGACAGCATGTGTGAAGGACTGGATATGATATATGAGGAAAAGAGAAAAATTAAGGACAGCTTCTACATGTTCTGCTTTAACAGCTGGGTGAACAGTACTATGATGTGTTACATGAAGAAACCTGGAGGTTAAAGGGATTCGTGGGGAGAAGGATATCAAAAGTTCTGAGTAGGACATGTGAAGTCAGAACTGCATTGTAGACATCCAAGAAGAGATGGTGACGAGGAAGCTGATATTCATGTCTAGAACTCAAGGGAAAGATTAGGGCTAAGGATACAAATTTGGGAAGAGATCACTTAGGGATAGAGAATACACAAGGGCAAGACTGACCCTGGAGAACTTCAACATTCAGAGGTCAGGACGAAGGAGAAGAGCCAGCAAAGCAAACAGGAGGAGCCAGTGAAGAAGGGGGAAAACTGGAAGTCCACAGGGTCCTGGGAGCCACATAAAGGAAGTGTTTGAAGGAGGAGGGAGTGATCACCTGTGTCAAATTCTACTAAGTTGAATACAATTAGGACTGAGGCCTGGCCACTGGGTTTGACAAGGCGGAGGCTGTGACACTGAGAAGAGCAGTTTCAGTGGAGTAGTGGGATCAAAAGCCATATGAGGGTGGGTAAAGAAAGAATGGGAAATAAGCTAGTGAATTCAGTGAGTGTTTTTATATAGCAAAGTCACAAGAGAATCCAGTGTTTAAGAATCTGGGTTTTGAGTCAACTGAAAAAAAAGGAAAGAAAGAAAAAAAGAGAATTTGAGTTTGGGAGAACAAGAATACATATTCATATTGCTTGTATATGCACAGAATATCTCAGGAAAGAAATGCAGGAAACTACTAATACTGATTGCCTCCAGAAAGAACAGGGAGCTGGTGGGGGGACATAGGTGGAAAAAAGGCTTTTAACTTAATATCCTTTTTTACCTTCTGGATTTTCTACATGATTATATTTTCAAGTACAATCTATTCAAATAAGTGAAAAATTAAATGTTTAAAATGAGCTTTGGAATTAAAGCTGATCTAGGTTTGTACCTTTGCTTTGCCACTTACAGTTATATGACCTTGTAAAGTTGCTTAGCCTTTCTAAACATCATAAAGCAAGGAAGCCAGTAGTACTCATTTCACAGCCGTATCATAAATCAATCAAAGTAGCCTGCTTAACATAATGCTTGATATATTCTAAGTGCTCAATTAACTTATTTATTTATTTTTATAAATCCTCTCTGTTAAGCTTGTTTCCTAAAAATGGGGATATTATCTGTTTCTTAAGGCTTGATGATTAAATAAAATGAAATTAAATGAAATAGAAAGCGTTCAATGAATGGCAGCTGCTATTGCTATTACCATAGTTATTTTCACTGTAAATGAATGCTCTGATGAATCCGTGAGCTGTCCCAATGAGGTACTCACGGGTAGGCTGCCTATAGCAAGTCTGGCTTCTTCCATACCACTTGCAAGAGCCACATCCCTCAAGGACTCTAAGCAAGGTCAGCGAATACAACGATAAAGGTCTGACTACCTATTATGTGCCAGGCAGTTGGGTAGGAGTTGTGGAAACAAATAAACAAAAATTATACTGTACCTGCTCTTAAAGAGCTCAGTCTATATAGGAGAAATAAGTAAACAATTACCATTTGGTAAATGGCAATAATATTATAATTACAGAGCTATGGACAAATGCTATGGAAATACGGTTATGGTACCATCTAATATGAATGACAGGCAACAACTCCAGGGCCTCAAGAGGACAAGCCCTTTCATGAAGCACTATGGTAGTGACTACCACAGAGGGGTCCTTTTGCTCGTAACATACCTTCCTTTTGCCTGGCTACTATTTCCTTTTCCAACCTCGGTTTAGACATCAATTCTTCTGGCAAGCCATCCCTGAACCCCTAAGACTGGGTTGGGTGTCCCCCCATGTGCTCCTATCTGTACCTACCCCATTAGAGTATAAGTACATTAATGGAATTGATTTCACTTTCCAGTCTTTCCAACTAGATTGGGAGACTCTTGAGAGCATAGACTGTGCTCATCCTCATATTCCCAAAGCATAATACAGTGCCTGGCACACAGCGTTTATTGACTAATAAATAAATGAATTAACCTTGGGCAAGTATTTTAAGTCTGCTCTACTTCCATTACCATATATTTTGAAGAAGAAGGGCATACAGAGGATAAAGAAGGCCATGTTTAAGCTAGCATCAGAGTCCAAGGCCAACTGACCAACAATTTCGATGAGATATGCCAGGATCACCCCATCACGAAGATCCTGTCGCAAGTCCTGCACAGGCTTCACCGCTGGCCTCTTCCTCAGCTGTGCGTTCACCCAGGCCACATATGCCTGCAGCTGTTGCTGGAAAAGAAAAGGTGGAAATAAGGGAAAGGTTGCATATTATTCTTATCCTCTACCCTGCACCCTCTAAGGCAGCATTTGAGATTGGGCAGTCGTGGGCAATCTACATCCAGAGGGAGGAGGAGGAGGTTTTAAGGAAAGAAAGAAGAAAGACAGTCAGACGTGGAACATGTTTTAAAATTCTCTAGTTTTATGCTGGTCTCCAAGGATAAGCTAACCTCTGATTTGGGTGGCAGTGTAGACACAGATAAGCAGATGAGTGTTTCAGTGACTATGACACCTGCTTTCCTTGAGTTTTGCTCTGTTGACTAAGGATGAGGGCGGGGCCAAAACCACAGGCAGCTTTCGGGTATAATCACTGCTGCCAGCAACGCATCGTGCTTCTCAGGAACAATCACTCATGTCCCGTATGCACAATGGACTGTGAGACTCATAAGAACTGATCTTGGGGAACCAGGAATAAATAGTAAACCAAGCTCAGAACCACCTCTCCCATAGCTGCTTTCTTCACAATGAGACAACTGAAATCATCCCACAGTCAACCCAATATTTATTCTCCTGAGCCCATAATCCTGGGATTGCTACAGAGTTAGTTTTAATCCGTGTTTTATATTGTCAAAGAGGATCAAGTTACCTAAAACCTGCACAAAAAAGGAAAAGGAAAGGCTATGGTGAGCAGTGTTCCTGAAGGCTGGGGCAGGGGGTATTGGAGGGCACTTTTGTTTATTTTCAGACAAAGCTAGGATCCGGTATCATCAGGCCCAGGCAGAGACACATAACTCATCCCAACCCTCAGACAACCTTCCATGTTCCCTTTTGTCCCTTTAATAGAGCCTGTATTCAGGTGTTTGTTCTGATTATTTGGTCTGAAGATGGGCACTAAATATCAAAATAGCGCATGAACAATGTCATAGTACAGGTAGCAGCTCTGTCTAGTTTCTGTAGAAGCCCAAGACTCTGAACCTAAAAATTAAGTTCGAGGGCTAATGGTATTAAATTATAATTTGGTTAAAGTACAGTTGATTTCTAAGCCCCAAGTACTTCCTTAATGAGATGATGCTGGAAATTACTCTCTGGCTGCTTCCTGAGCTTAAATTAAATCGACATTATTTTCTCTCTCTCTGTCAATTTGTGGGGATAAATAAAGTCCTTTGGAAGACAGTACTAAGGCAATAATCTATCAGCTACTGATACACTGTAGGAAGTGCAATGATCAGCAGGAGGTGGGGGGAGGAATCTAATATTTATTGAGTACCCACCATGAATTAAACACCATTTTTAGAGTTTTATGCACGTTTTATGAGTTAATGAATATAACTGGAACAGAGCCTGCCACACAGTTGATGCTTACTAAATGGTCATTATTATTTTCATCATTATCATCATCTAATTCAATTCTCACAAAAGCACTGAAAGGTTGGTATCCTCTCCATTTTATCGATGAGGTTCAGAGAGGTTATGTAACTTTTCCAATGTCCCCATAGCTAGGACATAGCAGACCTGGTATTGAAATTCAATAAATGTGGTCCAAGCTTTTAGCAAGAGCCTCTTGCTATCCAACTCACTCCGTAGAATAGAGGTGGCTGCACCTTCTGCCTAACATGGGCCAGACTCTCACCCAGGGTCTGGCTTCCACTGCACAGCCAAAGCACTGTGCGAGGCAGACCAGGAAAACGGCGTCTCCACGGTAAACCACTCTGCTCTGGGGGACAGGAGTTAAGACCAGAAAAGGCATTAAGGGTAACAGCTGGGATCTGATCACCTGGCTGATGTATAAAACTCCTAACCAATCTCCCTATATCTAATATCACCCTCAACCCACCCTCCACACATTCCTGTTTAAAATCCCTCACTGACCTCTCATTATCCTCAAGATAAAAATCCAATCTCCTTACCTGCATCTAAGTCTGTCAAGTGCTAGCCCTTGCATCATCTCCAGCTTCACTCACTACTCTCCCATTTGCCCCCCTATGTTTCAGTTTGTCCAAACCATGTGCAGTGCCCCAAATGCACCACGTTTTCCAGCCACTCTACCTCTCCCTGCCTGCCACCTCCTCTTAAGTCTCAGCTCCAGCATCACCTTTTCCAGGAAGCCTTGCCTGACTGTCCCATACACCTCAGACTCTGATCTCCTTGAGGACGTCCTGTGTCAATCAGTTCAACTATAATTTGAGCGCAGACACTGTACTGAATTATGGGGCTACAAAGAGAATTATGCCTTCAAAAAGCTTGCAGGAAAAAAGGGGAAGAGAGGAAAAGGAGAAGCTTGCAGGCTGGTAGGAACAAGTGCTATGACAGGGATGCATAGGGTGCTAAGAAAGTACTAGCCCAACCTGAAACCCATGCTTCAGGGAGGTTTCCTGAAGGAGGAAAGGAGGCAAAGAGGACAGCGAGCTCAAAAGAGCTCAGGTCTGAACGATGCTCTACGCAGAGTTACAACAGTTCAGAACTACTGGCCTCTCAGAGTAACAGGTACTCAATAAATATTTGTTTGAATCAGTGAATCATTTGTCACATTTCATCAGGCTGAGACTTAAAATGATTGCAAAAGTTAATTATGCAGGGGCAGACAAGAACAAGTACTTTTCATTAGGCCAAGATAATTTCCACTTAAATAACCATGGCCTTCTTTTGGCTGTTGAGTAGAAGTAAGTTGTCTCTGATGCAAAACTGATTTGAGGTTCCTAACAGTACTTTTCATGCACATTAATCACAGCTCTGCTCTTCCAACAAAAGATGATTCTACGGCATAAATGATAATAAGAGTCACACTTTTCTGAGTATCTACTCTGTGTCAAGAGCTATACTAAGTCCTTTAAACATATTTTCTCTAATGCTAGTCTGCCAGGGAGATTTTATTGTATCCATTTTGCTAACTGCAGACTGAGACTCAAAAAAGGTGAAATAATTTGTTCAAGGTCACCCATATAGTAAACTATGAATATGAGATTCACTCTAGCTCCCAAGCCAATGTTCTTTCCACTGGACTACATTAAATAAATGCATCCCTGAGGTTTAAATGACCTCACTAAAACTCTCAGAATGGAAGTCACCTTAGTCTAGACCACTTTCCCCACCACATCCAATGCTTTAGTCTCTTGTGTAATGATCTACACTAAGTAGCTGTCTCCTACTCCCCGGACCAACAGCATCAGCATCACCTGGGAGCCAGTTAGAAATACAGATTCTCGAGTTCCACCCCAGCCCTACTGAATCAGAACCTGTATTTTAAAAAGATCCCCTGGTGTTTCATATCACTGTTCCCATACCTGGTTGCACATCAAGATCACAAGTGAAGCTTTTCAAAAGGACAGATATGCAGACCTTACTCCAAATCCACAAAATTCTCTCTGTAGAACTCAGAAAGCTTTATATTCCCAAACTCCCCCATATGATTTTGTAGAGCTACGTTGAGTCTTCCCCTAGCTAAACATTCCAGTCCCCTTAACAAAGGGGTTCTCAGCTCTGATTACCCATCATAATCACCTGGTAGATTTTAAAAAATACTAATGTCTAGGCCCCACCATAGACCAGTCAGAATTTCTGAGGGTGGGGCCCAGGTGTATCAATATTCCTTAAGTGCTCCCAGGTATATCCAGAGTTGAGAGGCAAGGTTAACCATTCCTATACGAAATGGTTCAAGTATTAATGATCTTCCTGTCTAAATCTCTCTGAAACCATGACACCTAGAACCTAATACAATATTTTGGGTGTAAAAGGAGATAAACAGATTCCTCATTCAAGATATTTCTCTTTCTTTTTATTCCTTTTTCTTCCTTCCTTTCCTTCCTTCCTTCCTTAGCCACCAGAACACATTGTTGACCCACACTAGGGAGTTATTCAAAACCCCTAAGTATTATGTTTTTATTTTATTAACTTTTCATTTTGAAATAATTTCATACTTACAGAAAAGTGGCAAAAATAGTACAAAGAGTTCCCCTATACTCATTACTCAGTTTCCCCAAATGTTTACATCTTACATAACCACAGTACAGTGATCAAAACAGGAAATTAACAGACACAGTAGCATTAACTAATCTACAGACCTTTTACAAATTTCACCAGTTGTCCCACTAACATCCTTTTTCTGGTCCAGGATCCAATCCATGATCTCTCACTGCATTTAGTTGTCATGTCTCTTTAGTCTCCTCCAATCTGGGACAGTTGCAAAGTCTTTCTTTGTCTTTCATGGTCTTGACAATTTTGAAGAATATTGGCCAGTTATTTTGTATGGTGTCCCTCAATTTGTGTTTGTCTGAAGTTTTCTAATGATTTAAATTCAGGTTATGGATTTTTGGCAAGAATTACCGGATTTTTTATGACTACCACAGAAGTCATACTGTGTCCTTCTCAGTACACCATATCAAAAGGCACATGATGCCAAAACATCTCATTACTAGTGAAGGTAACTGAGATCACTTGGTTAAGGTAGTGTCTTCCAGTTCCTCTACTGTAAAGTTGGCCATTTTTCCCTTTGCAATCAACAAGTATCTTGTGGGGAGACACTTTGAGACTATGAAAATATCCTTTTTCTCATCATCATTTTTCCTATCCATTCTAAATTTAACATCCATTGATTTTTCTTTCCCGCAACAATTATTGTGGTGTTTCCCAAATGATAATTTTCTAATTCCATCATTCCTTCTACAATTATTAATTGGAATTCATAATATGAGGAAGAACTCTCTCCTTTTCTCCCATTTATTTATTTACATCAGTATGGGCTCATAAATATTTATTTTATTTTTATTTATTAAATTGATCCATTGCTATCATTATTTTGCTGCTCAAATTGTTCAGATTTAGCCATTGGGACACCTTCCTGTTGGTTCCTGTATCCTTTCCACACCCCCATTTCTTTTTTAATTGTGGTAAAAAACACATCACATAAAATTTACCATCTTGACCATTTTTAACTGTACAGTACAGTAGTGGTAAGTATATTCACATTGTTGTACAACCAATCTACAGATCTTTTTCATATTGCAAAACTGAAATTCTATACCTGTTAAAGAAAAACTCCACATTTTCCCCCTCCTCTCAGCCCCTGGCAACCATTCTACTTTCTGTTTCTACGAATTTTTTTTTTTTTTTTTTTTTTTTTGTGGGGAAGACCAGCCCTGAGCTAACATCTGTTGCCAATCTTCCCCTTTTTGCTGAGGAAGACTGACCCTGAGCTAACATCCGTGCCCATCTTCCTCCACTTTATATGGGACGCCGCCACGGCATGGCTAACAGGCAGTGCGCGTCCGCGGGCGCCTGGGATCCGAACTCGCGAACCCCGGGCTGCCAAGCGCGGACTAAACCGCTGCGCCACCGGGCGGCCCCTCTGTTTCTATGAATTTGACTACTTGAGATAACTCAGATAGGTGAGATCACACAGTATTTGTCTTTTTATGACTGGCTTATTTCACTTAGCTTAATGTCCTCAAGGTTCATCTCTGTTGCAGCATGTGACAGGATTTCCTTCCCTTTTAAGGCTGAATAATATTCAATCGTATGTTTATACCACATTTTGTTTATCCATTCATCTGTTGATGGACATTTGGGTTGCGTCCCCCTCTTGGCTATTGTGAATAATGCTGCTATGAACATGAGTGTGCAAACATCTCTTCAGGCTCCTGCTGTAATACTTTTGGATATATACCCAGAAGTAGGATTGCTGGATCATATGGCCCGATCATTATTTGAGCACTTTGTTACTTTCATCATAAGATATTCCAGTCTCATAAGCATCATAAGATATTCCAGTGTCCTCATCTTCTACTTTCCCTGCCCCAGTTCTAGAATCAGCTATATTTCAAAAGAACTCTGGATCCTTTTATTGGAGAATAGTTTTTAGAAACCAAAATTTGAGCACGAGATATGCTCATTCTACTGGAATAACATTCTAGGCCCTCTCAACAGTAGAATAGGAAATATGTGTATGTGTACACATACACACATATCTATATCTACTTATCTTGATAGCTAGACAGACTGACATACCATGAATTATAACATAAATTATACTGATCCCTCCTCCAACCCAACACCACAGAGTTCATTCTTTCCTTTCCCTGTTTCTTATTTGTAACTCCTTTCTCCCACAGTGAGAAACCTGACTCGCACTTTCCACAATATATTTACTAATATTTGCTCAATCCTAGAAAATACATCAAATAGTTTCAGACTTGCTAACCCACACTTTGTGAAAAATAAGTTTACTAACCAGAATATTTGTATATAGTTCTTTTTGACTTTAGCCTTACAGTATACAGTCAAAATGCTGATTCCAAAGTGACTTAGGTTAGTTCTATTCTTTTCCATCCCCATCAGTGTGGTTGTTACTCATTTGTAATAGAGTTTAGGTATATTTCTTACTATTTGTAGGCCATTTGGGGTTCTCCCCACATTTAGCTTGATTTTAATTGTTTATTTTTGGGGTAGGTGAAAAATTAACATGATTCTAAAAGTCAGAGCTATACGAAAACATATATTCAGAAAAGTATCACTCCCCCATCAGTCTTTGTAGTCCATTCCCTTTTCTCCATTCTTTCCACCCCATTCCTATCCACCCCTCTAGGTAACCAATCTCATTAGTTCCAGCTTATCTGGAAAAAAAAGATACATGTACATTTTCTTATTTCCTTTTCCTTCTTATGTGAAAAATAGCATGGTATTGATATTCTTTTTTAACTTGCACTTTACTTCACTTAATATTTACTTAATATATTCTGGAAACTACTCTAAATTGTTTTAGAGATTTTCCTTATTCACTTTTACAGCTACATAGTACTCCATTATGTGGATATACCAGTTTATTCATCCATTCTTCTATGTATGGGCATTTAGGTTTTTCCCAATACTTTGCAATTTCAAACAATGCTGCAATGAGTAACCTTATGCATGGGTATTTTCATGTTGATGGAGGTCTATCTTCACGGTAGATTCCAAGAAGTAGGATTGCTGGATCAAAAGGCAAATAAGTGGGGGCCACCCGGTGGCACAGCGGTTAAGTTCGCGCTTGGCAGCCTGGGGTTTGCAGGTTTGGATCCCGGGCGCCTGCCGACACACTGCTTGTCAGCCTTGCCGTGGCGGCGTCCCATACAAAGTAGAGGAAGATGGGCACGGATGTTAGCCCAGGGCCAGTCTTCCTCGGCAAAAAGAGGAGGATCGGCAGTGGATGTTAGCTCAGGGCTGGTCTTCCTCGCAAAAAAAAAAAAAAAAAGGCAAATAAGTATATAATTTTGTTAGATATTGCCAAATTCCCTGCCAAAAGTGTTGGATCTGTTTGCATTCCCATCAGCAATGCAAGAGAGCACATTTTCCCACAGCCTTGCCAAGAGAATATGTTGTCATACTTTTTAATTTTTGCCAGGGTAATAGGAGAGAAATTGTATCTTAATGTTGTTTTAATTTTCATTTCTTTAATTATAAATTTAAACCTCTTTTTGTCAGTTTAAGAATCCATTTTATATCTTTTATATCTTTTTCTATATCTTTGTGAATTGTCTGTTCATGTCTTTTTCTCATTTTTCTATCAAAGTTTTTGGTCCTTTGATCCTTTTAAGAGTTCTTCATATATTAGAAATGTTACCCTTTTGTATTTGATATATGTTTCAGGTATTTCCCACTTTGTCAGTTGTCTTTTGACTTTGTTTATGGTGTTTCTTTTGGCAATGGAAAGGTTTTTATTCATTTTTATTTTTTGCTGAGGAAGATTCGCCCTGAGCTAACATCTGTTGCCAATCTTCCTCTTTTTGCTTGAGGAAGATTCACCCTAAGCTAATCTTCCTCTATTTTGTATGTGGGTCGCTGCCACAGAATGGCCACCAACGAGTCGTGTATGTTCATGCCCAGGAGCCAAACCCAGGCCGCCGAAGTGGAGCACACCAAACTTAACCACTAGGCCACAGGGCCAGCCCCAGTTTTTATTTTTATATAATCAAACTTATTGATATTTTATTTTATTACCTCTGAATTTTGAGTCATGGTTAGAAAGCCTTTCTCTACACTAGGTAAAAGAAGAATTCACCTCTGCTTTTTCATAGTTCTTGTATGGTTGCATTTTTTACATTTAGATCCCTATCCATTTGGAGTTTATTCTTGTGTATGATGGAAGATATAGATCCAATTTATCTTTTTCTAAATGGCTACCAAGTTGTTCTAGCACCATTTATTAAAAACTCCCTCTTTACCCAGCAATTTGAGATGCCACCTTTATCACATATCATATACTAAATTTCCATAAGTTCTTGGCTCTGTTTCTGGGCTTTGTATTCTATATCACTTGCATATCTGTTTATTCATGCACGAGTACCACAACATTTTATTTATAGAGGCTTTATAGTATATTTTAATGTCTGGTAGGGCTAGCTCTTCCCTCTTGAAAACTTTCTTTTTTTCAGTGTTTTCTTGATTATTCTTGCATATTTATTTCTCCATATGAACTTTAGTATCTATTTATCTAACTTCCTAAAAAAGCCTGTTGGAATTTTTATTGGGACTATATTAAATGACAGCAAGAATGGTCATCTTTATGATATTGAATCAGCCTATTCAAAGATGGGGGATGTCTTTCCACTCGTTCAAATGTGTCTTTCAGGAGTGTTTTAAAGTTTTCCTTCTGCAAGTTTTACACATTTCTTGTTAAGTTCATTTCTAAGTATTCAATCTTTGTTGCAATTGCAAATGAGGTTTTCTCTACCATTTTGTTCTCTTATTGGTTACTTTTTGTGTATATGAAAGCTATTGATTTCAGTATGTTAATTTTATATCCTGTTTCCTTATCTTTTATTGTTTGAGTTTTATCAGTAATTCTCTATGGTTTCCAGGATTACCATTACATCATCTACAAACAGAAATAGTTTCACTTCTTTACTAAGCTTTGTGCCTCTAACCAATTTCCTTAGTCTAATTGCACTGGCTAATATCTCTGGTACCATATTGAATAGTGGTGAAGATAATGGGCATCCTTCCCTTGTTTCTGGACTTAGAGAAAATACTTGTAGTATTTCCCAATTTATAAGTTATGGTATTAGGACTAAGACATGCACATTTTATCACTTTAAGAAGAATCCATCAAGTCTTATTTTCTTGAGTGTTTTTATGGGAAACAGATGTTGAATTTTGATAAAAGTTATGTCAGCATTTATGGAGATAATTCTAAGGTTATGTTCCCTGAGACCTATTAATATGGTATATGATATTAATGGATTTCCTAATAATGAACCTCCTTTGCATTCTGAGAATTAATCCCACCTGATCATAATGCATTATATTTTTAATGTAAATAAAAATTCAACTGGTGTTGGATTCTGTTAATAAAATATTTATTAGTGCTATATTAGTACTATATATGTTGCACTTTTTCACGAGTATTCATAAAAATATTAGTCTGTAGTTTTCTTTTTTGCACTGCCTTTATCATGTACAGATTTCAATATTATACTTGCTTTATAGGAAGTGAGAAGTGGGGCCAGCCCAGTGGCGCAGCGGTTTAGTTGGCGCTTTGGCAGCTTGGGGTTCACCGGTTCGGATCCTGGGCGCCCGCCAACACACTGCTTGTCAGCCATGCTGTGGTGGCGTCCCATATAAAGTAGAGGAAGATGGGCACAGATGTTAGCCCAGGGCCAGTCTTCCTCAGCAAAAAGAGGAGGATTGGCAATGGATGTTAGCTCAGGGCCGGTCTTCCTCACAAAAAATTTAAAAAAAGAAAAAGGAAGTGAGAAGTTTCCTTTCATTTTCAATGCTCTGAAATAATGTACAGAGCATTAGGACTACCTGAAATGCAGTAGGTTTGGTAGAATTCCCCTATGAAATAATCTGGGCCTGGTACATTTTTTGAGGAATAGTTCTTTAATAAGGTACTCTATTTCTTCTACAGAAATTGGTCTTTTCTTTTTATTTATTTATTTATTTGTGAGGAAGATTGGCCCTGAGCTAACCTCTGTCAATCTTCCTCTTTTTGCTGAGGAAGATTAGCCGTGAGCTAACATCTGTGCCTATCTTCCTCTATTTTGTATATGAGATGCCACCACAGCAGGGCTTGATGAGCGGTGCATTGGTCTGTGCCCAGGATCCGAACCCGTGAACCCCGGGCCACTGAAGCGAAGCATGCGAACTTAACCACTATGCCACCAGGCCAGCCCCGAAATTGGTCTCCTTAAATTTTCTAAATCTTAAATGTTCTTTAAATTTTCAGTTTTGGTAATCAGAACTTCCCTAGAATTATCCATTTCACCAAAGTTTTAAAGTGTATTTGCACGGACCTGCAAAGACATAATTTTTTCTGTTTTAATGGTTACTTGTCCATTGTCATTTCTTATTTTGTATATTTGTGCTTTCTCCATTTTTCTTCTTCTTCATGTTAGGTAGTAGTTTATCTATTTTGACAATTTTTTTCCAAAAAATCTTAAAAACAAAGTGGTTTCAAGAATCATTGCTATTCTGGCCTAAGTCCCTCTAAAATGGTGGTATCTAGAACCAAACACAATACTCTGGGTATAAAACCAGACACTCAGCTTTCTCATCTAAGATATTTCACATTCTTTTCTCTTCTTCCTCCTCCTTCTCGTCTTCTTCACCTTCTTTTTTTGTTACCACCTCACACTGTTGATTCACACAGCGCTGTCAAACAAAACCCCTAAGTAATTTTTAACACATTCTACTGTTAAACCAATCTCTTCCATCTTCATTCTTATAAAACTGGTTTTCTTGATCCACATTTTCCTTTAATAAATTTCAACTTGTTAGATTCCATCTCACAAGATCCTTCTAGACCCTGTCATTTCATGCATTCATTTATTCAAATCAACCAACATTGCCAGGCATTGTGCCAAGCCCAGATTACAGGCACATAAATAACTATGATACAAAGTGATTACTGCGGCAATGGAAAAACCTTAAAAAAAACGCTATCTATGCACAGAAGGAGCAACAGGATGGAAGGATGTGGAGATCAGGGAAGGGTCAAGAGGGGAGGAGACATTTGGCTGATTCTTAAGGATGTTTGCCAGTTGGAGGAAAGAAAGGCATCCTAGACAGAGACGATAAAAAGAGGAAGAGTCGTGAAGGCACAAATCTTGAAGGAATAGCCAGTTAACAAGTTAGTGTGTGAGCAGAGCCGTCAGTGGCAGGAGATGAAGATGGAGAAATAGGTCAGCACAAGACCTACCAGAACTTAGACTTAAGGCTTAAAGATCTTCAACAGGAAAGTGTGGAGTTTTGAAACAGGAGAGTGAAACTGTGAGACCTGCATCTTAGAAAGGTCACTCTGGACACAGGGTAGAATATGAGATAAAAAGAGAAGTATCCAAATTTGGAGAAACCAATGAGGAGACCAAGCAATAATTCAGGTGAGAGAAGATGAGAGCATAAACTGAAGCAGTACAGTTAGAAAAGGGCAAATTCCAGGAAAGTCAAAGGTGAGCGATAGGTTGTAGGCAGTGACAAAGGAGAGGGTTCAAAAAATCATAAGTCATACCCGAAGGGATGGTGATGCAGAACATGTGAAGAGCAAGTATTGGGGAAAAGCAAATAGCTCAGTTTTGAACAAGAGTCTGAGCTATTTGTAAACATCAGGGTACAGATGTTCCCCAGCCAATTGGCAAAATACAGGTCTAGAGCACAAGGGGTAGGGGTGGGCTGGGAGATACATGTTTGAGAGTATCTATATGGGACAGGAATAGCCACAGGTGCAAATGAGATAATAACTACCATCCACTGAGTATTTTCTACGTGCCAGTTACTGTGCTAAGCACTATACTACATCTTTCCTTACATTCAAATATACTTTTTTCCCACACACACATTGATCCTGTGAGGAACTATTATCCCCATATTTAAGATGTGGAAACCAAGGTTCGACATGCCCAGGATTGCAGGGCTGGTAAGTGGCAGAACAAGGATCTGAACTTATTGCTAACTCTAAATCCTGGGTTTACACCATCCCAAAAAGTAAAGTGAACTATAAGAAGTTAACTGGCAGGAAAGGGAGTGGGGAGAGAGGGCACTGAAGGGAAAAAAAGAGAATGATAATGTACTGGGTGCCAATTTTTGTCAGCCACTGAATGATGTACTTTATATATATTTTCTACTTTAATCCTCATAGTCAATCATTAAAATCATATTATCAGCCCTGTTTTCCATATGGGAATTCTTGCTCAAGATCATAGCACTGATAAGTGGTGAAAATGGGATCTGAACCCACTCCATCTTACTTTAAAGAATACATTATTTCCACTATACCAAAGAAAGGACACAATGTGAGAAAAGAAAGGAATACTCAGGGCAGAGGCTGGGATATATCAAAGGGACAAGTGACGTGAGATGAGCAACAAAAAAAAATTATTTCAGAACATATTTAGAACACTTATAAGGTTATTCAGACCATGCAATCAGAGGGATAGAAGAAGAATCAGGAGAAAGTGTTATGTGGGAATCCAGACACGGGAGAACTTTAAGATGGGTGATCAATAAGGTCAAATGCTGTAGAAAAGTCAGGCTGAGGACTGGAAAGTCCATTTCATTTAAGAGTTAACAGGCTTTGGTGACCTTTTGGAGAACTGATACTGTAGAGTGGTGGGGTGAAAAGTCAGATGGCAGTGAACTGAGACCTCAGGAGGGAGGAAAACAGAAGTAGTGAGGGGAGGAGAAGGGTATGAGCTGGAGAGGAAGGCGGGATCAAGTATGAGGGTTTTTTAGGATGAGAAAACACTTGTAGGCTGATGTGAGGGGTTCGTGTAGGGGAAATTGGTACAAGGGGAGGGGTGTGAATGATACAGCAAGATTTCAGAGGAGGGGAAGAGGGCCACTTCCTCCTCCGATCATAAGGAGGCAGGAATAGGCACCTATGTGGGGAAATTTGGAGGTGGGGACAAGGGAGGTTGAAGAAGCTCAAACCTAATTGACCCTCTAGTCACTATGAAGTAGGCCAGTTTATCTGTTGAGAGTGAAGGGGACAGGGAGAATGAGGGAGGCTTCAGGAAAGGGACCCTGAGGGGAGCTGGAAAGAACAACGACTGCTAAAGATTTCCCGGCAGCACCAAGGACTCAGCTAGGGCTGGAAATCATCGTTTTGTAATTGAATCAATCAGCAAGGTTATGTGATTTCCTTTAGAAGTGCTCAGCAGGCCTGAGCCTTGAGCAGAGAAAACCAGGAATGGGCTAATCTAGGACTGGAAATGGTCAGAGGAGAGAGAGTGATCACCAGGGCCAAGGAAATGAGGATGGTGGTGAGAGTGTATTTGGAGTGACTGATGGTTGAATCTGTACCAGGGAGAAGAAATTAAAGAAGAGCTGATAAACTGAGAGGAGAGAAGAGTAAGGAGTTTAACAGAGTGGAGGAGTGTGAAAACTGGGGTTTTGAATACAAAAGCAGAGTTTCAGAGTTCAAGATTTCAGAGGTAGGGCAATTCTGTGGAATAAGTTCCAGGATGTGGCTGTATACGTGGTCTTGTTGAAGTGGCAGAGAGGGAGACAATCACCATACTGGGGATGGTCAAGGAACCAGGAGGCTAGACCATCTTCATCATGGATCTTGAAGTCATTCCAGAAAAGTGGTAGATATTAAAATGCTAAAGATATCTACTATTCTGCCCAGATTCATGTAATTTAAAAAACTGATAAGCCTGCCTTCAATGAAATCATTGACAAAAAATTTTTAATTGAAGAAAGGCCTTTATCACAACACTACTATGTCTGCATGTTGACAGAGACCTATTAAGTGGCATCTAACAAAGAGATCAGAGATTCACAACTGAGTGGGGCTATTCTCATCCACAGATTAAGGGTTACACTGGCTTTAGGGCTCCACCCGTCCCTTTAAATCTAATCTGGGGATCCAACCACTAAACTAAGTCTCAGTTTGTCTTCTCTCTGACCTGAAGATATCTATACTTTGTACCAAGGGGCAGACAAGACCAATTCTTGCTATAAATGCCTACTGCTGACTCTGAAAAAAATTGATTTGAAGGACCAAGTAGACACTTATGAGGACCAACTTCACCACCCACTTCCCCCACAAAGATGTTTATCTTAAAAGAGGCCTCTAGTGCAAGCCTAGGCCCTGAGTAGCTCTGCTGCTTTGCTTAACGATTTACTAGAGCTGCTTCTGCAGCAGATGAAATACCACATGCTTTTTACAAGAGGCTGTTACTCTCTGGGGGTTGGACTCGTAGTTTTATTTTTTCTTCTTCTTCTTTTATTTTTGTGGCCTCATAATCCTTTTTCAAATTATAACTTGTATGAAATCTAGATATATAAAATAAGGAAAAGCAGAGCTTCTCTGGTTAGGGCCAGGATGGGGATCCAGAGCGTACCTACCTGTTCTCTACCTCCAAACCCCACCCTACCCCCAGCCATCTGAAGTAACTCCTTAGGGCTTCTTGCAGCAGCTAAAAAAAAACAAAACACTGAATTTTGTTTCCTTCTAGCACTAACATTTTATAATTATAACAATTCATATATTTATAATAACTATTATTCAGTGAAGATAAGATGCAACAGGTTCAGCAACATGAAATATCTGGAATATTAAGAAATGTATCTTGAACATGCCCCTAGTTCTTGGCCCATTTCCAACAGCAGCTGGATAAGCACAGTAGGACCACAATAAGGTTCAAATCAAACGCACAGGAAGTGAGGTAGCTAAGAGCTCTTAGAGTAGCGGCCCCCTCACAATGATTCCCCTTCTGTAGGGACATCCCCCTCTGCATACGCAGCGGTGGACCCAAGGACCAGGCTGATATTATATCACCGTTTTCACTGGTCACGGTTGATTGGTCTAGCTGAGCTAGCTGAATCATTTGATCCAGCATTTAAGAAGAGAATCAGTCTCCCTCTCTCTCTGACAAAGTTGTAAGACATCAAACTTCGATGTTGCCATAGGCCATGTTGTCCACCTGAGAGAGAAAAGTCATCTGTAGTGAAAGGGAATAAAGCCATCCACAAAAGAACCAGAGATAAGAGGCAGAGAGCAGAGGGAGAGATCCTGCCAGTGTTTGAGTTCTTGATTTTCGTTGTTTCTGAGACTCTGCTCCATCCTTGCCCTTTCCATGGTTTAGTTTTTCAGCCTTTCCTTGGATTCCATGAATCAGTAATTTCTACTTTCTATCTCTGCTCATTCAAGATGGGTTCTTGGCACTTGTTACCAAACTCATTTAAAAAAGCAAGACAGTCAAACACACAATGTCGGTGACAGCATAGAACTTATCTGGGTCCAGAATCAACATCTCAAACTTGTTCTGGGGAAGCTAGAAGGATGCCTGTAAATCAGAAGTCTAGAAAGTGTGGGGTTTTATGACAACCTTCTGAGAAGGAAAAGTAGACGCAGCAACAATCAAAGCTGACAAGATGAACACTCTCAAGTTGTGAGAGCGTGGTAATAATACCAAGGAGGAAGTGGAGGCCTTAGCAACCCCATAATCTCCATCAGCTTCCTCCAAGACACTCCAAATAACCCTACGATATGAGTTAAACTCTTCCAATATAGACAGTTCTGTCCACATTCTTAATTTATGCAGGAAAACTTGACCTTGAAAGCTTTCTTGCCACTAAATGTAACTTTCTTTCTATTTTTCTTGGGGACCTGTCCTTCCTTCCAAACAAGTTTGTAAATCCAGCCTCTGCTTTCTTTAAGCTTCAAGGTCAAAGAGAATTCCTACAGGGGTCTGGTTTGGTTAGAGTTGCAAAAGCACTGCCTGGGATTCACGAGGGAAGTCTGTGGGACCTACTGCTCCTAGTGCAGAAACATCCAAGAAGTTGGGAAGCAAGAAAGGCAAACAAGGAAAGCAGCAGGGCTCTTGTGGTGTTTAGAGAGAGTTCAGGGGGGAGACCTGCATGGCTCCGGAAGGAAATTATTGTACAGTGAAACCAGATACCTATTTAGAACTCTGAGACCTTCCAGCAGCAGAAGATGAGGACATGGGGGTGGGGACGTTGCTGAGAAACTAAGAAGAATGCAGGAGGTTTGGAAGCCTTGAGTTATTACTGGCCTAAATTTTGCCAGTAAAAGAACACAATATTGGATTTCTTTTCTATTAACTCTTTCAGGCCCTTACTGAACAAGCAAAGGCTATTTATTCATTGAACCTGGCAGCTAATTAGGTAAAAATTAAGTTCACAAGTAAAAATATCATTAAATTTCTTCTTCCCTATATGGGCAGGGCTCTTTGTATTAGTGTTCAGCCCAGTGATCAAAGGATAATATATCAGAAAGTGAAGAGTTAAAAACTTTCTGAAAGATATCATCTCCTAACCTTATTTTAAAATTTCCATTAGTTATGAGTTTCACACTCTGTTCCTTCAGGAGTACATGTTACAAGGTAAGTGCTCAATAAATGCATGTGAATGAATTAATGAGGTATCACTGTATAGTCTATGAGGTCCCTTATCCTAGAAACGGGGCATGGAGCCCACGGTTAGGGCCTTCGGGATTGGTTCCTTATCCCCTTACCCTACTGACCACTGAAGGTTATGTCCATGACCACTTAAATGGGGCCTGGTCTGGGGATAACAAATAAGGCAATACATTCAGGAAAGTGTCATTCTGAGCCTTTGGTCCTTACAGCCTAGACAACAAGGCCAGTCATGGCCGACGAAGCATTTCTAGTGTTCCCCAGACTCTCTGAACTGCCTAGGGGAGTGGCACCTGGCAAACAGGGCCCTATCACTGCTCCACATGCCTGGCCAGCCCCTCACTCACCACAAGGAACATAAAGCTGCCTGACAGCTTGCTGCCAGGGAGCATCTGTTTAACTGGCACTGACTCCTGTGGGAACAAAGCCAATGAGCCTGGGTGAGGAGAAGAGAAATCAGTCAGGATAGAAAAAAGGTTGGGGAGTGTGGTGCTTTGTTACATTGAAGACTTAAGAGGCCTTTAATTTCTACAGCAAAGCACAGAGGAATTCATTGTGGAAATGTCTGAAAGCCTCTGGTTGGCCCCATGTTGCAAATTCTACTCCATGGAAGGCACGAGGCACTCAGGAGAGATTCTCGGGGCAGCTGCTCCACTTGCCAATCGTCTTCCTCACTCACTCTATGTCCCCCTTATGGGACATGACACCAGACAAAGGCTCTTCCTGGATTTCTCAGGGACTGCCAAGCAGATGAATCTCAATGTGGGATTTAAATTTCTACTTTTCTACTTGGAGGAAAACTAGTATGGAAAGTCTTCCAGGTCATATGTTTAAAAGGTTAAGGCTCAGACAACTAATTTCCTGTCAACCAACATTTTAATAAATCATTCCCACAATTTTCAGTCCCCTAGGCCATTCACACTACAGCCAGGCACAGGTTCGCTCTTGCCTGACAACTAAGATTTCTATATCACCACAATTTTCCCAAGTTTCTACTCTGAACATTTACCTTCATTGGTGTATGAGCTCCATGAGGGCACAGACTCTATGTTATTTGACTTCTATTTCCAGAGCCTGGCACAGTGCCTGGTAACACAGTAATTCAGTGAACGTCTGTTGAATGAGTGCTTGCATGCATGTTTACCAGACTAGCAGCAAAAAATGTCCAGCCTCAGTGAGTAGGTAGGTTGGTAAATATCTGCTGCTTTTCGTGATATCATTTAGTAAAACATATCTCTATGATCTCCCACAAACACTATCTCTTTCATGACACTAATCACATTGAGCATTCTATTATGGTTTTTTCAGTACACCTATAAATCTCTCCCTATAAATTATTTGGAAGCAGGAACCAGGTGTTTTTCAACGATTTTATCCATCCCCTCATCCAATAAATGAGCTAAATAACTGAATGAATGATTATTGGCCAAACCATATTATAGTCTCAGGTCTGTCAAAACCTCCCAACACAAGCACCAACGTCTTTTTTAAAGAAAGTTCAGCCCCCAGAAAAATATTTGCAGAAATTCATGTTGGCATGTTAACCAAGGACAACATTCATATGACAACATCAATACCAAGAGGCAGAGATAACAAATAACCAGCTTGGAGGAAGATGCAGAATGGGGAAATTGTGAACTATAGAAAGCTTGGCCAGGCCCAGAACAGAGGAGACAGGGGATGACAGCCAGGGTGGGCTACAGAATGTGGCAATAGCCAAAACTTGTGGATAATTCACTGTGCAGATTAACCATGTTAATACAAGGAATTGCATTGACAACACTGACGTGGATTAATTCTGGGAGTAATTTGTCAAGTGTGTTGAGGCCAGAGCTTTATTCAGGGAATGTGGTAAAAGAAAATTCTGTCATGCATAGTTATGCATAGTGGCATATGGATTGAGAACAGAAGCCAACAGTGGGTAGAGGGAAGCCTTGATTCAGAGGGCAGGGTTTCTCTCTGCTGCAGAGTTCCCTTATAATTAACCAATTAGAGCCATAGCTTCATTTCCTGTGGCAGTTTTCTCTGCCATAGAGAATGAGGTCACAGTCCTAACCACACAAACCTATAAAGCACCTGGGTGATGAAGAATAGCTTCACATATGCTTGGCTCCTTCCCGGGAGATGACTGGATTCATGTGTGGTATTCTCAGCCTCAGTGGGAAGAGTTTCTCAGAGGAATTGAAGTGTATTCTGACACTAGCTTTTAAGTCCCTATTTAGATCCTTATCACATGACTCTAACAAAAGAGACTGAATATTACTAGATCCATTAAGCAACCCTAGAGGCTGGCATAGGTCAAATAGGGCCCATCAGCTCTGAAATAACCAATCGTACCATTATTCAGTAGCACTAAATGTGATACTGTATGTGAAAAGAATTATTTAACATAATTTAGTATGTATGTAAAAAGAATTATTTAAACTATAAGGGACCATTGAGATTAAACATATTACTATTGGTATTGTTTAGATGATGTCAATTTCTCAGAGAAATCAAAAGTATTTATTGGCTACCAGAATTCAAACGTACTAATAGAAGAGAATGGATCGTACATTCTGCCTGCAGACAGGGTGGAGAGAAGTTTACAAGATGGGTAGAAAAATCAAATGCCAGAGAGGGAGAAGAGGCATTCCTGCATTACTCCAGAGATGAATTAATTAGAAAGTTGTGTGTCTGTTGTTTTTATGAATACTCTATTACCACCACAAAAGAAAACTCTCCTTTTCCCTTGTTTTACAAGAACTGGAGGTCTGGGGATATTCCTGGAAGCATCAAAGCATGAAAAAGACAGCCAAGCCTCTAGGTTTACCTGGCTCTTCAGCTGAAAGGTTTGGAAGTGAAAATGGGCAGAAGGCAAAGACTAGGACTCCCTCTGAGCTGGTTCGCTCCTGCTGATAAGACAGTAGGACCTGACACCCAGGGCCTGAGTTAAAAAAAAAAAAAAGGAGACCATAAGAGGACCTAAGGAGCTCCTGTCACAATTGGTGGATGAATCAGATGTATGAAGCTTGAGACCAGGGAAGGCCCAAAGGCAGGGAGTGAGGAAAGAGGAACCAGGAACACTGGAAGCACTCAAAGAGCTGGCTTCCTGGCTTGTCTGCATTTCAACTCAGACTGTAGTTCTTTGTTAACAATCCCCTTCCATGTGTTCAGAGAGGAATGATGCAAAGATGAGGAGCCCTGCAGTGCAGGCAGGATGCAAGCTCTGCCCTTCAATGAAGGTTGTGACACCCTTCAGCCCAGGGAAAATTCTGACTCGGTTAGGTAGGGACAGCATTTCTGCAGTTTTCCTCTCTGTGTCAGGAGCAAGGCTGAGGCACAGGGGCCAGGACTGGGGAAGATTCGGAGGCAGGGCAGGCGGCAGAGCTTCTTAATTAGAAACAGGAATTAAGGAAAGAAACTGCAGTGCAGCTGTAGAAAGAAAATCTTATACACAAATTCATGAGAATGATTACCTCTGGAGAACAGGCCAGGATTGGAGGGGTGGCCAAGGCACTCAGTCTTGCCTGTAATGTTCATATTTAAGAAGAGAATGCATTCATATATTGTTTAACTAAAAACTGATTTAAAAAAAAACAAATTTAAGAAACAGAGACATAGAGGGAAGAGAAGGAGAGACGGAAAGAAAACCAGAGAGGGAGAAAGGAGGAAAGATACAACTAACAGTTTGGTCTCCTTGTTAGGGGCTCCCTGGATGCTGGGATAAGGCAACCCAAGGGTGGGGCTCAGAAGCAATGGATGGCTTACGGAGCAAATTGCAAGGGGAAAAGGTCCTAAAGCAGAATTTCCTGGGTTACAAGGGAAAGAAATGGAATAAATAACAGAATTTTGAGAAAAAAACAAGTGAAGAGAGCAAGACCCCCATCCAGCCCTAGCCCACCCTGCTGGCTTCTCTGAATTGGGCCCAGAAACTCAGGCCCCCTCTCTCCTCTTAGTGCCTCTCTGCCAATCATGCCCTTGGCTGTGGAGAAATCTACTGCCCCGGGTTTAGAAAGAGATACAGACATGAAAAGGGCACTTCATATGGACCACCTACCCACCCTGCCCTCTCTGAAACTTTCTACCAATGCAGTGCCACCCCTCCCCTCCCTTGGCTTACCCAGTTAGCTCCTGAAATAGAACGAGCACTTTTGCTATTTATTCAGGGGCTTCCCTGAGGATTTCCTTGGGAAGAATCCCCGGGGAAGGTGGAGACCACCTCCTTTGGAAGGAGATGACCTCTGAATTCGTGGCCCTGTCTTCTGCGCTCAAGTAAACTGCCAGGGAAGGTCATCGCCCAGCTTAGCTGGAGGCAGGCGGCCCTTTTGATTTCTCCCGGTTCCATCATCTCGTCTGTACCGTACCCACCACCTTAGCCCCCTCAGGGCTCTGAGGGCGGACGGTACTGGGGTCCTGGTGAGGATGGGGGTCGAGGAGGACCTCTTCCAGAGATTAGGCGGGAGGCGCTGAGGGAGGGGAGCTGGGGAATGGGAGGAGCAAACAATTACCTCATTGAAGCCCTCCTGCAGGACGTCCAGTAAGTTCCCCCGGGTCAGGCAGGCTAGCATTGTTCCTGCCCGGGGTTCCCCGGGCGGGGTCTCCAGGCCAGGCGGCCGCCGCCGCCTCCTCCTCCCTCTGCACACAAAGACTCGGCTCAGCTTATTGGGATCTCTCCAGAGTCCCGCATGCCACTTACTGGAAACCTAGACCCGAGCCAAACTAGCGGCTTCAACTGGGCATGCTCGCACGGGGGCCTCGGCTGGAAAGGCCGGGGCGCTGTCGCGGTTCCTATAGAAACAGCAGGGCGCGCACAGAGTGGAGGACACACACACACACCCTGGGCTAGGGGGCGGGCGTGTGTACGTACGCTGCAGATTTATACACACACCAGGCTTGCAGGCGGGCATGCGGGTATGTGCGCGCGCGCTGCGAGCATACATACACACACACACGTTGACGCACAGGCGGGCTTGCAGGCATGGGGATGAGCTTGCAGTCACACACACATGCACGCACACTAGGCCTGCAGGCAGGGGTGCTGGCGTGAGAGTGTGCTACACACACACACAAGCTCTGCTGATTTAAGGCCACAAGTACCCCACCACAAGGTGGGTGGGAAGGGGAGTGAGATGCCCCCTCACCACTAGCTGAAAACAGCAACCTTTTTCCACATGAGGCCTGAACAGTAAGGTTTGGCTAAAGAAGAGGAAGCAGAAGGGAGAGAAACAAAAAGAGAAAGAGAAGAACCAGCTAGAAGGAGAGAACAAAAAGAGAATAGAGAGTTAGTTATTGATGGTATTAGGGCACACAATAGAACAGTGCTAAACAAACCAGACAGAATCACAACAGAAACATGAAAGGTAAACCAAGGATGACCAAGGCTTGACCAAAAAAACACCTTTCTTTTTAAAATAACTGCTAAAATATAAAACCTGTATTTTTAATGTTTTAAAATAATTAAATGGGTTTTAATTTAAACGACCTCAAAAATGTCCTGGTGCTTTTGAAAGAGTTAGTAAAAGTTTCCTCAAGTGAAACAGAGAGTTATTCCCCTCTGTTTCTAGTTATTCAAGTCACAGCCTTGATTATTTTTAAAAACACCAGTCATTTGTGCTCTCAGTGCTCACTCTTGTTTCTATAGGAAAATTGGAAGCTGAAAGAACACTCATATTATATTACACCTTGTGATCCCAGATGGGGGAAAGGGTTTTCAGAGTGGTAAGGCCTTGCCCAAGGACACAGCTGGTCAGTGACAGAGGCAGTTGGCAGAGCTAGGACTCGACACTTTTTGCAGAAGGCCCAGATTCCCTCCCCTAATCCCCATCAGTACCTTAGCAAGAAAAGTCAGTAATGGCTCTTATTCAACCTAATGACCTCCTCCTCAGGTCATTAGAGAATAAAAAAATCCTTATGAGGAGCAGCCAGAACTAGCTACATCTTGCCTGAATGTCCAAAGCTGCTAAACACAAAGATGCTTCTGAGAAAAGACACACCTCCCTCTGCCCACAGCAAGCAGGAAGCAGAAGTTTGGTAGAGGTGTTAAGTGGCTGCTGCTGGTTGAATGCTGTGGGTTGCTCTGGCTAAGGCTGGGGAAAAGCCATGACACCCAATCAAACTGAACCTGAGCCACCCACAAGTCAGAAGACCACTATCCTTCGTAATCTAGCTGGAGAATTTAGTTGCCAAGAACTCCCTTCACTGTGACCACAGTTCTTGGTGTAACACTCTCAGGTGAGTCACTAACCCATGTTAATGCAACAAGGCCCCTTTTAAAGAGAAGTATGAAACTTCCAACAGCATAAAATTGCACATAACACATCTACATGCATAGTGATGCAAAACCAAAACACACAGTTGTTAGATCCCTGGATAGGGGATTCTGATTTGTTGACAGCCCATCATGCTTTGGACACAGCAGAAAATATTGAGACATCAGAAGGAAGTCCTACTGACAGTTATCTATGCCAAGAAGTCACTCTTTTTCCAACAACAAATCATTTATCAAAGTAGGACCTGTGAGGTCTGTTCCTGGGAAAAGATATTGAATCACTGAATTTTAAAGCTCCAAAAAAAAGATCTCATTTGGCCCAACTCTCTCATCTCACAGATGAAGGAACCAAGGCTAACAGAGGTGCTCACAGTCACTCAGCAAGTCAGTATGGGGGCTAAGCTCTGAACCAAAGGCATCTGAGGCCCAGCCCTGTGCTATTTGCCCTGCAACTCACAGCATGCTGGATGAATTAGAGAGAATTGTGGTAAATGGACACAAGATTTATTATAGGGCATATGGTCCAAGATTGCACTATTCCCTGAAAGTCTATAAAAATACTAGCCACGTATTCTACAGCAGTGGTGTCCAATAGAACTTTCTGTGATGGTGGGAATGTTCTGTATCTGTGCTGTCCAATCTGGTGGCCACTAGCCACATGTGGCTATTGAGAACTTGAAATGTGGCTAATGCAAATGTGGAACTAAAATTTAAATGGCATTTCATTTTAATTCATTTAAACTTAGATAGTACAATTTCAAAATATTCTTTTCCACTGTCCCTACACAGCTATTGAAATGTTCCAAAAATTATAGTACTTTCACATATAGTCTGCTTCTCACACTTGGAAAAAGCAAAAATTCCTGTTGGACCATATAATCTCATTTTTTTGCTCAGAAGATATGTTCACCATACTTATCATGGTCTGCCGTAGAAAGAGGCCCAGGTAAAGAATTGAGCTTGAGCTCTAAGCAACACTAACATCTACTATTCCTTCCATCCTCTCTATCCCACCCTATTGTGATATCAACATTAGAGCTGGGAGAATAAGTGGGTTAGCTAAAAGAATTTGGAATAACTACGACAATGATCTGCATCCCGTAGTGCCGGTACATGGGAAACTGCAAGCCAGTCCAGGTAGCTGGAACCACTCCCACTGCTGCGGGCCTGTTACTCACTCTGCCTGGAAGGAGAGGCAAAATAGTCCAAGCACCTGGTTTCTGCATATCTCTGCCTTGCTGCCTGATTTCTGAAATTATACCAGGCTTCCTCAGTCCTGCGTTATTTTAACAATAATGGCAGATACTTCCCTTACCAACTAAAAACTACCCAAATATCTATACATAACAGCAATAATAGCAAAATTGAGCATGTACTCTGTGCTAAGCCCTGTACTAAAAGCACTTACATTAGCTCATCTGATGGTCACAATTACCATAAACAGTAGGTTTTTTTTTATTGTCCCCATTTTAAATTTGAAGAAAGGGAGGTTTGGAGGATAAGTAATTTGCCCCAGACCCTATAGCTACTAAGTGGTGAAGCCAAAGTCCAGTTTCTTAATCATTATGCAGTACTTTATATGATGCTTACAGGATAGGAGGTACTCAGCAAATATTTTTAGTTGAATGAATGAATGAGCCAGTGCAAGAAACATTGGCAAATTCATTCATCACTCATATTAATACAGAAAATCATGTGTTAGCCTGAGTAAGACTTTGAGCCTTAAACAGAACTGTCATTTGGTGAAAATATTGACTGTGGCTTCTCCCTGTGTAGAAGTAAGATGGGTGAAATTCACACTCATGTAAAATTTAACACATCTATTATGGCCAATCATTAATGACTACAAAGAAGCAGAAAGGCAATCTGAAGAAACCAATAATTAAAATTGTCAATGGAAATGTTTTAAATGACTCTCTGAAATAATTTCTTAATCTTTTCGTTTTCTCACATTAGCAAGTTCCTTGGCAGTAACAAGTTTACAATTTCTATTGCATTTATCCTCAGAGACATCGGCATAAATATACACAAAAGGGCCCACATCTACCTGCGAAGGTCCAAATGGGTCCTGGCTCCTAAAGTGCTCTCTTTTACTGCCAGTCTGCACCCTTTAATCTTCCTTAGACAATACATTCATCTTGCTGATAACTGCTCAAATGTCTTCAAACTCCCTTTTCCTAGCCTGTCAGATATAAATTCGTCATGCCCAGCTCGTAAGGCCTCCCCGAAATTGCCTGTGCTCAGGTTAGCAGGCTCCTCACTGTCTCACAGATTTACAAGGCTCATTTTCACCTCCATGACTTCACAACTATCCCTCTGCCCAGAATGTCCCACACTTCTGCTACTCAAATCTTCACTATGCCTAGTTCAAGTTCTACTTCCTCATGAAACTCCTCTGACCACTCTTGAAAATCAGAACAGATCTGATCTTAATCTGTCTGGATCACTCATCTCCCAGATAACCCATGGTTCATTCCTGCTCTTCTTTCAGGTCTGCTCAAATGTCACTTTGGCCTTCTCTGACCCCCCTATTTAAGATGACAACACCCCCTCACCCGGGCACTCCCACACCTCTTTGCCTTTATTTTTCTTCCTAGCTTTCATCACCATCTTGTATGTTCTATATTTATTTGTTTATTGTCAGCCTCCCCCTGCCCAGAATGTAAGCTCATAAGAGTAGGGAATTTTGTATGTTTTGTTACTGGTTTATCTCCAGAACCAAGAATAGTTCCTGGCACAAAGTAGATACTCCATAAATATTGGCTGAATGAATGAATGAATCTTCCTCTCCTTAAAATTCAAAGGTCATAGCATGCTTTATACTATATCATTTAGCACTTAATTATAGTTAATTTAGGAATGTGAATCTTTGTCTCTTTTACTGTATTTCCAAGACAAATATAAATAATTTCTGGTATCCTTTTATATTTTCCTGTCTTTCATCAATGCATTCTTTCATTAAATATTCACTAAATACATGGTGAGTACCTAGTATATGTCATTATGTCCCATGTCCTATTCTTTTAGCAAAAACTTCAAGGACTCACAGTTACTCATAAATACACTCACACACACAAAGGCAAGAAACAAGATGAAAGAATAGTAAAACAAAGACTAGTAAAGCTGAGAATCCAATATTAGTATGCGGGGACCAAGTGTGCAGGGTGAGTGTGAGACTGAGTGGGTAGAAAAAGGAAAAAGGAGATGGAATGGTGAGAGACTAGAGTAGGATGTTGCCAAAGTAATCACCAGATGCTAGTGCTTAATATACACTGTACCAAAGCAGATATGCAAATATATTCTACATGAATTTTTTAAATTCATATTTCAAAAGTTATCTGCCAGCTATCCTGTGGGTAAAAATTAGATTAAGACTAGCGACATCTGGTGGATATTTTGGAAGTGTCCCTTGAGTTTCTCAACTATGAAAACAGTGTAAATGCCCCCATGCCTCTGGACTGCCATTCATAATGTGTTAGGGCTCCACATTACTAATTACACTATCATGAAATAATCTTTCTGCAGGACCCGGGGTCTCATTGCAAGAGGCAGCCAGATTTCTATCAAAGACCTTTCTATCTCCCAACTGATGCCCCTCTGCCTTCTGAAGGATGTATACAAAATCTGACACAACAATTCTTCTTTTAAAAGATAACATTACTTAAAATGTTCACATCCTTTGACCTAAGGATTGCACTTCCAGGACTCTACCCTAAGAAAAAAAAGTCTTAAATGAGGAAATCAATTAGTTATTTACAACGGGGAGGAGAACCTAAAAGTCCAACCACAGAGAAATGGTCAAGAAAATTACAGCCATTATAATGTTTACCAAACATTTGTACCAATATTAAAACAAACATTTAAAAAATTTCATATTAACAAACATTAGGTTAAAAAAGCAAAGTCAAAAAGTGTGTGATAGTAAGATCTCAAATATGTAAATAATATACATAGAAAAAAAGACTAGAAGAAAATATTCTAAAATATTAACAGTGACTGTTTCTGGATGGGAGGATTATGTTTTTTTTAAATCATCATTTGCAATATTTCCCAAATGCTCTATAATTAACATGCATTATTTCTATAACAAACATTATTTAAATCTTTAAAACAATGCATATGTTCTTATTAATTGCTAGAAGTTTTCAACCTCTGCCTGAAAAAGATAACGAATCAAGTGAGCTAGAATTTCCACAAGAAGAGGAAGCAAGAAAAGAAAGCAAATATATTACAATTTTGTTCCAGGATCTGAGTCGTGATGGAGAAATCCCCCAGTTGTAGAACTGTACTGAAATTCCATTAATGTCATCACACTCCTCTCAATGGGACACCACAAACTTACAGAGGGCTCTGCTGGCAGCAGGGAGTTACAGAGTCTCATAACCACTTGGGTCCCCATCTTCAGGTCTCTAGAAGAGCCGGATCAGGGCCACCTTAAGATAGGAGAGGAAGAAATGTACAAAAATACAGGACAGAAAAAAATTCCAAAAGCTAAACCAATCTAGTAGGGTCAGGCCCCTGCCCCAAACCTACCAACTTAAGTCATCCAGAAGTATCAGAAATAGGACCCTGTTTAGCAGGAAATTCAGCCCAAGATGTTAAAATTACAACAAGGCTATCCCAATGGCATTTTTAAAACTAGTCACTTAGGTTTTAACAGTAATAAAGTAAAGAGTAATGCTTCCCTATCATTAGTCAATAGTGAGGATGCATTTTCCTTCCTCCTTACATTTATCAGTCAAAGACCATAGGAAGGGTTTCAAAAACAATCAGGAGAAATACTGGGAGCTCTGCTTCTGACACACACTTCTCTTCATCCTTAGGAATTCAGTTTTAACCTAGAAAGGCAGCATTTATGTTCTAAGGCAGAAAATTTTGTATAGCACTTTAAGTTTACAAAGTGCTATCACCTACTTCATCTTATTTGACTGTCATAGTAAATAACCCTTGGAATAGAGTTCATTACCCCCCGCTAATAGGAAATAGGCTAGGGAGTTGCTCTGCCAATTAGTGGTGGAGGCAGTTTTCTAGCTACCTGTTCTGAATCCACTTGCACTAAGTCAGTGCCAAAGAACAGTCAGGAAAAGAGTGGTGGTGGTGGTGATGATGATGATGATGGCAGCCAAAATTTGCCTACACACTGCGTACTGTTCCAAGTGCTTTAAATTCTCACACTCTATGAAGTCGATACTATTATTACCAACTTTTTTGTGCTGTGATTCCATTTTCATTACTCTATCCGTCTTAAGGAATCATCCCTCTCAGGGACAAACCAAGGGGCAGCGGTCTTTGGGGATGATAGTGTACAGACTGAGAAAGGGAAGTGCATTACCACTTGTCCCCAAGCTCTGAAAATCTGAATCAGGAACGGCACACTAAGAAGCTGTAAAGCTCGGAGCGGGTTCGGAACCTGAAATTTTCGCCTCCTTCGTCCACCCTACCCTCGTCCCTCTGTGTGTCCCCAGTTCTAATCTGGACATTCAACTGTGGTAATAATACTTCCCAGATATCCGCCACCTCTCAGCACCTACCTCTTAAATCATCGATCCCTCCGCTTCAGAAGCCGTCTCCGGCCCTTCTGAGCACTGCCTCCTCCAGCTATAGCGTCGCCGCTGCGTTCCCGCTACCATGGTGACGTGGAGGCCGGCCCAGACCCTGCCCGCCTCCCTCGCACCCGGGCCCCGCCCCCTGCCGGCTCGAACCCCGCCTCCTGACAGCCAGGACCCCGCCCCCTGCCTGTCCTGACCCTCCTCTCGCGGGCCCAAGCCTGCCCCGCCTCCTGCCGTCCCAGTCTCCACCTCCTAACTGCCAGGACCCCGCCCCCTGCCTGTCCAGACCCGCCTCCTACCGGCCGTGGAACCCCCTTCTGCCTGCCCGGACCCCGCCCAGAGAGCTCCGCTTTCTGCAAATGGGAGGCGTCGCCTGTCGGTCAACCACAGCCCCTCCGCCCCAGCTGAGGCCTGCAGAGTGGGGCGCTAAGCGGCTGCACTTCCGGACCGCCGCTAGGCTGAGCAACGTAGAGCCCGCAGACCCCCGTCCCAGAAAACGCACCAGGCATGTTCCTTATGCGATTTATTGATCCTAGTGGCTCCGCACCTCCGAGAGCCAACAGTCTAGCCAAGGAGAGTTTCTGGGCCACGCAGTGCTGTCGGTATCAGTGACTTGACGTCCTTGTAATTGAAGGTCGGAGAACGCTTCCTCTATGCTTCAGCCCCTGGCCTTCTTTGTTTAGGTCTGGAACCCCTGACCCAGCCACTGAGGAAATTGTCCATGCCAGCCCTGGAGGCTGTGTACAAGAGCTCAGAATGCTTTTCCAGAGCATCTCTTCTTCAGCTTTGGAGTTTAAGGTGTGTAAAACCATTAAATTAAGTCCAACAAAATTAGCTCAAGTGCTTAAGGGGTAACTTGTTCTTTCTGCACTTTTTTTGAAAGGAGAAGCAGAAGTAGCTGTGAAAAACCTACTTTCCTGTACACTCAACCTAGCCCCTCATTTTCTGGAACTCCATCCACCCCTAGCTAACCCAAATACAACTCCAAGCGTATCTCCTAATAAGAGATAGGACTAGGGGAGAGAGCAAGACTGGGGAGACTCACAATTCCAGGAGCTCTGGAGTTCTTTAAGCTTAAAACATGGCCATCCCATGGGCTGCCAGCCAATTCCCCAAAGCAGTAGATTCTCAAATGATGGAGACCCATCCCTCCTCCCCAAGGCTCACACTAGGGTCCCATTCTTGCTGTCATAGCGGGGTGTGGCCTGGGGGAAGCGAAGAGTTGCATACTCTGTAGCGTTTTCTAACTGCAGATGCTTCACCTCCCGGGCAGAGCGTGGCTGGGTACGGCTGCACACTTGAATGTCTGCATAATGTAAGCTGCTCTCCTCCAACCTGAGGCCTTGACTCCTCTCCTGAGACGCAGGCTGCCCTAACACCCGCTCGGACGTACGTCCTGTTCTGTCATGGCCCTGAGAGAAATGGACAGCATTAGGGAGATTCTTGGCTTGATTTTGCCTCTCAACTCCAATGCAGGGTCAGTTACATTGATGTCCTGTCTCTTTACTCCTTTGGGGGGCAGAGGAGGATGGGCAAAACCAGCAAGTTCTACAGATAACTGAGATGTGTCTCTCCCAGGATCTAAAAGCTGAGTCCTGGAATTCCATGTCTGAGCAGCCCCCTGGAAGGGACAGAAGCCTGTCATTACCTTTGTGCCATTCTGCTGCAGCTGCTGCTGCTGCTGCTTCAGTGTTCGTCTTGCTTGGCTCCCTGAGAGGAAGAAATCTGACTTAAATCCACTCTCCCCTCCCTGTCCCTACTGAGACTGCCCTCTTTAAATCTCTATTAGACTATTATGGTGGGCTTCTAACTAATCTCCCTGCCTCTTTCACTTCTACCATTCCCACATCCAGTGTATGCAATCTGGCCCTTTCACAATCTGCCCATAATATCTTCCATCCTTGTTTTTCACCAGCCCCTAACATAATTCAACAAATATATCTGGAAAGCCCATTAAATGCCAGCCTCTGTGCCACATTCTGGGGATAGAAGGATGAGTAGGCTGTTTCCTCTGCCTCGAGGAGCTTACAGTCTACTAGGGGAGAAAAATAAGTATATAGACTATCACAATGCAGTGTGGTAAGTGCTCAACCACACCAAACAATTGGTCACTTTCAATCAAGTCAGTCTCTTCTTTCTGTTTTCTTTCGTTTTTTTTCTGCATAAGGTAATTCCCCTGCCTAAAATGTCCTTTCCTCCCTGCTCCTCTTTCAACTTGTGAACTTGCTATTATTCCTTCGACATTGATGTTATCTCCCATTGCCCCATAGCATGAGTATGCATCTATTTTAGCACTAGTAGATGGCATTACAATGACTTGTTTACATGTATCTATCTCTCAAACTTGATTTTCAGCTCTTATAGGGCTGAGATGGAGTGTCCTTCCTCTTGTGCTGCTCGGCCTCCTTTGGATGCTGCAGAGTACCTGACATACCATATAAGTGCTCAGTAAATTTTTGCTGGATGAATGAAAGAATAAGCAACCAATCTTGGCCACTCTGAGATAATGGGAAAAATGAGGCCCAGAGTTTCCGAGCTGGTCTTCAACCCAGTAACCTAAAGATTCTCTTTGGTGTACTATCTCCCTTTATCCCTTCCAAGGCTACTCCTCTTTTCCACCCTTACGTCCTTTCCAAAGACACTGGCTCTATTATCTTCTCTTCTCCAGTTTGTACCCCCACACCTCCCTCCCCCCATCACCAGTTACCCGTCTTTTTTTTGCTCTGGAAAGTTGATGGGCAGCTCCTGTGAAAGAAAAAACAGATCATCCATGTGTAAGAGCCCTGGCCTCTATCTTCCCTCCATCATTTGTCTGTGATCTCCTTACCATTCTGGGATGACCTTCCCTCACCTCCCTCTAACAAAGATTCACCCAAAGCCAGACCCAAAGCATTTACCAAGGGTACCACACCTCTCCCAAAGGGATAGTTCTGGAAGGTGGAGTGGTACAACTGACATAACCAAACCCAAAATACAGCCTCAGGCAACCAGGCAGTATGTGCCAGGGATGTAGCTGGGTTGAGGGCTATTCTGGGATTGTCTAATGGGCTAATCCCAGCAGAGGGTAAGGGAAACCTGCCAAAGAATGGGATATTCCTGGATTCAGAGACCCTCTTGCTTCTTCTTTGGCACTTTTCTTTCATGGTCTCTGCCAATCTCAGATTCTCATTCTGGGAGTCACAGCAGCTTCCACAACCAGGGCTAACTAGTAAGGGCCCCTCAAAGCCGTTTCCTAACAGGTGACTCCCTCCGTGCTTCCCTGTCCTTGTTTTTAATTGACAAGGAAAGTGAGAGATGTTTAACCTTTAACATCCATAGCACAGGGAGCTCTGAATTTGGTGAGTGACTCAGCTACCCCGCCCTTGCTGCAGGACAGACCTCTTATATTCATTTCTGAGCCCTTGGGGTCCCCGATGGAGCCAGTGTGTCTACGTGATTGTCAACTGTTTGATGGCTGGAGAAACAACACTTGTCTGAGGAAATAGGCTGAATAGTTTGGAGCTTACTCCGATGCTTTTTCTTGCTGGTACATTTCAGACTCTCACAAGAGCCAACCCTATTTGTCTGACTTCTGTCACCCCAAGGAAGTTTCCTTCTTTACTAATTAAAAAGAAACAGAGAGAGGGAACCTTCTAAATCATGTTCATTTTTCCATATTTCCCACATTAACTCATTTTCCAGGATTTCCAAAAATCCTGATTTTTCTACACATATCTGACAGAAGTTTGCTTTTTGGTTTGATTTTTGATTTAATGCAGGTTGCGAGTGGAGAGCAGTTAGTCTCCATCCTCACTCTACAGGTGGTTCAGAGAAAAGCTCTGAAGCCACTTCTGGGTCTTTATACCTCCTCCTCTGCTACTTCAGCTCCTTTCTCTTACCACTGCCTAGTCATAGCCTTACCCTAGCCTCTAATTCCTTGCCCCTTGTCACTACTGTCTTCCTACTTACTTCTACTTAAATGGATAAAGAGAATATTAATTCTAAAATAACATAGACTTGGGCCACCCAATTTTAGTGAACAGAGCCTGATCCCAAATTGGATATTGCACAATGCCTGGACACAACCCAAACAGAATATTCAGTTAGACTCATAGGTGATAGGATTTTATTTTTAGCTCAGAATTAAGGAAACTAAATGGGCATTCTCTTACATTGGTAGCAAAAATAAGAATTGGCACAACCTCTCTAGAATGCAATTGACAGTAAGCATAAGAGGACTTAAACATAAATTTGTATACCCTCTGATGTAGCAATTCCATATCCTAATAAATAATCAGACAGGTGCAAATATGGATGCTCATTGTAGAATTATCTATAGTTGCAAAAAATAGGAAATATCTTAAATGTCCAATATTGGGAACTGACTAAATAAATGGCATCTCCAATCAATGGAACATTATACATCCATTTAAGAAAGATGTTGGAAGAACACCTAATAGCATGGAAATTTTTACTCTTTATTAAGTTAATAAAAAGATAATAAGATATGTTTGGGGACAAAAACTATGAACATAGGCATTTAAAAAGGATTTAATGGAAATGCACTAAAATGTTCCTGTCATCTCTGGGTGCTTATATTTATGGTTGCTTCTTATTTTTTGCTCTTTGGTATTTTCCAAATTTTCTACAGTAAATGTGTATTACTTTTATAATCAGAAAAAAAACCCAAATAATATTTTAAAATAAAAATCTCTTCAATTATCATAGTATCTTTAAGTCTCTGGAAATTTATTGAGATAATGAGAAATAGAGGAGAACAATATTCATCCAGTCCTACTAATATATTAAGAGGAAAAAATATATGTTTTGGTTAGAATATCTGCTGTAGTGTTTTTAGCCAGGCTCTAGAGTCAGGCTGATGATATCAGACTAGCTGTGTGACCTTAAGCAAGTTTTTAACTTCATTAGGCTTGCATTTTCTTATTAAGAAAATGAGGCTAACAATAGAACCTAAACCTCATGGGATAATTGTAAGAATTAAATAAAAGAATAAATTTAAAATACTCGGCTAGATGTGTGGCATATAACAAGTATCAGCAAAAGCTGACTACTGTGACTACCACCATCAGAGGAATAACCAAAAATGAAGAATATGAAGACTTGAGAAGAAAGGGAGTGAAAGAAGCTGTCCCACCTCCTTTCCTAGAAGCTTTTATATTTTTGCAGATGTCCAAACGTAGGACATCTCAGAGTTTAAAAAGTGCTTTCGTTTGTTTTTGTCCAATCCTGACAACATTCTGGGAAATGCATATTATTGTTCCCATTTTACAGATGTGTCAACTAAGGCCCTAGAACCTTGGTATCTTACTCAAGAAGGCAGGGACCAAATTTCCTATTATTACTATGTCTTCTGCATCTATCACTATGCCTTGTACATATAAATGTTCAATAAAATATTTGCTTAATAAATGAATGGATAAATGAATGAGTAGTAGGAATAGGACTTGAATCTAATGTACTGACTCCAAGTCATATGTGCTTTTCAATGTACCTCACCTATCTCTCTAAATGTAATAATGCTTTATTCATAAACAAGACATCCTCAAGACTGACGCAGGCGGGGAACAGTATAGCTAAGAAGGTAGTGGACAGGATTTAGCCAGGTCCAGGAGTTTATTGTGATGACAACTCTGGGAAAGAACAATAAAGACACTAAAAATAATTTATTGTGAGGTTTTCACCTATCCTCTGTTCTCCAAAGTTGTGATCTAAACAACACAGGTCATGTTATCTATATTTTATATATGAGGAAAAAGAGAAGTTACAGAATTTGCCTAAGATCACAGAGCAAATTAGTGTGAAAGTTATATTCACATGTCCCACAGATAGTCTCCTTCTCGCCACTTCTGTCCTTTTAAAGAAACATTTCTAAAAGTTGATTTGCTTGATTTGGGAGGCAGTATTATGTAGTAGTGAAAAGTATGAGCTTGGAAGTCAGACAGGCCTGGTTTGGAATCTTGGTTTATTTGCTTACTAGCTATGTGGCCTCAGACAAGTTAGTTAACTTCTCTGAGCCTCAGCTTCTTGGCTGTAAAACAGGAATAAGGCCACCTCCCTCATAGAATTGTTGGGAAAATTAAGTGAGATTGTTTATAAAGTGCCTGGCACACACTAAGCTCTCAAATGCTACAATTATTATCATTATCTGGAGAAGGAAAAGGAGAGGAAGAGGAGGACAAAGAGAAACAATGCCATCACCATTCTACAGACAGCTGGTGTGGCTGTGTTTTCTGAGGTCTTCTGAAAGGACAGAGCACAGAAGGAGGTGCTGGGCTGGTGTCGGCACCCGGAGGTGCCAGGCAGAGGAAGGTGGCAGTGGGAGGTTGGCAGAGAGCTATCTGCAGGCTCTGTCGTATTCTCGGGGCCTCCATGTCCACCTACAGAGGTTACCCTCCACCCTTTCCCCCTACTCACCACCTTCCCCTGCAGCAAAGCTGGTTTCCCATGGTGCTCTGTCTCCGAGGGACCCCAGCTGTTTTTGTACATAAAGAGGCTTGTGTATTTCCTGGTTCCCGGTTTAGCTTTCAGTAGCAGCTCCCAGGGAGTCTCTGTCAGTGTCAGATTTCAACCTAGCAGGTTGGACTTTGGAAGCCACCTGCTGGAAGGATTCCCAGGTGACTGCTCCCAGCCAAATGGTAGAGGAAAACACCCGGGCTCCAGGTGAGACCTATCTCATCTTCCGGATTTGGAACTGCTTTGGTGAAGCCATGAACTCTGAGCTTCAAGCTTCAGTGAAAAGAAACCTGAGATAGGAAAGGGCTCTGGGTTTCCTTCGGAAATGTTTCTCCACTACATCACACTGCCATTGAAATACATCCTCTATAATGGAGTAAAGAGTCTTACCTTATGTTTCCCCAGCACTACTCAGGTCTAATTGAGTTTCACTTTCAAGGTAATCAGTATCAGTTTCTTATTATCCCTGTCCAGAATCTGGGTTTGAATACTGGAGTCTCTTGGAAACTTAAATTTAGGGAAATGGATTCCTTTCATATTCTCCTTTGCTTTGGAATTAATGTGAGCAAATCACTTTTTTCTAGGACTGTAAAATGGAGGACTGAACTCATTACCTAATCTCCTTTCTGGTCAAAAATCATATGATTCTATGATTGGAATGGCCTCAGCACTTCTTAACCACTCACTTCCCCATCCCCAGTACTGAACTACAGAATCTCCACTTACACAGCTCAGCTTCTCCTTCCAATGACCCAGAGTAAGACTCACTCCACACTCACCAGCAACTAGGATGCAGTTGAGCAAATTCCTCTGTAGAAAATATGGGCTCCAGGAGAATTTGTGAAACCTGTTAGGCTTGTCTTCAGTGCTCCCACTCCCATCTTTAGTGTCTTGCACAGATGCCTCTTATGGATAGTCAGGACCTACCGCTCAGCCCTGCACTCCACAGAGAGTACCATGGACTCTTCACTCCTCCCCATCTTCTTACCTTATGAAAAAATGGGGATATTAAGAGTGACAGCCCTATAGGATTGTAGTTAAGACTAAATGAGATAATGTGTATAAAGCTCTAGTCCAGAGACGGGCACATGGGAAGCTCTCAGTAAGCCCTAGCTATTGTTATTATTATTACTTCTCATTCTCAGCTAATTGTCAAATGGTAAAGCATCTTACTTTATTATTATCTTATGCTGGATCATTGCACTAGTATCTTATTTCATGGCCATGCTTCTCCCCAGCAATCCATTCTGGACTCTACCATTAACTATTTTCTTTTCATCCTGTTACCCAAACTTAGCCTGGTACTCAAAGCCCTCCACAATCCCGTCCCTTTCCAGCCACTTTCTCTATCTTAAAGGAAAACACTTAAGAGATTTTCTATGACCAGAAACTCCAAAAGAACCAATAGTATGTTCTGGTAGCCAGAAAACCTGATGCACCTAAAGCAACATTAATAGAAGTCTACAGTGATAAACAAGGGTATTGATTATTCTTTTGAAGTCTGTACCAGTCAGTCCATGACTCGAATAATAATTTTAGGTCTACATGTTGAGTTTCAAGTTATGTTGTCAAAAGGCAGTGTGTTCAAGAGAAAGTTGTCTGGGTAATAAGTGGCATGGAAAGTCCTATAAGATATGGTTAAAAGGACTAGGCATTTTTAGCTGGGAAAGGGAAGTCTTAGGAGGACAGAATGATTATCTTTAAATATCTGAAGGACTCTCGAGTGAAAGAAGGATTGCATTTATTTTCTGAACATAACCAGAACCAATGTGCAGAAGTTACTGAGATGCAGATTTTGGTTCAATAGAAGGAAGAATTTGCAACAGATATGTCCAAAAAGAAAATCAATTGGGGTACTTTATGAAGTTCTAAGTTCTCTGTCACTCAAAATGTCCCAAAAGAAGTTGACTAAGCAATCTTAAGAAAATTTAAAAGGGATGGGGATTTGGACTAAATCAGAGGTCTCAATTTTTTTTCTAGCTAAGGAACCTTTTCTTTGAAATAAAGCTCATGTGAAAATCCCAGTTACAAAACAGATCAATGTGAAGCTGTTCTGGTTGAGGTCTGAGTAGGATCCTTTCTTTATTCTTTTTCTTCTCAACGAGATATTGTGATTCCTGAGAGTAGACAACAAAAGACCATCGTTTTTATAATTTATATTTACAGTGTGTATCCCCGATAGTGTATTACTTGGGGTTTGATAAATATTTGTTGAATGAATGAATGAACAACTGAATATATCAATAGTTACTTCTCTGAGGCATGCTTTCATTTTTAATTGATGGCAATCCTTTAACCAAAAATTTAATTCTTCAAGTGAGGGCTCTTATCTTGGAGGTTCACAGATCCCTGAGTGGCATATGAATGGATCTCAAGAGCTGTATGAACCGATTTAAACTGTAAGCCAAATTTGGGAGCATGTGCATTTTTCTGGTAAGAGAATCTGTAGCTTTTGTCAGATTTTCAAATGGGTCTGTAACCCAACAAAGTTAAGAATCAACCACTTTAAAGGAAGAATTTCAGGTGTCTACCACAGCTTGGTAAAAGATATACTTTGGGGGTAGGGAGGTCTTCTGGACGCTCCCCAAATCACACACACACATGCTCTCTTGATTACAGACAGTAATTGAGGGGTCAGACCCCCAGACTTTTCTGAACACACCATACCCCTAGTATTAAAACTACTTCCAAAGGAAGGTTCCCTGGCCATCACCACCATACCGATAGCCCTAGATCCCCTGCATTTAGTCTCTGATTGGGTGAAGTGATGCCGTGATTCCTCTCTTTGGGATGTTCCAAGGTTAGAGAAAAATGCTTTCTTTCATAGGCCTCCCCTGTGTAGAGGGTGGGGAGACTTTGGGGTTCGGTGACAATGGCAGAGATTTCTGTCTGTGCCCCTGTGTATGCATACTTGGTCCCTCAGAATCAGAGACCATTTTCAGTGGACAGACCTTAGTATGGGAAAACAGGGCTTTAGGCAATGCTCTCCAGCCAAAACCAATTTTCCCAACCCCTACCCAAAACAGGCCAGACAGTCTGGAGACCCCTGTTTTTGTGTCTCTAATCACCAGCTCAGACAGTGCCCTCTGGGCTGTTTGGATGGCATATCCCTTTCCCCTCCCAGGATCACTCTCTCTTTTGTTGCATTGTGAGAAAATTATTGCTAGGAATTTGATGTGGAGCCAGTGTCAGCTTCCGGGTGTGATCTCAGCATGCAAGTGTGAGCTCAGGGTGCTGTGACATTGGGCACATCTAACTGAGGAGCTTTTTGTCTAGCTGGCTATGACCTCCTCCCTCCCTGCCCATCCCATCCTCCAGGCCAGAGAATAGGGAGCAGCACAAACAAGGCCCTGAGATTTGGGTTTATTCAGCTCCACCCAGAACTAAACCAAAGGCTACGACATGTCCCAAGGGACCAAACCATACATTGTGAACCATGCACTTTTCCCTTCCCCGAAGGATGCTGCTACCTCTGGGGTGGTGGGCAGCTGCTCGTATCACCGCAGGAGGTAGAAAGGGGTTCGCCGGGTGCTAGGTCTATGGCACTCAGGGCTCAACTCTGGCTGCCTCCTCCTCTTCCTCTGGATCAGGAGGCGCAGGGAGCAGGGAGATGTAGACCTCATTGACCTCTGTGTCCAAATGTCGGCCACCCCGAGGCGCCTCCAGGTTAAGGATGCCATCATGGGAGAGAGCAGCGCGGACCCGCCAGGGGTCGACATCAGCAGGCAGGACATACGTGCGGCAGAACTCTCGGGACACAAAGCCATGGCGGTCCAGGCGCTGGGGGTGCCGGGCAGACACCTCCAGCAGGTTGTCCACAGTCCTCACAGTCACCTCATCTGGGGTAAAGTGGCTCACATCCAGAAATGCCTGGAACTTGCCCTCACTGAGCCTGAGCTCAGAAGCCCCTGCCCTGCTGCCCTCCCCAGCTTGGGCAGCCCGGGGCCGGACATAGTAGCCATGGTAGAGAGTGGGGGTCAGGATTTCTTCTGGCAGGAGGCCTGAGGGGCAGAGAGAGAGAAGGCAAGAGGCAGGGTGAGGGAGCATGAGGTGGGAACAGGGGTGAAACGAGAGGAGATCAGGAGATGAGGATTGGAGAGTCAGAAGAAACAGGGAAGGGGAGGGAGGGGGACACAGCAGCTGGGGAGAGGGCATTGAGAAAGGGACTGAGATGGAGGTGGTGGAGGGCAAACCAAACCGGGACTGGGTGGACCCGAGGGGAACAAGGCACACTAGGGACCGCGGGGGCAGGTATCAGAGCATTGCGGGCTCCAAGTCTGCACTGAGGTCAGTAGGAAGGGGAACGAGCCCTGCTTGGAGGGGGGCAAGAGGGAATCTGGTGCGGGAGGTGGCTTGCCCCAGGAGTTCAGTTAAGCCCGGAGTGGGGTGGAGGCCAGTACCGTTGGGAGGTCAGCCCAGAATTTCAGGAGGTGGGGGTGGGAGGCAAGGGGGTGGCGTCTGTGCCATACCTTCTCCGAAGCGCTGCTCACCCAGGCGGCTCGGATTGGCAAATTCGTACTCGGCGGTGGCCGGGTGGGCATGTGGCACCGAGCGGCCAGACATGGCTGCAGACACGTCGGCGGCCCCGGTCCGAGTTGCAGCCCCAACGACGCAGCGGGACCCCTCCAGCTGCCTGGAGAGCCAGGGCTCACTTGGAGGTGGGGGCGGGGTCTACACCACCCAAAATAGTGCCGAGCCTCCGGGGGAGGGGCGGGGAGCCGGGGCCCTGAGTGCCAGCGACGAATGTGACCAGCACCGCCTGGACCCCCGTCCCCTCCCCCCCGCACACCCTTCAGCTGTCGCAGGGGACCTGAGAGCACAGCTGGGAGTCCTGGCTGGGGAGAGAGCTGCAGAGGGAAGCTGGTGCCAGAGGCCCCGGAGAGGCCTAGCTGAGACCCTCACAAACAGTTTGCACATTTTACACATCACCTTTTCTCCTCTTCAGTCTCAGGCACCCTGCATCCTACCTAATTAAACTCTCCTGGATTTAATATTCTGCGAGCCATGGAAGGTGAAAGATACAACAAACCTTTCTATCCTTTTTGGGGGTAGGATGAGGGGTCTTCCTGCCCAGATTAATGTCATGGTCCTCTTCTGAACCCGGTCAACCCAGGGTACCACACAGATGCATGGCACTGACATGTTGGTGATCACTGCTCTCCTCTAGGAACCCACAAAGAGTTAATGTCCCTGGGGCCCAGCCTAGGAAGATTCCAGTTCCTGCCCAGGCCCAAGATAGTCTCTGGCTGGATTCCTCTGGCATGGTAGGCTGGGGAGGAGGAGGGGGGGCACACTGCTGCCTGCTTGGGATTCCTGACTCTGTCCCAGCTCCAGAGAAGGGGGGAGGAGGGGCCATGGGGTGTGGACGGAAAGCTAGTGAAACAAGACCAGGACAAGTCACTGGCCAGCTCAGATGTGTTTGTATTTCTCTTTTCTTAGCTCAGTGAGTACTGGGTATGTGTCACACTGCCAAATCCCCGATCACAAGTCTCCATGAACGGGCGGTGAGCTGGGATAATAAAACCCCTGACATCACCATTCCAGAAGCTTCATAAGACTGCGTATATAAGGGACTGGCTGTAGCTGCGGGTGAAGGAGCTGACCAGCCAGCTGACCCCCTACATTCACCTAGCCACCATGGACATCGCCATCCACCACCCGTGGATCCGCCGCCCCTTCTTTCCTTTCCTCTCCCCCAGCCGCCTCTTTGACCAGTTCTTCGGAGAGCACCTGTTGGAGTCTGATCTCTTCCCAACTTCTACTTCCGTGAGTCCCTTCTACCTTCGGCCGCCCTCATTCCTGCGGGCACCCAGCTGGATTGACACTGGGCTCTCAGAGGTAAGTCTCCCCTCTGCCAGGACAGGAGAGTTCTTCCTGGAACCTCCTGGAAACATCTCCATCTGCTCCCCCTTTCCTCCCTGCCTAAATCTGGCTATGTCTAAGTGTCTTAGGCACTTGTGCATCCAGCAGTGAAGAAAGATAAGGTTCGTACTAGTGCCTCCCTCCCCCAGTTACCTGTTTGTATTTGACATTCCTCTATATCCTATTTATTGCATTTTTTCCCATGAGCTATGAAGATCATCCTCCATCTCCTAACTTCTAAGTGGGATGCTCCTTTCTGGTTTGGTTCATAATGATCTCAGGGAAAGAGCTGCCTTTGGACTCCTTTGCTCACCTCTTCTAATACCTCATACTCCTGATAAGTTTTATCATCTGAAGTTTCAGAGCCAGGAGACAGTCTTACCTCATCCTGAGCTTTTCATCCCCACTGCATGGAGTTGGAGACAGCAACTACTATTTTCTTCCTTTCTATTCCCTCTTCTGTGATTTTCTGGGTTTCTCAGGGCTGACAGGGCACTGGCCTGGGTCCAAGCCTAATGAGAAAAGGATGTAGGTCCAGTCTTAGGACCCCCACTTGTCCTAAGAGGGTAGTAGAATGGGGTGAACAGATAAGGTTGACAGAAGCTGTCACAGATAACACTCTGGTTTAAAAATATTCAAGTGTAAGTAAACAGGAGCTAAGTAGGCAAGGGCTTTGGAAGGACAAATCAGGGCCAGCAGAACATTCCAGATTGAGTGGGTGGGAAACTTGGCAGAGACCTAAGCAAGAAGAAGGGGCCTTTGTCTTACAGACAAATGACAAGGGCAGGCATTGGGGTCGGAGAGGCAGCAGAAGCCATGCCCAGACCCATCCTTGTGATTGGTCCCCTGCGTGGCCTGTCATCTTCCCTGTCCCTGTAAATAATGTTTGGACCCTGGGTACCACTGTGGTGGCTCCCTTGAACCGGAGAGCCATGTTTATTCAAAAAGGGATTTTTAGCCAAAAGGAGGAGGATAAACTTCCTGGACAAAAAGCAAGTCTGCAGAACGATGAGACTGCAGTAGTATAATCCACATTCCTTCCATCTTTTCTCCTACCCGCTCCTCTCCACCTTGCTATTTCTAGATGCGTCTGGAGAAGGACAGATTCTCTGTCAACCTGGATGTGAAGCACTTCTCCCCAGAGGAACTCAAAGTCAAGGTGCTGGGAGACGTGATTGAGGTGCATGGCAAACATGAAGAGCGCCAGGTGTGTAGATTATTTTCTCTTCTCATTCATTCAGCGCATGCTGTATGCCAGACACTGCCATCAGCCTCCGAGGCTGGCAACATGCTCATCCTAAGCCATAAGAGTCTGGAGCAGGGATAGACCTGTTTTTGTGGTTTTGGCCAGAGAAGTGATCTTTGTTGTTTTGATTTGATTGCTTTAGATGGGGTAGATGGGATGTTCACCTCCCATTTAAGCCAGTGGTTCTCAACTTGGCCACTTTAGAATCACCAGGGGAATTACAAAAAAAAAAAAAAAAGAATCCCAATGCTCAGGCATATTCCAGACCAATTACATCAGAATTTTTAGAGGTAGGACCCAGGCATCAGCATTTTAAAAATCTCTCTAGGTGAGAACTGATTGGTGGTTACCAAGGGGAAGGGGGGTGGGGGGTGGGCACAAGGGGTGAAGGGTTACATCCACAAGGTGACGGACAAATAAAAATGTACAACTAAAACCCCATAGTGTTATAAACTATTAAGACATCAATTTAAAAAAAAGGGGGAAAAAATCTCTCTAGGTAATTCTAATGTACAGTCTCGGTTCAGGACCACTGATTTAGGCATAGTGCTTGTCGGACACCTGATTGCTTTACATAATTATGTTAACTGCGTGCACCCTGAATTTGGGACTTTTCTTTTAGATGTTCAGGAATCCTCTTCTCTTTAGCCCATCTTAATGCTGAACTACTTGGTTTGCCTAAGTTTCAGAACTGTACTCAGCTTCTAATACCCTAGAGCCCATGTGGAAATCAGTTAATTGAGAGCCTGTCTGGATAAATGCTTGAGATTCAGCAGGTATAAGGGTAGGGGTCAACTATTCTTTAGCTGAATTCTGAAGAATGGAACAGTTTCTCATTATTTCCCAGGAAGGTTTTTTAATGAGTTTGCTTCCTACCAATCAGTGGTAACTCGAACCTTGTGCATCCAACAGTACAGTTTGAGGTCCTCAGGGTGTTCGTTTGCTCAAATGATTTAAGTTTGGGTCATAGTCTCCCTGGATGGAGTCTTATTATTATTATTATTATTATTTTAGCAGCAGTCCTATTGGTCTAGAACATTCTAAGATGTTCCTGAAGAGTCAGGACAATTTCTGGGCTTCCTCAGGGACTCAGATCTTCAATGCCAGATGACATTCCAAATCTTGTAGTCCCCAAAAAACATTGATCTAAACCTTTGGAAAATACCCCTAAACATATCCATGCCTCAGGGTTTGGGCAGCTATGAAGTTTTGACTGTTTCAGACTTCCCAGACTCTCACTGGTAGGAGTGACCACCTAGGTAACTTCATCTTATCCCCAAACAGAGCAGCTATTTAGTTTTCTCTCATGTTGCCATGACATTTGGTGACACTTAAGGGGAAGGAGGATGTCTTGGTTCTAGGCAAGTGGTGCTATTTCCTGTTCTTATCTCTCTGCCTCTTTCCTGTTCTCTTGGATTAGGATGAACATGGTTTCATCTCTCGGGAGTTCCACAGGAAATACCGGATCCCAGCTGATGTGGACCCTCTCGCCATTACTTCATCCCTGTCATCTGATGGGGTCCTCACCGTGAATGGACCAAGGAAACAGGCCTCTGGCCCCGAGCGCACCATTCCCATCACCCGTGAAGAGAAGCCTGCTGTCACTGCAGCCCCCAAGAAGTAGATGCCCTTTCTTCTCTAACTGCATTTTTTAAAACAAGAAATTTTCCCCACCAGTGAATGAAAATCCTGTGACTAGTGCTGAAGCTTATTAATGCTAAGGGCAGGCCCAAATTATTAAGCCAATAAAATATTATTCAGCAATAGATAACTGTCTTGTGTTTGAATATTCCATATGTTTTAAAATAAATGTACAAATACAGCAGATCCATTTAATTATCACATTATGATTTAGGGGGCTCCAGGGATATTAGAGTCAGAATAACTGTCTCCACCACTTATTAATGGTATAAATTTATCAAGTCACTTAACCTTTCTGGTCTTCACGTCTTCCATTTATAACATGGGGTACTGATTTGTACACTTGTTGTAAGGAGTAAATTAAGGAGAAAAAGTAAGTAAAGCCCTTAGCAGAGTTCAAGAATACAGGTTCCTCTCTCTCCTCCCTCTGATTTTGGCCCTCAGTACCAACAACTCTGAATAAACTCTGGATAATAACACATAAAAGGCCTTAGTGCATCTCTGAAATTAATCATGTCGCCAGGGAGGAGATGGTGCCCCTGATGTTATTTGACATTTTCCTACTGATAAGCAATGCCTTCAGCTGATTCACAAGAACAATAAATAGGACTTGGGTGATTAGCTAAACAAGCCTCTCAGGTGTAGTCTCTAAATTATCCAGCAAACATCTATTAAAACTAAGACGGGGGGTGGGGTTGAGGGCTGGCCCAGTGGTGCAGTGGTTTAGTTCGCGCTCTGGCAGTCCTGGGTTTGCGGGTTCGGATCCTGGGCGCCTGCCGACGCACTGCTTGTCAGCCATGCCGTGGCGGCGTCCCATATAAAGTAGAGGAAGATGGGCACGGATTGTTAGCCCAGGGCCAGTCTTCCTCAGCAAAAAGAGGATTGGCAATGGATGTTAGCTCAGGGCTGGTCTTCCTCATACACACACACACACACACAAACTAAGACTGGGAAGGGGCCAGTTAAGTTCGCCCACCCCACTTTGGCAGCCCAGGTTCATGAGTTTGGATCTTGGGCACAGACCTACACCACTCATCAGCCATGCTGTGGCAGCAACCCACATACAAAATGGAGAAAGATTGCCACAGATGTTAGCTGAGGGTGAATCTTCCTCAGCAAAAACAACCCCCCTCCCAAAAAACCAAAAAAACCTCCCAACTTCCTAATATTCTAAAACACTGTGATCTAACCAGAAGTCAGATTTCTCTAAACTTAGACAATTTTTGTGGTTGTGTAGCAGACACTGCTGGCTGCCTAACCAACCTATTTACCACCTTCAGTCTTGCTGACAGTACCCCAATAAATTACACTTTAACTATTAGATCATGATATTTAAGTTTTTGACAAATTTGTTCAGAATGTGCAGGGTCACATTTTTATTATTACCACACCCAAGTTAGACTAGTTCTTTACTGTTATTCTTTTCCAGATCACACCCTTAGCTATGGTGTTCTTAGCTATTAGTATAGGACTTTTCTAGTCCAGCATTTTTTAGGGTTTTTTTTTCTTTTTTTTTTTTTTGCTTTCTAGCTAGCTCATCCACAAGTCTACTTCATTCCTTGTATCTGAATTATGCCAGAAGATTGTTTGGGCAATTTTAATTAGGATTTATTTTGTTTTTTAATATTAGCTAACATTTGTTGAGCACTTACTATGTGGTGGGCACTGTGCTAAGTGCTTTATCTTTTTTTAAACTATTTTAAAAATAATAATTCCAGGAAATGTGTGTGCAGTCATGTGTCACTTAACAATGGAGATATGTTCTGAGCAATGTGTGATCAGGTGATTTCCCTGTTGTGCAAACACCATAGAGTGTACTTACACAAACCTAGATGGCACAGCCTACTACACACCTAGGCTATAAGGTACTAATCTGATGGGACCCCGATTATATATGTGGTCTGTTGTTGACTGAAACGTTATGTGGCACGTGTCTGTATAACACAAACTCATCATTTCAGCAAGATGTAAAACTTAGAAGACCAGACAGATGTCTTTGCCTAATGGTTTTGGAATGATACATCTTTTTATGCTTAGGAAAATTCTCTTCTATTTTATAGTTCACATTTTATTTTGATATTGCACTGGGTCTGATCTTCATTCTGAAGCTTTACAATGGCTATTCATTCAATAATTATTTGAGGGTCTACTATGCGCTAGCTACAAGAAAAGACATGTCTTCTGCCCTGTTAAAAAAATTTTTTTAACAGCTGTTTTAAGATATTCACCCATTCAAAGTGTACAATTTAATGGCTTTTAATACATTCACAGAGTTGTGCATCCATCACCACAATCAATTTTAGGACATTTCATTAGCCAAGAAGATATTTTATACCCCTTAGCCCCTATCACCCTCCAATGCCAGCCCCTCAACAATAGACAACCACTAATCTACTTTCCCTCTCTATAGATTTGCCCAGTTTGAAAATCTATTGACATTTCATATAAATGGAATCATACAATATGTGCCCCTTTGTAACTAGTTTCTTTCACGTAGCATAATGTTTTCAAGGTTCCTCCATGTTGTTGCATGTATCAGTACTTCACCCCTTTTTATTGCCAAATATTTCATGCATGGATACAGCACATTTTATTCATCCATTCATCAGTTGATGGACATTTAGGTTACTTCTGCTTTTTGGTTGTTATGGATAATGCTGCTATGAACATTCATGTACAAGCTTTTGTGTGGATAGGTTTTCATTTCTCTTGAGTATATACCAAGGAATGGAATTGCTGGATTATATGGTAACTCTATGTTTAACCATTTGAAGTACTGCCACACTGTTTTCCAAAGCAGCTGCACCATTTAACATCCCCACCACCAGTGTATGAGGGTTCCAGTTTTTCCATATCCTCACCAACACATTATTATCTATTTTTTTTTGACTATAGCCATCCTAGTGGGTGTCTGACTGAATTCTTAATGGTTTATAGGATTTAGCAAGGTGAAGAGGGAAGGGAATGCATCTAGGAAAAGAGAAAAGCATAAAATGCCCAGGTATCTGGTTTGGTTGGAGCACTGGATGTATGAGAAGAAGTGTGAGAGACTAGGCAAGAGAGTTAGACAGGGGTTCTGCTAAGGAGTTTGGAATTTATTTTGAAGGCTATAGAAGCCAAAGAAGGATTTTAGCCAAGTGAGTAGCATGATCAACTCTGCATTTTTAGACTCACTCTGGGAGCAATATAATGATAGATAAGTGGGGACCAAAATGGAAAACAGACATTAACCAAAAGGTGTTGCAACAGACTGGGTGAGAAATAATGGGGACCTGGAATATGGCAAAATTAATAGAGATGTAAAAAAGAGAGACAGAAACAAGACATAATATGGAGACAGGATTTACAGGGCTTGATGCCTGTTTGAACGGGGAGGATGAGAAAGGGGGAGCCAAAATAATTCCTTGGTTTCTGGTTTTGACAACTTTGTGAATATATTATATAATATATAATACTAAAAATAAGAAACAGTGGTTGGGGCCACCCGGTGGCGCAGCGGTTTAGTTCGCGCTTGGCAGCCCGGGGTTCGCGAGTTTGGATCCTGGGCGCCCGTGGACGCACTGCCTGTCAGCCATGCTGTGGCGGCGTCCCATATAAAGTAGAGGAAGATGGGCATGGATGTTAGCCCAGGGCCAGTCTTCCTCAGCAAAAAGAGGAGGATTGGCAACAGATGTTAGCTCAGGGCTGGTCTTCCCCACCAAAAAAATTTAAAAAAAAAAGAAAGAAACAGTGGTTAAGATACATTGGAACCTTGTGCATTGCTGATAGGAACATTAAAAAGTGCAACCACTGTGGAAAACAGTTTGGCATTTCCAAAATGTTAAACATAGAATTACCACATCATCCAGCAATTCCACTTCTGTGTATATACCCAAAAGAATTAAAAGCAGGGACTCAAACAAATACTTGTACACCAATGTTCATAGCAGCATTAGTCACAATAGCCAAAAGGTGAAAACAACCCTATTGGCCATCAATAGATGAATGGAAAAGCAAAATGTGGTATATACTTACAATGGAATATTATTCAGTCTTGAAAAGGGTACATGCCATAACATGGATGAACTTGAAAACATGCTAAGTGAAATAAACCAGACACAAAAGGATAAATATTGTATGATTCCACTTATATGAGGTACCTAGAATAGGTAAATTCATAGAGAGAGAAAATAGAATAGAGGTTGGTTACCAGGGGCTAGGGGAGGTGGGAATGAGGGATTACTGTTTAATTGGTACAGAGTTTCAGTATGGGATGATGATAAATTTCTGGGAATGGATAGTGGTGATGGTGGCACAACATTGTGAATGTACTTATTGCCCCTGAATTGTACAGTTAAAATGGTAAATTTTATGTAGTGTATATTTTACCACAATAAAAAAAAAATGTGTTGGATACATAGGGAATAGAATAAGATATATAACATGTAACCTTAAAATATGTGCCTATAAACCAGTATTCATATTGTAAGAACACACACCTATGAATGATCACACACCAATGAATTAATGAGACAATAACTCAAATTCTAAAATTGATCTAACAATGCAATAGAGTTTTAATTAATATCCTAGCATATCTTTTTGTGGAACTTGACAAGTTGATCTTAAAATTAATATGGAAATGCAAAGAGTCAAAAATAGCTAAGACACTCTTTTTTGTGTGTGTGAGGAAGATTAGCCCTGAGCTAACATCTGTTGCCGATCCTTCTCTTTTTGCTGAGGAAGATTGGCCCTGGGCTAACATCCGTGCCCAACCTCCTCTACTTTATATGGGCCGCTGCCACATCATGACTTGACAAGCGGTGCATTGGTCCACACTTGAGATCCGAACCTGTGAACTCCAGGCCACAGACCGCGTGAACCTAACCGCCATGCCACCGGGCCAGCCCCACTAAGACACTCTAGAAGAAAAACAAGGTGAAAGGATTTGATCTATTAGATATTAAGACATAAAATTATCATAATTAAAATAGTAATGAAGGCATTGTGGCTAAGATAGAATAAGGAATGACAGTTAGGCCAATGGAATATAATAGACAGCCCAGAAACAGACCTAAATATTGACAGAATAAAAATGGCATTGAAGAGCAGTGGAGAAAGTATGGTTTTCAATAACTAATGCTGGGACAACTGGATAGCCATAAAGAAAAAATGAAACTTAGTCACAACCTAACATCATATACAACATGAATTCCATATCTATATCTGTAACATAAAATAATGAAGGTTTGGGAGTTAACATATGAGAGACATTTCCCATATACTATATTGTCATCTTAAACAGGAGACCAAAAAATAGGAAAATACTGATAAGTTTAACCATATTAAAATTAATACTGTTGCTTCCCTGTGTTCACCAACCCTAAACTATTCACAACCTTTTCTCAATCCCTACCAGGTACCCACTTTGAAAGACCCATCTTAAACCACCTGAGCCCTTATTCCAAATTCCTGAAAACACTCTACCCTAACATTCCCCTTTCGAATCATTACCAAGACTTGTGTCAAGCTGATGTTCTGATGTGGGTCCGCTGAGTCATGAGTCGAAAAAGAATTTTCAGACATGAGCTGCTCATTTGTGTACTTGTATTTAGTATTCAGCATGGGGACAGGACCCATGAGCAGTAAAGAGCCGCAGGGCAAGTGTCTGTGCGGGGCCATCATATATGATTCTAAATATTTTTACTACTTTAAAGAAATGTTAAAGGAAAAAGTATTAGGTGATCTGGTCAAGCAAATTGATGGGTTCTGGTTAGTCTCAAAGTTTAGGGTGAGGGGGTGGATGAACAAGATGTAATCTTGTATTCCAAGGTATGGTGTGACTCAAAGAGCACGTAGGCAGGAGATTAAAGTCATTGACCACCTCCTGAGGTAAATTCCTTCGTTCCTAGCCAAAGGCGATTGAAATGTTTACTCCTAGAGAGTAAGTAGGGAAACTGAGACGGGCCTCATGGAAAAAATTGGAAATTGTAAAATGAGTCACAAACAAGGTTTTGACCAGGTCACTTCCTTGCTACAAGTTTAATAACTCAGATTTGTTTGATGAACAGGTTTCTTTGGTGATCTTTGTGGAGGAGTCAAAAATTTGACAGTCCTTATCTTTTTGAGATATAAACTGAAATCTTTATAGATGAAATAATATAATTTCTGAGATCTATTCCAAAATTCAAAAAAAATAGATAAAATATAGGAGCAGGTAAGATTAGTCATAAATTGTTGAAGCTAAGTAATGGTACATGGGAGTTCATTATACTAGTCTGTCTACTTCTGTATGTTTTAAATTCTCTCTAAAAATAAAAAAATATTTTTCTTTTTCTAGTCCTTAAGAGGAGATGTTCCTTAAGATTACAATAAAGTTACACTATCTGATCATGATTACCAGGCTCATATCCAGAAAGCATCTAGCCAAACGTAACCTAAGTCATGCTGGATTTTGCAGTTCTGCCACTGATGACAGGCAGGGAAGAGCAGAGGGGTTGTAGATTTGAGAGAAATAATTCTTTTTTAATGCCCTCCCAAAATACCCCAATGTAGAATTAAAAGCAGACATAATTAAACTGGACATTTAAATCTTGGTTAAAACAGAAAAGGTGGGGGGTAGAGAATATTTTCTGTGCTTTATTTATTGAGAGAGTGAAACTGTGCTACAGTCAGCTAAATTCTTAGTTGTGCTTAGAATGTGCTCCCTCCTACATTCTACTCTGGAAAAATGAAGCTTCTTATTCTGCCTTAGAAACCTGGGCCTTGAAATTGGCAGTTATTAGGATTCCACACACACATGGAGTGATGCTCAATTTGAGGCTTTGAGTAGCTACTCATATAAGTTGACTTTTCTGTGCATTTGTATCGAGGAGGATCCAACTCAGGTTGATGTCCGGGGAACCAATGAGGTTCGCGCTTAAATCCTGAGGGAAGAGAAAAGAGAAGGAAAGACAAGTGGAATCAGTCAATAATAAGGAGTCTTAGTAACCAAGGTCACTCTTATTTCTGAGGGAATACACAGTCAGTCCTGTAAAAATTGAGAAAAGAGAGAAATTGTTCACTCATTCTTTCACTTATTCACTCATTCAGTTTACTTTTTTTTTCAGTTTCTTCTACATTCCAGGCACTGAGTTAGGTCCTGAGAATATAAGAATTAAAAATAGTCCACCTACTATGGGTTGAAAGTGGCATTTTGTTGTTGTAGCTTGTATCATATGTTGTTTCAAAGTAGTGCCCAAACTGGAAAGAAAAAGTAATAGATTAAAAATATAAGAGTCTAACCAATATTGGGAAATAAAGTACACAAGGACATGAATTCCAACAAGCTCTGTCATATTTAAGATCGACTAGAGATCTATGTGTCATTAGTCTATATCCTATTAACTTTCATATCCTTTGTATGTTTGTTTGTGTAGGAGACATCTAAGGACAAGATGCAGATAAATAAGTCTAGGTAGGCAAGGACTGGGGCAAAGCCTGAGTCAGAAGACATTATATATTTCTGTAGATGAATAAAGTCCAAACAGAAGTAAGAGAAAAAGGGTACTACCCATCCTTTCATTACCTTATGATAATATAATATTCAACTTCACAGGGAAGTAGGATAGGCATTCCAGCTGAGGACTACTGCCCTCCCCCAACCACTTCACTGGACAGAAGCCTGAGAGATCTTAGCATTGGGAGTTATCAGATTCCTGTCTTTCAAATGGTTACTGGTATTTCTTTCGCTAACTGAAGGAAACAAAGAAGAGAAATTTAGATTACCTGGGAAGGCAAGGGTTTGGGTTGCACAATATTCTGTAGGTCATATCTTTCCTGGTTCCAGTTGCCCATCAGGGTACGGTTAGAATAGGCATTCTCATTAGTGGTGCATCTCCATCCATACTGGAAAAACTTGGATATATCATTCCAATCTGTCCACACTTCAGCATGGCCATCTGCATTAATGAGGCTGCCATAGTGTGGGTTTGTAAGGAAACAGGCAAGGGACTGTCTCTGGGAAAAGGTGAGAATAGAAAAGCTTGTTGCACAAACCAGAGAGCAGAAAAGGCATTCCTTTCTCACCCTTGGTCAAGCATAACATAAGCACACCTTACTAAGGATCTAGGTTTTCCTCCCAATATAACTGTTGTGGTTCTGTTTCTTTCTCTTCAGGTCCATGAATCCTTTGACTTATCCTCTCAATCAGCAGTAGTGGATGACTGTGTAGATTAAATACACCGCCCAAAAGACAGGTAAACCTTCAGTACCCCCAAAACTATACAGAAAACTAGCTAAATGTTCAGGTAGTTTTGAGATGTAGAAGTTTAAGGATTAAGAGCATTGCTATAGTCAAAGAGAAAAGGGAGAAGTGAGAGATGGATAACTAGATAACATAATAAATGATCAATAAATGATTGCTTCCTTCCTTCTAGGCCCAGCTCAAATGCCACTTCTTCCATGATGCCTTCCCTCAAGTTAACTTCTCTCTCCTTTGTCTCATATGGAACTTTGTTCATACATTTCTATATTTATAACTTTTTACCATATGTTAGAGTTCTTCAAGTACATGTCAAATCTCCTATACTGAACTGTACATCCCTTGAGAGCAGGATCTGAGTCTTATTCATTATCACACCTCTCCTTTTGCCCGCCCTCACAATCAACAGTTCTTTGCACATACCAGATGAACAATGTCTGAATTTCAATTTTTTGTTAAAGAATCAAAAGTCTAACCATTTTTATTTTTGGCCAAAAGATGAGTCTGGTCCCTTGGCTTAGGAGCAAGACAATACCTTCCCTGAAGAACAGTAATTTGATGCTGAGTAGCTTGTGTTGTTCGAAGACTTTGTAAGAGAGTAACAGTAAACCTTACTCTGCCGTTCCATGTTCTTTAAAGGAAGAGATGTCACCAAACCTGGCCCTCCCAGTTCTCCAAGCAAGGGAAGAATGTAGATTACCCAGATCACCATAGCCAGGTGGCCATGATTTGGGAGTCACCCCTCACCCACCTTTCCACAGGTAAGGACAAAGACAATACTGTAGGTTTAAAGGTAACTGCTCTCACACCATGTGTCTTTGTGAAGATAGATGCACACACTGATGTCAACAAACAGCATGATGACTAAAAAGTAGCTGGTCCCACAGAGTCCAAGAGGCCTAGGACTCAGACTGCGGACCAAGGTGACACTATCCCTGGGGCTGTAAGGACAGACATAACCATCCACCTAGTTGTCCAAGCCTAAAACATGGGGCTTATCTTTGACTTTGATTTCTCTTTCAACTCCTTACACCCATCCAATCACTAGGTCTTGTTGATTTTTGAATCAGTCCACTGCCCTCCATCCCTGCTGCCAGGTTCCAATTCAGGTCACCATCAGCCTTTGTCTCCATTACTGCAGTAGCTTCCTATCTGATCTCTTTGCCATCAGCCTTGTTCTTCTCCAATCTTTTCTCCATAGGAAAGCAGAACTTTTGAAAATAAAATCTAATTGTGTTGTCTTCCTATTTAAAATCTCTCAGTGGCTGGCCACTGTTTTCAGAATGAGGGTGAGGTTGTTAAAATGGCTTACAATGCTTTATATGACCTGGCCCCTGTTTAACTCTTCAGTCTCATCTGTTCCCTACTCTCCCTCCAACTACATTTCAGTCACACTCAACTGTACTGTTTCTCTATTGTGTATTTGCATATATTGTTCCTTCTGCCTCTTCACTCCTCTTGACCCAGGAGGTTCACGTCATCCAGAGAATCTTTCCACTTCACCCCAAACTTGGTAAGATTCTCCTTCTGTGTGCTCCCATAGCACTCTGAATTACTCCAGTCGTAGCACAGCATCCCACTGTATCAGAATCGTCTGTTTTGCTGTGCTTTCTCCGCCAGACTACAAGCTTAGTGAAATCACAGACCACATCTTGTTCATCCATGTATCTAACTGCCCTCACAGTGGCTTGGCACATAACAGGCACTCAATATTTCTTGAATGAATAAAAGGTAAGAGATATAACCTCCCGGAGAAATTCCGAGCAGCAGAGGCAATGGGCAGCAGCCATTTCGGACGAGACGAAGGCTGTTATAAAATCCTCTGTGACGGGAACATGCAGGACACAGCCCCACCTCTCCTTGGCCTCAGCCCCGCCCCACTTCTTTCACTCAGAACTCGCCTCACAGCCTGCCCCTCTGCGCTAGTGACTGCTTGTGACCTCATGGAGGTGTGACCAAGTCGCTTAGGGCCGCCCTCGGGCCAAAAGGGATCTATTTTGACACTCGAGGGTGTGGAGGAGCGATGGGACGATGTGGTCGGTGTCTCGCTTTTGCATTCATGGCTGTTTTCCTGCTTGGACGTCAAGACAACCGGACGCTGTGGGTGCGTCATCAACCAGCGACAGGTGAAGAGGGGGCAACGAGACAGGCGAAGGAAGTGACATAAGAAACGAGCGCCTCCGAGAACACGAGCAGGGAGCATGTTAAGGTCATGGCCTCTCGGCGCCTCCTGTTGGTTGGGGAGGGGAATTTCTCCTTCGCCGCCGCTCTGAGCGAGACCCTGGATCCGAGCACCAGTCTAACCGCCACCTGCCTCCAGCGCCCGGCCGACTTGGCCCAGGATCCCGCAGCCCGGGAGAATCTGCAGCGCCTGCGCAAGCAAGGTAGCTAGGCCCGCCTCTCCACGAAGCCCCGCCCAGCTGCCCGAGCTGCCCTAAGTGGAAAGGGTGGGGGCACCGGGGGATGAGAGGGACGTGAGGATTGCGCTTGATCATCCCGTGGACGTTTCCAGAGAGCCTTCTGTGTGCCTAGACCTGGGTTGTTTTGCACAGTTCGGATTAGGGAGGGGTTTCCTGTGGTTCCAGCTGTTAAGACATCCTCTTGTCTATATTTTGTGCCAGGTGCCGAGGTACTTTTTGGTGTGGACTGCACCCAGCTGGCAGATGCCTTTGAACTGCACGACAGGGCGTTTGATCGAATTTATTTTAACTTTCCACACTGTGGACGCAAAGCTGGAGTAGCTAAGAACAGGGAACTGCTTGCCAAGTTTTTCCAGAGGTGAGGAAGGGAGAGCACTCACAAGTAAAATGTTTAAGATGTACATTACATCTTAATGCACTCAAACATTTTAGTTTGGGAAATAAGACATACGTGTGTAGGATAGCTTAGAGAGAATACAGAGCTCCAAAGGAACCCACAATCTAGTTGGAAAGGCAGACATTACCATCAATGCCAAATGAAAGTGCAGATGGTGTGCTCTTGGGTGTGTAAAGGGAGAATCACCTTTTTTTTTTTTGTGGGGAAGACCAGCCCTGAGCTAACATCTGTTGCCAATCCTCCCCTTTTTGCTGAGGAAGACTGGCCCTGGGCTAACATCCGTGCCCATCTTCCTCCACTTTATATGGGACGCCACCACGGCATGGCTGACAGGCAGTGCGTCGGCGGGCGCCCGGGATCCGAACTCGCAAACCCCGGGCTGCCAAGCGCGGACTAAACCGCTGTGCCACCGGGCGGCCCCCGAGAATCACCTATTTTTGATAATACAAAATATGGTGGCTAGTATAGTCTAATGGCTAAGAGCATGGATTTAGGAGCCAAACTGCCTGGATTCAAATCCCTTCCCACCACTTAATAGTTGTGTGATTTTAGGTAAGCTTACTTAATCCTTAAGTGCTTTTGCTTCCTTATCTATAAATTGAGGATATTAACAGTAACTACCTCATAAAATTATTATGAATTTAAAACAGTGCTTTACACTATTATACTAAAATATGAGATAGTGTTGGAAGTCTCCGTGGGTCATAGTTGTCAAGAACTTTTCACAGATACAGTATTAAGTTAGTATTTGAAGTATAGAATTTTAATAGGAGGGGAGTGAAAAGAACTATTTTCTAAATGGGGAAGAACACCCTGATCAGTGAAACATGTATAGAAAGTTTGCAGACATTGACCTTTCTATGACATATAGATGAACAATGCAAATACAAAGCTGGATAACATCCTGCTCAGCCACCAGTATCGGTTATGAGTTGAACATTGAATTTACATGCTTATTTACTTCCCGCTACTTTCTCTGCATGTTTGAAGTCTAATAGACCTTTGCAAATGGGTATGATTGGATTTTAATTATTTCACAGCCAAACCATGTATATAAAGCTAACTCCTGTAGTAATTTCTACTTGTTTCTGATAAATGGCTGGTGTCCCCCTCCCCCATTAGCTGTGCAGATGTTCTTGCAAAGGAAGGAGAAGTCCATGTGGCACTGTGTAGAGGACAAGGTGGGACTCCTGCTGATAAGCCCATGAGAGAATGGCACAACAGTTGGCAAGTGGTTGCCATGGCAGCTCTGGGGGGATTCATTTTAAGTGATGTGCATCCCTTCAGCTGTGAGGCTGTGCCAGGGTACAAGAGCACTGGATACAGGTAAGTAATAACAGAGGTCTAAGCCTTTTCCTTTTTCATCTCTTTAACTAATGATAAAAAAAAAATCTCATACACAGACATTTCCTGATTTAGTCTCTAGGAATATTTGTTTTCTTTAATAATGACAGACTTCATACTTGGTTTCTATTTTACCAGGAGTCAAGATAAGTCCTTTCATGTAGAAGGTGCTTTGAACCATATCTTCACTCGGAGCTTACCCTTTGAAGGTTTGCAACCCAGAATCTTCAGGATAAAACTGTGTGACCAGTGGTTTTCCTTTCCTGAACCAGAAGCACTTGTAGGAAAGTTGAACAGGTAAACTGTTCTTTTACCAGAAATCACTTCCATCTCTAGTTGTATCCTGATTGGCTTGATGGCAACCATGTATTGAATGGATGCTGCATAAATTGTTAATGATGCTGGTGCTGTGAATACTTGTCAGTATGGCCTACGCAAGCCTCTTTAGAATTAAAAATTGTCATATTTTCTGGGATATTGTAGGGATGGTGTCTGTCAGAATTCTGAAACACACAATGTCCCTGTTTATGGTACATGATTTCTTTGTTTCCTTTCAGGATCAACTTAAAAGATAATTCTTTTCTATACATCTATTTGTGTTTTTAGTTCTAGCTACATTATAATTATTTATTATTTTAAGTTAGAGAAGTTATTTTTTGTGTGTTTCAACAGGGGTTTCCTAGAAGCATCTTCAAGTCATCCTATCAAAACCATAAATGAGAAACTCATTGCTGAATTGGGCAAAGTTTTCCCTCTAAAAAGGCTGAAGTGTTCCTTCCCTTTGCTGCCACAGGGAGGCACCAGTGTTCTCACTTCTTGGAACTGTGACATTCTGTCAGCTGCCTTTTGGATTAGTCTCTGTGAAGATAACTCAAATTCTGAATCTGCGACTGGTGGGACAACACAAGATATGGAGGACTTTCTAGTGTCATTTTCAGAACTTGGCCTTTCCAAGAGCCTTGGAAGAGATGGTAAGGAAGAAGCTCATGAAAGAGTCTATAACCAAGCCAAGATCTGCCTTAGACCTTCTCTCCTAGTTCATGTTCATGCTGTCATCCAAGCTCCAGATTTCCTCCCAGGTTTTCTGCACATCCTCAGTGGACCTGTTTTTCAGAAGTGCCGCATCTCGCCTTTCACAATGCCAGCATTTCATGAGACTTTATTTATCTTTGGGTTTAATAAAAATCTGAAGGATGGCTGCCTTCAGTCACTACTGGATCACCTGAAGGGCATTCTAGATAACCTTCTAACCCAGACATTGCTGGTGGACTCTAAGCTGAGCAGTTCAGTGGAATTTGTCTTTCAACCAAATGGGAAAGATTATATGATTAATGTGAAGTCTCATAATTTTGGCTTAGATTGTGCCAAGGATCTGATTATTGGGTCTGTCACCACATCTGCTACAAGCATTTTACACAAAGACCAGTGTTTTGTGTTTGTGTCTATGAACTTGGACCTATTAGCCATGCTTGTCTCAGGTATCTCTGACTGGAGAATGTTGTGGACCTTTGATAACCGTTTTCTGAAGAATTTTGTCCCTGGGAAAATAGAACCCTTTAAAAGCTATTCCCTATATCCTCCATGCTATGTGCATGATATTAGTTTTTGGTTAGATGATAAGAAAGGATTTGATGAACTAGAGTTTCATACTGTGGCCCGAGCAGTGTCCCAGGACACTGTCATATCCATACAATTCCTTAGTCGTTTTCAACATCCAAAGACTGAACAGGTCAGCCTCTGCTATAGATTGACCTACCAGACCTGTGACAAGGCCCTCACCCAGCAGCAGGTAGCATCAATGCAGTCCCAGTTTAGGAAAGAGATTCAACAACAACTACATGTGACACCTCGGTAGCTTAGTAAATTGATTTCTACAGTGTGATCCTCATGGGTGTGGGTGTAGATGAAAAAGACCAATTTGTAACTGGTAGTCCTTCTGGACTTTGTTTTTTGTAAAAATTTTTTACCTTGTGACTATAGCCACTGTTGGTTGACACTAAAAGATACCTGTGACTCTTATCACTTAAACTCATAGACTATAATGAGATTGGTGACCTTTGGAGTTGTGCAATATTTTGATCCTGAGTAATGACTAGGAAAACAAACAAATAAAACAAAAGAGCATCTTGTACTTTAGATGCTCTATTTCTGAAGAAGCAGTAGAGCTTGAGTGTCTCATCAAATATATTTATATTTTCCACACTGTCAATTCCTCTTCCCTTAGCTCTATTGTATCATCTCACTAAATCAATTTACATGAGTGGCTTTTGGACCAACATTTATTAGCTTGGGTAAGTTGCAAGTGCTCCATAATTAATATGGGTATTATCATCATCATCACCATTTTTTTTTTTTTGAGGAAGACTAGCTCTGAGCTAACATCCATTGCCACTGTTTTCTTTTTTGCTGAGGAAGACTGGCCCTGGGCTAACATCTGTGCTCATTTTCCTCTACTTTATATGGGATGCCGCCACAGCATGGCCCGACAAGTGGTCCATCTGTCCGCGGCCAGGATCGAACCTGTGAACCCCGGGCCACCAACGCGGAGCGTGCGAACTATGCCACTATGCCACCGGGCTGGCCCCCATCATCACCACTTTTATTCCGTGGTTGACTACTGTTAAAGTTATGGAACTAATAGAGTTCACAGTGGGGTCTGTCTGACTCTAAAGCCCATGTTCTTTCTGCCACTTACTGTTGCTTTGCTTCTCCTTCCCTCGTCTTCTTCAACAGTAACCTCTCAACTTTGATTAACTCTAAACTTTGCCTCCCCTAGATTTTGGGATCTTCTAAGGGACACTGGGAGATTGGTGTAGCCCAGGACTTTGCAGAATGGGGTACTCTAATGTGAATTAATGTATGTTCCTGTTAATTAATAGGCTCCATAGATTGGAATTATATTGTAAACTCTGTGAAGGAAATAACTGTCTTATTTATTTTTGTATTTGGAAAAAATGTGGGAAGGCAAGAATGGAAGCAAAGAAACAAATTAGGAGGTTACTATGGTAATGCAAACAAGAGAAAATGGTGACCTGGACCAGGGTGGTAAGAAGTTGTTAGATTGGGTAATATTTAGAAGGATTTACTGATGAATTAAATATGTGTGCGTGGATTGAGCGTGTGGGGTTAGAGAAATAGAGGAATCAAGCAGGACTCCTAGGCTGTTTTTTTTTTTGATGAGGAATATTGGTCCTGAGCTAACATCCGTTGCCAATCTCCCTCTTTTTGCTGAGGAAGATTAGGCCTGAGCTAACGTCTGTGTCCATCTTCCTCTATTTTGTATATGGGACACCGCCACAGCATGGCTTGATGAGCAGTGCATAGGTCCACACCGGGGTTCCGATCCTGCAAACCTGTGAACCCCAGGCCATTGAAGCAGAGCACGTGAACTTAACCACTATGCCACCTGGACAGCCCCAGGACTCCTAGGTTTTTGACCTGAGCAACTGGAAGAATAATAGAAGTGTCATTAACTGAAATGGGAAAATTGGCAAGGGTGTAACTTTGGGGAGTGGGGTAAAGAATCACGGGATCTCTTACCAACACATGTGTTGCTTACCTCTCCACATAGATTAGAAGCTAATTGAGGGCAGGGAATGTGATTTATAGCTTCATTCCATCCCCAGTAGTGCCTGGTATATGGGTGAGGTAGCATTTGAGTTGGATCTTAAAACAAGGGCAGGGATGTGATCGGAGGATTGTTAGGCAAGGAGGGCGTGCATTCCAGGCAGAGGACACACAGGAGCAGACGTATACATAAGGGAACGTTGGGGGCACTTTTCAGGCTACTTAGTTGGAATGTTAAACGTGTATAGGAAAGTAGTGGGAGATAAGATTAGAAAAATAGGTTGAGGCTGGAGTTAGTTCATGAAAGACTGAATGCTAGAATAAGGAGTTTGTACTTTATTTGGCAGGAAATAGGAAAAATCTGGTGATTTTTGATTAAGGAAGCAACACAGAGTAGTGTTTTTTAAAATTAATTGGACAGTGTTGCACAGGATGAATTTGAGATGGGAGATCCATGTAAGGACACATTGGAGTAGTCCTAGGCAGGGGCAGGGAGGGGTCTGCATTAGAGTGAAATGAAAAGGAGATGGATATATGAGATATAGCTAGGCTGGCGTGTCTGAACTTGGTAATTAATAATTTCATGTGGGAATTGAGCAATATGATAAATCTTCATTTTCAATATTTGGGAATTTTTAGTATGAAATTGTCAACCTAAATAAAGAAGTAAACTGAGGCAAGCTCAAAAAATAATGAGTTTATTCGGGAATAGCAGAGGAATTGCAATTCGGGACAAGCAGGCTATGGTGAACCTAGGCAAGTCTGAAGAGACGAAGGGAAGGTCAGCTTTTATTAGGTTTTAGGAGGATACTGGGGAGGGTTGTTTTGAAAAAAAAAAAAAGTTCATTAGAGAAGAACAAGAGTTAGAGGTTGTTGCGGTTTCTTATTGGCTGCAAGTGGTAGTTAGTGTGTTGTCACTCTGGCAGGGAGGGATCTTCCTTCTTTTTCTTAAAAGCAGGAGATGAAATTCCCATGTGAAAAAACTCCTCCCTTGTACCAGAAGAAAAGTAGCATTCCTATCATCACAAATAAAATGTTGAGACTGAGAGAATTTTATACAAAGAATTCTATATAAATAGACCTTGTTATCTTCCTTCTTCCCGTTGGTTATGCAGCCTGAAAGGAGTGGTGCATGCGTGAGAACTCCCCCTTCAGGGCCTCCCGACTCCATTTTAAATGAGGTTTTCCTTTATTTATTTTCACAAAATCATAACCTGGGACCCTGTCAAGTTCAGCACTCCCTCTATAAACTTGTCTCAGTTACTGGTACAGAGCGCCACAGGATGGGATAGAACTCTGTGATTGGAGGAGTGGGCAGAGTGTCAGGAATAGAGGAATAACCCCAGAGAGTCAGAGGCATGATCTCACCAAGGTGCCTGTGTAAATTGCCTGTATGAAGTCAGGAGCTTTTTCCTGATCTTCTGATGGGAAGAGCATGGGCTTTGTAGTCAGACAAACTTGGGTTGGAATATGGCTCCACCATTTCCTAGCTATGCAACCTTGGGCCTCAGTTTCCTTATGGATAAAACAGGTTGTTGTATTACATTTAAAAACGATAAAATATGTAGAATACTTACCATAATGCTGATGTAGCCATGGCAGTGACTGGTATCTGATTGAATTTGTTGCACAGAATTTCTTCAGTCTCACTGTTCTTCTTATTCTATATTATGCTCCTATAGCTCTGCCTCTCTGAAGCAATTAAGTAGCTCCAGGCTGTCTCTATCACTCACCAAAATACAGAGAGGGCAAGTGTCCGTGACCTTTTTAAGAACCTCCCCTTTGGTAGTCAGCTGTGCTATGATCTTTAAATACCTCTGCTCACTCATTTTGTAGAGTTGTCGAGTCACTTTCTACTTTTGCTTTCTTTTAAAATAGGAGAGCTGAAGGAAGGTTTTTGTAGGAGAGTGGAGAATGCAGTCAAGTGAAGGAGACAGCTGGAGGGAGGGAGGGAGGAATGCCCAGAGTTACAAGTATGTAGAGGGGATAGCTATGATGGTGAAAATCAAGTCTGAGGTCGCATTTCTTTTCTACTCAGGGATTTGCCCCAATTGGCCCAGGAACGCTATAATTTAGTCTTCTCTGCGCATGTCACGGTCTTTTGTCCCTCGGCGGACGCCGTTTGCCAGCCAACGCTGTCTCCACGTTCGCCGCCGTCGTAGCGTGCCTAATTCTACCTTTTTCCCCCACGCTTGCCATGGCAAGCCGAGGGGTTCGGCAGCGCCTGAAGGGAAGCGGGGGCAGCGGCGGGGACACGGCCTCCGCCGCGGACAAGCTGCGGGAGCTGCTGTGCAGCCGGGAGGCGGGCGGCGCGGAGCCCCGGAGCGAGTAGGTGTGCGGGCGCGGCGGGGGCGTGGCCGGCCGGGCGGCTGGGCGCCGGGCTGCCCCCAGGAGGGTCTCGTTCCCGCGGCGCGCGCGGCTTCGCCGGCGGCCCTCCCCGCCAGGAAAGCCTGGCTGCCTGTCACCCAGGTCCCTCTGCTCTTCCTGGGCGGGTCAGCGTTGGTCTTCGCCCCACTTTCGATCCCCCGCCCCGGGTCCCATGTTTCTTGTAAAGAAACCCTGGAATGCAGGTCTGTGAGGTGTCCGGCCCAGGCCCAGGTGGGCTGGCGTCGTGGTGTTGGAGTTGGCAGAGCCTCTGTGGGAGACGTTGGGAAGAGCAGAGTATACCTTTTTCGACTGTGTTCCCCGGCTTCCTTCATTCCTTCAAAAGTCGTGACCCTTTCCTCTTTTGTGTGGGCCCTACAACCTCCAGCACCTGCAGCCACCTCTTTCCCCAAGCCCGGGGGACTGCAGATTAGGACTGCAGGTTAAAGGAGCTGTCGACATAGGGAATTGGAGGTTATGTACCTTGCACATATTAGGCGTCTATGCATTTGAACAAGTGGGGAAATGCATAAAGCCGTGGAAAGGAGTGACCTTAAGAGAAGAAAGAGAGCTTTGTGGCCTTCAATTGAGTGATTAGTTGGCTTGGGATAAACTGAGTGTCATAGATGCAGTGATCTACCTTTTTTTTTTTTGTTTTTTTTTTTTTTTTTTTGTGGGGAAGACCAGCCCTGAGCTAACATCCGTCGCCAATCCCCCCCTTTTTGCTGAGGAAGACTGGCGCTGGGCTAACATCCGTGCCCATCTTCCTCCACGTTATGTGGGACGCCGCCACAGCGTGGCTGACAGGCAGTGCATCGGCGGGCGCCCGGGATCCGAACTCGCAAACCCTGGGCTGCCAAGCGCTAACTAAACCGCTGCGCCACCGGGCGGGCCCCATAGATGCAGTGATCTACCTTTTTTTTTTTTTGTTTTGTTTTTTTTTTTTGTGGGGAAGACCAGCCCTGAGCTAACATCCGTCGCCAATCCTCCCCTTTTTGCTGAGGAAGACTGGCGCTGGGCTAACATCCGTGCCCGTCTTCCTCCACGTTATGTGGGACGCCGCCACAGCGTGGCTGACAGGCAGTGCATCGGCGGGCGCCCGGGATCCGAACTCGCAAACCCTGGGCTGCCAAGCGCTAACTAAACCGCTGCGCCACCGGGCGGGCCCCATAGATGCAGTGATCTAAAGGGTCTGAATTAAAAGCAGGAAGTGGAAGGAATGATTAAGGTTGATTAAAGTCTTAGTTCATTTCTTATTTATTCTATTCAGAACAATCAACAGTTCACCTTTTTAGATGAATAACTTAAGTACTTTAATGTCCCTTGTCATTCTTGTCCTTTCTGTCTAGTTTTAGGCCTTTTGGTTAGCGGGTCTTCCTGACACTTTTTTTCACTTCTGAGCAGGTTATCTGGGAACAAAGCAGGACAAGTCTGGGCACCTGAAGGATCTACTGCTTTCAAGTATCTGCTCTCAGCACGGTTATGTGCTGCTCTCCTGAGCAACATCTCTGACTGTGATGAAACATTCAATTACTGGGAACCAGTAGGTGATTTGTTTATTTTTGTTGTTGTTCTTGATTTCACTGCTTGGGACCTTGTTACCAGTTGAGATACAAATAATATACAAATGTGACTACTAGTAAAATAACTTTATTTTTCACTTTTGTATTCTAAGCTGATGATTTACCTACTATTGAAGGCTATAGGAAATTTACCTGGTTTACAAAAAGGTGTAATTTGTAATTTTCTTAAAAAATTTTTTTGATCAAAATTATGCTTGGAGACAGTTTTTAAAGTTAACTACTACAATACTTAAAGGAAAAGCAGTAACTCCCTGTCCCACATCTCATGTCCTAATCCCAGTCCCTAGAGGCAACCACTTTCTTTCAACTTTTTAAGTCATTTCTTCTGATGTTTACTAAAATAAATAATGTTAGTAAATAGTATGCTTATACTGCTGTTTCTTGATTTACACATTTATAAGTCTGTTGACTTCCTGTTGTAGGAAATTCAGAGGTGAAATTTTCTGATATTTTATATCAAAAAAATAAATGCTTAAGTAGTTTAAGGAAAATATAAGATTTAGAATTTCTCTGTTTTGGCTAATGAGTATTTTAAAAAAAATGAGTAGAGGGTAAAATTCAAGCTTTCAATGTTGACCAAACAGTAATCTTATAGAATTTATAATGGCCTAATATTTTTCAATATTGGGTCATTTTTATTCTTATCCATTAGTTACAAATCTTGTTGAGAATTTAATAATTTTTGTGTACGTTTGTCTCATTAATATTTTTGCTTAGAAATTTCACCTGCATCCTCTTCACAAGGATTTTTGGCCAATGTAACTGTGAATCCATCTGTTTTGTACTTTCAGACACATTACCTCATCTATGGGAAGGGGTTTCAGACTTGGGAATATTCCCCAGTTTATGCCATTCGCTCCTATGCTTACCTGTTGCTTCATGCCTGGCCAGCTGCATTTCATGCAAGAATTCTACAAACTAATAAGGTAAGGGCAGGCCAACCTGAAAGCAATCACAAGTCATCAAGAGGTGAGTATCTGAAACAGTTTTGAGAAAAGGACAAAATAGATTGATAGTTAAGAGGGAACTTTTTTTGAAGAAGAATCATTTATTCATTTATTGTTCAACAAATATTAATGGAGACTTTCTATTTGGTAGACACTTTGTTAAGTGCTGTGGATGTAACAATGACCAAATCCCTGCCCTCAAGGAATTTATAGTCTAGGGGGCAAAATGATTAATTGAATAAGTAATTACAAATGTGGTGGGTGTTATGGAGGAAAAGTACAACGTGCAATGGGATGGCCTGTTAGGAGAGCCCAAGTTAAACAGAGTGCTGTAGGGTAATTGGGAGTTACCTGAAACCTAACCTGATTATTTTTCATAAATTTGGCTATTATGTGTCTTGGCATGGATTTCTTTGGATTTGTCCTGTTTGGAGGTTACTTAACTTCTTGAATCTTTAGGTTTATGTCTTTTGCCAAATTTGGGAAGTTTTTAGCTGTTATTTTTTGAGTACTTTTTCAGCCCTGCCCTGTTCCTCTCCTGAGACTCCAATGATATGAATGTTAGATCTTTTGTTATAGTCCCACAAGTCCCTGAGACTCTGTTCAGTTTTTTCCAGTCTATTTTCTCTGTGTTGTTCAGACCGAACAGTTTCTAATCTTCTGTCTTCCAGTCCACTGATTCTTTCCTCTGTCTTCTCCATTCACTGTTGAGTCTATCCATTGAGCTTTTGTTTTGGTTATTGTATTTTTTCAGTTCTAAAATTTTGATTTTGTTTTTCTTTGTATCTTCTTTTTCTTTACTGAGACTTTCTAATTTTTCATTTGTTTCAAACTTGTTCTTAATTGCTTGTTGAAGCATTTTTACAATGGCGCCTTTAAAACTTTGTCAGATAATTTTAACATCTCTCTCTTCTTGTTCTTGGTGTCTATTGATTGACTTTTTTCATTCAGTTTGAGATCTTCTTGGTTGACAAGTAATTTTCAGTTGAAACTTGGACATTTTGGGTACTACTTTATGAGACTCTGGATCTTATTCATGGGCCCATCTTGCTTCTTCTGCACCACTCTGCTCCTCTGCATCTTATTTAAGCCTTTGTTTTAGTGGGCTTCTTTTGATACCACTCCAGCAGGAGGAAGGAGGGAATTCTTCACCCTGTCACTGCCAAGTTGGGGTAGAACCTGCCAAGTTGCCAGGTTCCCCACTAGGCCTCCTTCCTAGTGGGAAGGGTAGGGGTACCTCATTACTGCCAGCTTGTGGGGGAGGTAGAAGTCCAGGCTCTCCAAGTGGTCTTCACTGACAGGGTGGTGGGAGAGGGAGCTGGTTACCACCAGCAAGGATGAGTCCTGGCTTCCTACTGGACTCTTGATGGCATGGGTGTGAGTGGGGCTACACTTTTTTTCTGGAGTGCTTGGCTGGAGTAGAGTGGTTATTGTCTTAAAATTTTCTGTCTTGCTAGGCTACTCCTTTCTTGGTCTTTTGGCTAGACAGAGCAGGCTTTGATTAGTGTTTTTTTTTTGTCTGTGCCCATTGATGTTTCTAGTTGCTAACTTCTTTAGCTCCAAGTCTGGAATATAGAGGGCCAAAAGAAAATGCAGGGAACTTACCACCATATTTTTCCTCAGGTCCCAAAGTCCCTAGCCAGTCTGCCTTCTTCTGTCCACCTTTCAGAGTCTTCTTCTGTTTGTTTCACATATAATATTCAGAGTTTTTGGTTTTACATAGCAGGAGGAATAGGGGAAAGTATGGCTAATCCATCTTCTGTGAAGCACAAGTCCCTGATTAGAGAACTAGGGGATAAGTAGGAGTTGTCTAGGTAAAGGAAGAATGAGTATGAGAGACAAAGGCCCTGAGGCTGGGATGCAGGCCAGCATAACCTTCTTATATAGACAGGTTTGACGCTTGGAGGAGAGACTGAGTGGTGGAGTGGATTAGATGAGACTGAGAGGTAGGAAGAGGCCAGATTTATAGAACACCTGGTAAGCTCTATTAGGGAATTAGACTTTTTTCCCCTCAGGTGCATTTTGAAGCCATTGAAAGGTTTTAGACAGAGGACATGATTGCACTTGCATTTTAGAATGATTAGAGAAGTAGCACCTACAGAAAGTGATAGAACTCTGTTCCTCCCTTCCCCACCTAGTATCTCATTTCTGGTTTTTTGAACTTACCGGAGGAAAAATATACAGGATGAGGGACTTAGTAGAGAAATAACAATATGCAATTCTTAAGGTTTTTTATTTCAACTTGAATATCCACTGTCACTTCAAATTTGACATATTCAGCACAGAATTTTTCCTCTTACAGCAGTGATAGGAACAACAAGCAGAATAGGAATGAAGATTTCCCTTCTGCTCCTGTTCTGATTTCCAGTCTTCTGCCTGTTAGGTTCTGCCAGTGGGAGTCAACAGGGAGCTGCTTGGCAAGGGGGAATTGTAGCTTATAGAGTCCCAGCCCTAGCATCATAAGGCAGAGTGGAGAAGGGTGGATTATTGCTGAGAGACATTATGGTAATAATTCGCACCCCTGGTGATGGTTACCTTTCCAACTTCTTGTTACCCTAAACAAGAACACCTTTGTTTTGTCTCCCTATCGATCTGGCTGTGAATTTCTCTGAAGTGCATACTCAGGAGTGGGATCCCATACATTGATCCATGGGCTATTAGTTTCAGTTGCTCTCCAGAATGACTGTACAGCTTTACACCCCTTGCAACAGTGTTCGAGGTTTCAGCTTCTTCACGTCTCCTGAGCACTTGATATTTCTGACTTTCTAATTTTTGTACTTCTCATGTTTGTAAGATGCTTCTCATTTTAATTGCATTTCTCTGATTACTAGTGAGGTGGAGTATTTCTTTTATTTATTAGTCATTCAGATTTCCTTTTCTGTGAATTACCTATTCACATCCCTTGCCTGTTTTTTGATTGTGTTTTCTGGTTTTCTCTTCTGATTTGTAGAGGTTCTCAATAGTAACCCCCTGTATGTTTTAGATACTGGAAATCCTTTCTCTTAGGCTGTCACTTCTCTATTAACCTTGTCTATGATCCTTTGTTGAACAGAAATCTTTAATTTTGATACAGTCATGCCAATTAATTTTTCACTTATGGTTGGTGGTTCTGGGACTTTCTCAAAGAAATCCTTCTTCACCACAGTCACAGAGATATTCTTCTGTATTTTCTTCTCTTAGCTTTATAATTTAACCTTTCACATATAAGGCTTTAATCCATTTGAAGTTTATTTCTTATAAACTGTGGAAAGATCCAGCTTTATTTTTTGCTGAATGGTGAACTGAATTTTCCAGCACCATCTGCTAAATAACCCATCCTTTTGCTTCTGGTCTGTAATACCGTCTCTGTCATACACCTCATCCCATATATATGGTTCTCTTTCTGGCCTCATTGTTCTATGTCATTGGTCAATTTGTCAGTCAATACCATATTGTTTTTATTATTATGGCTTTATAATGTGTGTTAATATCTGGTTGATGAATTTCTCACTTTGTCCATTTTAAAATTTGTATTTTAAAAATAATTTTAGAATCAGTTCCTCCCGCCCCCCCCCCATTCTGCTGGATTTTGATTGGAGTTGCATTGAATTTACATATTAATATGAGAATCAGTATTTTTAATGTTTAGTCATTCCATCCCTAAAATGATATATTTATCTATTTAGTCAGGTTTTCTGTGTCTTTTAATAAAATTTGAAAAATATATTCATTTTAGTCTTCTCCGGTCTTTAATAGGTTTAGTGTCTAGGTTCTTTATACTTTTTGTTGCTGTTATGAATGGTGTCTTGTTTTCTGTTATTTTGTAGGTCATTGCTGATATAGAGAAACACAGTGGATTTTTGTTTCTTGATTTTAATCTAAATCTCACTGAATTTCCTTATTAATGCCAATGGTTTGTCAGGTGAATCTCTTGGATTCTCTTTCATTTGTGTATATAGAGTTTAGTTTCTTCTTCTTTTTTTTTGTGAGGAAGACCAGCCCTGAGCTAACATCCGTTACCAATCGTACTCTTTTTTGCTGAGGAAGACTGGCCCTGGGCTAACATCTGTGCCCATCTTCCTCTACTTTATATAGGACGCCACCACAGCATGGCTGACAAGAGGTGCGTCTGCTGGCAACTGGGGTCCGAACCCGCGAACCCCAGGCTGCCAAAGCACGAACTAAACCACTGCGCCACCGGGCCAGCCCCAAGTTTAGTTTCTTCTATCACATTCCTTATACCTCATTTCTTTTTTGTCTTTTTGCACCAATAGGACTTCTAGTTATTATGTTCAATATTAATTGTTATGGGGGCATCATTGTCCTTATCATAAATACAATTCTTATATTAACTTGTGTTAATTTTTTGTGTGTGTGTGAGGAAGACCAGCCCTGAGCTAACATCCATTGCCAATCCTCCTCTTTTTGCTGAGGAAGACTGGCCCTGGGCTAACATCCGTGCCCATCTTCCTCTACTTTATATGGGACACCGCCACGCCATGGCTGACAAGCAGTGCGTTCGCAGGCGCCCGGGATCTGAACTCGAGAACCCAGGCTGCCAAGCACAAACTAAACTGCTGTGCCACTGGGCCGGCCCCAACTTGTGTTAATTTTTAACTTTCTAAATGTATTTTTGTACTCTCCCCAATTGGATGAGGCATTTTTACATGTAGACATATTGTGCTAAAATAATCTCTGTTCCTAGTAGCATCTAGAATAATGTTCGATGTGTATAGTAGGTTTTCAGTGTTTTTATTGAATTAATGAATGAATCTGGGCATTTACTGGATCACTTTATTGAATTCTTTTTGGAATTTTTTGGTTATAGTGATGAAAAATATTTCCAAGTTATATGCAGTTATATTAATCGTAGTATATATTTAAATATTGCTTATATTCTGAGGTTTTCAGTGTTCTTAAACATACCAGTGTACTGTAATACAAAAGCTATTTGATATAACTCCATTATTTTGTTATTTTTATTTTTTTAAATTGATGTTCTTAATTATAAAATTAATAAAGTCGCATTACAGATGTTTGGAAGATAGGAGGAAGAATATGCACCTAAATCCCACCAGCCTGATGCAGTCACTTTTATCATTTTATTATATTTCTTTCCAGTCTTTTCATATACTTCTGATTTCCATAGCTGAAATTGTAATGTATACATAATATTATATTATGCATTTTCACTTGGTGTTTTGTAATAATCACTACCTCACATATTATGGTTTAAGAAATGCTTGTTGAATGAATGAGCCTTGTATCATAAGAATTTTTCTACTGTCTTTGTAACCATAAATTTTAATATGTGTATAATAGTCCATGAAATAGATGTAGCATAATTTATTTAACCATTTCTCTATAATTGGACATTTTGTAGTTTTTTAAACAGTTTTTTTCTAAATTAATAGTGCTGCAATTCACATTTTCATGAATAGAACTAACCCTCCCCCTGCTGCCCACAATATTTTGAGTTACTTCTGTGGGCTGGAATCATAGAAATAGGTATACTGGGTCTAAGGATATGAAAATTTGTGTGGTTTTCGATACATAATGCTTTTCAAAAGGATTATACCAATTTATAGTGTTATTAATGACAAATGAGAGTGGTGTCATCTTTAAAAGAGTTTTTCTAACATGTATCTGTGACTTCTGTTTTCTTGTTCTGGGTTTCTTTCAGATTCTTGTCTTTTACTTTTTACGATGTCTCCTGGCTTTTGTGAGCTGTATCTGTGAACTTTACTTTTACAAGTGAGTATAAAAGCTTTCCTTTTAAAAGTGCTATGAAAGGGGCCACCCGGTGGTGCAGCGGTTTAGTTCACTCTTGGCAGCCCGGGGTTCGCGAGTTTGGATCCCGGGCGCCCACGGACGCACTGCTTGTCAGCCATGCCGTGGCGGTGTCCCATATAAAGTGGAGGAAGATGGGCATGGATGTTAGCCCAGGGCCAGTCTTCCTCAGCAAAAAGAGGAGGATTGGCAACAGATATTAGCTCAGGGCTGGTCTTCCCCACACACACAAAAAATAAAAATAAATAAAAATAAAAGTGGTATGAAAAAGCCCAGTATAGCATAGATTACTTCTCTGATAGTGTAAGCAGTGTTTAGAATAGAAAACAATTTCCTTCTAGCTCCTAATATTAAACCTGAAGTGTAACTTAAAAATTTTTTTTCTAGCTTTACCAAGATATAATTGCCATATAACATTGTGTAAATTTAAGGTGTACAACATGATGATTTGATACATATATATGTTATGAAATGATTACCACAATAAGATTAGTTAACACATTCATCACCTTACATAATCACAGTTTTGTGTGTGTGGTGAGAACATTTAATATTACTCTCATAGGAACTTTCAAATATATAACACAGTATTGTTAACTATAGTCACTATGCTGTATATTAGATCCACAGAACTTGTTCATCTTATAACTGAAAGTTTGTACCCTTTTAACCAACATCTTCTCATTTCCCCCACCACTCCGCAGCTCCTGGCAATGATGATTCTACTCTCTATTTCCATGAGTTTGGCTTTTTTCAGATTCCACATATAAGTGAGATCATACAGTATTTGTCTTTCTCTGACATTTTACTTAGGATAATGCCATCAAGATCCATCCATGTGTTGCAAATGACAGGATTTCCTCCTTTTTTATGGCTGAATAATATTCCATTGTGTGTGTGTGTGTGTGTGTTCACACACACACACACACACACCACATTTTCTTTATCCATTCATCCATAGATAGACATTTAGGTTGTTTCCATGTCTTGGCTATTGTGAATAATGCTGCAATAAACATGGGGGGGTGCAGATATCTCTTTGATTTCATGTCCTTCAGATATATACCCTGAGGTTGGATTGCTGGATCATCTGGTAGTTCTGTTTTTAATTTTTTGAGTAAAGAAGTGTGACTTCTTGTTTGAAACAAACCATTGGAGGGGAACGCTTCTAATTATTGCTTTCTTTCCTGAGAATCATAAATACTGTATCTTCATATTACTGATTTTAATTCTGTTAATACATATCTAACTTGTGTTTTATTTGGTAGGATTTAGTAAAGCCTTAGTTTTGGCCCCAAGGTATGGCATAATGATTTACCTCTTCCCCTTGAGCTTAGCTGATAGGAAGTTATTCCCAGTGTGGAACTCACTGCTCTTATTTGCACCTGATACGTTATTTTTCACCAGGTACCTATTGGTTAATTGAATATTAGTGGAATTATTAGGCATTTAAGTGTTCTTGTGATAAAAACAGCCAGCGTTTTTACATGAAATCTAACAATAATAGTTTAAGAGATATTTGGACTTTATTAAAAATCTTCACACTGCATAACAGCTAAAAATGTCAGATAAAAACATTCTTTGCCTTGACTCTGTATGGAATAGAGAAGAAGGAAAGCCAGTGCTGTCTTTGAGGATTGTAACCTTAAGTTAGTCTTCATGTGGGTTCAGGATTGAATTCAAATCACCTACATGGTCCACCACATCCCAGGTTGAGAATTTATTTTAAATTGTTCTGGGTTGGTAGTGCCCCAGGTGTCTTGCAAAAACAAATGTAAAATTTCTCTAGAGAAATGGATCTTTAACCCAGGTGTCAAAGAATTACCACATATAAAATTCTAGTGAACAAGAAATTTTAATGAAAAGAAATCCAAAGCACAGAAGGAAACAAGACATTATGAGTAAGAGCCAGCAGAAATAAAAATCAACAGAAAGCTGATCCACAGAACTTCATTTATTAGGAATTATTAAAATAAAAATGTAAAGTAAATATATTTAATAATTTTAAAAAAATAAAAGAGGGAATTGAAAACATGAATAAGAAACAAGAGACTAAACAATCAATAGAGTGAAAAGGAACTTACGGAATGAGAGAAAATATTTGCAAATCATTATCTTAAGAGAGGCTCATTTCCAAAATATAAAAGAACTCCTCCTACATCTCAATAGCAAAAAAACCTAATAATCTGATTTAAAAACAGACTAAGGATTTGAATAGACATTTCTCTAAAGAAGATATACATATGGCCAACAGGTACATGAAAAGATGCTCAGTGTCACTAATCACAGGGAAATGGAAATCAAAACCTCAGTGAGATATTACTTTATACATGTTAGAACAGTGTTATCAAAAAAACACAGACAAGTTTTGGTGAGGATGTAGAGAAATTGGAACCCTTGCACACTGTTGGTGGGAATGCAAAATGATATAGCCACTATGGAAAACAGAATGGTGGTTTCTCAAAAAACTAAAAATAGAACTACCATAATGATCCAGCAGTCCGTCTGCTGGGTGTTCGTCTAAAAGAACTGAATCAGGATCTTGAAGAGATATCTGCACGCTTATGTTCATTGCAGCACTATTCAGAAGAGCCAAGGTTGGAAACAACCTAAATGTCCATCAACAGGTGAATGGACAAAAAAATGTGGTGTATAAATACAATGGAATATTATCCAGTCTTAGAAAAAAAGGAAATCCTGCAATACATGACAACATGCATGAACCTTGAGGACATTTTGCTAAGTGAGCTAACCAGTTAGAGATGGACAAACTGCATGATTTCACTTTTATGAGATGTCTAAAATAGTCAAACTCATTGAATAGAGTGTGGTTGCCAGGGGCTAGGGAGGGAGAAATGGGAAGTTGCTAATCAATGGCTATAAAGTTTCACTTGTGCAAGATGAGTAAGTTCTAGAGATCTGTGTACAACATTGTGCCTATAGGTAACAGTACTGTATTTTTACACTTAAAATTTTGTTGAGGGTAGATCTCATATTAACCATTCTTAAAACACTTAAAGATAAAAAAAGAAATGAGACTATAAAAATAGTCGGCAGATTTGAAAAAGAACCAAACAGAACTTCCAGAAATGAATATATAGTAATTGATATTTAAAATTTAGTGGCTAGTTTAAAGAGCTGATTAGGCACACTAACAAGTAAACTAGTAAACTAGAAGATTGATCTGAAGAAATTACTAAGAATGCAACAGAGTGAGAGAAACAAAGAAATATTAAAGAGATTAAGAAATGTGTATGCTAGAGATGAAAGACAATATATATCTAATCAGATTCTGGGAGATGATGGAGAGACTGGGGAGACGCAGTATTCAGGGAAGTAATAGCTAAGAATTTTCCAAAATTGATGAGAAAAAGTTGCTAATCCACAGATTCAGGAAGCCTAACATATCCCAAGCTGGATAAATAAACAGGAATTAGTGAAACTGTGTAGAATACCAAGGACAAAGAAGATCTTAGAAGTTGATGGAGAACTAATAGAACACCTGCAAAAGAATGTTAGGCAATTAGACTGACAAGAAACCTCCTCAAAAGCCAGGAGACAAAAAACCAGTATCTTCAAAGTGCTGAGAGAAAATGACTGTCATCCTAAAATTGTATATTCAGCTAAACCATCTTTTAAGACCAAGAGCTAAATAAAGACTTTTCAGACAAAAAATAAAAGAAAGAAAAAGAAACCAAACAAAAACCAGAGAATTTACCATTAACAGATCCTCACTAAAGGAACTTCTAATGGATATACTTAAGAAGAAGAAAATTATTTCAGAAAGAAACTCTGAGATGCGGTAAGGAACCTGAGCAAGAAAATAGTTAACACATAGGTATGTCTGAACAAATATCAACTAAATGAAGCAATAATAGTATCTATTAATGTTTAACTTATAGGGCCAGGAAAAAAAAAAAAAAGAGAGAGAGGAGTGAAAGAAAGTGTATAATTGCTTAAGTTTGAGAAACTGACTTATAACCACTTATTAACACCTTGGTGTATCTCCTAGTCTTTTTTTCTGAAAACTACCATTTATTGAGCAACTCTGTGCCAGGCATTCTTCTAAGCATTTTTCCATGTGTTGTCCTCACAGAAACTGTACGAAGTAGGTTTTTTGCAGATGAGGAATCTGACAGAGAGATTTTGTAACCAGACCAGGGTCCTATTGCTAGTAAGTAGCAGAGCCAGAATTTGAACCCATGCCTGTCTGAATCTGAGAGCTATTATTTCTACACTACATGTTTTCCTGTTGGTAGCAGACATAATCTTAGCACTGAAAATATACATTTTCTCTTAGATAGAGAGCTTCTGTCTTGTGTAAGGAATGAGAATGTTTGGGTTTCTTATGCACACGAAATTGCTAACAAACATGTCGAGACAGTTCTGTATTTGACTTTAGATCTTCAGTGTTCTCTGTGATGCAGGCATGTTTTTGTTCTTTGATTTGAAGTGTCCATCCCTAAGATTTGCTATGCTGATAGTCTTTGCCTTTCTGCTAGGGCTGTGTGCAAGAAGTTTGGACTGCATGTGAGTCGAATGATGCTAGCCTTCTTGGTTCTCAGCACTGGCATGTTTTGCTCATCCTCAGGTAAGTAAAAGGGCAGGTGACGGCATAACAGGTCCACTGATATTTGCATTGAAAGGAAGAACTTGTCTAGATGTAGGTTATATTTATATAACATGTCAGTAATTAGCAAAGCACTGTTATCTACATGATCTTGATTGACCTTTACACAATTCAGTGGTATAAGTAAGAAAAATGTTTTCTCATTTTTGCAGGTGAGGACACTGACACTTAGAAAGGTGAAATGACTTTCTGAAAGTCAAAGAATTCATAAGTAGTAGAGCTGTTGTTTTCATCAGGTTGCTTTCTATTACATTATTGTATTTTTTTATCACTGCAAGGCTGAAAAACACAAGCACCCACTGCCTTTCTTTGCTGTTAGAGGAAGGAAAATAATTTTGTTATTTTGCTCAAGGAAGATCTTTGTGCCTAAAGACCCTATTCTTGATGGTTCTGGTTTCTGCCCATTATTTGCAATGTATTCTATAAAGGTATGTATCTTCTGTTGGGCTTTTTTTATAGTAAGCTTCTAGAAATTTAGAATAAAAACTTGAATGTAGAGTGGTGGCTTTCAAACTGTGCCGCCATTGAACATTTGTGTTCTATGAGCTGAGCCAAGGTAGCCAGCTGCCAAAAGGTAGCCTGTTCCCAATTCTCCAGAAATATTGTTACTAGATATAATTATCTCAAATTTTAATTTGCTTTTGTGTACCAGAATCTAATGTACACACTAAATATGCACAAAAATTAGTATCCAGCACAGAAGTATACATTTCCTTTTCCTTCATTGACTGTATCAAAATCCATGTTGTTCTGCGGAGACCTTAGTGTTCCACCTAAATAACTTTGAGAGCCATTGTCCTAAATGAGACTGTGCTCTACTCTCCGATCTGGCAGAGACCTTGGATTCCTCTGCTCCCTTTATCCTCTACTTTGGCAGCTGGAATCGACAGCTTTGGATGACGTTGATATTATTTAGCATCTATCTGTGAAGGTTGTATCTCATGTTTGTTTAGTTACTTTGCTATTCCTAAAACTGATTCTTATGTGAGGGAGATACCTGGGAGTATCTTTAGTTTTGTCATCTCAGTTGAGGATGCTAAGGCACAGATAAGTTAAAAGTGTCCTTTGATACAGAGCCTCTGAACCCTTTGCTGAGTTTCTTAAATCATACTACCTGTTCTTTGTGGTTCTTACTGGAGTTGGTACTGATTTTTCTTCCCTAGTGTTAGATGAAGCCAGCCTTATACAGCCCAGAGAGGCAGATCTGCATTTTTGTGTACAGTTGTTAGAAACACTTTTGATCAAACATTACTGTTGCAGAGACCCTGAAAGTGCTCAGTGGTCTGCTGTATACAACAAATAATGATAGATGCAAATAGTTAGGGGACATCTAAAGGCCAAACTATCTATGTCAGTGGATGCACAATGTAAAACAGTGCTGCCATCCAGCACTTGGCCCTGGGGAAGGCTTCCTAGAATTCCTATGGGGTAAAGGTTAGTACCAGGACAGTCTCAGAAGACTATCAGAAGATGAACTTCTTCAGAAATAGATTGTCAGCAATGGCTCTGAGTTTCTTGAAGCATATTCCCTGCCTGGAAGTACAACCTGGGGGTATTCCTGGGAAACCTGGGTTTCTGTAAGCTTTGGATTTGGGGTGCAGGTCAGGAGAGGAATGGCATGGATGGTATTGTATAATTGGGTGATGTGTTGGTACCCAAAAAACAGGAGTGAGAAAATAAGAAAATCTTTGAACTTCATTTTTTTTTAAAGGAGTATCACTTTACTGCCCATTTCTCATGTAGCATTGCTCAAAATATGTTCCTGGTTATTGATATTTTGTAATGTAGGTAAATTTTTGATAATTGATAGCTAATAAATCTCAAACTCTTGTCCCTTTCCCCTTTTTTTTCATTTCTTTACTCTTGCAGCATTCCTTCCTAGTAGCTTCTGTATGTACACTACGTTGATAGCCATGACTGGTTGGTATATGGACAAGACTTCCATTGCTGTGCTTGGAGTAGCGGCTGGGGCCATCTTAGGCTGGCCATTCAGTGCAGCTCTTGGGTAAGAAACTAACACAATTCATCTTCATTGTATCACTGGGCATATGGCAAATCTTAATGTTAGGTTATCTCCTTATTCTCTGGATAAGACCTAAAGTTATAGGAATTAATTGGACCTGCAAAGATTCTGAGAAATGGAAGAACATTTCTCTTAGTGCTTATTGTTATAATTAATTCTAATAAGAATAGTGACTATTAAGCATCTGCTATGTGTTAGGCACTGCTGAACTCCTTATAAACTTTATCCCTAAACCTTATAGCAATTCTGCAAGAGAAATACAATTATTAGTGCTTTATAAATGAGAAAGTAGACTCTGAGAGGTCGGGTAATTTGCCTTTAAGATTATGTTTGTTTGGATCCAGGCCTTTCTGACTCTAGAGCTGATGTTTTTTCTACACTGCACCACCCTGTGCTGTGCATTTTCCCAGTCACCAGACTTGAAATCTGAGTTTCCTTTCAGTCTTCCTTTTTGCCCCCAGCATCTTTTTTCCAGGTTCCATAGTATCTCTCATTCCTCTTGAATTCTTTCTTTCCATCACTTCTGCTGTAGTTTGTGCTGCCTTCTCTTCTTGCCTGTACCACTACTAATTTAGAAAAATATTTTAGTTTGATGTTAAAGTTATTATAATATTAGTGTATCTTTATTAGAAAAAAACATGCCAGATTGTATGAGGTAAAAAGAATTCTTAATTCTCTTGTCCCCTAGCCCAATATTCAAAGATAGTCACTGCTAATAGTTTTGTATATATCTTTCCAGAAATTATCCTTGTGTATATAAATGTACATATACATATATACATATGTGCCTTAATTGTTAAACAGAATTATCTTGTACATATGTATATCTTCTGTTGTACGTAGATTTATATCGTTCTTTGTATCAGTTGCATAGCGTTCCATTATCTGGCTGTCCATATTTATTTAGCCATTGCCTTATTGGTAGACATTTGGTTTTCAGTTTTTTGCTGTTATACACAAAGCTTCAGTGGACATATGTCTACACACTTGTGGAAATTTATCTGTGGGGTTAATTTTTAGAAAGGGAGTTACTAAGTCAGAGAATAGGCATTTTTAATTTTCTTAATTGCTTTTTAAAGGCTGATTTTCCCACCTCCAATATTTTCTTCTATTCTATTCTGCATATCATCCTCAAACTATTATATTTTTTAAAATTTTGTGTGAAGCCCTCTTCTGTACTTTCTGCTATCTTTCAACCATCTTAATGATTCCCATACCTTTATATTTAGTCCAATTATCTTATGAGCTTCACTCATATATTCCTAGCTGCTTATTAGATATCTCTATTTATATAGCTAAACATCTACAAAACTGAACTCATTATCTTCCCTTATATCTGTTCCTTTACCTATTTTTCTATCCCGGTAAATGGTACCACCATCTACTCAGTGCTGAGCACTGAGTAGGAACATGGACATTGTCTGTGACTCTTTTCTTTTTCCCATATCCTATTAATTTATTGTACCTCCTGGGTATCTTTTGAATTTGAATACTTTTCTTCACCTCTCTCTGCTCCTGAATTACCACACTGCTTCCTAAATGATCTTCCCATCTCTAGTCTTGATCCCTGTGAATCTACTTTCCATGCTCAAACTAGACTATCTTCCTAAAACGCAAATGTGATTGTATCACTCCCTGTTTTATTTTAAACTTTATAATAGCTTCCCCATTGCTCTGTGTCATGGAGGTGGCAGTCTGTGGCCTGTGGGCCAAATCCAGCTGTCCTGTTTTTGTACAGCCCAAGAACTAAGAAGCTTTTACATTTTTAAAGTGTTAAAAAACACAGAAGAATATGCAACAGAGACCATATGTGGCCTGCAAAGCCTAAAATATATGCTGTCAGGTCCTTTAAATAAAATGTTTGCCACCCCTGCTATATGGTTTCCAGACTCTAATATGAGTCACAAAGCCCTGCTCTTTCCTCCTTTTTACCTCTCCAGCCTCCTTTTGTCAGTTCCTCTGTTCCTTTACTCTTTGCTTCATCTACATTGAGCTTGTGAGTTCCCCAAATACGTCTGGGTGGCACGTTTTGATTGGTCTGCCTTTTGCCGAGATAAGTGATTTTAGGATCACAGTCAATCAGTTACCAATCTGCCATCATTTATTGAATACTTTGTGCTAGGCACTGCTATGTTGTGATAAATACGACAGTTACGGTTCCTGCTCTTTGGGAGCTTACATTTTAATAGGAAAGACAGACATTGAACAAGTAATTAAAAGTATGATGACTTACCAAAGGAGAAATACAGGTGCTGTGGAAATATATCTAGTTGGAGAGACAAAAAATGAAAACACACAATGTTACTGCAAAATTTAGATAGAATGTGGAAGTTCAGATCTAGAAGAGATTTCCTGTGACAGCACATGACATTGATAAATAAATAATAGAGATGATAATGCCATATAAATTCAGAGATGGGAGAAATTGGTTCTGCAGACATTTTATAGAGGGGGTGAGAGCAGAGCCTGTAGTTGATATTTGGATAGATTCTGTATAAATAGATTGGTGTGGGGAGAGAATTCTTTGTGATTGGAGCATGGGTAAAGGCTCTGACTAGTGTCCTAGATATATGAAGGTGATTGTTTATGCAACATGAGTGGAAGCACCTACTGAGAAAATGAATGTAGAGAAAGAAGAATAGAAGTTGGTTTTTGGGAGATATGACCATAGTAGAGCACTATGATGGGATGGGGGAGAAAGGAAACCTAGAAAGGAGCACTGGGGGAAGAGGCCAGAAAAGAAAAGGAGCCAGGGAATCTACAGAGGAAGGAACAGATGCTTTGCGTCAAGTGCAGCAGAAAGACAGGAAAATGAAGCTTGTGAAGAGATAACTGGGTCTGGTAGAGAGGAGGTTCTTGTTGACCTTGGATCAGTCTTATTAGCTTGATGCAAGGCCTTAAGGAAGAAATAGTGAAGGCAACATACCTGTGCCACTTGCTTGGGGAATTTAAGTGAAAGGAAGAAGAGCAAACGATATTGGAAGGGGATATATCAGAACTGAAGTCAAAGTTTGTGATATTACTAAAATCTTAATAAATCATAGAAGAGAAAGATCAGTATTTATTTGGCAGGGTAGGTGTAGGACAATAGGGCACATTTACTTATAATTAATATATTTTAAATGTCCATTACACATAAATATGTATAAAATGGAGCTCATTCCATAAGCTCAATATTTGTTTCACATGTGCATTGTGGGATGCACAGCACTCTTATGGGTCTTGTGAAGAGATCAATATAATTTTGAGAAGACATCCTCTCACATACCAGCCTTCTTCCCTCACCATAACTGCTAAAGACATTTTTCTCTCAGTTCAGCATGAGATATGTGTGGATCTGACCTGTTTTAGACTCTAAGTATTTAACTCCCCACTTTCTATTTCTTTGTTCAATAGTTTACCTATTGCCTTTGATTTGCTGGTGATGAAACATAAGTGGAAGAGTTTCTTTCATTGGTCACTGGTGGCCCTAATACTCTTTCTGGTGAGTTTTCTTTTGTCTTGTTTTATTCTCAAGTTGTAACGAAAGCAGCTTCTGATGTGGGAAAGAGAACATTAGGAGTTCATACTGTTTTTCACTCTGGTTTATCCTGTTAGCACTGGGAGAATGTTTCCAGGACAAAAGTCTACAATTGCTATATATTTTCTGCTCTGTTTTAGGTGCCTGTGGTGGTCATTGACAGCTACTACTATGGAAAGTTGGTGATTGCACCACTCAACATTGTTTTGTATAATGTCTTTACTCCTCATGGACCTGATCTCTATGGTAAGGACTTATGAAATTTGGGGAAGAGTTAGGATGTAGTTTAATTTGCTTTAGCTTTGAAATTTTAATCCAGTTGCCTCATTTTTATCAACTATAGCATTTGTTTGCTGGTGATGTTCTTTTCTTATTTAAAAATAAATGAGATTTGAATGCAGTGGAGTGATGATATGTTGCCACTAAATATTTCTCCTTAATTACTGTGCCATTCAGATCTGGCTTTCTGTTAGTCCTGCTGTCTGTTATTGTCAGTTTCAGAGTATTGAGGACTGTGTGGGGTATGCTGCAGCTTTTGATACTACTCTTTTTTAATTAAAAGTTACTTTTTTCTCTTCTCTTTAGAAAATCAGTATGAGAATAAAAATAAGAAAAAAAATCCCATCATCTCCATATAGCTATTGTTAATGCTTTGGAGTATATTCCTCCGGACATTTTCTATAATTATACACATTTGGTATTACTTTTTCTTTTTTCAATTTATACTACTTCAGTATCAGGCATTAGAGGAGAAAGTTTGGAACATCTATAGACAAAGAGTAGCAAATGGGGGAGAGGTCAGCATGAGAGGTTGATAATTTAGCCAGTTTAGGATTAAGAGAAAAAAAAGTGGAATGCCTTTAGTCTGGGGATGCATTCTCCTTACCTTCATCTCCACCACTAGCCTGATACCTTTCTCCCAGCCAGCCATTGAGCCTGTTTTATTTGGCCCTGAGGGCATTTGAGTTAGTGACAGCTACAGATGGCTAAGCTAGAGATCTTTCTGATCAGATCAGTCAAGTCACTAAACATTTTGTGAGACAGTTTTTCATTAAAATAAGTGTGGTTTCTTCTGTCTTAATCTTTTGAAGGTCTTAGAGGATTCTATATTTGTGATTGTCTTGGGGCTGTGCTATAAAGCAGGTTAATATTATCTCAATCTGTGTCTCATTTAAGCCATGCCCATCATTTTTCTGTGCCACTTGCCAAGAGAACCAACAGATTGAATGAGGAGATTTAAAGTAAGCATATGAATGAGATTTAATTGGGCCTCCTGAGATTTGGGGAATATTGTCATTTTAGATGGCAAGTAAAAACACTAAAGAGTGTTTTGTTCAGTGAATTGAATTCACAAACCTCATGGTTAGAGAATAATTGCTAAGTTGAAGGAATTTTAAACGGCTCCTTTATAGCTTCAAGATCCCCAAGGATGTGAGAAAAAGCCTCAATTTTAAGCTTTTGCCTCTAGATGTCTCCCTTTAGCTAGGGAGAGTTTCCATGTTTTTAACTGGCCCTTGTTTTAGTTTACTTGTAAAATTTTGTTTGATTCTACAAGACAATAGAAGGGAGACTGTCTTCTTAAACCCAGATTGCACATTAGAAATGGATTTACATAGAATCTATAGGAAGCATAATATCCATTATGTATAGGTGAATAAATTGTGTTAATTTGGTTTAATTTTGAAAAATTGGCTTCTCTACCTTTTCAATGAGTTATTACATATTGATTTTCTGACTGCTTATTTATAAAATTGTGTGAGAGTATATGAAAGTTACATATTTTTTGTAATCCTCTAGATTGATAAGGTTTATAAATCTAGAAATAAGCAGATTGGTAGGGAGAATAGGAAAGAAAGAATAAACTCTGGTTTAAGTTTATGTTGCCTTTTTGACAGTGGGTGAGTCAGGGACCCCTGTGGTAGGTTTTGGAATCCAGCAGAGCAGTGGCCAGTCTTTCCCTGGATGTTGGCATCTGCTGTTCGTTTCAGCCAGTGTTTTACTGGGAAGAGTCCTTGGGGCTCTGTTTTTCCTGCTTTGATGAATCTGGGATGGCTTCAGTTCAGATTTTGCTATTTTGGATGTACAGGAACTGATTTTTTTTTAGTGATGGAAAAAGCTTTGTTGGGAAAGAGGGAATTGTCGTACTGGGCATCAACAGGACTGATGCAGTGCTGTAGTCAGCCAAACTTTAGGGAGTTGTTCCTTGATGGTAGAATTTTTGTGCTTTTACCTCATCTTTGAATTTGACAATTTTGGGGGGGTCTGATTTCCATTCTTTTAAAGAGTGTTAACTCCTTTTTGTTTTAGCAGGCCTGCAGAGAGAATATTTTTTCCATCTTAGAAGTAGGTATTCTTTGTGTATTCTAGGTCTTCAATAAAGAGTTGTCATCCATGAGTGAATGAACAAGTTCTGGAATATCCATCAGATTACATTAGTGCCCTGATCACTATTATATCCTAGAATATTTTGGTTAGACCTGTTGTGGTGTCCTTGGTTGGGATTTTCTTGATACCAAATAAGAATAATAGAGGTAAAAGTACTTTTTAAACCAAAAGATACTTTACAATTATCAGCTAATTTTATTATAATTGGTGAGTCCATTCAGTAAATATCAAAGACATCTTTTAATAGATGCTTTGATGTTGTACAATTGTCAAACAGTGAAGTAGCATGTCTTTTGTCATGGAAACTCCAACTCTTTCACTTTACTTACATGTTTGTAAGTAATTGGCACTGTTTGGCATTATTTTGACTATTTTGTAGGAGTCTCCTGCTCCAAGTGCGTCATTAGCTATGCTACCAGTACAGTTTCGGATATGAAAATTAAAAATGCATTGTGCTGATAGTTTTGCATACATCTCTTAGGGCTGTTTCTTATGTATAAGAACATAATAAGCCTATAAATACTTCTTGAATGAGTGGATAAATGGACTTCAGTTAAAGAAGCATTGGAGTAAATTGCTTTTGAGCATTTATCATGTATCCTCATAGAACTTTACTGTCTAATAAGCTGCAGACACATGAATAGATAATTGCAGTCCAATGTGTTGTGTACTATAGTGGAAAGATAGTTAGGGAATCATAGGAGCAAGTCCATCTGGCGGTATCAGGAAAGACTTCTTAGAGGTGGCGGTCCCTGAGCTGAGCCTGGAAGGAAGAGTGGGAGTTTGCCAAATAGACACTAGAGGAGTGCATTTCAGACAAATAGAATGTCAATTGTCTGGACTGTTGAAACAACAACAAAAAAGACTGAATATTGAGTTCTTTTTTGAAAACTTGAAGTACTTTTACAGCATTGGCTGAATTTTAGGTGGAAACTATACAGAATGAGCAAGATAAATTCAATCTCTCCATTGTGATTGTAGTAATATAAATATTTATGCTGTCTATTGTTCCTGGTTTTCAAAGGGGTCTTTCTATACTTTCTTGGCCAGATAGCAGATATTAATGACACATTCCACCTGAGCTGATTATTGTTTTTGGAAGCCAGGGGAAAGAAGAGGAGTACTGTTTCACAACTATTAATTACAATAGTTTCTGTTTATTGAATGCTTAATATATACCAGAAATTTTACACATACCATCTTTTCCTCACAAAAGCTCTGTAAGTTAGGCATTATCTATCCTTACTTCTAGATGAGGACACTGAGGTGGAGGTGGTGAGGGACTTGCCACATAACTAAATCAGTGGCAGAAGCAGGATAGGAGCCTAGGGTTGTCTGACTCCAAAGCCTGTGTTTTTTCCACTGAAAACAATCTTTGCAAAACCCTGTAGTCTGGCTATTGAAACTCTGCAGGAGAATAAGCTTGCAAAAACAAAGCATGAGTTTGGGTAATAGAAAATCCGATCTATAGAACTGGTGGGAAGTTGCACCTTTGAAGGTCTGGTGCAATTTGACTTGGAGGGAGCCCTTGCAAAGCTTCAAAGGTAGAGTGACATGCACACTGGCAAGCTCTCCTTCATGTGGGAGCACTGTATCAGATACTTGTTGAAGAAAAAAGGAATGTTTGCAAGAGGTAAAGAACACTTGGCATTTGGGAAATTTAGGGTAGTGTAGATATAAAATTGCAAAGTTGTAGGTAAAACATGTCTGTGGGGTCAAAGATCAAGAATGTTGCAAAAAAGAAAGTGACTGGTGTTGGTGCTAATTTTGCCTCTTACCCTTGTAACATTTTGAGTTCTCAGATGTTGTGGTTGATAAGTACTTTTGTTTGGTGAGTGGAGTGGTGCTCTCCCATGAGAAATGCACAGGCCTGGGGAAAGCGTGGGAGGACGGGTATAAGAAACACTCTTCCCTCAAAAATAACAGTGGGTCTGCTCTAGGATGACACTGCAGCTTAGGACATGATCACTCCTGTTTGTGTGTTTTGTCAACATCTGTCAGATCACTGGACAGGAAATTTCAGAAGGTAAAGGCAAGTGCCCTCTATTAAAAGTCCCACAGTTTTCCATTCTCGCAGCAGCAGAGGATGAAGCTCCAGTGGAGTCTTTTGAGGCCTGCTTAGAGTTGACTGCCAGCCAGAACTGTTCTAGAGCCTTCACTCTTTTGCTAATTATTTATGTTGAACCTTGGTGGCTTTTCCCTCTTGGTGGTGCAAATTTGACATTTATGAGAACAATTTACTATACTTTAGTTCCTACAGTTCTATAAAATTACAGGCCTTATAAAATGGTTCCCCTTCATTCAATGTATGGAACAGTAAACATTATCCCTTCTTTTAGTCTCTTTCAAAGCTCCCTTTAGCTCATTTGAATGAAACAGAGGCACTTTCCTTAAAAAGGGAGATTGGTGAGTCACTCCCTGCAGAGTCCCTGCTTCCAGCTTTCTTTCACCGTACATTTTGCACCAGTTAAATGTTCAGTTTGTCATTCTGATGCATTTTTTTCTGCATAGTTGAGCTTTGATAACTTTCTGAGCAGCAGCATTGAGTATCTCCCTGGAAAGAGATAAAAGTTTTTACTCTTTTCTCTTTTAAGGCAGGTGTCTCATCAAGTAGAGAACTCTGGCTAATAGAATTTACTATTTTTGTCTCCTTTTGCCCTTGTTTTTAAGGCTGTTGTCACTTGAACCTTCCCCACTCTTGGCTTATCCTTCAATATTCGCCTCATCCTTCAGCGAAGTAACAGTCTGTTATGAAATGTTCAAGCTTAGCTGTGAACTTGATCTGTGAGCTCCTAACAGATAAAAATAATTGAGTTTACCAGCTTAATACTTTTGGTTTCACATCTCAGAGTACAGTCTTCCTAGGTAAAAAGATAGTCAGCCTTAACAGGAGGGTATAGTAAATTGTGATAGGGACAAATATTTGCTGGAAACTAAAGAGCTTCCCTGAAGAAAGAATGTGTATTTGCAAGGATCAAAGTGAAAGAGACTTTTTTCTATTTATGCTTAGCATCTGTAATAGATGGTGTAAGAGATGACTCCCTTTCTCTCTGGTCACTCTGGTTTTTCTTCTTAGGCTCAGATTTCCGGAATTTGTTAAGGAAAAATGCAGGTCAAGGTTGACAGCACTGCCTCCACACTGGTGGTCAGGAGGGGATTGTGCAAAAAATTCTTTCTGGAAACTGGACTCCTAAAGGACTCAATTTAGGAAATATGTTGTTAGATATTAATTAAAATCCAGAGAAGACATGTATTTCTGTTTTGAAAATAAAACTATCCATTAGTTTTCTGTAACCCAAAAGGTTATTTGTAAAGAATATAAGATATAAATGTCTCTAATGAACTTGGCCTGGGATAGGACCTCTGTTCCTGAACAGTCCCAATCGTTGTATTTAGACAGGAGGGGGTGAGCTTTCCCAAAAGGTGACACACATTTGAACTTGAGTCCTTTCTTGGTGTACTCCCCTTCCTCTTACTCCTCCCCTGAATGTTTCTAGCTTTATGGGTTTGGTTTCTAATCTTATTTTGCTGAGCAAGCTGCAAAAATATCAGATTTTTCTTACTATTCCTCTGCCTTCTGATTACCCTTTTAAGCAATGCTGATTGCAGGAAATTGCTGTGGTGCAAGGCGGGTGTCACAACACACACAGTGATTAAAACCCGCATGTGTCATTCACTGCCTGATTGAAGTAATCACACAGAGGGGAAGAGCAGATGAAAAACCTGCCAAATGTGCAGAGTGGGGCTGTTTCTCATCACTTGGGTTTAAGGATTTTGAGTTAAAGAATCAAAACTAGTGTAAGGTTTCTGTTTTCAGTCATTTTGTTTTATTATGAATCCTCAAAACTTCTGAGCAGGGTCTGGGTCTCTGAACATTGTTTTCCTAAGGAAAACAAGTTGTTGCTTTTTACCAAATGCAAGGTTCCCTATATACCTGACTATGGAATAGTTGTTGAACATATCAAGGGAAAGATATTAGAAAGTAAATGGGATAAACAAATGAGAAGAAAATGGGAAAGGCCTGCATATCTCAGTCCTACAAGTCTTCCCCCCACCCCCAGTCCCCACTCAGATGCCAGGTTGTCACCTGTGCTTCTCACCAACCAGCTATAGATTGGCAGTTCCAACAACCCCCTCCTCAGGTTCAGTTAATTTGCTAGAGCGGCTCACAAAACTCAGGGAAACATTTACTTAAGTTCACCAGTTTATTATAAGGGATGTTATAAATGATACAAGTGAATAGCCATATGGAAGAGATGCACAGGGCAAAGTATGTGGAAAGGGGCTTGGAGTTCCCATGCTCTTGGGGTGTGGCACTTTCCCCACACCTTACTTCTTCACCAACCTGGAAGTTCTCTGAACCCCATCCTTTTGGGTTTTTATGGAGGCTTCCAATACATAGCCATGATTGACTAAATCATTGGCCATTGGTGATTGACCTCTATTGCCAGCCTCTCTTCCCTCCCTGGAGGTGGGGGTGGGGGGTGGGACTGAAAGTTCCAACCCTCCAATCACATGGTTGGTTCCCCAGCATCCAGTCCTCATCCTTACGTTACCTAGGGGCTTTCCAAAAATCCCCTAACATAATAAAAGACACCTTTATCTCTCTCATCACTTAGGAAATTCCAAGGATTTTAGGAGCTCTGTACCAGGAATGGGGATGAAGACCAAATATATATTTCTTATTATGAATTATAATTTTATTGCTAAGCTATTTAAATTATTTGGTTGTTCTGAAAAAGTGTTAGTCCCATTTGGGCATGGCAATTTGGACTGGGTATAATAGTCAGTATGGAAAATACAGCTAAATATTTGAAACTTGATTTCTATCTAAATCATCATGACCAATGCCATTCTTTTCCTGTCTTCTGCTCTTGTGATTCCTGTGTGTGGCTGAGCATGGAAAGAGAGTGGGCTGGCCAACCCTCATTCACATGGGGCATTGGATCATTGACATTACTTGAACAAAGAACATTATGAGTTGAGCACTATAATAGGTATTGGAGGCATCCACTAATGATTTCTCTTTCTCTCTCTCAGGTACAGAACCCTGGTATTTCTATTTAATTAATGGATTTCTGAATTTTAATGTAGCCTTTGCTTTGGCTCTCCTGGTCTTACCACTAACTTCTCTTATGGAATACCTACTGCAGAGATTTCATGGTGAGTGGCTTAAGGGATGATAGGTTTTTTGGGAGGAAGGAGCAAGTAACAATGTATACCAAGAAGTGAAAAAGAATCTACTTATTTTGTTCTCCATTTTATTCCTATGGAAATGGTTGGCTTATTGAATTTTTGATCTGTATTTGTAGATTTAAACTTATGTGTTGATTTGGTTAATAATTGCAAGTTAAACTGACAAAGGGAGGAGCTTTATATCCCTTCAAGTGAAGAAGTCAGTATAATATACAGAGCCTCCCAGGGAGGCAAAAACATTTATAAAGTCTCAGGAGATAAGCCCATTTGAGTCTTCTGCTTTTTAAGGAAATGTGTGTTAACATGGTAGATTGCTTAAGATAATCAGTGGCAGAGGCAAATGTTCTTTGGGAAATTACTATAACCAAAAATTTGAAAACTAAGCCATACAGGGATTCCCCCAAATTTGAACTCAAGTGAGAGAAGCTTTGAACTTAGTAAGAAGCATGATGCTTCTCTTTGTTCTGTTTTGCTTCTGAGTTTGCCTTACTGTGGAAGGTTTGGTTTGTCATTTATTTTGCTTGCTCTGATTCTGTATTGCACAGCCAGTGTTTTCTCAAGTTGTCATGGCTCTGGATATCTAGAGCCCATAGTTTCTTTTATGGAAGACAGATTTGAGCAGAAATTTACACGAGCTTTGGAAAGAGATTTAATTTCAGACTTTTCAGTCTGATTTAGAGCCATATGATCCCTGCATCCCACCCTCCATTCTGCATTTCTACTATTAATGGTTTATAAAGAGTTCACTGTGTTACAATATTAGAATATGACAACAGCCTTCAGAGTCACTTTCGTTTTGTTTTAACATAACCATAATGCCATTGTCTTAACAAAATTAACAGTAATTCCTTAATATTATCTAACACCCAGTTGATATTCAGATTTCCTGTGTTGTCTGAAAAATAGCTTTTTACAGTTAATCTCTTTAAACAGGATCTAAACAAGGGTCATATACTGAATTTGGTGTTATGTTTCCTAAGCTTTTTAAGAGGTTCCCCCTTCGCCTTTTTTCTCCTGAAGATTTCCGAAGAAACCAGGTCATTCATCTTGCTTGCAAAATATAGTGTCCCATATTTTGATTCAGCTGTTTGTTCCCTTGAGGAGTTAAGTTATTCCTCCATTCCTTGTATTTCTTTTTTGTGTGTGTGAGGAAAACCAGCCCTGAGCTAACATCTGTTGCCAATCCTCCTCTTTTTTGCTGAGGCAGACTGGCCCTGGGCTAACATCCGTGCCCATCTTCTTCTACTTTATGTGGGATGCCTCCCTGGCATGGCTGACAAGCAGTGCGTTGGCAGGCGCCCAGGATCCGAACCCACAAACCGTGGGCTGCCACAACGCAAACTGAACTGCTGCGCCACCGGGGCGGCCCCATTCCTTGTATTTAAGGATCACTTTTTCTTTTTTGAAAAGTAACTTTTTTTCTGACTATAAAAATAATTTATGCTTGTGGAAAATTTAGAAATGCTTGTGCTGTCAGTATAAAAACAGTATATTAAGCTGTTCTCTACAGTATGAATTCAGTTTGGGTTTAAAAATGTGTAATATACACAAATGTTCACCTAGTAAGAAATTGAGTGCTTTCTGTTTTTTCTTTATACTTTTTGTGTATTTTCTAATAGAAACAATACTTCCTTAAAAGAAAAAACATAGAAAAATATAAAGAAGCAGGAAAGAAATGATCCATTATCCCATCATAGTACAACTGTGGTTATGATTGTGTACATTTTATGGAGGACATTTCAAAATTTTAGGCCATATTTTTAAAATTTATTTGTTAGCTTTTAAGATACAGAAGACAAACAGATTGTTTACTTGTAGAAGGTGGATTTATTTTCTTATAATTAAGAAAATTCCAACCTAAGATACTTCCCGGAAATGTATAAATCCTAAGTTATAGCCTAAAATCTGATAACATTTTAAGAGTGGAAAGTTTGAAAGATAATCTTGTTATTGGAGTTCAAGAATTTTTATCCCTAAAGAGTTTCTGCAAAAATACAGATAATTTAGAAATGCAAAATTAGGCATTGCTAAGGTGGATCTTGATGACAAGCCTGATCTTTTCATCTAAACACCAGGGGGCACTGTCTACCTGCCCTTTGCCAGTGATGCCTGTGCACTGCTCATTATCACTAATACAAACACAGTAGGAGATGCCTTCACTGTGGGTTGCAGGCTTATCACTCAGTGTTCATGTACCTAACCACAGGAACTTTGCAGCAAGTGCTTGTGTCTTAGTGTTCATTAGATTCCTTTAATTCTTTCACATGCTTTAACTACATTTTGGTTCCAATTTTGGGATTCAGAGTGGATGGGTATTGCAGAATAGGAGAGAAAACTTAATCAGTAAATTTCCTTTAAGAGTGTTTTTATATTTACTTTGAAACAAAGTCTTTGTCCTTTGTGGCTTGATGAAAACCAGTGATGGGTTTGAGAATCTAACTCTTTCTTTTCTTTGATCTTATGTATAGCCATTTGAACAGACCAATTGGTGTATAAGTAAGATTAATGTATTAAACAGAACATAGGAATTAAAACCCAAGAATTGAGTTTATGTTATGCTTTTGGTTAATCTCAGGAACCTTTAGTCTAAGTGTCAGGACTCATTAAGAGAGAAGGCTTTTTTTCCCCTCATCCAGTTTAGAAATTATTAAGCTCTGTTATCCATTCACCTGACTTTCATTTGTGTTCTAACCAAATCCAGTATTGTGCCTCCCTTTAGATATTGATCTCTTGGGACAGCTAAGGAGTATATACTTATTTCTACTTGACTCCTTTATTGCATCAGAGAAAGTGTGAATACAAGAGGTGAAACATTTTGTGGGGTGTCTGAGGGCATACATTCAAGTTCAAGATCAAGAGAACGTTGAAACTACATATGCTGTTTTGTTCTAATATGGTGAAAGGTGGATATTTTTCTGTGTCTTACAGTTCAGAATTTAGGCTACCCATATTGGCTTACCTTGGCTCCAATGTATATTTGGTTTATAATTTTCTTCATCCAGCCTCACAAAGAGGAGAGATTTCTTTTCCCTGTATATCCACTTATATGTCTCTCTGGAGCTGTGGCCCTTTCTGCACTTCAGGTGAGTTTCAGGGAAATGTATGTCTGCTTTATTCTGTTTCACTTTTTAAGTTGCTCATGAAACTTCAAGGCAAGTTACAGAATGCTTCCACATAAAGTATTTTATCCATACTTTAAACCTAACACAGATCATAGTATTAAAGCTTTATATATTGATTGCTTGGCTGTTGATTGTACTCTTATTTGCTGATTACATATTTACAGTGTTAATTTGTGTGTTAATTTGTCTCTATTGCCAACGAGAATCCAATTGCTATCAAAGAAGTTTTTTTAACTCATTGTATGGGCCTACCACAGAATGGTTGCACCACAGCAGAGCTAATGGAACGTCTGCTCTTCAACTACAAGATGAGAATAAAACTTGTTCAAGTGTTGGGATAACATCAGGTGATTAGCAATGTGGGTCACTGTAATCCTGGCTTAAAAACTGCCCAGGTCAATTCCCTGTCAGAACTTACCTTGAATATCTCTGTATTTATGGTCTCAGAAGCCTCTAGACTCTTTTTTGACCTCTGCTACTATTTGCATTTGGTGGAAAAGAATAATTAGGGTGATAGGGTTTTTTCTTAACAGATTTATGGAGATATAATTCACAAACCATACAATTCACTCATTTAAAGTGTCCAGTTCAATGTTTCTAGTATATTCACAGATATGTGTAACCGTCACCACAGTCAATTTTAGAACATTTTCATCACCTTGAAAGCCCTGCACCCTTTAGCTGTCGTCATTTCCCTTTCCCATATCTCCCGTAAGCCATAAGCAACCACTAATCTGCTTCCTGTCTCTATAGATTTGCCCATTCTGGGCATTTCATGTAAATGGAATCATAAAATATGTGGTCTTTTGTGACGGGCTTTTTTCACTTAGCATAATGTTTTTAAGGCTCATCCATGTTAGGATGATAGTTTTAAAAAATAACTTTAATTATAAAAGTAATTGAACCTGATTGCAGATAATTTTCAGCATTTTTGCCTATCATATATCATTTTATTATGGTTGTAATCTAAGTGTATGTGTAACTTTATATCCTTTTTAATATAATTAAATCATAACATGTTCTATGTTGCCATATCTATACCCATCATTTTAGTAGCTAAATAATGTCCTTAACTGGATATAACATATAACATGTTGTGATATATAATATATATAATATATTGAATTGGTTATATATAATATGATTAGATGTAATTTTTTTTACAGTTTAGGTTACTCACTTATTTCAGTATTGTAAATAATGCTAGGATAAATACCTTGGTTTCGGATAGTTTCCTTAGGACAGATTCCCAAAAATACAAAAGGTGTTCAGACATATTTATGGCACTTATTATATATTGCAAGATTGCTTTCCAAAAGTCGTTCTAGTCTAGGAGGGAAAGAAAGAAGTAAAGAAATCTAATGGGAAGGTACTCAAAGACTGCAGAATTCATGTCTGTGTGTATATATTGTAATAGTATTCATCTAGTTTGTAAAGTAGGTTAGCAGATAATTAATAGCATTTTCCTAATGTTCTATGAGAGGAATTCTTTGATCATGAAACATTTTGTTGATGCTAAAAACTTTGATGAGAACTTGTCAGTAAGGAAAGTAAAGATTAATACTCATTATGTCAAAATTGATTGGGAAACTTCATGTATCAAAGCAAAGTAAAGCATTTTTTAACTATTTTTAACATAAACTTTTTAAATTTCACAATTTTAACATTTAAACAAAAGTGTTTTTGTTTAAATATTTTTAAAAAATTATTAGGACCTTATGCACTAGAGGAATATCCAAATAATTTTCCTAGGAAGCTAGTGAGATTTCATTCTTGGCCAGCCCTCTGGCTGGTCTGACCTGCAGATAGTCTCAGTGGAGTTTGCCTCAATCTTAGAATTTGGAGTGGGTACCTCACTAATTGTTTGCAATTCCCAGACCTTGATAGAACATCTTTTGCTGCTTCTTCCCTCTTGGTATGATGTCTTGTGATTATGTGTATCCTGCAAGGTGTATCTTCTTTTTTCAATAAAGTTTTCTTTCCTTCCAGAAATGTTACCACTTCATGTTTCAGCGATACCGCCTGGAGCACTATACTGTGACATCAAATTGGCTGACATTAGGAACACTCTTCCTGTTTGGACTCTTATCCTTTTCTCGCTCTGTGGCACTGTTCAGAGGTAGATGTCCTGAGACTATCTTAACCCCTACATACTCACGAGGCACTTCACCTCGGTTTTGCATGATGCATGATTGTTTAATACAAAGCTGGGAGGAGGGGGCCGCCCGGTGGCGCAGCGGTTTAGTTCGCGCTTGGCAGCCCGGGGTTCGCGGGTTCGGATCCCGGGCGCCCGCCGACGAACTGCCTGTCAGCCATGCCGTGGCGGCGTCCCATATAAAGTGGAAGAAGATGGGCACAGATGTTAGCCCAAGGCCAGTCTTCCTCAGCAAAAAGGGGAGGATCGGCAACGGATGTTAGCTCAGGGCTGGTCTTCCCCACAAAAAAAAAAAAAGCTGGGAGGAGGACTTTTCTATAGGGAGAGCGTGTGTACTTAATATTATGACTGAGCTGCAACTTCTCTACCTTAGGTTTGAAGAGAAGATTGAGGATTCCTTTTAGTGTGATTAACTATAATTTTTTTTCTCTATTCTTGTTGATTTCTTTTTTCCTTTTAAAGGATGAATTAAGGAAGTCTTAAACTTAGGTTGCAAATTTGGGGCTCAATTCCCGTGATTATATTCTTCCTTATAATCTTTATTTGGATCCAGAATATTAAAATGTGCTCAAAGAACATAAGTTAAAAAGGTAGAAGGGTGTAGAGAAGGGGAAGAAAGCAAATTATTTTTGGCAGAATAGGGTTTCTAGTGATCATCTTCCTAACTATAGAGACATTTTATACCAGTAGAGCAGGCCTCCTGCTGGAGTTGCTGTGGACCTTCACACTCTTAAATTTCACATGGATTACAGTGGACATTAACATGCCTTATAATTAAACGTCAGAATCTCATCTTACTCATCTTTGGCTTTCACAAACCTTTGTCCCTTCCAGGGTATCATGGGCCCCTTGATTTGTATCCAGAATTTTACCGAATTGCTACGGACCCAACCATCCACACTGTCCCAGACAGCAGGCCTGTGAACGTCTGTGTAGGAAAAGAGTGGTACCGATTTCCCAGCAGCTTCCTTCTGCCTGATAAGTAAGTTGTCCTTTAATCCCAGAGTTTTAAATCAAGAAGTAAAAATAGCAATTCTGTGACAATGTCTTCTTAATTTTTCTTTCACTTTGGACTTTTCACAAAAAGATTTAACATAATTTACCATCTCAGAGAGCTGTGAGATCTGCACTGTGCACCCATCGCCTGTGTTCAGTACACTGAGTGCTGTGTCTGGTTAGGCACCCTGCACTGCCTGTAACCACAGGTGTCTGGGGCTTCTAAAAACGCTTTGGGCCCTAGGCTCCTGCTAGTGGTTCTTTGTGAGGATTTATATTTAAATTTTTATAATTATCTGATATTAATCCACTTCTAAAAGTGGTCTAAAAACTCTAGCTAGAAGAGTGTTTTTTAGAGAAGTGTTTGTCATCCAACAACAGTGAAAGTTCTCCACTAACTATGGACAATGGGAAAAGCTGTGCTTAAGATATCTGTACCACTTTCCTTTGTGCTATCTGTTGTTCGAGGTGATGGCATAGGCTCTGGAATTCCTTGTATTTGCTTAATTTGGATGGAGAAGAGTCCTATTTAGGGAAAAGGGAAGTCAGGTTAAGATGAGTCATGTTGCTCCATTTGGGGACTGGCTTCAGTAGCTTAACTGGTGGTGGTATCTTGTGCTTCATAAAGATCCTGTATCAATCACTGATGATTAAATTAAAACTTTTTCTTTAAATATTAACTTTAGTGTTTGCCTTTTACATTTGAAATTGTTTCATAACTAAAGATACTTTTGAGGATTACTCAGGAACAAAGTACTTCTCCCAGAGTGTGTTCTTACATTTCATTCTTTTCCTACCTGATGCATTTGCTTTAATTTTGATAAGTCCCTTTGATCATGTAGTATTTTGGTAATAAACTTTGATGCTTCTCTGATTGTTTGATGGAATGACCATTTGGCTGCAAATTTCACTGCTGAGAGTTGGTGAAATGGGTTGAGAGACCTCTAGTTGAAAATTTCTCAACAATTTTGGACTGAATTGTGATCTCTGCCTCTATGCTCCCTGGTTGAGGTTTTAGCAGAAATATTTTTTCTTCAAGTGAAATGTTTTTCACATGAATTTTTTTTTGGCTTGTTTATTTCAAGTACATTTAGCAATGTGAGCCCCCTGTGTTTTCTTATTCTTCTTTGTGTTTCTGACAGTTGGCAGCTTCAGTTCATTCCATCAGAGTTCAGGGGCCAGTTACCAAAACCTTTTGCAGAGGGAGCACTGGCCACCCGGATTGTTCCTACTGACATGAATGACCAGAACCTAGAGGAGCCATCCAGATATGTAAGGGCAACATACTCTTTTTACTACTTTGAAATGAGTTCTACCCCTAAAATCTGTTGGGATACATATTAGAGTTTTGATGAGATGGGAATTTCTTAGGAAGTGGTCTCTTTATGGTGAGGGATATAACAACTTTTATTGAGAAAAATGAACAGTATCACTTTTATTTGCAAATTACCTCCTTCTTTATTTTATAATTATATTTTATTTTATATTTATATTTTATTTTATATGTAAACATATAATTCAATACATTTTCTAAGTTGGGCTGGGAATTTTCTTATGTTGAATTCCAATCATTATTTTGAAACACATTCTGAAACTCTTATTATTCCTTGGCCCTTATTATTAAAATACTCAGTGGGGAACTTTCAAGTTATCAGTAGACCTTTAACTTAACTATTAGTATATTCTAGTTTTAGCAGATGGACAGTCAGTGAAGGCTATTTTCATAGTGGGTCCAAGGAGCAATGTCTGTCAGGGCCGTGTTTTTTTGCTCACTCATCTTTACGCACTGAAATCCCATGCGGATTTTATTTATGTTCCTTTGAAAGATGACTCTTTTGCCATTTGATACCTATAAAATCTTTGATTATGGAAAAGCTGAGAGCAATAAAAATAATGCTCCTGGTTCCCAGAGACAGTAAAAGATTATTTTATAGAATTATTAGAAAGTACATTTTTTGGCAACCTGTCAAAGAAACATTTAACAGTGTAAATGTCAAATATGTTTCATTTAGGTTTTCTCTTGTCATATACTTAAAATGTGAAATATCAGGACTTCTAGTTTTCTTCTGAAGCAAACCTCTAGCCACATCTGGCCGTTTTTCTCCCAGATTGGGACTGGTTAGACTTCAGTGGAGACCCTCAGGGCTTATGAGTGAGATTCTTATTGTGTGAACTTTGGTTATAAGCCATGAAAATGGACGTCATAAGATATACTTGGCCTGGCCCCCTGAGGAGGTAAGAGATGTATTCGACTAAGTGGCTTATATTAGAGCTTCCTTCTAACTTAAGACTCTGGTTCCTGTAACAATAAGACTCTGATTCCTATAACAATGAAAATACTCCTGGGCAGGGTAAACTGTTACTGGTCATTTTCATTTTAGCTGCAGATACTCTCCTGAGAGCAAGCTTTGATGTTCAGGGGATCACCATGGGGACACTGTATAGTCCAAAGGGTGGGAGAATACACTATGATAGGGAGAAGGTATAAGAGTGATGTTGCACAGTTATGTTTCTGGAAGAGGTAGCATGGGGAAGTGAAAAAGAGCATGGACTTTGGAGTCAAGTAGACCTGAGCTCAGATCCCATTCAGTTTCTTACCTTGGTGACCTTGGGCAAATTAGTTAACTTCTCTGTTTAACTAATTTCAGTTTCTATCTGTAAAATGGGAATAATGATACCTACTTTGGAAGATTATTATGAAATTAGATATTATATCTACCTGTCATATTTAGTGTAGTGTCTGGTACATAGATTTTCCCATAAATGTTTTTAATCTGATAATAGTATATCAGATGGATTAGAGGTAAAGGCACCCTTAACAGGATTTATAATCTGCCTGAATCTATCTCTCCTTCCTTACTTTTACTGTTTTCCAACTTGATTTTCATTTCAGTTCGCCCAGACTCATCATTGCCTTTTCCACCTCAACGACTTTGCTTATCTTGGTGATGGTGCCTGGATTGCCTTTGTCTCCCTTCTCACATTATCAAAACTCTCTTCCTCTCTCAAGCTTTTCTCAACTGTTTAAGTCCATATTGAGCAGTCCTTCTTTAAATGCCTAAGTATTTGTCTGTACAGCTCATTTAGCCATTTAACTTTGTTGTCTTATGTTATTTATTTCTGATATGTATGTCACGTCTTTCCTCATCAGATTGTGAATGCTACAAAGAGAATGTCTGCCCTTTCTTTCTTTTGTATTTGCCGTAGCATCTAGGATAGTGCTGTATATCTAGTAGTTAGCATATACATGCTTTCTGAGTGGAGACATGAATATTCATCATCATTGGGATAGTAATGTTGAGAGAAAGCTGGCTATAAAATCTACGGGGACCTTTTACACGTTTCTTAGTCTTTGGTCACTGATTGTCTCTGGTTCAATCATATTTCCATATTCTCTGCTACCAGGCACTGTTAAATTTGGTTAAGTGAGTCTGTGTGTATTAGCTTTACCCAAAAGTGAAGATTTTTCAGAATACCTATAGGAATTACCAAAATGCTCACTGATAAAGGCAGGGACAAAGAAGTCAGATATATCTGCTGAGTGTGTGGCATCTGTCATTGTGCTCATCCACTTTCCCATCATTGAGAGTTTTCCTGCAGAGTTCTCTTTGGATTTTCCTCCATGACAGAGTAAGTGCCTTCCAAATGCAGTCCACTCACCTTGGACCCACGGGAAAGTAGAAGAGACACTTGATGGCTTACTGTGAATTCTACATGAACTATGATCAGGGATTCATTTCTTTCAGTGAACTGTTTAAAATGTTATTTGTGGGGTCGCCCGGTGGCGCAGCAGTTTAGTTTGCGCTTGGCAGCCCGGGGTTCGCGGGTTTGGATCCCGGGCACCTGCGGACGCACTGCTTGTCAGCCATGCTGTGGTGGCGTCCCATATAAAGTAGAGGAAGATGGGCACAGATGTTAGCCCAGGGCCCGTCTTCCTCAGCAAAAAGAGGAGGATTAGCAACGGATGTTAACTCAGGGCTGGTCTTCCTCACACACACACACAGAAAAGTTATTTGTTTTCCTCTGATGATAAAAGTAATATACATTCATTGTATAAAATAAAGCTATTGATAAGAAAAAAAGTCATCTATAATCTCGTCACCCAGATATTAAACCATTGTTACCATTTTGGTGGTTTTTTTTCTTTCACTTTTTTCCCTATGGACTATTCATTTCTAGGAAATTTACTTACAGTAGAGTTATAGATTTGTTCTCTGACTTTTTGTGTCATTTTTTTTCACATATTTAGCTCAATTGAGCCAGACTGTAGTTCCTAGAATAGAAGTTTGTACATATATATGTACATATGTATGTAAATGAAAATATCAATTATTTTTTAAAATTTAATGTTGTAGTTCTTCAAGAAATGGTACCAGGATCATGATTATAGTGGCCAAATAACTTTGCCCAACATATGGGAGCACTTACTATACTATACTTACGTTTGTGACTTCTGGTATCAGTCCTGATTTTAAGTCTGGGTTCATTCAAGAAGTCAAAATATTTATGTTGTCTGTCTTTCCTGAGCATGGTAAATGGCAGTGTTATTTTTATCTGCCCTTTGGCTCTGAGTGACAGGTTTTAGCCAACCCTTGGCTTCAATGCTAAGTAGTTCAGTCTGTCTCCTGTTTCTAGTCTGCTTGGAAACTAGGAAACATGCATGACTTCCTTTATTTCACTATCCTCCTTTGCCTCAGAGTAAAGGCTTTGTGGTTTCTACTGCACTGTTAGAACTATATTGCAGAAGTAATATTTTTTTGCTGCATATTCTTTCATGGTAGGTATTGAGTAGCTGTTGAACATCCCATTATTGAACAGGTGGCATTTTTACAGTGGAACATGCCAAGATTTTCTGCCAGAATCAAGGTCTGGATTTAGAAGATACATTCAGCATCTCCTCTTTATTTCTTGACAAATCCAAATTTTTGTTCACTATTTGAAGGTGAATGTATCCTTCTGACTCTAGATCTGATATCTGATTTGGAAGCTGCCTAGTCAATGAATAGAGTTTGGAGTAAAAAACACCTCTTCAGGAGGGAGTTTACACATAAAGACTTTTCTCTGACTTTGACTTAATGTTTAAGCAGACTTGCAGGAAGCTTGTCCATCTGTTATCTTTGAAAAAATAAAACCATTCATTGATTAATTTTTCCCAAACAGTAATGTGGTCAGCTCTACTATAACATGATATAAAATTGCTAAAAATCATTGTGTGGTAAAAGCCACAGCGCTTATGGGAAAAATGGGGTTAGGGACACAATACTCAAAAACTTTGTCAGTGACACATAAAAAAAGAGATAAGAACCTATAAAAATGGTAGCACAGTTTTACATACGTTAAATGGCTAAAAGTACATAAATACTACAATAATATGGGAGTTGACCTTGAAAAGACCTGAAGTTTGCTTGTGAAAGTGGCATTGGAAGGGTTACAACTTGTAAAGTAGTAAAAGGGTTATCTGAAGTATGACAAAATTATAATACTAAATATGGATGAGTGTGGCTTATCACAGCCAGTGAACTGAAGAAGCTGGTAGATATTTGAGTGTATATTTGAGTGTGTGTCTGTATGCAGTTTGTATATTCCTACACTGGTTAGTTCAGCTGAGTTCAGTTTTCTGGATTCACCTAGTGTTTTTTGTAGATTAAATGACGTCTAAGCAAACACAGAAATTGAATTATGATCAAATTGTTCCCTAATATCTCAGTTGCATTGGAACAAATTGGCATTTTCAAAAAATTGTTATAACAGAACTGATTGTATATTCAGTCAAAGCTTGCTTTGTTTTTTTTTACTGAGGAAGATTGGCCCTGAGCTAACATCTGTGCCCATCTTCCTCTAATTTTTAAGTGGGACACCGCCACAGTGTGGCTTGATGGGTGGTGCATAAGTCCACACCTGGGATCTGAACCTGCAAACCCCAGGCCACCAAAGCAGAGCGTGTGAACTTGACCACTATGCCACCAGACTGGCCCCAAAACTTTCTTTATCTTGTTCTTTATCCCTGCTTTTCTCACTTAACCAGTGGAAAGAATTATGGATTTGAAAGGGAACTTTAGATACAGAGTCTATGATCTCTTCATTTTATGGGTGAAGAAACTGAGGCTCACTGAGAGAGGTTGTAACCGGACAAGTGTTAGTCCTGGGATAAGAAGCTTGGTTTCAGGATTCCCAGATATTCTTTTCACACCTCCTCTTACTTCCAAAGTCACTTATAGTTTATATAATTTGGTATATCACTTGAATATATGTTTTCATGTAATGGTTAATCATTCTTTGATGTAACAGGATTGAGGGGTTGAGTAGACATTAAGTGGCTGAGCATTACTTTTTAAAAAAGTTACTTTCCATTTCTAGAACTCTGTTATATATATGCCAGATATTTTAAGTAGTAATTATTGTGTTTATCAGTCGTTAGAAATGATCAGTGTCCACTCTGTTTTCTTTTTTCTCTCTGTCTTCTTTTTCTCTTTTCTCCTACTCTTATTGGAAGTGCTTATTGGAGGAGAAAATAAATTGCCCTGTAGATTTCCTTACTAATTGTTGTCAGCCTTGAGTATCAAAGCAGATAGATTCAAATTGCTCTCATATGTGCAGTAGAATAAAATTGGAATCTGCTAAGAATTTAAATGGAGGCTGTTCAAAATACTTGTTTAAAATTAATTCTGTAGTATCTATTGTGTTGGCATTTAGAAAGGAAGTGATGTTCCATGATCTTTGGTGATTGGATGACCAAAAATTTTTGTCTGTGAGTTTATATTTTTACAGTGCAGTAAATTTTTATTTGTGACTTTAAAGATTCAATAGACAAATATGTATTTAGCAAGTATGGGAGACAAAACTATAAGATAGTCTGTGCCTCTGGGTGACAACTACTTTTTAAAATTTAAATAGAATATATATAAAAGGAGAAATGAAAAGCCAGAAAAATGCTTGAAATCTTTCCCTATCAAATGTTTCTCCTAGGCCCCAGTGTTCCTATTTCAAAAATAGGAAATATCATAGGAGAATATTGATGCCTGGTAAAATGATGTAGTGGCAAGAGCCCTGGACTGGGAGTTAAGAGAGCCTGTGATTCTTTTCTGGAATTGAATGAAGTGTATTTTCTTCTTAGGTGATTTTGTGAGTTTCTGGCGACCTTGAAAATAGTGCATCTCTTTCTAATTTACTGTAACTACACCTGAAGTCCAGTTGCAATTTCAGCTTATCCCATTACCTGTTTTCTAGTCAAATATTTTATGGTGACAAGTCTTATTTGGAGACCTGATTCCTGGGCCATGGGACCTAATGGCCAGAAATGGAAGTCAACATACTGTTTCTGCCCCGAAGGAGATAAATATCTGTTAGGGGCACAATGTGTGTGTCATGCAACCTGAGTGTGATGCTGATGTTTGAGAGTTGGGAAGATGTCGCTGTAGACTCCCAACTCTTGCAGAATCTGTTACAGCTGATGAAGAAAAGCCATGAGGACATTTATTATTATCCAACTCCCTTAGCTCATTCCTCCCTGAACAGACTGCACATGTTTTATTATTGATGTCTTGACTTCTATCTCAGGCCTTTTGTTTGAGAATGTGTACTTTTGTTTACATCTGAGGTGGTATTAAATTGTTGTCCTTAACATACGTTTATTAGTAAGATGTAAACAGTGTGATGCTAATTATCAATAAATTAGTTTGAATTCCATCCCTCCCCCCCTTTTTTTCTTTTGGTTTAGAGGTGCTGATTTATTCTTCTCAAAGCTTCTAGTGGGTTGTTAGAAACTGAAAGAAGTCACATTTCTTTCAAAATGAGTCTTAAATGCCTGTGTTTTACAAAATTTTAAACTAAGGCATATTTTTAGCTTCGACAGCTGGTTGATATGTAGCCTGTGACTAATGAAATGAAACACATTTTTGTTTCACGATCATGTGTTAATGTCACCCTACAATTTTGTTATTTTTGATGCAAGAAAGAATGATTAAATCTGAAGAAACAAAAAAATGAGCTCTTTGGTTACACTTTAAGGCAGATTTAAATCCAGTCTTTTGATTTTTGAATTGTAGATGATGTGGTTTTGGATTGTGGTCTCAGATTTTGCACTGTGAGATATTGACAAAATTAAGAGAAGAAACTATTGTTTCTGATTCTAACTCTTAGACCTAAGGGGCAGTGGTCACTTGGTGTTACCAAGGATTCAAACTAAGAAATCTCAAACTGAAAATAGCCACAGTAAGACAGTATATATAGCATGATCCAGATATTGTAAGAAAAAATCTTTATCTGCAGAAAAAAAGGTCTGGGACATACACTAACAGGTTGATGGTGATTTTTGGGGGGTTGTGGGATTATAGGTGATTTTTTTTAAAGCATTTAAAAATATTTTTATAAGAAATCATGTTTTACTTTCATTATCTTTTGTTTTTGTTTTTTTTTTGGTGAGGAAGATTGGCCCTGAGCTAACACCTGTTGCTAGTCTTCCTCTTTTTGCTTAAGGAAGTGGCCCTGAGCTAACGTCTGTGCCCATCTTCCCCTATTTTGTATGTGGGTCACCACCACCACAGCATGGCTTGATGAGTGGTGTAGGTCCTCACCCAGGATCTAAACCTGCAAACTCTGGGCCACCAAAGCGAAGCATGCCAAACTTAACCCCTGTACCACTGGGCTGGCCCGTTTTCATCAGTTTTTAAAAAAATCTTTGCAACTACCAAGAAGACCTCTGGTATGCTTTACAAACAACACTCAGCAAGCTGTCAGTTGACCTCAGGCTTCCCATCCTTCATCACAGGAAGAAGCTTCAACTCAAAATTGGGAGATAGATTTTCTATCAATTGTTTTTTACCTTTTAGCCTTCTGGCCTCTTAGTTAAGTAATTTCATTCATTATATCTGAGACCACTTTTGCTGTTCTTTCTGCAAACTAGATCTAGATTACTTTAAAGAAATAAATGTGGTTTACTTATTACAAGCTATGAGGAAAAAAATTTTTTTAGGCCCA